>CM062807.1:1266738534-1267364067 GCA_031772625.1 Pinus tabuliformis | reverse complement strand
CTCTAAAAGTGGATTGTACTGGTACAAAATGGGCTGATTTGCTTAATTTGTCTACCACCACCATGATAGAGTCGTTGTTTCTTTTGGATTTGGGTAACCCTGTTATAAAATCCATAGAGATGGTTTCCCACTTCCACTTCGAATTGGTAGTGGATGCAATAACCCAACAGGGTGCTGATGTTCGGTTTTGACTTGTTGGCATTCCAAGCAACGTGTCAAATATTTTGCTACATCTTTTTTCATGCCAGGGCAATAATACTCCTTCTGGAGTGCAGTAATTAGCTTTTGGTACCCCGGAGGTCCTGCGTAGGGACTTTTATGAAATTCATCTAGAATCAAACTTTTAATGTTACTTTGGTTGGGCACATATAGTCTTTTTTTATAACTTAGCATGCTGGCAGTGTCCATCACATAACCTTGCTGATAATCATTATTGGTTGGATTTTGAACTTGCTGTCCTATTTGCTAATATGTTAGATCCTAATCTGCTGTTTTTTTAATCATTTCATCGAAGGTAGTCCACCCTTCGCTGTAAGAAATTTTGTAGAGGTAATGTACCTTTCGACTTAAAGTGTTCGCTACCTGGTTCTCTTCCCTTTCAGATGTTTAATCTCGAAATCAAATCCACTCAGGAAATATACCCACCGAGCCTGCCTAGCATTTAAGGTAGGCTAATTAAAGTAACTAGTCAAGCTGTGATGGTCTGTCATCAGTAGAAACTTTTTGACCATCAGATAGTGACGCCACATCTTTAAAGCATGAATGGGAGCTGCCAACTCCAAATCCTAGGCAGAATATTTCTGCTCATGTTCCTTTAATTTCCTAGACTCATAGGCGATTACGTTACCTTCCTGCATTAGTACTCCTCCTATCCCTTCCTTGCTCGCATCTGTGCACACCACATAGTCCTTGCCTAGATATGCTATGCTTAATATAGATGCAATGGTGAGTAGATGCTTGAGCTGCTCAAATTTTTTTTGGCATTCAGCGTCCATTTAAAAATTTTCGCCTTCTTCTGCGGGGAGGTGATAGGATAGGCTAGTCTGGAGAATCCTTCCACAAACCGTCTATAGTAACTTGTTAATCCCATAAAGGATCTTGTATCCACTACGTCCTTTGATATTGGCCATTCCATTATGGTCTTTATCTTCTCGGGATCCACCGTGATTCCATCTTTAGTAATAATATGTCCTAAGTACTGAATTTGTTCCTTAAAGAAATCACACTTGCTATATTTGGTGTATGATGTTCTTGGAGAGTTTGCAATACCACACTGAGGTGTTCCTTGTGTTCCTAAATATTCTGGGAGTATATCAGTATGTCGTCAATAAAAAATTACACAAATTTGTCTAAATACTGATGAAATATGTTGTTCATTAAACACATAAAGGTCGCGGGGGCATTAGTTAACCCAAAGGGTAATACCACGAACTTGTAGTGCCCATAGCGAGTCCTAAAGGCAGTTTTGGCTATATCTTCCTCTTTGATTTTGATCTGGTGGTATCCTGATTGTAAATCAATTTTTGAAAATATAGTTGCCCCTTTTACTTGGTCAAAAAGTTCATCAATACGGGGTAAAGGGTACTTGTTCTTAATTGTCAACTTATTCAGTTGATGGTAGTCCATGCACATATGAAGGGTTCCATCCTTCTTTTTGACGAACAACATGGGGGCTCCCCAGGGTGACATGTTGGGGTGGATATAATTTTTATCCAATAGCTCCTGCAATTGCATTTTCAGTTTTATCAGTTCTGGCGTGCTCATATGATAATGAGCTTGGGACACCAGGGTTGGTCATGGCACCAATTCAATAGTGAAGTCTATGTCTCTCTTGGGCAACAGTCCTGGTATCTCTTTAGGGAACACATCTGCAAATTCTTGAACCACTAGAATAATTTCCAAGGTGGTAGTCTTATCCTTTGAGTTAGCATAACCAACCTCAATAACGTACATCTGACATATTTTCCTGATACACTTTGCCAGTTGAGAGGCAGTTATTGGTCAAATCTGTACTGGCCTCAGGATGCCTTGCATCTCTTGCTGTTCTCCCAGTTCATTCTTGTAGCAGATAGTTTTTGTTTTACAGTTTATAATGGACCAACGTTTTTCCAGCAAGTCCATGCCTATCAACACATCATACGACCCAAAGGGAAGTATGTTTAGATTTTCCCTCAAAGACTGACCTGCTATTTCAAAAGGGAAATTATTGACCTTGGCTAACACACGTCTCTTCGCCCCCGTTGCCAGCTGTACTAGCCAAGGTTTTTTAAACTTGACAGACTGTAATTTACACTGTTCCACAACCTTTGGACTTACATAACTTAACGTAGCTCTAGGATCAACTAAAATAGATACAGGATGATCAAAGATCTTACCTTCAAACTCCACCATTGTCGGCTGGTATTCGACCTGATGGTCTTTGAGAGCGGCATTAATTTTTGGAATGCTCCGGGCCACGTCACCTACTATAGACACTTCATGGATCTGTGAAACCTATTCAGTTCCTTTCTGATGAGGACAATTTTTAACGTAATGTGGCCCTCCACATCCCCAGCATTGTACTGGGGGTCTTGCTGTCCCCTCGTTATCAACTTTACTAGATTGCTCACTGAATCTAGGTTTAGAAGGTGGCCTAAATCTGAGTTGGTTTTTATGAAGATTTCTGTTGTTTTGTCCTTTGGGAAATCCTTTGCTAACACTGCCACGATTTCCCTTATTGCCCATAGGAATCTTGTTACCTTTCTTGTCAGCCTACTTCTTTCCTAAAATTTCTCCCTTCTGCTTACTTTGCTAATAACATAACCTGGCCTTACGTATAACCTCATCCATCGTTTTTGGGTTATTAAACTCAATTCTTTCTCTCATTGCCACAGGTAAACTGCTGACGAACCGTTGTACCTTAGCCTTTTCCTCTCGTATGTAAGGTACATATCAGAGTAAAGAGGTAAATTAGGTGACAAACTCATTCATTGTTTGCTTCCCAAGCCACAAGTTGTGAAATTCTTTGGATTTCTTGTCGTAAAATCGTTCAGTCAAATATTTTTCCTTGAAATATTTTTGGAACTTCTCCCAAGTTATGTTTTGTTCACTTACCCCTTGTACAATCTTGACCTCCTCCCACCACAAAGTGGCCTTTCCTTGCAATTGGAAGATGGCCAGTCGAGCTTTTAGGTTGTGATCGTATTCATATAATTGAAAATACTTGTTCATGTTAATAATTCAGGCCTCGACTGCCTCCTCCAACTCTCCATCGAAGAGTGGCGGTTTTATTTTTCGAAACTCCCCTTGTAATTCTATTCGTTGCCTTTTTGATGCGGGGTGCTCTGAGGCGTTATCCGATTTCTCCTCTTTATTCTCTTCCTTCCTCCTGTTCCTTCATGTTCCGTGTGGTAACCCTATTCTTCTGACATTCATTCCTGTTTAGGGCTTGGAATCGGCTGGCGCTGATTCTACTTATCAGACAGGCTTTTCATAATTTTTTCTTGTTCCATCGTTAGTCTTGCATTCTCCTCCCGTAGGTGGGCCATCTCATTCTTTAATTCTTGAACTGTTTCCAATATTGTAAGATTAGTGTTGCATGCCTCCTCTCTTAATTGTACCCATATTTCAGGATTATTTTTAGGAAATGTTGCAGGTCCTAGGCCAGCCATATTCCTGTGTGGAACACTGTCCGTTCTTCACATAATTTGTTGTTGTCCTGTTTTCCTTCTCTTAACATGTTAGTGGGTTAATAATTAGCAAGAAAACAAAAGGAAACAATAACTAGTTCATCTTGCTTAGTACATTTGCCAGAGGCCACAGTTTTGTAACCTCGCTCTGATACCACTTGTCACATCTCCAACAATTTACATATTATATTCGTAAACAAATACAAAATAAAAAATAAAAAATAAAAATAAAATTCTACATCGTAATCCATTTATCCATTTAACAATAAATCATGGCATAAATACATCATATGAATCATTACTCTGCTCACATGTTAAAACTCTGATATTTGGGCTACAATAGAATCCGTGCAAATCGGGTGGTCTCATCCATTGTTTTTGCTGACAGTCACATTTATTTGGCTTTAATTTTTACTAAAGGGCTCACGCCAGTTTCTCACTCCAGCTAGACTATCCACTCATTTTGGCATTTAATCTTTCTGCTTTGTCATGGAATCGTGGCACGACAGAATTGTCCTTCGGCATCTGGTCGCCTTGGGACTCTCATCGCATCGACGGTGGAGGTTTTGGGACTTTGATCCTAGGGCTGGGCGCTCTCCGGGAGATTACTCAACCTTGTTTGCTGGAGTTTCGCCTCATTGTGCTTCCTCGCTCCTTGGTGCTCAATCTGGCTCTCCTTCTCCTCTCACTGGTTTGCTTGGCCTACAGTCCCTGGTTTGCCATGCGGTTGAAAGATATCAGAGTCGGGGTCGTGGAATTTCTTCCCGTGGAATGTTTGACACCCATCAAGTTATTCAGGTGAGTATCTTTCGTTTTTGTTTTTGTTTTTCCACCAATGTTTAGTTATCTCTGGTCTAATTGCTGATACAATTTCCATACATTCTTCTGCAGGAGTAAAGGAAACGGGTCCGAGGGTTTCAAACTGTTGTCAATGGAGTTTGTGGCTCCCCTTCCTGCCTTCTACGCTCGAGGGTTTCTGGGTAAGCTTATCGGTGGTCCTGTGCTTGTTGACAGTCAAGGAATACCTGCGAATAATTTGTGGCTACTTGCTACATTTCTCCAGATTTGTGCTAGTTCTTGTATTTTGATTTCCGAAGCTAAGTGGAAGGCTTTTGGGCATCTGCCTGTTAAACTCTTTTTAATGGAGAATGTCTACTGTTACAATAAGAATTGTATGTCTATTTTCGGTGTTGAGCTGAGGGTTTCAGTCGACTACAGGCTTGGAAACCAAGGTCGCACTGGTGTAATTATTCCAGATTTAGGTTCAGGTCTTGACCTAGTACTTCCTGTAGCAACAGACTTTTCAGTTGAAACCATTTAAGTTTTCTTCCTGCCAAAACGATGCGGGTTTTTCCTTGAAAAGTATTTACGTTTTTCTTTTGACTGTTATGTGAATAATTATGTGCTTTTAAGGTTATCGTTGCTACTCTTTGTGCACATCTCGTGCTGTACAGTTTTATGTGGGTGAAATAATTTATATGTGAACACTGTGTCACTTTCTTTAAAAGATTTCGAGCTTTCCTACGAATGCGGCTCTGAGTTTAATTATTGTTGGAAGTTATTTCTGTAGTTTAGAGTAACAGGATCTCTCCGTTGATTATGTATCTTGAAGCTTTAATTACTCATTCGTGTATGTAACTCTGTCAATGTTATATTTACTGTAGGGTTTGTAACTCTGTCAATGATGTATTCGCTGTAGGGTTTCGTAATTGTATAGAGTTTTCAAGAAGGGTTTTACAGAGTTTTTGCTCATTAGTTAGCAGTCTTCACCTTACCTAGTTCGGCTTTGGTGTAAAATACTCTTATTTATCCTGGTTATAACGGCCCTGTCTACTTACTCGAACTTACTTAGTTTTTTCAGTGTTCTTTTCGATTCTTGCTTAAGGGCCAGGGGTGTTAGTTAGATTTGTTCTCCGTACTTATATTTACACTGTTGTGCTATATGAGATTTTAGATTTGTTCTCCGTACTTATTTACACCATTGTGCTCTATGAGAGTTTTTATTAACTAGTTCAATATGAACATTTAATTCATCTACAATATTTTTTTCTAGGAAATAAGGTATTGAGTTCTATTTAGTTAACAATCCCAAGGTTGGGGTCATTCAGAAAATAAATTAATTAGGACTATTTCAATCATTAATTTCTACTGTTAAGTTTTACTGTAGAGGGAATACCCAGTGTTGAAGAGTTAATACCCTACTGTTTTTTACTGTTCTACACAGTTTCCCTTTCGCGAAACGCAGCTTATCAAGTAACAGCGAATAGCGGCGGGTTGATGATGGTAATAGATTGGGAAATGAAGAATATATGGATATATAACTGGAATGGGAAATTGATAAGCAGGGGAACCAAAGTGCCAGGGCTTCGCACGTCTCAACGACCGTCTTCTCTAGAAACATCATCTTTCGAATCTACCAACTTATGGTGGCCTGCATAATGATGATCCGTCATTTAGGCGGTTATCTTTCGTTTTTGATAGTTATATTGTACATTTCTTACCAGCACCATATTAATAGAAGCACTCGTTTGTTTTATGAATATATTTTCAGAATATTTCTCTTTACTATCTCAAAAATTTGGGTTGCTAACATATGCATATCATAAATGAATGGTAACTGTTTTTTCTTTATTTCTATTTGAAAATATGGAAATTTCTGGATTTTATCCTTGTGGTTAAGGTTTATTACCTTTTTTAAATTTTTCTGGAAGATTGTTAAAACGAGTACTGAAGTTTTAAATTGGATTTATCTTTCTCATTTTCCTAACATATTTTGTAAAATTCTGGATTTTATGCTTACTGTTAAAGTATATTAATTTTTTTTTGCTGAACATTGTTAAAAGGTGTATTGAATTTATCTTTCTCATTTTCATAAAATCAAAATTTTTAAGCCCTAAATAAGATTTATCTTTAAACATGTTTTTAAATGTGATTTAATTTAGTTATAGGGCTTAAAAATATAAATTAAATTTAAATAAATATAAATTTAATAAAATAGTTATATATATTTATAAACCAATATTAAAATATTTATTCAACTCCATACGAAATTTTATATGAATATATAAAATAATTAAAGAAATACAAACAAAAAGGAGATTAAAATATTAATAAAGATTATTTTATTGTTTCACAAAAATGTTTAAAAGTAAATAAATAATAAAATAATTATTTTAGTAGAAGTTGAATTAATAGGTAAAATGACTATTTTGATTGGAATTAGTTAATACAATTACAAGCAAGAATGTTCTTTCTTAATGTTTAAAATTCAACTTTGAATGTGTAAAGGGATTCAACACCCTAAAAACACCTAAAACACTCAAGCTTTACAAATTAGTCAATTTAAGTTAATGATTCTTAAAATATCTAGTAGAATGTGGTCAAAACTAATGAGAGGTCACTTCACCTACTAGCTAGAGCACATCATAATTTCATATATAAAACTATTAAGAAAATATAAAAGAGAAAACAAAAGCAATAAAATCATAATCAATATCATATTATCTTTCATATTAGATTACCATAATTTCAAAATAACATTTAAAAATAAATAAGGATTAGTTGATGCTTAATATTAAACTATCATTAAATATTAACCAAAATTAGATTTTGAAGAAAATTTACTATTTGTAGGCCTTGAGGGATAATCTGTAAGATATTTTAACATAGAAATCTACAACAGAGAAAACTAGAAAGTTTTTTCCTAATCTCTCAATGATTACATTCGGAAATTGAAAATATACAATAGCATACTCACCCAATTTGCAAGAGATTTTACCCTAGAAAACTAAAAGTGAGAAAATATGACTAATTTTTCTATATTTTTCAATGATTACTTAACTGCTATATTCTTTCTTCCACAATTATAACTAATTAATAGTAAATCATTTTTTTTTTCTATATTTTTCTTTAAATTCAAAGGTGTTTTAAAATTTTGAAGCTATTGTTTCTTTCTTGTTTTTTTATATATCAATTTCAATTGTATTTTCAAGTGCATTTTATTTTTGATGTTTTGCATTAGTTCAAATGAGGATTACATAGACCAAATATTTTCTTCCCAAAAAACCACACTAGTACCATAAGTTTAGAATAATGAGGTTGTTAAGACCTTATCTAATTAGAGCATCTTGTAAATAGAAACTTATAAAAATGGGGTGGTTAAGTGAGACTTTCACATACATCTACATGACATGAGAAAAAAGACTACTAGTGCTGTAAGAAGAAAAATAATGAGTCATAACAATTATTTGGGAGAAAGTCTAGGTACCTACACTTGGTCCTCCTACTTCTTTTTCTTACCATGATCCATAGGCTTGCCTATTAGCCTGTATAGACCATGCTCTCTAACTCCAAGAATAATACTTGCGGAGCTAGAGGCTCTAGGCCTAAGTCTTGCCTTCCCATCCTTGAATAAGACCTCAAACCCATTCTTCTCGATCATCAAGACATATATCACACTATATCTGAGTCATGGTACAAATAGTATATCTGGGACTCGTATCACCCATGTTATCTCCATATTGAATGCCATAAGTCTCGATCCTCAGATCTCCTTTTGGCTCTTGTCGCCAAGCACCATGTGAAACTTCGAGTCCCATTAAGCTAGAGTCTCGAAAAATTCTTGTGACCTTGTCATATGTTTTGATGCAACACTATCAATATACCATCCATCCTCATCGACAGCACCCTACAAGAAATGAGAGATCATAACAAAGTCCTCCTCCTCTAACCTCTTAGTGAGAGCATCTATCTCAGTAGAGGTGGTAACACTCGTGACCTACTTCCCTTTCTTCTTCTTGTCATCTCCCATCTTCTTCTTCATCAGACATCTTGACAAAAAATGAACCATCTTTCCATAGTAAAACGCTTGAATTTACTCAAGTCCTTCTTTTGCTTACCCTTCATTCGTGTTGCACGTGCCACATCATCATCTGAAGCCCTCTTCTTCAGATGAAGATTCTCATCTCACAACTCTTCTTGAATGAAGTCGTCCCACAACCTATTTCACTCTGGCAACTTCTCTATGGCAATGATCCCCTTAATGAAGGGCTTCCATTCCTCAATGAACGCATTCAAACGAATCCTCACCATATCAGAATTTGAAATAGTCACATCGAGGGAAACAAGCTCATTTTTGACCTAAGCCAACCTCCTTAGATATGAAGTCACTACTTGACCCTATATCATCTTGGTGGACTTCAAATTATCCTCCAATATGAGTACCCGGTTCTCGTTCTTATTCTGGAAAAAATTCTAAAGAGCCACCCACATATCATGTCCAATGTTCTTCTAGGACAAATGAGGTATTACGGATCCTTCACACCATCTAGGATGATCAATCTCTCCCTCGTAGCAAAATCCCCGTACGATTCCAACTCCTTTGGGTCAGTTGGCTTCTTGATGGCTTTCTTGGCAAACTCCCAAATCCTGTTGACCTCCAAGACCAACTTGATCCTTTTCTTTTATGGACTATAGTTGGAAAACCCTTCCAACCGATGCTCATACCCAAGGCCAACCTGCAACTTTGACATTGTACTAAGCCCTTTCACCTACAATGTGACCAAATCCCTCTCAAGTTGTACTTCATTGTGCACACTCTCATTCATTGTCACACAAAGTAGCTTTGACACGCTTTGATACCATGTTGAATTTCCACGACCTTAGTGTCTGGGATAGAATCTTAAAATCTTTGGCACTACCAAACAAAGAACCTTAGCAAATCTACTTTGCACAATGATCTGAATGGGAAATTTAATGTTTTCTGTGCTAAATTCCAATTCAGGATAGTAAACAAAGTACTTGAGGATTATGAGGTAAATTGCAAGTTTTACATGAGTTGTTATGTATTTATATGTAATTCATGAACTTAAAACATGAATTAAAAAAACAATGAACAACATCATAACAATAAAACACTCAACAATTGATAAAGGAGTTCACCCGTCTTGGGCTATGTCTCCTTGGTCTAGCTTCCAATGGCTCGAGCCAATCTCATTATGCTCAAAGTACTTTAGTGATAAAGAGTACATCAAGTGTGGTGACCAAAAGAGTGGCTAGTTTCCCCTTCCAGGAAACATTCTCCTACAAAGAACTCTCACTCTAAAAACATGCCAACCTATAGTCAATTATGAAACAATCGTCAAGAAAAGGTTTCTCAAATCAATACCCTATACTCCATCTCACAGTGAGCATAACAAGTACAACAATTCACTTGAAGTACTAAAAGAGAATTTTCCTCAAAGACACAATGATAAAATATAAATATGAGATACACCATAGATGTCTCAGCTATCGCAAAAAAAATATGAAGGCTAGAAAACCCCTACAAGGTTCTATCCATTCTCAAAAGCCTTCAAAAACTGATTCAACCCATTTGTTGATCCTAGCACCCATAGACTCAAACCTGCAAAACATCCCTTAAAAAGTGCTCCAATGGCTCTGAAACCTATTCCACTGGCTTCAAAAGACCCAAAAATGCCTGTCTAGCCTCTCTTGCTGCTGAAAATACCAAAAAAGGCAAAAGATATGAGAATTTCTAGCTCTTACACTATTTTCTCTACAAATTCCCCAAAATTCGGCACCTGTCCTACAATTTTGTCCCAATTTATGCTAATAGAGCGACAATTTGGTGAAAAATCTGTGGAAATCATGGAAGGGATAATTTTTTCGCTGACACCTTAAGTCTGAAATATGGGTAATATTGGGGCCACGTGCCCGGGGGCCAGGGCTACGTTCCACCCCCATTGGTCAAAGAAAATAAATTTAATGGTTGTAATTAGTAACAACAACATCATTTCCAATGATGCTCAAATTGCATCAAGATACCTAACTACCCAAGCATAGGCCATCTCCCATTTTGAGGACACTCTGAGACTGTTGGAGACTGAGAGGGGACAAGAATGCCATAGAAGATGTAATAACATGCCACATAATCTCTGGATCAGGGAGTATCACTTCTGTGAGAGATTGAGGAATGCATTGGAGAGAACACCTTTGTATAAAAAGGCCATGCAGAGACTGAAGATCAATTGAATTGAACTAAATCTCAGTCCACCTTTGCTGGAAGGTAGGAAGGAAGAAGAAAGAAAGTAGTGGGAAGAGATAGAGAAAAATGTAGGGTTCTATCCTCAGGAAGAGACACCATCCACAAAATCTTGGGATGTCAAAGAGGCCACTAGGGCTATGAAGGATATGGATATAGATGACTAGGTTGCTTAGAGGATGAGAAACAATTTCAGTAGGGGGTGATGATGAGGCTCATCAATAGGTAAATTATATGGGTCAAAATGTCACTCTCCAGCTTATTAAATTGTCTTTTCTCACATTTATTTACAAATTTTGTTATATTTTTGTTAGTGAGAAGAGTAAAAGTGAGTTACTATGTCATATGGCCTAATGTGTGTTAAATATAGTAAATTGGAGTAGTTTTGAGTTGACTTGAGTCTAGGGACTCAGAGTAGGAAAGCAATAGACATTCTCGGAAAGTGGTCTCCCTCCCTAATTCCTCAAATCATTCAAATATTATCCCACTCTATCTCGTCATCTCGGTGACACTGGTAGCTAAGCAAGCAGAGTTCATTAGTAGCCAAGATAGTGCGAGTCAAGGAAGAGTTATTGGCGAGTTAGGGAGCTAGATATCCCTATTTTATAGGGAGTTGTTGGTAGCTCTAGTTTTGTATAAATAAGAAATCTAAGGGACTCATTAGGATTTGAAGTTTTATTGTGGCCAAGAGGCCATTAAGCTGAAGCACATTTGGCTGTTATTGTTATGTTGTACTTGACACTTCTTGATTGATAATGAGAAATTTTGTTTTGATCAAACACTGAGTTGACTTAGAGGGTTGAAGCTCTTGGGTAAGGGCCAAACCCTAGTAGTATAAGTTCCTCTCTTTTGTATTTGTATTCATAACTTAGAATGTTGATTAACTGTTGAAGTCTATTTATGTTTCTGTTTAACTTAGAATTTTTTTAAAGTTGTTGCTTATCCATGATTTCATTAGCTTAAAGAGTAGATTAGTGTTGCAGTATAGTGTAGGAAAATATACCAAAAAATTTCGCGACAACAACCTCTATCTCATCTCCCTTATGGGATCATGATTAGGGGACCCCACTCTCATAACCCAAAAATAAAGTTTGTCTTTTGTTCATTAACTATATTAAGTCTCATTTTTAGCTAGATATTTGTTTATGATTTCTTGGAAATATTTGCAGTTGTTATTTTTCTTCATAAGATTGTTGAAGCTGAGAAGGTAGTCCATTTTCACAGATCTAGTCCTTAACAATAGTTAGATGAGATTTTCTAAATTAAACTCATGTTTTCCATGTTGATACGTAATAAAATGTAAATGAAAAGAGAAACAAGATTTATTGCAAGAATTTTCAATTTGCAAGAAGGGAATCCTCCAACCAACTGAACCTAGGTCTTCTCCACCTTCTGTTGATGCATACCTTCCCATATTCCGAACCTCTATTTTCTAGCCATTGTGAGATAACTATCTTAGGAAAATTTGACCTTCTTAGAGTGTTGGGCTTCGCCTTGGGTTATGTTCACCTTCCCTACACCTTCCCCAACTGTCATGCACCTTTCACACACTTCATCCCACCATTCTTGTCCTCCAAAACCTCTCAGCTAACTTCCTGTAGCAGTTCATGACATCTTGTAGCAGTGTCATGCAACAAACCTATAACAGCTTGTTTTTGTTTTGACCTACAATGATAGCCTAGACTAGTTTAGGAGTAGGTTAACCCCTTAGCTTGGACTCCATGACCAAAAGTGTCACCTAGACTAGTCCTTTCACTCCTTTCCTTCCTGCAAGATCATATAGCATTAGCTCTTTTATTTCTAAGTCCAACAATTTGAACTTTATCTATTCTACAAGTGTGAATGAGATAGTTAATGCATGCATGTTTGACTTATGAAATGATAGAGTAATATTCCATTTTCAAGCAAATCGGATAGCTAGGTTATCAAGTACAAGATTAGCATAATTTACTTTCTCCAAGCGATTTGTGTCATAATTTTCATAGTATTTACAAGTTAACAACTTTCATTTCCTGGTTTTACAAGAATTTACCTTCTCTCCACTAGAAATAACTTTACATTTCACTATCAGTAATCACACTTCCTTTAGTTAAATAGAGGAATGGTAGAATGATGCATCTGTTGTGCATATAGTACTGTTAGCTCCAAGTTTGGTTGATAAAGTAAAGTTGGTAGCCCTAGGAGTTGCAACAATCTTGCTGCAATACTGAGGCTCATCACATGCTCTCTGCTTTTTATTTTTTCCTCCCTTATTCCTAGTAGCTTCTTCTAGGAAATGACCCCTAATTCCTCGTCTTCTTTTCCTTCCCTTCTTGGTCCACCTTACCTTTTCCTATCCCTGGGCTCCCCTAGTCCTTCTCAATGTAGCCTCTCCATCTTCAAATTTTTTCCTTTCATTGTCTAGTTTTCCTTTTGATTTGGTAGGGCACAAGCTCCCATTTTGTTGTATTCTATTCTAATTTTGGTCTAGGTTTGTTTTTTATCCTCCTTGTTTTGTTGTCTTGATGCAAACTGTGTATCTTCATGTAGGTCCTTTGAGATGTAGGGATTATTTAACAGGTGCCTGACTTATTTGGTACTCCTACTAGTGCCCTGAATCCCTGAATATGTTCTAGTCTTTGTTCAAGATTTACCAATGCCCTAGACATTTTTCCATGCCTCATCAACAAACGTGAGTTAGGACGAGTGTTTTCTACTACCAAGAGAAGGCCCACAGTGGGAGTATGTGCGTGCATTACCATTTGAAGGGAATTTTCTTTCACTTTCATGACCTCATGCCAAGACCCATTCAAGTGGAGCTCACCCATGCTAAGGGGGAAGCTTCCTCTCACACACTATGTCTCTCAACATGAAGGTTCTTATTATATGGGTAGATTGGATTATGGATATAGGTCATAAACTAGGTGGTTTCAATCAATATATGAAAATAATAGATCTCAAATGGAATATGAAATTTTTATTGGGGTGCATTCTCTTACACTAGCATGGGCATTGCACTAATATTCTCCATTCCCTTGAGCATTTGCACCGACTTCTAAGGGACTTAGATCAAAGTATGGAGTAAATAGAACAAGATCTTTACATCCCACCCTTAGTGTTGGATCAGGTGCACAGCAAACATAAATACACACAGCAAAATATCAAGCACATAAGACACAGCTTTTAACGTGGTTCACCCAACCAATCTGGGCTACGTCCACAAAACATAGGCATCAGGAATATATTAATCAAATTAGGAGATTACATCATGAAATCCTCACACTCACATAGCAAATCATCCGAATGACTGCCTGTTAAATATCATAGAGAATCTAACAGCCTCATAACTCCCTCACATCAAATATAGGAGGCATTAACTCCCTCCCAACAACCTGGAGCTAATCTAGGAGCTGAATCCCTATTGTTGTCATCCTTTAGAGATTTTTGCCTATTTGACTAAAACAGAAAATCTCAATAATCTCCACCTTGACAACAATTTGCCTGATGCCCTGTTATTATTATTTTATCTTTTCTGCAAGCCAAGAGAAGCCAAACACCAGCGTAGCTTCTCCAACAAAACTGGTTTCGTGAACATGTCTGCACAGTTCTCCTCTGTATGCACCTTTTCAAGAGAAACTCCCCTTTCAGTGATAACCTGTCTTACAAAATGATATTTGATTGGAATATGCTTTGACTTACTATGATAGGCCGGATTCTTAGCCAAATGTATTGCACTTTGACTGTAACAAAGTAATCTGATGTTATCCTGTAACCTACCAAATTCACCAAGCAAACCTTTCAACCAAACCGCCTCTTTGCAAGCATGAGAAGCAACAATGTATTCTGCTTCAGTAGTAGACAAAGCAACAATGTTCTGTAGCTTTGACATCCATCTTATAGCTCCACCTGCAAGAGTAAATACGTACCCTGAAGTTGATCTTCTCTTATCCAAGTCACCTGCAAAATCGGAATCAACATATCCGCAAACAAATTCACTACTTTTATTGTAAGAAATACAATAACTACTTGTGCCTCTCAAGTACCGAAGCACCCATTTCACTGCTGACCAGTGTTCTTTACCCGGATTTGCCATGTACCTGCTGACAACCCCAACAACATGAGAATTATCTGGTCGCGTACACACCATCGCATACATCAAACATCCTACTACATTGGCATAAGGAATTCGAGACATATAATCCCTTTCTTCATCTGTATTAGGACATAAACTCGAATAAAGCTTAAAATGGGAAGCTAAAGGGATTGACACAGGCTTCACATTATCCATACCAAACCTCAAAAGTATTTTCTCAACATACTTTTGTTGTGATAGCCACAGCTTACCATTGCCCCTGTCTCTGAAAATCTCCATGCCCAAAATCTGTCTTGCGGCTCCTAGATCTTTCATATCAAACGTCCTTGCCATCTGAGTCTTCAACCTGTTGATTTCTTCAATGCTTTTGCTTGCTAAAAGCATATCATCAACATATAACACTAAGATAATGAACATGCCATTATTTAACTGCTTAAAATAAACACAATGATCATATTCACTTCTTACATATTTCTGACTCAACATGAAAGAATCAAACTTCTTATAGTACTGCCGAGGCGACTGCTTCAGGCCATATAATGACTTCTTGAGCCTGCAAACAAATTTCGCATTGCGATGCTGAACAAACCCTTCCGGTTGTTCCATATATATTTCCTCATCTAAATCACCATGTAGAAATGCAGTCTTAACATCTAACTGCTGCAACTCCAAATCAAACAAAGCCACTAATGCTAACACAATTCTAATTGAAACAATTTTAACCACTGGTGAAAATATCTCATGAAAGTCTATGCCAACTTTCTGAGAAAACCCTTTTGCAACCAGCCGAGCTTTGTACCTGTCTTCCGTATCATTCACACCCCGTTTCAGCTTGAAGACCCATTTGCATCCCACAGTTTTCCTGCCTTTGGGAAGTTCAACCAGATCCCACGTGCCATTCTTACCTAAGGCCATCATTTCTTCCTTCATGGCTGCTTTCCATTTGTCACTATTTGAACCTTCTACAGCTTCTTGATAACACAAAGGTTCATCATCATTAGCGATCAAAACAACTGAAGTAACATGATCATCATACCTTCTCGGACGACGTTTGATCCTTGTAGATCTCCTTAAGAATGTTTCTGGTGCTTCCAAAACTGGCTGTCTATCAACTGAAGGAATTTCTTCATGATCGCCATCTGAGACCTGTTCATGTCCTCCATCTGAACCCTGTTCATAATCTGATTCTGAAACCTGTTCATGACTAGAATCTGAACTATGGTCGTTATGACTATCATTAGAAATGCTGTCAAACTGAATATGCTGGAAATCAGATACATCATCCTGTTTCAATCTTCTATCTACATCTAACTGTACAAGAGAGGATTCATTAAACCTTACATCTCTGTTGATGATGATTTTGCGGGTAGTAGGATCCCACAATCTAAATCCCTTTGTTCCATCACCATACCCAACAAAGATATACCTTTTAGACTTTGGATCTAATTTAGTTCGCTGATGTTTATGCACTAGAGCATATGTATCACAACCAAACACTCTGAGTTTAGAATAGTCACAAGGGTTTCCTGTCCATACCTCTTGCGGAACCTTGCAGTCTATTGTCGTTGATGGAGATCGGTTTATCACATAACAAGCAATTGCCACTGCTTCCGTCCACAACTCCTTCGGCAACCCGGCGTTACTCAGCATACACCTTGCTCTCTCTAGAAGAGTCCTGTTCATGCGTTCAACAACTCCATTCTGCTGAGGAGTATAAACCGTGGTCTTATGTCTCTCGATCCCTGCATCCTTGCAATAGCTGTCAAACTCCTTGGAGGAAAACTCAACACCATTGTCACTTCTTAAACATTTTATAGTTCTACCAGTGCTGTTTTCTACCAATGCTCTAAACTGCTTGAAAACTGTAAAAACATCAGACTTCTTTTTCAACATGAAGACCCAAACTTTCCGAGAAAAGTCATCAATGAATGATACAAAATATGATGAACCACCATATGAAGCTGTAGGAGCTGGACCCCACACATCTGAATGGATATAATCAAGTATGCCTTTACTAGTATGTTTGCTTGTTTTAAACTTTTGTTTACTTTGTTTACCAAACAGACAATGTTTACAGAAATCCAATTTTCCAGATCTTAGATTAGGAAGTAACTTTCGGTCAGCCAAAATTTTCAATCCTCTTTCACTCATATGCCCCAATCTTTGATGCCATAAGTGAATGGAACTACTGTCATGTTTAGACACAGACACATGATCTGACCCAGTTCTACCTTCTAACTGGAATAGATTTCCTACTTTCTTAGCTTTCATAACTAGAAAGATGCCTTTGTAAATTTTCATAACTCCACCTTGAATTACAGTTTTATATCCATTTGAATCAAGTGCTCCTAATGAAATCAAATTTTTCCTTAAATCTGGTACATGCCTCACATCAGTTAATATTTTGGTTGTGCCATCAAACATTTGTAGTTGTATGCTTCCAATCCCAACAATATTACATGTTACATCATTACCCATGTACACAACACCATCATCAATTGATCTATATGTTTTAAACCAATCTCTATGTATACACATGTGGTTAGATGCCCCAGAATCTAACAACCAATGTTGATCATGTTTTGAAACATTAACTCACAATACTTCATCACTCATACCTGAACCTGATACTGAGCCTGTATCTGTGGTGTTGGCTTCCTTCTTTTCTGTTGAAGAGCCTTCTTTAGCAGCCTGCTTTCGCTTCCAGCAATCCTTTTTTAGATGTCCAGACTTGCCACAATGCCAACACTTCACCTTTGGCTTCTTTCCTTTGGATTTTGAATGAGAGTCGCTATGCTTTCCCCCGGAGTGTCTCTCTCGTGAGCGACCTCTGGCCATCATTACCTATGATGTAGAGGTGTCTGCATTCGACCTCTTCCTCGTCTCCTCAGCCAACAAGGCTCCAACAACATCATCAAACTCAAGAATTTCTGATGTACTAAAACTTATGGAAGTAACAAAGTGATCCCAGGATTCAGGCAAAGAACATAATAAAGTTATCGCCTTATCCTCTGAATTAAATTTTACATCTAGACTGTTTAATTGCACCAACAAGGTATTAAAAACATTCAGGTGATCAGCAATTGAGGTACCTTCTTTCATCCGCAAACTATAAAGCTGCCCTTTCAGGAGAATCTGATTTGTCAAATATTTCGTCATATAGAGCTTCTCAAGCTTCGACCACAAGCCTGTGGCGGTTTTCTCTAACACAATGTTGAACAGAACATCGTCCGCCAGACATAACCGAATTGCGCTCAGAGCTCTATCGTCCATCTCATCCCATTCATCCTCCGTCATGGAAGGAGGCCTTTTGTTTTTCCCCAACAGTGCTTTTGCCAGACCTTGTTGAACCAGCAGATCGTGCATCTTCACCTTCCAGATCTCAAAATTATTCTTGCCATTAAACTTTTCAATTTCAAAACGGGCACTTTGTGTTTTGGCCATTTTGTATCAAAAAACACAATAATCTCCAATATCAAATCAGCAATTTAAAACAAAATTGTCTATGCCTTTGTTTTTACATAACAAAGAAAACTGCCTATGCCTGTGTACTTCTTGCTTTTGTAAAATTTTCATTTGCTGGGCAAGTTACAGTTATTTCAGATCAATCACCGCCAAAAATAAAAAAAACCAACAAACAAAACATTTTGTGTTCTTAGCTTCTGGCTCACACGATCTGCCAAGCGAATTTTAACAACATCAGTTGTAAACTTCCTCACTTGAATAACAATTCCCAATCTCTGAACATTAATACATCAGACAAATTCTTTCCACACATTCATACAAAATCGCTCTAAAAAATTGGTATGTCCCAACGAGAAGCTGGAAAATGTCACGCGGGCGTTTTTGTTTTTGTTTAATTCTGCGCATTACTGATAACCATATACTGTTATATCAAACCCAAAAAAAAAACAATGGACCACGCTGTGTTTTTAAATCAGACCCTCGCTGTTTTGTTTGTTTAAAACATAAATCCACGCAGTTTTATATAACCACACCGTGTTTTTTTCAAGGGATATTCACACTCTGTACCCACGCAGCACCATAAAACAAAAAACCACGCTGATTGTCAAATAAATCCGTGCTTTATATCACTGTGCTTTATTGAGATACCCACGCAGGTCATATATATCCAATTGTTGTTTGCAAAGAAATGCGTGCACAGAAATTGAAATATATTTACGCTGATTTTTTTGTTTTTAGAAATGTATACACGCTGTTTTAAAAACATAGCCAACGCTATTTGGATAGCATATCCTCACCGTGTTTAAAACTATTGTTTTAAAAAACGGATTAACTCAAACTGCGTCATACCGTTTTCAATACATGCTGTTTTCCGCATCGAAACGGTTTGAAGAGCGCCCACCCAATCCAACGCACAACAATGTATACGGAGCAGCAAAACAAATCAGCACCTCCAGCACTACGCGCCCTTAGCGCTCTAGCTCTTCACGCAGAAAAACTGCCAGCAATCCACTCACGCAGAGAATCCTCTCAGCACCAGCACCTCCAACATGCTCTGATACCAATTGTTGGATCAGGTGCACAGCAAACATAAATACACACAGCAAAATATCAAGCACATAAGACACAGCTTTTAACTTGGTTCACCCAACCAATCTGGGCTACGTCCACCAAACATAGGCATCAGGAATATATTAATCAAATTAGGAGATTACATCATGAAATCCTCACACTCACATAGCAAATCATCCGAATGACTGCCTGTTAAATAGCATAGAGAATCTAACAGCCTCATAACTCCCTCACATCAAATATAGGAGGCATTAACTCCCTCCCAACAACCCGGAGCTAATCTAGGAGTTGAATCCCTATTGTTGTCATCCTTCAAAGATTTTTGCCTATTTGACTAAAACAGAAAATCTCAACACTTAGCAAAAGGAGCCTCTACAGATACTAAAGAACCCATCTAGGTCATTGTCTCAAACTCAGGCCCTTATGCCTAGATTTTAGTATGTGTACTATGCTATATGGTTCCTTGTTAATTGATGATTTTGTATACTCCCAATTTTTTATGCTAGGTTTTGTATCTAGTAGTACTCAGTTACCTCTCACATTACTAAGTAGAGTTAAATTTTGGATTTGGTGAGGTCTCCATAGCGATACTTGAATTTAAATTTATCTTGTGATTTCCACTTTTGAAGGAAATATAATTTACCATACACTAAAAAAAGAGTAACTAGCTCATAATCAAAAGAAAATTTCCATTATTATCATATAATAGAAAAGAAAAATAATTATATAAGAAATTACTCATTTTCTTGCTATAAATTAATTAAGCAAGAACTCATAATCATTTTTATTGAACTAAAAAAACATAAATCTAAATTTACTTTAAATTTGATTTGTATTTTTTTATTTTACTTCGAAATGACTCCCCCGCCCCATACTAGGTTGTAGAGTGCACATCAACACTATAGTTGCAAAAATAATATTAAATACCTCCAATTGAGTTTAATTGGCTAATGTAGATACATTTTAAACCTTGCTATAGTGGTCAAATTCCTTAAGGTATAACTTAGTTTTTTTTATCGACTCCATGTTGTTATAGACATTTTTGGGCACTGCAACCCCAATCATAAATGTCCATAAACCAAGGGCTCCTAAGTCCCTAAAAGTGTTGTCAACCCCTAAAAGAATAAGGTCAGTTGATTATGTCATCTCCCAGAAGTTCTCCACGAAAAACTACTCAGAAATGGTCAAAACTGGACCATACTGATTGCTCAGTGCTGAGGGTGCGATGCATCCCACCTAAATGCACACGGGAGGTGCAATGTATACTGAAAAGCCCTTCTATAGGGTGCGATGGACGAGAATAGACAAGTGGCGGAGACAATTTGCGAGGTGGATGATCATGGAAACTTCCAGAAACTTCTCCTGTGACACTTGCCTCTCAGAATCGCCCAAGGATGAGTAAGAGATCAATGAGATCTCCAAGTGGAATCAAGAACTATCAGAGAGAAGACACTAATCAAAAACCTAGAGCTGACTCACACCTCTGCAAATATCTATATATAGATCTCTCATCCCAGAGATCCAGAGGTTGGAGGCTGGAATTTTGTATCTTGTAAGGAAGTGTTGTTGGTTTCTTGGTGCAAAATCATAGTGTTGGGTGATCTAAGATTTTCATGAGGTGAAGAAGGGCTTTCTTGTTGAGAGGATGATGCTGGGTCAGAACAATTGGTTGTAATCCTCTTTGCTCTTTCTTGATTATCAATAAAGCTATTCAAGTTTTCCTCCACATTCTTGTATGATTAATGTTATATGAATTTGTGTGGTCAATATATATCTGGTCCTATATTGTTTATGATAATAGATCGATGTTCTTGGATAGTGTTATGCTGCTTTGATTCTACAGGTGCTCTTTGAAGCTAGGTAGACGAGGAATCGAGTGGCGAAGACCTATCAGAAAGGAGAGGAATCGATCAAGGAACCAAGCGCAAGATAGAGGTTGGTCTCCTTATTCCCCTCTTATCTATTTCTCATAAAGGAAAACAAAAGTAGTTTTTAGCTAGTTTGTTTCTAAGGTAGCTACCAACCTTAGTGGGACTGTTGTGGGGAAAAGTATCCGACTCGGATGACCCTATCCCTACTCTAAGGGTGACAGTCCTTAGCAACAACTGAAAGTAAAGCTTTGATATTTTCCTTTATGAAAGTACAGAGAAAGAAGAAAAGATTGACCAACCGGTGTCTTTCGCTTTTGTCGATCCTGTCCTCTCTCTTTGTCTCTTGTTCCCAGCTCCTTGCTCCCTTTGCCGGTCCAACTACACATAGATCCTGCACAAACAAGAGAGGAAAACTACAAGAAACATGTACTCATAACTGATGCATGGATTAGAGTGAATCAGATATACAAGTAAATACAATACATCAATGCAATACAAGTATATAGGAGAACATTCAAAGCTTTATTGATAGAAGTAAAAGGGTTCTGAGAAGGTTACAACCATCAATGGCTCCAATCCAGCAGCACCTCCCCAGCAACAAGAAATCTCCTCTTCACCTCTATAGAAGCAATCACCCAATAGCTCTAACTGTAAACCAACAACACTTCCTTGCTTTGCACAAAATTCCAGCCTCTTAGACCTCATAGAAGAGCTCTATATATAGGATAGAAGAAGAGAGGATGAGTCAGCTTGAGACTGACATAAAGCTGCCTCGTTTCCTCTCCCTCTTCAGTTAATCTTCAGTTCTTGAGTCCACTTGAAGATCCTTGCTTACACGTGGAGATCAAGTACCTCTTACTCATCACAGGGCGAATCTCTTGAACCAAGTGTCAGTTTGGAAGCTTCCTGGGCAATTGACACCTTGCAGAATGACTGTGCCACTTGGCCAATCTCGCCCAGCGCAGGTAGCCTTCATTGGAGTTGACTTTCAGCGCAGGTACAAGGAGGAGCAGTTGCATTCCAGCGCAGATGCTCAGTGGAGCAGCTGACATGATCCAAAAATAGCCTGTTTTTGAGTGCTTTCAGGTGGAGAACTGATGGGAAGTGCTGTGGTTTGCTGACCTTGTTCTTCTAGGGGTAAGAACAACATGTTTAGGGACTGAGGATCCCTGTAATTATTGACATTTCATGCTCCATGTCGAGAGGCACAAAAATGTCTATAACAGTTGCCCCCTAAAGTATGAGGCCGTTTATCGGGTGAAATGCTTTATCTAGAGGTTCCGAAGTTCATTCCAGTGCTGAGGAGGCGCCCTGTAATACAATACAATACAATACATTATTTTTCATTCTGTTTTCATGATCTAGCTGAGGCGGGCATTCCCATGCTCAGCTTTATAAATACATTTTGGTACATATGAGAGACGATCGTCTGATGGTAGACTGATAATTTTCTGCTGAAATTATCATCCTTTGAATAGGATGATCATCTGCTGCAATGATGTACACGACAAATGCTTTTATATTTCTCGAATATATATCGCAGCCCGGATGGATGAAACTAGCTCCGGGGTCTTCAAACTCGTTCGATCTTCACTCTAAGTACAAGTCGATCCATGTGAGAATTGCGCTGAAGTCGAACATGGAAAGACATCGCTTGATTACCGGTCAATAATGAAAACCGTTAACAAGCGCGAGAGGAATCACCGATAATGATAATGATCCTCAAGGTACTGCATTACAATTCACGTGGCGTGAATAAAGGACTTGGCGTCGAACGCCACGCAAAATCTTCTGGTCGAAGGCCATTGGTGTATACCTGTCGCCGGAAGTGAGAAACTTGCCATTGAGGCATGCAAGCTTCAAAGTACTGATGGGGGTGTTCTTAGATCAACTTCTTGGATAATGAGCTGAAGTCGACAAGAAGCGATCCGTCAAAGGAGGGCCTTAATGAATCCCACATCAATGACACGGAACGGAGCTAATGATTTTAGTGGAGGTGAAAACAAACTGTGACATATGATTCAGGGTGGCGATCATGAATGGATGAAGGATAATGTATGGCAGTGGATGGGACACGGTTGACACTTTCAGAATGACCCCTCTTGAACATATAACGACACTGATGCGATGGATAGGTAGCATTACCCCAAATGTGGATGGTTTGGCGAGGACCATGGTGATGAGACTGGTGAATGAAACAACCCAACCCGATGTGGTACGGAGGAAAAGTGTCATGTTCAAGAGTGACTTGCTACCATTAAACTTTGATGTTCTCCCAATTTTTCCCCAGTCATTTCTGACCAGTACCTCTTTATTTTTGTCAAGCTTGAGGAGGATAACATATGCTTGTTCTATAACCTGCCCTTCGGGCAAGCCCATCGCTATGATTTAACGAGCCTAGCGATAGGGAAACTCGTTCTCGTCTAAAGACAAGTTTGTCGCTATTTAATCATTTTAACGAGTCTAACGACAAGGAAAACTCAGTCCTTTTCATTTTTAGAGAGTCTAAAAAGGTACAGAAAGTTAACTCCATAATTCCTTTTTCGTCATCTAATCCCTTAAGTCCGAAAAAGTATAAAACAATACAGAAGGGATGAATTTTCGATTGCTTTAACGAGCCGAACAAAACAAGCGCTCGATCTTTTTGTGCAATAATCCCTCAGGTCCAAAAAGATTAAAATCTAGAGGAGGGATAACGTTCCGGTCGTTTAACGAGCTGGAAGGCCAAAACTCGGCAAACTTTTCATATTTTACGAGTCAGTGAAAAGAGCTCAAAGAAGACTCGTCTTTTGAGGAACGAGTGATAAACAGGGATAGCAACAGATTCCAGGTACAGGTTGGAATTTTCCAATCACGGCAGTGTCACAAGGATGGCTAGGTGAAATCACTCTTCGCAGCTGTTTCTCAAAAGAGGTAAACACACAAATGGAGGTGAATGATCGGCCAAATGAACAGTGGAGGTGACGGTGCACAAACACGACCAAGGCTTTTATGGCTGATGAATTTACGATCTCAAAAGGTTATTTACCGGTTCGTTTTTTCTGAATGAGCTTGAACTCTGAAGGAAAGCCTGCTCATAAACTTATGTTTATTTTTTAACGAGCATGAACTATGTGCTAAAACTGCTCGGATCTTGCGTTTATTTTTTAACGAGCATGAACTATGCTAAAACTGCTCGATTCATGGTCAAATTTGATTTTTTACTTTTACTAGCTTTTCTCTTTTCAAATATAGTACTTCACCTTCAATTGCTGCAGCAAACTTTGTTAGAAATGGACAATATTTGCATGAAAATGAGATTATAACCCTAATATTTAACTTTAAACTGTGTAAAAAGTCATAAAAAGGTGTTTTTACCTCTCATTTACCATTTCATTTGCATTTTGCTTGTTGGAGCTCTGGAGGTGCCTCTTCTTCCTTGATTTTCACCAGCTGATTTCGGGAGATTCTGTGGACGATTTTCGGCGCCGTTTGGACCAGGTAGGAGCTAAACCTTAGCCCTTCACTTTCATGGTTTCCTTTTTCAGTTTCATACACATTTTTCAGGGTTTCTGAGCCTCAGGGGTTTCATCAAGGCGCCCTGGCATCAGCGCAGGTTCTCCTTTCGAAAATTGCGCTGTATGTCAGGTGGTCTTAAGGCAGACTGCGCCTCAGCGCAAGGGAGAGACTCTCTGCCTGCGCTGGGCCTAGAAAAACTGATCCTGCATGAGTTTTTTGATGATTTTTCGCCAGATTTTCATCAAAATTAGGAATTTACTCCTTCTCTTGTTTGATTGCAGGGAACTTTGAGCAAAATGTCCCTTACATGGTGAGAACGAGAACGAGAACATGAAGCAGAGGACATGGTTGCACTCCATGACCCGGTCACGGTGAACGCGCTTCAGAACTGTGGCCTACGGAAGTTCTTTCGTATCTCTAGCATGAGAGCACATATTTCTTTACTGCAGTATATGCTTGATGCTTGGGATCCTGTTAACCAAGTATTCCAGATTAGGGGGAAAACCATCCCCTTGACCATAGAGGACATGTACTTCTTGACTGGGTTGTCAAGGCGGGGTGCCCCCATTTCTTTGTCAGGTACGGCTCGAGGAACTAATTCCACCAGAGACTATATCCGTCAGTATTGCTGGGAAGGTTCACAGCCGAGCAAAGACGGCAAGATCAATATCCGTGACATCACTGACAGGTCTCTCAGGTCCATTCTGTTTACCATTGGTAGGATGGCCGGTAGTGCAGCTTTACATGTTGCCAACAGATCTTACATGCAGCACGCTTTGGAGTGTCTCCAACCGAAAGTGTTTAACTGGTGTGATGCAGTACTTGTTCAGATGAAAAGTCAATTGACCAAGGTAAAGGACGGGAGGCTCAAGAACTTTGGATTTGGTTCTATTCTGACTGCCTTTGCCTTGGAGAAAATCCCATTGATGCAGCCTCAGTACATCATACTTTACTTGCCTTCTCCGACCGAGCCACGCATGCAGAGGTGGGTTGACCACATGTCCCGACATGCTGGTCAACCTCAGATTACTTTCACTGAGGCCTTCTTTAGGTGGTTCGAGCGTCAGGAGATGGCGTTTTCTGAGTATCCATATGTGGGTATGGACTACCGAGGTGATCCGGACTTGGTGCTACCGGATGGCGAGCAATGGGGCGCTATTGGTAAAATCTCTGACCATATCTCTGTTTATTGTTTTTACTCATGATGTTACTGTTCAAAACTGATCAAACTCTTGGGTGCATGCAGATGTTGGTCCTGTTCGTCCAGCAGCTCGTCCACGATCGCCAGCTACTGCCCCAGCAGCAGAGCCTGCTAGGAGAGTTGTTATTCGCGACCTTGGTGATACTGAGATACTTGCAGCTGTGCAGGAGCAGGTTGAGAGCCTTACTCGTGGTCTTCCGGATGTACAGATTGACGAGTTACCTTTACAGTTGCAGCGGCACACTATTGGCGTGCCTAGACGATGGACTCGTCTCTTGCGCATGATTGCACAGACCGTGACGTACTTTCATGAGCACCACTAGGCTAGGGTGCCCCCTAACATCTTTTTGAGTTCTAGGTCATACGACCAATTTTGTTTTGATTACAGCACATTATGTACAAACTATAAACAGCTTCATATACTTTGATTTTCGGGGTTTATTTCGGTTTATTTGTGATCCACTTGCATAGCACCGATGCATCTCTTTTTATATATGTCGTAAATGTCTATCTAATACATAGTTTGCTAATGAATCTGTTAATGTGTTCAAATTTCTGGAAATATGTTGGTATTGAATTGAATCAAACTCTCTTTCCAAAATCTTAACCCTTAGAAACATTCGATAAATAGCTGGATTGCGGACTGAATATATACCAGTGAGTTGTAGTATCACAAGTTGTGAGTCTAGCCTAACAATTAGTCGGCGTATACCATGAGTGATGGTATCAGAGAGGAGTTCAATCAACGCGCTATACTCAGCGATGTTTTTCGTTGACCGTCCAATACACACACCTCTGAAACTCACTAACTCGCCGCTTGGATCAAAAATGGCCCAGGCTGCGGAGGACAAATTCCGTGTACTACGACTCGCTCCGTCGGCATATCCCACATATGTCTCAGAATAATTCGACATCTGCAACAAATGAGAAGGGTGGATTACTAAACCGAAACAAACACTTTAGCGAAAACAAAATACAACAAAAGCACTCAGGTTACTATTCAGGCATAGTAACGCTTGAGGTACAACCCGTTGCGGGGTTGCGCCAGTGGTATCCCGTCATAATCCATTAACTCGTAGGCTCCTTTTGCTAACACCCTTTTAACAATATAGGGACCCATCCATAAGGACTTAAATTTTCCTGCTCCTAATTTGTCGGATTCTTGGTCGTAAAGCAAAACCGAGTCACCCTCAGAGAAGATACGAGGTTTGACATTCTTGTCGAACTGTGCTTTGACTCGTTTCTTATGGGCTTCGTTCGCCAAAGCGGCGTCACGACGGTTTTCATCCAATTGGATCAATTCCAAGAAACGAGCCTCTTCTTCTGAGGTTCCGGGGAGGAGGTCAATTGCGAGTTTAAGAGACGAAATTTCGCACTGGATCGGTAAGACTGCCTCCAGGCCATACACCAATTGGAATGGTGTGAACCCAGTGGCGTTTTTTACCGAGGTTCGGTAAGCCCACAATGCTGAGTACAGGAGTAGGTGCCATCTTCTTTTGTGAACCCCGATCATCCTTTGCAACATACGCTTCAGGACCTTGTTGATTGCCTCAACTTGTCCGTTGGCTTGTGGATAATATGGGGTAGAGCTGTCGTGAGATAGCCCTAGTTTGGCAGCTAATTCAACCATCATGTGATTGCGAAAATGCGATCCATGATCTGTCACTATAGCTTGCGGAACGCCGAACCTGGCGACTACATGATTAAAAAAGAAAAGGGCAGCTGTTTCACCAGTGTTATCCAATGTAGGCATCGCCTCGGCCCATTTGGTAAAATAGTCAACAGCGACTATAATATACCCATGCCCCCCGGTCGAGGTGGGGTTACATTGAATGAAATCGATGCCCCACTTGGCGAAGGGCCCAACAGCAACTATAGGCTGCAAGGGTGCGGGCGGTCTCCTGGTTTTGCTATCAAAGATCTGACATGCATGGCAACTTCTGACAGCTATTATGCAATCTTTAAACATAGTTGGCCAGAAATATCCTGCTCGTAAGATTCTTTGTGCTGTTGCATATCCAGATTGATGCCCCCCGCACGCGCCTGAATGACAATCATTCAGGGCTTTCTCGGCCTCCTCATGGGTAAGGCACCTCCTCAGAACCGTATCGACACCACGACGGTAAAGTGTATCACTGACGATCATGTAGTCTTTAGATTGGTATCGTATACGTTTCCGTTCCGAGTGTGAGGTATTAGACCTAAATTTTTGGGTTTGGAGATAAACAATGATGTCTCCATACCACTCATCGCTTACTGATATCAGAAACAAATTTTCATCCACGATTGACTCTTCTGATGTCTCATCGTTGGATGACGATGGGAGATCGCATAATAATTCCGCGAAAACTAGAGCTTTCTTCGATTTGGATTTTACAAAATCTAAATCAAACTCTTGAAGGATCGCTATCCATTTTGAATATTTGCCCCCAAGCAACTGTTGCGACAGTATATATGTCATGGGGTTGCAATCTGACAGAATGGTAGTTTTCCTAAAGAGGACATAATGTCGAAACCTTTGAACCGTTTGAACAGCAGCAAGCGCTAGTTTTTCAACATAGGAATATTTACTTTCTGTGTCATTTAAGTTTTTACTTAAATAATAAATAGGATGTTCGGTTCCATCGACTTCTTGCACTAAGACCATCGCAATGGTCGTATCTGCTGCAGCTAGATACAGGTTAAAATCTCTTTGATAGTCCGGGGCGTACATTAATGATGCTCTTACTAGAGAATCTTTTAGAGCGTCAAAGGAAGCTTGCGCAACCTGGTCCCCGACAAAAGGCACATCCTTTTTCAAAAGACGAGTATAACCTTTGGCAAGTTCTGCGTAATTTGGAATGAACCTCCTCAGAAAGTTTTCTTTCCCTTGGAGTTTCTGAATCTGAAGCAAATTTGAAGGTGGAGGCAAATTAATGATTGCCTGAACCTTACAGGGGTCGAGACGAATCCCATCCTTAGAGACTTCAAAGCCAAGTAAACGACCAGAACCGACGCAAAACACACATTTGTGCGGATTGAGTCTTATCTTGTAGTGTCGGCAACGTAGAAATATTGCTCTCAAATGCCGCGGATGATCAGTCCGCTTCCGCGAATGAGCCGGAAGATCGTCGAGGTAAGGTTGAACGATGTTCTTAATGTCATGGAAGGCATAATTCATTGCCCTCTGAAACGTCGCCCCTGCGTTCTTTAAACCAAAGGGTAATTTTCGATAAGCGAATGTGCCCCACGGACAAATAAATGCAGTCTTAGACTGGTCCTGTGGGCGGATATTTATTTGATTATACCCGGAAAATCCATCCATAAAGGAAAAGATTTCAC
Organism: Pinus tabuliformis; assembly: GCA_031772625.1. Classification (NCBI taxonomy): domain Eukaryota; kingdom Viridiplantae; phylum Streptophyta; class Pinopsida; order Pinales; family Pinaceae; genus Pinus; species Pinus tabuliformis. The sequence goes on along the minus strand of CM062807.1, from coordinate 1,267,334,858 downwards.
ATCCGGCGCATTCATCAATTATCTGGTCGATGAAGGGTGTAGGGTAGTTGTCCTTTGGACAAGCTTGGTTTACATCCCTATAGTCGACGCACACTCTTATCGTCCCTTGTTTTTTCATAACATGGACGATATTCGATACCCAATCGGTTAGAGGAACCGGGTAGATGAATCCAGCATGGAGAAGTTTTTCAACTTCTGCCTTAATGGCAGCGACTTTCTTGGGGTGCACCTGCCGAAGCCGTTGTCTTACTGGTTTGACATCAGGATACATTTTAATCTCATGTTCAACTATGCTCGAGTCAATGCCTGGCATTTCATCATATGACCATGCAAAGACATCTCTAAATTCGCGAAAGAGAGCACCATATATTTCCAGTTCTGAAGGGGAACAACTTTTGCCGACATGAATATTCTCTACAACATCAGATTTTGTCGAGATGTTTACGGCTACGGTCTCTTCAATATTGGACAGGTTTCGCTCTGAATCCACCGTATTTACAGTATTTGTTAGGAATTCAAACACTGAAGGGTGATATAGGTCGTGTTGAGTTTCTTCTTCACACTCTGGAAGAAGGGAACGATGGTGGTGATCATTCCATGGTGCCCCCTCAATCATCATTGATTGTAAGATTCCTTCGTCAGTCCCATGAACTTTTGACCATGGATTTAATGGGGTACCATATTCTTCAGACCTATCTACCCAAACGCTTGACGAGCGTTGATTTGGGCTCGCCTCCCATGCCTGAAACATTGATTGCTACAATATTTCTATAGGGCTAGGTGGCAACGCCACTTGATGACCTATGACGACTTTGTCTCCTGCGACCTTCGAAGAAGATACCATGTTGCATGTTGCTACAAACGGGATATCCCCTACATGGAAAAGAGGTGGCAACGCGAAAGTTCCCATCATTGTGGGGTCTTTTAGCAAGCCTACTCCGATATCTTGCATTGAATGGTCGCTCCCATGGATCAGGGGAATGCTTCCAGTAACTTGTGAACCATTAGGGAGGAAATTCTGCTGGTCGACGACCGTAATCCCTCCTTCAAACGGGAATGCGATCTTCCTAAAATATGTCGACACTACAGCTGCCATGGCATATATCCATGGTCTTCCCAGTAGGATGTTATAGTCAAGATTGCCATCAATGACTTCAACATCAATTTCTACTGTTTTTCCTCCTAGTTCAACCTTAAAGTTATTTAGGATACCGTACGGAGTGTACGTCCTACCGTCAAATGCTTTCAATGTCGTCGAAGATTGCGACAAGGTTGGAGATCCGAGAGTTTTCCAGCAACTCATCGATATGATACATGTCGATGCTCCCTCATCAATAATCGTTCTATGAACAGTTTTGTTGAGTGCTTTCACTTGAATAAGGAAAGCTAGTTGCGCTGGTAACTGAGGATCATATCCTTTGTGATCAAAGGATACAAGATTGGAATCTTTAGGATCCACTCCACCAATTGCTGATAACAAGGCCTGCCTTTGGGATGGACAATTTTGCAGTACCTCAAGAGTCGACATAGCAGATGGCGATTGGGCCAAATCTTCCACTATATTATAATGCTGCGCCGCTCTGGCGCGAGGATTAAATGTCGACTTGTGTACTACTCCCTTAGGTGGCTTTATTGTTAACTCATGCGTGAGGGGGGGTACAACTTCTGCCGAAGTTGTTGTCGAACTACTGGGTTGATCTTTCCCTTTGTTGTTCGACACCGGCGGATTCCCGTAATCTTTATTCATGGTCGAGATCAAAGCATCATTTTGCTTAGAAACCGACAACATAAGCACTTGAGACGGGGAAGCATTTCCACTATCAACCATATTTTGACCTGGGGTGGGAAATGGATCAGTCAACACAGCTGAAGTTTGGGAACTTTTAAAGAACCTCTTTAACTCAGCTTTGAACGGACAGTTCTTTGTCGAATGATTTTCATCGCATATCTGACATGGATAATTTTGTTTCCCTTGCCCAGGAGGGTTTGAAGAAGTTTTTTGAGGGGATGACTCACCCTATTTCTTCTTCTTCCCTTTGTTTTGTTTCTTCTTGCTTCCTGGTTGATTGGAGTTTTTGCCTTTATCTGTAGATACAGCATTTACCTCCGAAGCAAGAACCTCTTGATTTGCTTTTTGATTCGAAGTCTTACGGGCTTTCTTATTTGAATCCCTTGTCGACTTAGCGTTTGCAGTTCCAATCACGCCATCGCCGGCATGAGAGTCACTATTCGATCCAGGAGGAGGAGGGATTGAAAATTCCGGTCTGGGGGCGTCAGGTATCTTATCATAGAGCGTGCCCGACTGAGTATATACTAAGTCCAAATATTGAGCACGAGCAATAACTTGCTCCTCTGTTACGACGCCTCCCTTGGCCACATCTTCTGTTATAGCAGGAAGAAGCGACTTTATAAACCACTCAGCTAATAGCTGATCTGGAACATAGGTCTTTACCATTCTGCGACGACGACGCCACTCATGTATATGATCTGATATATGTGTGGCCGTTGTCTGCTTGAAATTGGTCAAGATTTCTGTTCCAGTTTCGTACCTTATAGGTAACTGAAAGTGCGTTAAGAAAGTCGTGGCTAGGGAACTAAAATTGTCGAAAGAGGCTCTAGGTAATTCAATATACCATTTAGCCGCCGGACCAGTCAATGTCCTCTGGAAAAGGCGAAGCCTTATTGAATCATCATTCAAGGTATTCGACGAACACCACAGATGGAATGTCATCACATGATTCGACGGGTCTTCGCCAGGATTTCCATTGAATTTAGGAATGTCCGAAGGAAGTTTGTGAGGAATCGCTGGCCACCAATGGGCATAGGCGATTGGATCGTTCGTCAATCGATGTAAGTCTGGTAATTCTAGGGTCGCCACGAATGGCAACTGCTGATTCAGGTTTGGCGAGGCGTACCTAGGATACGATGGAATCGCCTGAGCGGTAGGCCTTTGCATACCAGCATAATGCAACTGATCTTGATATGACTGATACGGCTGGTGGGCTTGGCCACTGTAAAGTGGTTGATTTAACCCGTTCTGAATATAGGGTTGCCCACTATTCGCAAAGATCTGTTGCTCAGATCCCTGGTACACTTGTTGAAACTGAGGTTGTTGGTATTGCACCATCCATGGTTGTGAAGCCATGTTTTGCTGTGCGACACTAACCGACGGACCAAGATGCGGGGTTATGGTTCCCGTTTGTATATGTGTCGTCCCGGCAGTTGGCGATTGTGGTTGTGTTGCAGGGTCAATGGGCTGTTGCATTACCACTTGGGGTTGACATACAACAGGCATCGATTGAACTTGCGACACGGTTACAATTGCTGGCGTCGTCGGGATACTAGACATAGGTACACATTGTTGCATGGAATATACAACTCTTGGTTGTTGGGGTAACATAGGTACCCAACCACTCGTCGTTACTTCAGTCAAACCTGAATGTTGTTGAAAACTGCCGTATGGGTATCCCCCCGGAAGGGGAAGTGAAAGGGCATATTGCCCCCCATACGGTAACAATCCGGAGCTCAAGGGTATAGATTGCCTTTGAGGACTGGATGGCCCAAACTGATTTCCAAAGGGATCAATTTCTCTAGTTTCAACATAATAATTACCGGGTATTATACCGGAAGAACAAACTGGAACAGACCAAGTTGTCGTAATAGTCCCTGGGTGGACTCCTTCTAGCGGATGAGAGCTAGTCGGGACAGCTGGTATGCCGGCAAACATCGTTGGATTGACAGCAGGAGCTTCTGCTGTCGCTGTGTCATTTGGCACAGTCCTAGATGTGGACGGTTGCTCAGACATTTTAAGTCTATCCAATAAACTGCCTAACGATTCTTCAGGAACTTCCAGTGGCGATGGACAAACTTCTGATGCAGAAGGAAAAAGAGTGGTGCCTACTCCAAAATGAGTTGGAGTATTTTCTTGCTGGTCCTCTACGATTTCCTCTATTGCAATCAGACCAGGAGGAAGAGGAAGACCGTCAGGTCCGTAAAAGATTTCTGGTGCCGAAGAAGGGGTTGCTTCGACAGCGACATTTGTTTGAACAACAAGACTCTGTGGACCGGTTTCAGATGGAACTGGTTCAGTTATGCAAGTACTTGTCTTCAGACTAGGATCAGTACAACTGTCCTTCTGTTGCTGTTGAACTTCCTCAATAGAGGCAGGGATTCCAGAAATATCAGGAGTGACCAGAATCTCAGATGTTGTCGGAACTGTTGTTCTAACTTTAATGGGGGATTTTGACCCGGTCCAGCGAGTTCACTTCGTCCGTACTACTCTCGGTTCCGGAGACAAAGACGGTTGACTCGCGAGTCTCCTCGAACGACGGAGTTTTAATTGACTTTCCTCCACGGTTGCAGATTACTTGATCAACTAAAATACAAAAGGGGGAATTATGTTTCCGTATTGAATGAATTTTATTAGACGCTTTTAGACACAACTTTGCTTTTTCATGTTTTAAGAGTCGAGAAAAAGCTAAAGATGACTCTAGTCGCCTTCGATGTATTAACGAGACCGAAGTGACAAATGCTCGGTTGGACCTTTTCAGTTATAGAGTTTGAAAAAGGCCAAAAGAAACTGCTCTGGAGATCTAGGCAGAGGGTGTGCCAAACCTTTCGCGAAACCACAGAATACGTTTTACGGTACGGGTGGTCGATCTTCGTGAATGCTGTGTTCACTGCATCGCGATCAGTAGGGCGGCCGACACGGCTTCCTAAGGATAAAGGATAAATGCCTATAGGTGTCTCCCAATATACGCGACGGTACGCGGGAGCACAAGTCCGTATTAGTGCTATCGTCCCTCAGGAGGAATCACCCACCTTCGTAGAGATCGACAGTCACTACGTTTAACGACGCCGGAACACGTCTCTACCTAGACCTCTATTGTGAGCGTTATGTTACAATGCGTTTTTAGATTCATTCAATATATTTTAAGTTGATCTTGTTTAGCAGTTCGTCTTTCAGGATCACCACGAGATGTATTGGTACAAATTACTAAATGCAGCTAAAATGATAAGCAAGCTTTTACAATCTTTTTAGCTTTGAAAATCCTAACTACTGAGGGGAGAGAAAAACACTATCTTTCCACACAGAGCACAAAGCACAAACTAATGCACTTTCTCCTAGATCAATCACGCAAACTTATCAAAAAATGCAAATGCAAGATGCATGTATTTCTTTTCTTTTCCCTTAATGTTGATGTAGACAAAAGGAAATTGTTGTATAATTTTCGAATTCAATTTGAAGCGTAAACAAACAAGTTTTGTCTAAAATGAAAAGACACCTTACAGGTACTTGTTTTGACACTAAAAATATATGAATTCAAACCATAAAATGAAAAACAAACAAACTCAAACAGCCATGAACAGTAATAAAACTAGCTCTTAAGATCACAAAGACACTTTTACAGTTCAGGATCTAAGAGGCCACAGCTATACTGGTTTTCTTTTCACAATGGGAAACTATAACTGAAGCAAGAAATACTGAAAGAACAATCACAGTTTCATCACACAACTGAGGCGGAATAATGTCAAGGAAAATTGGTTTACAGCAAGTACAATGACAAGCAATCAACAACAAAAAATCAGTGAAAACAGGGCTAAGACACAGTGGGAAACCTCAGGAAGACATAGCCTAACTGGATCAGCGCAGGCTCTGGTCTGTCAAATTGACTCTCAGCGCAGTTCCCGAAGGGAGTACCTGCGCTGAAATGCAGACTTCCTGTGGACAGCCTGCTCTGAGACACGAGAGTTGCGTTTACAAGGATTTCCGGGTCATAAAAAGCTAAAAAATGCACTGTTTTTGCTGAAATAAAAAGCTATAGGTCAAGTACAGGCTAAGGGATGATCAAGAGGATGAAAAGCTATCACAAAGAGTACAAGAGTCTTTTGTAGATCAGCTCTTCAAATCATGAATCTGCTCAGTAAATGAGCAAGAGTAGCAGTCCCTCTACTTCGCTTTTGATATAGTCAAAAGCTTTTCGATTTGGTACTCTTTTCTTCAAGAAATGAATAGCAAAGATACTACAAACACCAACAAGATACTAGGCTCCCCAGCGGAGTCGCCAGTTTGTTGTGGGGAAAAGTATCCGACTCGGATGACCCTATCCCTACTCTAAGGGTGACAGTCCTTAACAACAACTGAAAGTAAAGCTTTGATGTTTTCCTTTATGAAAGTACAGAGAAAGAAGAAAATATTGACCAACCGGTGTCTTTCGCTTTTGTCGATCCTGTCCTCTCTCTTTGTCTCTTGTTCCCAGCTCCTTGCTCCCTTTGCCGGTCCAACTACACACAGATCCTGCACAAACAAGAGAGGAAAACTACAAGAAACATGTACTCATAACTGATGCATGGATTAGAGTGAATCAGATATACAAGTAAATACAATACATCAATGCAATACAAGTATATAGGAGAACATTCAAAGCTTTATTGATAGAAGTAAAAGGGTTCTGAGAAGGTTACAACCATCAATGGCTCCAATCCAGCAGCACCTCCCCAGCAGCAAGAAATCTCCTCTTCACCTCTATAGAAGCAATCACCCAATAGCTCTAACTGTAAACCAACAGCACTTCCTTGCTTTGCACAAAATTCCAGCCTCTTAGACCTCATAGAAGAGCTCTATATATAGGATAGAAGAAGAGAGGATGAGTCAGCTTGAGACTGACATAAAGCTGCCTCGTGTCCTCTCCCTCTTCAGTTAATCTTCAGTTCTTGAGTCCACTTGGAGATCCTTGCTTACACATGGAGATCAAGTACCTCTTACTCATCACAGGGCGAATCTCTTGAACCAAGTGTCAGTTTGGAAGCTTCCTGGGAAATTGACACCTTGCAGAATGACTGTGCCACTTGGCCAATCTCGCCCAGCGCAGGTAGCCTTCATTGGAGTTGACTTTCAGCGCAGGTACAAGGAGGAGCAGTTGCATTCCAGCGCAGATGCTCAGTGGAGCAGCTGACATGATCCAAAAATAGCCTGTTTTTGAGTGCTTTCAGGTGGAGAACTGATGGGAAGTGCTGTGGTTTGCTGACCTTGTTCTTCTAGGGGTAAGAACAACATGTTTAGGGACTGAGGATCCCTGTAATTATTGACATTTCATGCTCCATGTCGCGAGGCACAAAAATGTCTATAACAGGGACTAGTAGTTCTACATAGACACTAGTTTTCCCGATAACAAAATGAAGACTCCGCTGGGGAGTGAATAGATTGTTTGTTTATCTAAATTTGTTTACTTTATAAACTTATAGATGGAGCCTGAAGTCAAGCTAGCTAGCCTTCGAACTGAATTTTCTATGCAAGTGCAAAGTAGATCAATGCTGCTTCAGTCTATCTCTGGGTTTTGTTTATGAATTAAACGATTGATTTACAAGCTCTCTAATTGCCCTTGCGGTGTTTCTAGTAACCTCCTTAGATCTACCCCTTTGATTGATTTACTGATTACCACTTGCTCGGCCTAAATCCCTGAACTGAGCTGCAAACTGTGACCCAGAACCCAGCTAAATTCTCGTCCCTGGTCCATCGCACTGTGTCTTCTTTGAAACCTGAATGCATCGCACTTCCCGAGTGTAGTAGGTGCGTTGCATTTCAGTTTCCCTGTGCTACAGGTGCGCTGATCAGACCTCATCTGCTCTTATATTTTGGCTTCTGTGTTCATGCTTTTCAGCTCTATTCAAGAGTTTTGCTGCCTGTAGTCAGTACACCTCTGTTTGAAACCCCTTTCCTTGCCGTTATTTCGCCTCCATTGTGCAAAGAACTGTAAATTTTATTTTATGTATTTTTGAGTCATTTTTAGTTCTCCTTTACAAAGAAGTAGCGTAATCATACTGTCGTTTCTTGATTTGAAAGTGTTGCAAGTGTCATTTTCAGCAGGGAAAATTCTAAGAACCCCCCCTAAATTTATAAATATAATAAATGGGCGAATGTCCATGGTATATAGGAAAAATGGAAGGCAATTTTATCAATAATATAATATGTATATATAATTTTTTGGCGAATCTCTCCCCAGGCATGGCGAATATTTTACTCAATTATAAAATCTTGTAAGATCTTCGCGAGTCTTTCACTAAATTATAAAACTTTGTAAAGTCCTAGTGAATCTTAGCATAGGCTACATGCTGGTTTAATTCCCCCATTTAAATAGGCTACATTCCAGGTGAATACCATGGTTCAATACCATGTGCCATTTTGGTGAATACCATGGGTCAATACCATGTGCCATTTTTATTTTTATTAATTCTAATATTAGGGTTAATAATGGTTTTTTGCATGGTATTAATAACAATCTAGTCCATGGTATTCGTCCCATAGTATTTTGGCCATAGGTTTCACCTAACTATAACCCATTTTTTGAGTGTCCTTAAATATAAGGTGACTTATGGAGTAAATATAAAAAAATGTTTTATTTGTTTACCATACCTCTCGTTTATTTATATTTTTATTAATTTACCATACCTCTTTTACAAATATGGTATTTGGCCCATAGGATTCACTTAAATAAAACCTCTTTCTTGAGCCTTCATAAATAAAACGAGGGTTATGGACTAAATATAAAAAGAGGTTTTATTTATTTATGATACGTCTAGTTTATTTATATTTTTATTTATTTACGATACCGTTTGAGTAAGTATAAAAATACGTTTTATTTATTTACCATACCTCCACTTTACTTATATTTTTATTTGTTTACACCGTTACATGTATATAAGGTGACTTATGGAGTAAATATAAAAAATGTTTTATTTATTTACCATACCTCTCATTTATTTATATTTTTATTAATTTACCATACCTCTCATTTATTTATATTTTTATTAATTTACCATACCTCTTTTATAAATATGGTATTTGGCCCATAGGGTTCACTTAAATAAAACCTATTCTTGAAAATGGGCGAATGGATTCACTTAAATAAAATCTATTCTTGAAAATGGGCGAATGGAAGGTTGTAAGTCCTAATTTCAAGGGCTAAATTTACCTTTTTTACCCTCTCCCTTAAAATAAGGTGGGCTATTTGAGGTGATTTGTAAAAATGTACTATGATACAAAATATTCGCCCACTAAAAAATTAAAACCCCTTAATTTTGCCAAAGGGCGAACATTCGCCCCTAAAATTATCCTTGGTTTTCAGTCGTATAAGAGAATCCAATTGTTCTTGATAGTTGATTACACTGTTACTCTTGTATTTGATTTGAATTAGTAGTTTTTCAAGTGTCGAAAGCAAGGTTTCAATTCCAAATAACAAAGTGTCGTCATTGTCCTCATTTTGTTTTGAAAAGAAGCTTGTTAGTAATTGTCGCTTTGAAAAATAATTCAGATTTGCGGTTAGCTTTCTTTTTTCATTCACACATTAAGAAGGCTGAAAAAAAATACATGCATGTGCATTTGCATTTAGACCGTTTGTTGGTTTGATTTAGGACAGTGCATATAGTGTGTGCTCTCTACTCTTTGTTGAAAGAAAATCATCTCTCTTTCCTTAGTAGCTAGGATTTTCATTGCAAAAAGAAGATTAAATGACTGTTTATCATCTTAGATTGCATTTTAGGAATTGTACATCTACATCATGCGGTGAACCTGAAAGGAAAATTTCTTAAGCAAGATCAACTTTAAAATAAATTTAATGAATCTAAAAACGCTTTGGAGCCTAACGCATACCATCTAGAAGTCTATGCTAGAGACGTATTTCGGCGTCGTAAAGCTTGGTAACTATTGTTTTTGCTGTTGGTTGGGTGATTCCTCCACTTTGAGATGACAAGTGCCAATACGGACTTGTGCTCCCACGTGCCGTTGAGTATATTTTAGGAGACCACAATAGGATTTATCCTTTATCCATAGGAAGCCGTGTCTACCGCCCTATTGATCACAATGCACTGAACACAACATTCGAGAAGATTGACTGTCGTATCGAAAAAAGTATTCTGCAGTTTTTCGATTGGTTTGGTAATCCCTCTGTCTATATTTCCAGAGCAGTCCCTTTCGTTCCTTTTCAGACTCCTTAAAGGAAAAGGTCCATCTGAGCACTTGTCACTTCAAGCTCATTAAAAATCGAAGGTGACTAGAGTCATCTTTTTTTTCTTGACTCTTAAAAATTGGAAAAACAAGTTGTGTCAAAGCGTCTAAAACTCATTCAATTCGGAAACATTCTTCCCATTTTATTTTTAGTTGATCGAGTAATCCGCAATCGTGGAAGAAAGTCAATCGAAATCACTAGATTTTTTTTTGGATAGACTAGATATGTCAGAACAACCATCGACATCCAAGACTGTGTCATCTAACACAGCAGTAGCAGAACCTCCTGCTTCTACTCCAACAATGTTCACTGGTGTACAATCTGTGCCGACAAGTTATCAACAACAAGCCGAACTCCAATTAGGGACTGTTTCGACGACATGGTCAGTTCCTATTTCTTCATCTGGATTATCATTTGGTATTTCTTATGTTGAAACTCAACAAATTGATGCAATGTGTCTTCAAAGGCCAATATACCCTTTAAGTACTGGATTGCCACCATATGGGGGGTAGTATGCCTTTTCATTATTCCCTCCCGGAGAACAACCATATGGGAGTTTACAACAAAGTTAAGGTCAAACTGGAATTACATCCGACGGTTAGGTACCAATACTGCCTCAGCAACCAAGGGTTGTATATTCAATGCAACCAGTCCAAACTGTGTCAAATATTCCCACTATACCTGCTATGGTGACTGCCTCGCAAGTACAAGCGCTACCTATTGTATGTCAACCCCAAGTTTCTCAGGTTGCAATACAACAGCCTCTCGTCTCAGCGATTCAATCACAACCTCAGGTTAGTGCCTCCGTATCTGGAGTGACTCAGGCTCAAACAAGTACTATGACTCCTCATCTTGGTCAATCATCCAGTATTGGACAACAACAAATGGTCCAACAACCATGGCTGGTTCAATCTCAACAACCGCAATTCCAGCAATCATATCAAGGACCTGAGCAACAAGTCTTTGTAAGTAATGGGCAACCGCATTTCCAAAGCGGTTATCAACAACCATACTATAATTTTTATGCCCATCAACCTTATCAAAGTTACCAACATCAAATACATTATGTTGGTATGAAAAGACCCACTACTCAGGCGATTCCATCTTATCCTCGGTATGCTTCGCCTAACCTGAATCAACAGTTGCCCTTTGTAGCAACTCTAGAATTACCATATTTAAACCGGCTGATGAATGATCCAATTGCTTACGCCCCTTGGTGGCCGGCGATTCCGCATAAACTTCCGTCAGATATTCCTAAATTTAATGGGAATCCGAGTGAAGATCCGTCGAATCATGTGATGAAATTTCATCTGTGGTGTTCATCAAACACCCTAAATGATGATTCGATTAGGCTTCGCCTTTTTTAGAGAACGTTAACTGGTCCGGTAGCAAAATGGTATATCGAGTTACCCAGAGCTTCGTTTGACAACTTCAGTACCCTAGCCACAACCTTTTTAACCCATTTTCAGTTACTGATAAGGTACGAAACGGGAACATAACTTCTCACCAATTTCAAGCAAACAACGACCACTCACATATCCGATCATATTCATGAGTGGCGATGTCATCGTAGAATGGTAAAAATGTATGTTCTTGATCAACTTTTAACTGAATGGTTTACTAAGTCATTATTACCTTCCATTACAGAAGATGTGGCAAAAGGAGGAGTCATCACTGAAGAGCAAGTTATTGCTTGTGCGCAATATTTAGACTTGATTTATACTCATTCTGGCACGCTCTACGATAAAATCCCTGATTCTCCTAGACCATAATTCTCCATTCCTCCTCCTCCTAAATCAAACAAAGACTCTCATGCCGTCGATGGCGTGATAGGTACGACAAGCACGAAATCGACAAATGCTACATCTAAGAAAGCCCGTAAGATTTCTGATCAAAATGCAAATGAAGAAATTCTCACCTCGGAAGTAAATACTGTCTCAATTGACAAAGGCAAAGAAACATGGCAACCAGGAGGCAAGAAGAAAAACAAAGGGAAGAAGAAGAAACAGGAGGAATCATTACCTGAAAAATCTTTCGCAAACCCCTCCAGAAATAGGAAACCAAGTCATCAATGCTTTATATGTGACGAGGATCATTAGACGAGCGATTGTCCACATAAAGCCAAGCTTAAGAAATTCTTCAAGAGTTCAAAAACCTCGGCAGTATTGACAGATCCGTTTCCGAATCCAGGAACAAATCTGGTTGTTAGTAACAATGCTTCCCCGTCCCAAGTGCTAACATTGTTTGTTTCGAAGTAGCAAAATGATGCTTTGATATCCACAAGGAATAAAGGTTATAGGAGTCCACAGATGTCGAAAAACAAGGATAATGATCAACCTAGTAGTTCGACAACAACTTCGGCCGAAGTTGTGCCACCCATCATTCCTGAGCTAACGATAAAGCCGCCAAAGGGAGTAGTACACAAATCGACATTTATCCTTGTGCTAGATTAGCACAACATTATAATATAGTGGAAGATCTGGCCCAATCGCCATCCACTATGTCGACACTTGAGGTACTGAAAAATTTCCCCTCCCAAAAGCAGGATTTTATTATCAGCAATAGGTGGGATAGACCCAACGGATTCCAATCTTGTTTCCTTTAATCACAAAGGATATGATCCTTAGTTACCAACTCAAATAGCTTTCCTTATTCAAGTGAAAACCCTCAACAAAACTGTTCATCGAACAATTATTGATGAGGGGGCATATACATGTATTATGTCGATGAGTTGCTGGAAAAATTTAGGGTCACCACCCTTGTCGCGGTCGTCAACGACGTTAAAAGAATTTGATGGACGAACATACACCCCATATGGCATATTAAGTAGCTTGCAAGTCGAACTGGGGGGAAAACAGTAGAAATTGATGTTGAAGTTATCGACGGAAACATTGATTATAACATCCTACTAGGAAGGCCCTGGATATATGCCATGGCTGCCGTTGTGTCGACCTATTTCAGGAAGATTGCATTTCCCTTTCAAGGAGGAATTACAATCATCAACCAACAAACATTTCTCCCCAACAGCTCACAAGTTACAGGAAGCATTCCAATGATCCATGGAAGCAATCATTCGCTTCAAAATATCGGAGTAGGCCTCCTAAAAGTCCCTTCCTTAATGGGTACTTTTTCCCTACCGCCTCCGCGTAATCTGGAAAAAGTGGCCACAGTGGAAACCTGCAATATGAAATCTTCTATATCTAATGGATTCGGAAGATTCCTGAACATTTTGTCAGCATGGATCATCGCCATTTTAGAAATATTGTAGCAATCAATTTTCTTGGCCTGGGGGGCAAACCCAAATCAATGCTCATCGAGTGTTTGGATAGATAGGTCTAAGGAATATGACACCTCTTCAGATCCTTGGTCGCATGTACATTCTACAGACAAAGGAATCATTCAATCAATGATGATAGGAGAGGCACCATGGGAAAATCACCACCATCATTCCCGTCTTCTAGATTACCACGAAGATTATTCCAGCAACCTTAATCATCCTTCAGTTTTTGATTTTCTATCAAATACTGTAAATACAGTGGATTCTGAGGACGGTTCTTATATCGTGTCGACCTCGTTAAAAAATGAAACAAGGAGGCATGATGATAGTTCTTTTACTGCGTCAACCTCATTAAAAAATGAAACAAATCCCTTTCCAAATCTCAAAGGTAAACCTTCATCCCAACCACCGAGTTGAATGCAATGAAGCTTGGGGAGCATGCACCTCGATTTGCATTATTATGCTGGGGGCATGCAAACTTATCATGAGCAGTGTTACTGCAGGGTTCAAGCTTGTTAAAAAATAAACCCGCCTCGAGCAGTTTTAACGCGGAATTCAAGCTCGTTAAAAAATAAACATAAGCAACGAGCAAATGTTCCCCCCAGAGTTTAAGCTCATAAAAAAATGAACCAATTTCCGGTAAATAACCATCGTGAATGTATTATCATCAACCTTTGAAGCCTTGGTCATGTTCTCATCATCACTTCCACTCTGTATCAGCCGATCATTCACCTGCATTTGATTGTTTACCCTTTTTGAGGAACAGTTGCGAAGAGTGATCCTGTTAGCCATCCTTGTGACACTGTCGTGATTAGAAAATTCCAAACCTTACCTGGAATTAGCTTCTACCCAAATTTATCGCTCGTTCCTCAAAAAACGAGTCTACTTTAAGCTGTTTTCAACTAACTCGTAAAATATGAAAAGATTGTCGAGCAATTGGCCTCTCCAGCTCGTTAAAGGGACTGGAAGTGCTATCCCTCCTTTAGATTTTAATCTTTTTGGACTTGAGGGATCATTACACAAAATGATCGAGCGCTTGTTTTGCTCAGCTCGTTAAAGTACCGAAAATTCATCCCTTTTGTATTCTTTTATACTTTTTCGGACTCAAGGGATTATATGACAAAAAAAGATTATTGAAGTTTTCTTTATGTCCCTTTTTCAGACTCTCTAAAATTGAAAAGGACCGAGTTATCCTTGTCGTTAAACTCATTAAAACCAAATAGCAACAAACTTGTCCATACAGATAAGAACGAGTTTCACTATCGCTAGGCTCGTTAAAACATAGCGATCGGTTTGCCTGAAGGGAAAATTATAAAACAAGCATATGTTATCCTCCTCAAGCTTGACAAAAATAAAGAGGTACTGGTCAGCAATGACTGGGGAAAAATTGGGAAGAAAACTTGAAGAAACTTTATTGGTAGCAAGTCGCTCTTGAACATGACACTTTCACTCCGCATCCGAGTGAGGTTGGGTTGTTCCGTTCACTGGTCATATCACCATTGGTCCATCACGCCATCCACATTTGGGGTTAACGCTACCAATCAATCATGTCAGTGTCGCCGATATGTTCAAGAGAAGTCGCTCAGAGAATTCACCTATGTCTCATCCACTGGAATACATTTACACTCTATTCTTTCATGATCGCCACCCTGAACCTTATGTCGTCAAATCGTTTTCAACTCCATTAAAATCATTTGCTCCATTCCATGTCATTGATGTGGGATTCACTAAGGCCCTCCTATGACGGATCGCTTCTTGTCGACATCAGCTCATTATCCAAGAAGTCGATTTAGGAACAACCCTTTCAGTACTTTGAAGCTTGCATGCCTCAATGGCAAGTTTCTCACTTCTGGCGACAGGTTTACATCAATGGCCTTCGACCGAAATATTTTGCATGGTGTTCGACACCAAGTCCCTTATTCACACCACGTGAATTGTACTATAGTACCTTGAGGGTCATCATCATTATCGGTGATTCCTCTCGCGCCTGTTAACAGCTTACATCATTAGCTGGTAATCAGGTGATGTCTTTCCATGTTCGACTCCAGAACATCTCTCACATGGATCGCCTTGTACTTTGAGTGAAGATCAAACGAGATTGAAGACCCCGGATCTAGTTTCATCCATCCGGGCTGCGATATATGTTCAAGAAAATAAAGACATCAAATGTACATCATTGCTGCACAGATAATCATCCAATCCAAGGGATGATGGCTCTACCAGAATCATCAGTCTGCACTCAAACGATTGTCTGTCTTATGTACATGAAAATGAATTTATAAAGCTGAGCATGGGAATGCCCGCCTCAGCTAGATCATGAAAATATTATGAAGTTAATGTATTGTATTGTATCTTATTATAGGTCACCTTCCAGCTTGAAAAAACTTCGGATCCCCATGATAAAGCATTTCACCCGACATCAAAAGATTAACGACCTCATGCTTTAGGGGATAACTGTTATGAACATTTTTGGGCACTGCAACCCCAATCATAAATGTCCATAAACCAAGGGCTCCTAAGTCCCTAAAAGTGTTGTTCCAACCCCTAAAAGAACAAGGTCAGCTGATTACATCATCTCCCAGAAGTTCTCCACAAAAAACTACTCAGAAATGGTCAAAACTGGACCATACTGATTGCTCAGTGCTGATGGTGCGATGCATACCACCTAAATGCACACGGGAGGTGCGATGCATACTGAAAAGCCCTTCTATAGGGTGCGATGGACGAGAATAGACAAGTGGCGGAGACAGTTTGCGAGGTGGATGATCATGGAAACTTCCAGAAACTTCTTCTCTGACACTTGCCTCTCAGAATCGCCCAAGGATGAGTAAGAGATCAATGAGATCTCCAAGTGGAATCAAGAACTATCAGAGAGAAGACAATAATGAAAAACCTAGAGCTGACTCACACCTCTGCAAATATCTATATATAGATATCTCATCCCAGAGATCCAGAGGTTGGAGGCTGGAATTTTGTATCTTGTATGGAAGTGTTGTTGGTTTCTTGGTGCAAAATCATAGTGTTGGGTGATCTAAGCTTTTCATGAGGTGAAGAAGGCCTTTCTTTTTGAGAGGATGATGCTGGGTCAGAACAATTGGTTGTAATCCTCTTTGCTCTTTCTTGATTATCAATAAAGCTATTCAAGTTTTCCTCCACATTCTTGTATGATTAATGTTATATGCATTTGTGTGGTCAATATATATCTGGTCCTATATTGTTTATGATAATAGATCGATGTTCTTGGATAATGTTATGCTGCTTTGATTCTACAGGTGCTATTTGATGCTGGGTAGACGAGGAAGCGAGTGGTGAAGACCTATCAGAAAGGAGAGGAATAAAGAAAGGAACCAAGCGCAAGACAGAGGTTGGTCTCCTTATTCCCCTCTTATCTATTTCTCATAAAGGAAAACAAAAGTAGTTTTTAGTTTGTTTGTTTTTAAGGTAGCTACCAACCTTAATGGGACTAGCAGTTCTGCATAGACACTAGTTTTCTCGATAACACATGTATATTAATTCCGTTGTATTACATCATAAAAGTTTTAATGTGAATTTAGCATAGACCTATGTTGATTTATTTTTTCTCGTTGCAAACTAATTAAGTTAACAAACTTGTAGTAAAAAACAACTGTTTATTATTATTTTCATATAATAAAGAAATCAATATTTTTTATGTTCTCTATTAATTAAAAAAACTTTAATATAAATATCCTCTCAATCTGATTTATACTATGTAATTTTAATTTTAAATTTTAAATTGGTTTTGCATTTTCCAAATTTTTAATGAAAGTAAAATTTTCAATTTTTTTTTAATACAAAAATGAACTAAAACAATAAATTTCAAAATTATTTTAGAAAACACCACATTAATTTTAATACAACAATTTTCAAATATAAATTGAATTTTTATTATTAATAATACTAATAAAACCAAAATTGTTAAAAATAATAAAATAATATATTATAATTGAGAAAGAGATAACATTAATAAGTGAAAAACGTTTTTAGACATTTAAAAAATGATGATTCCATATAGATAAAAATAAAGCGTAGGTTTACCTTCTTTTCTTTTATATGGAAGTAAGGAATATGAAAATACTTTTTCCCCATTTCTTGTAGGGTAAATTAGTAAACCTTCTCCCAACAACAACAACAACGAGTAACATTATGAAAAAACTTCACATTTGGCTTTAATCCATTTAAACTAACTCTTAGCATTTATTTATTTTCTCCCCATTTCTTGATCCACTTAAACTAACTCTTAGCATTTATTTATTTTCTGCCCATTTCTTGTAAGGTAAAGAAGTAAACCTTCTCCAACAACAACGAGTAACATTATGAAAACACTTCACATTTGGCTTTAATCCACTTAAACTAACTCTTAACATTTATTTTTATTTTATCTTCAGATGCAACGAAATTAAATTAATTAATTTTATAATTTATGTGTAACTTTAAGAAGTGAATCACTTCTAAAATCTATTAATTAATTAATGAAGATACATTTCTTATGTAGCCACCAACAACACATTTTTGGAGTAGTTATATAAGTGGAACTTGAATGTAAAAAATTGGGTTTTTTTTATATTAATTATTGTGCGGATAAGTGTTCTCTAGCTCAGCATGCACATGACAGGTTGTAATGTTATGTTTAAATATTTGATTCGTTCAAAATACATAAAATAAAAATACTAAAAATAAATACAAACATTAATATAATGTAATATAAATATTTTAAATCTATCAAAATAAAAAAAGAGCTACATTAGTAGCTAGTATATGCAGCTTAATTTAAATATAGTTTAATTAAACTAAAAAATAATAAAGCTAAAAATTTCAATAAAAAATAAAACAACTAATAAAATATTATATTATATTTTTGAATGTCATCACCAAAAAATAAGAAATATGATATATCTAATATATATAATATTTTATAATTACATTTATTAAAATATGTTTTTAATATAATAATAAGTCTTCTTAAATTGGAAATATGGATAAAAAACTATAATTTATGAAAATTGAAATAATAAAAAAAGAAAACAAAATTAAAAACAAAAAGTTGATTAAAAAAGAAATAGAACAAAAAATAGTAATTAATAGAAATGAAAGTTACTAAATTAGTCACCTCCACCAACTACTTTACAAATAAATAAATTTAAATAATAATAAAAAATAATAAAAATTCAATTGTCAATGTTAACTGAGCTAACTGAGTGACAAGATCCATGTCACACTAAGGTTAAATTCAAATTGAGCCTTTATTGCTACATTTTTTTTATAACTGAAATGATTATGTTTTATTTATAGAGAGAATCCGGTCGGGCTATGCCAAACAACCAAAATAAATTCTTCGGAAAGTTAGAAGCACAACCTTCCCACTCAGGGGATTATTGCCTTGATCGGGGAATCAACATTTGTACTTATCATCCCAATTTGCAACTTACATCCTATATGTTCCAATCTGTCTGCTTCCTTGTTTAAACCCCTGAGAATATGGTAAAATTGAACTGAGAGAATTTCTCTCAAAATTCTCTTTAGTCTTGTTAGCATCTTGTTTAGCATTGGATCCTTTAGCTCTTTCTCACTAATGAGTGCTTTTATCAGCACTTCCGAGTCTCCAAAGACTAATATTTCTCTTGGATTTTCCTCTCTCGCATTTGACAAGCTTTCAATAAGCCAAGAATTTCTGCTTGGTTGTTGGTTCTCTGACCAAGCCCCTAGCTGAAACTATCCTCTGTGTTCCCATTCAGTGAAAAAATCACCCCACCCGCTGTTGACTTTCCTTGGTTGCCTTTTGAAGAACCATCAAAGAAGATTGTGTACTTTCCCTTGGATCTCCACCAATGTTGAAAGTTGTCCTCTGAATCTCGGATTTACCATCTTTCCTTTTGAATTGGGTGAGGATTTGCTTTGATTCTGACCCTGCTGGAATAAGCATCCAACCATGTCCTTTCTTCAATTAGAAGGGAATTGTCATCTTTGACGGGGAAATGATTCAAAGGTTCTAAGAGCAGACCCTTTGCTCGGGCAACCGCCATTGCTGGAGATCAATCAGTATTGTTGAAAATGATATCATTACTGACGCGCCAAAGCTTCCAGTAGACATATTTCGGGGCAGCAATCCACACTCGGTGCCAAAGAGACTTGGTAGTGATGCTATGTGGATAACGTTATTTCCAAGAGGTAAACATTGAGACAACCAAGACCTAAGATGGAGGGAAAACATTCAGCCCATGCAGGAAAAGGGACCAGACCTCCTTCGTGAACTCGCACTCTATAAATAAGTGATCATAAGTTTCCTTTTTAGTATATTCCTTTTGCAAAAGTTTTCTTCGGTCAGAATTTTCTTGTGCATCAAAGTCGAAAAGAAGAAATTAATTTTGGGGATGCTGAAGCCATCCCAAACTTGCTTCCAAAAAGATTCTTGGTGAGTCAATTCCTTCCTTGTTTGCATCTGAATGTAGCCTTGAGTTGCCGAATAGACCCCAATCTTGCCCCAGCTCCAGGAATCTTCTTCTTCCTTGTGGAACATTGCGAAATTATAGATTGCTTCAAAAATAATTTCCAACTGCATTTGTAAATGTTCTGGGGTTCTAGGAAACTTCCATCGCTGCCAGTTCCCATGTCTGTCCCATTCCAAGATGCCTTCTATTTTCATGATTCATGTAACCATGCTCTTAACTCAGAGATTTCGTTAACTTCTGCAAGAGGAGGATGGCCCATAATGCTGTCTCTCCATAGCATTGTGTTTTTGCCATTTATAGGAATCCAATATAGGTAGTGTCGCACGGAATGAGTCGATCTTGCAGACAAGATAGACCTTCCTAGAATCTAAAGAAGACCTAACGACAAGCAAACCAACCAGACACTATCTTTCTCTAAATATGCTCTAATAAACAATAGCAAATAAGTGTTTTTAGGGCCTACCTTTGGTCCAACGCAAGCTTGTGGATGCCCTCGCTCCTTTGATCCAAATGAGCTCCTTTTCGCGAATCTGCAAACACAAACAAGGCAAATAAATTAAATAGCACCTGAAAAACCAATTGCATAAAACCTATTTAACATGAAAATCAAGGAGTCCATGAAACAAATAACATAAGATACTTGTTGAGAAAAATGAGTTTGATTGTATTAATTCAAAAGAAGAAGAACTTTACAACCTTTGCCTTGACGCTGTACAAGCTCCTCCCAGTGTCCAACAAGATGTCTCCTCTACTTTGACAAGTTTTACTCACTCCCCAATGAAGCCAAAAAGTTATGTGATCTCTCCTCTTAAGCTCAACTAGGAAGTCTTAATTTCACCAGCATTTACCCTCAAAATGTTCAGCTTCTAACCTCCCTAGTCCTCACCCCAATGCCTGTATTTATAGTGCAATGGAGGGAAGTTACTAGGTCCTCCTTCAAAAGGATAAAGCCCTCCTTCAAAGGGATAGCTCCTTTAGTCAAGGGATTAGCTCCTTCTCTTTTGGGATGCATGAACCACCTCAGAGCGAACAATCCACGTCAAAATTCCTTCTAGAAAACTCTAGAATTAACCAAAAGTGAGTTTTTTAAGATAAAACTTGTGCCTTTTGACTTTCACAGGGGTCCGAACCTACACTGTTAGGGACAGAGCGGGTAGGTACGCAGCTTTTGTACACAGAAGGTGCAGGACCGCAGGTGACCATGAGAGAAAGTGCGGAACCAGAGTTACATTGATTTTTAATGTATTTCTCCCATTTCCAAAGCTTGATTTGAAGAGCTGAGGTCTTAGACTTGCTTAGGAGGTCAGTACAAGTGATGATAGACCCATACTGACTGTAAATAATCATAGTGACGATATTTTTGTGTAATAGATTGCCCCCTAAAGTGCGAAGTCTGTAGTAGATGAGGATTTCATTTATCATATAGGAAGAGTGAAGTACTTTATCATTTCGAGGATCATCTTGTGGAGAGCCCGGTCGGAACCTGTAAAAACATTCAATGCAAGATATATATATATATATATATATATATATATATATATATATATATATATATATATATATATATATATATGAGATCATATCATCGCTGAGGTAGGCATTCCCATACTCAGATCAAAACTAACTAGAAAACTACCTACTGCTCTGATATAGGAATGATCTTGTAAAACATCACAAGTATAGACTCATGTGAACACAGTATGGACGCAGCCATCTGTTTATGAATAGTCCACAATACAATGAATACAAAATTCCTCGCAGCCTGGATGGTAGAAACTAGATCCAGGGTCTTCATTTCTACTTCCCGAAAAAGTACGATTCTATCCATGTGAATAAATGTGTTGATGTCGAACATGGTAGAAACCACTTGATTACCAGTCAATGATGTAAACTGTTAACAAGTGTGAGAGAAACCACCAGTGATGTCAATGGCTCTCAAATTACCTAGTACAATCCATGAGATGTGAATAAATGTGTTGATGTCGAACATATCACGGAATCCTTCGATCGAAATTCAATGATGTAAACTGTCGTCAAAGGTGAGAAGCCTGCCATTGAGGCATGCAGATCTCATGGTACCGACGATTCCTAGATCATCTTTCTAGATAATGTGCTGATGTCGGTAGAAAGCGATCCGTCACAGGCAAGCCCACAACACGAAATCATAGATCAAGTTGAAGAAATTTAGTTGCAAGGACTGACTCAGGGATGGTCAAGATGGATGACAGATATTTTACATATGAATGGCTTATTGGCAGTGACCTCTTGAACACATAACGACACGACAGATGGCTTGGTGACAATTGACCCAAAGTTAATACCCAGAAACCGGCTGAAGACTTTCAATGTGGTTTGACCAACTGTTAGGCAAAGGATTTCCCAACCCAGGTGAATGAAAGTGTCGTGTTCAAGAGTGGTTACAAAGTATGACAAACAGACTCTTTTTTCTCCCTTTTCCCCCACCATTTCTGGCAAGTACCTCTTTATTTTTGACAAGCTTGAGGAGGATAACATTTGCTTGATTATAAGCCAACTTAGTTTAGATTCGAACCCTAAGAAGGAGTGGTTTGTTCCTGTTTGTAATTGAATAGGTCCTTTACTGTGAAATTTTAACGAGTCCAGTATAGGAGAAACTCGGCGTTTTTCAATTTTAGAGAGTCTGAAAAAACTTAAGAAGACTCCAGGGTTGACCTTTTTCGTAAATTTGTGTCTCCCAAGCCCGAAAAAGTATAAAATAATACTTGAGAGAACCGCTTGATATTTTACGACCAAGGAGTACTTTTCGTTATTAGTGTCACTGATCCGAAAAAGTAAAAAAGCGATCAACGACACGTCGTTTTATAACCAATATCGAATTTGAAACGACAAAAATCCGGCAATCTTTTCGTATTTTTACGGTCGGAAAAGAGCTGTAAGTGGACCGTCTTTTAATTCCGTTTTAACGAGTGTAAAAGAAACGCTCAACAATCTTTTCATATTTTAGGAGTCAGGAAAGGGCTTAAAGATGACTCTACTTCTATTTCGTTGAAAATGATAGATTTCGCCTGAATAATCCTTTATTCTGCACAAAAACACAAACATTACTCATACCTGTTTGAAATGGATAAAAGCGTTGCAAAATACCTTTTCAAAGTGAAACATAAACAAATTTGCAATTTATTTACTCAAAAAACTTATAAAAAGGGCCTTTGTCGATTCATTTTTACCGTTCGAGTTTGGGTGAGAAAATAGTGTTTTTGCTTAGAAAACTTCCCGTGAAGATTGTGGAAAATCCAACCGTCGGAATCGAGCGCCGTCTTCTCCAGGTAATCCACATCATCCTACTCTTCATTTTCAACAGTTTAGTTTTTTGATTTAGTCCTTCATTTCATTTTTTTGGGAGGGTTTTTAGGCGCAAAACCCGCGCACGAGGGTTCGCAGGTTTACCATTGCGGACCCGCGGACCCCGACTTTTTCTCCATTGGGAAAAAGCTCTGGGTCTGCACCTTCCGTGTAGACAAAGTGCGGACCCACACACTGTGTCTAACTCGGAGGGTGCGTACCCCGCCGCAAGAGTTTTGAACCCAAAAATTCTAAAAAATGGACCAATCAAAAGGTTTTCTAGCAATTTAATTAATCTTTATACTTGATGCAGAGAGTATATCATGCTAGATTGGCGTGAACGAGAGCATGAGGACGTGGATACTGCCGCATGGAATCATCAGCCTTCACTTGATGCTTTGAGGGCATGCAAACTGTACAAATTCTGGACCATTCCTGGCATGAGGGCTCAGGTGGATTTCTTATAGTGGCTGGTTGACAGATGGAGCATACAGGACCAGTGTTTTTTCATTGGCGGCCACCGGCTCGAAATCATGCCGGCGGACATTTATTTCTTGACTGGTTTGGCTAAGAGAGGCGAAGACTTGACTCTGTACGGGACTAGGCCAGGTGGCCAGTCTGTCGATAGCCTCCAGCTAGAGTACTGCAACAGCCAGGCTAAAGACAAAGGGATAGACATAAAGACCATATCCCATCCTGAGCTCATGGTGATTGCATTTACTGTCACCAGAGCTTTGCGGAGCTGCCGCATTACATATTGCCACCAGATCCTAGATGCGTATGGCAGTTTATTGCTTTCAAGGCACCATCTTCAACTGGTGCAATGTTGTGCTGGCCAATGTGAAAGGCCAACTGACCAGGGCCAAGAGCGGACAACTAAAGACCTTTGGTTATGGGGCTTTGGTGG
Source organism: Pinus tabuliformis (assembly GCA_031772625.1). NCBI lineage: Eukaryota > Viridiplantae > Streptophyta > Pinopsida > Pinales > Pinaceae > Pinus > Pinus tabuliformis. Next base: position 1,267,310,882 of record CM062807.1, on the reverse strand, counting down.
TGAGTTTTGGCCTGGAAAGGGTTCCTATGCTAATCCCACAGCACCTTACTATTGGAGCTGGGCTTCCTCGAGAGCCCAAACTGATGCGATGGGTCGTAGTCATGGCCCGTCACCTGGACGAGAGGACAGAAGTTGCTCGGTTCAAACCTGAGTATTTCCAATGGTTGGAAAACTAGGTCTTTTCCATTCAGGACTTCCCTTACGCTGGGATAGATTTCCGTGGTGACCCAGACATGGCTCTTCCACTAGGAGAGCAGTGGGACGAGTCAGGTAAAATCCTTTTCAACTTTTCCTATTTTATTTTTTTTTATTTTTCCATCGTCTCAAAACTGATAGTAAAAATTTCAAATGCAGATGTGGGTCCACAGCGACCAGCCGCTCTCCGGCCTTTCGAGAGGAGGCAACCAGTTGCACCCGTGCCAGCCCCACAGGACGAATCGACAGAGGTTTTGGCTGAGTTGGAGGGTCATCTTGAGCGCTTAACAGGGGATATTCCTGAGACCAATATAGACGACATTCCTCGTCGACTTCAGCACTATGTGATTGGAGTCCCGGGACGTTTTAGGAGGTTCATTTGCAAGGTGGCCCGAGCAGTGGTTTCTTATAGAGATCATCACCAGTGATAGGATGATCGCCTATTGTGGGCACATGTGACATTTTTGTTTTTTGTACTTATCATTTTTGCCGATCATAAGGTGTTTTTCAACCTATGATCGAAGACGATGTATTTTTTGACACAATCCTATATATATATCACTATTATCAGCTTATCTTGTAAATCATGTTATGGAATGGTTTTAAATTTACATGTATGATTATTGCAAATGTCTATTTAACATTCGAGAAGCAATTGCATCTGCTAATGTATTTAAAGACCTTGGAATATGCTGATATTCAATATAATCAAACTCACGTTCCAAGAGACGCACTCTAAAAAATAATCTTAATAACACTGGATTTCTAATGGCATACACTCTATTAAGCTGTAACACAACGAGTTCAGAATCTAACCTCACTATCAAACTCCAAATCCCAAATGAAATAGATTCAGACAATAACTCAATCACTGCACTGTACTCTGTAATGTTGTTTGTTGTTTGACCGAGGCTTACCCCATGCATAGAAACTAACTCGTCAAAGGGCGAATAGATAACCCAAGCTACGGAAGAGATGTTCCGTGTATTACGACAAGCACCATCAGCAAATCCAATGTATGTTTGGAGAGGCATTGACATATGCAATATCAAGAGTAAAACCAAGATAAGCAGGAATAATGACGGAAAAACACTCTCTAAGCTAAGCACACTTGTTTTAAACTAAAACACACCAGCTAGAAAGAAAAACTATCCTAACAAAAAATCTCCATACCCCATTCTTTTAAGCATAATACCTCTTCAAGTAAAGGCCATTTCTGGGTTTACCCAAATAGTCCCCATCAAAGTCTACCAATTCATAAGCCCCTTTAGCTAGCTTTCGCTTGACAACATAGGGACCATGCCACATAGGAACGAATTTTCCAGCGCCTAATTTATCATTAGCTTGATCATAAACTAAGACTAGATCCCCTTCCGAAAAATTTCGAGGGGTCACATTTCGATCATACTGAGCTTTCATTCACTTTGCGTGAGTCTCGATCGCCAATGCAACATCACATCGATTCTCATCTAATTGAGCTAAGTATAATAAACGCTTTTCCTCTTCGGAAGTGGCTGGAAGTAACTCGATGGCCATTTGCAGTGACGAGATTTCGCATTCAATGGGTAACACGGCTTCCAAACCATAGACTAGTTGGAAAGGAGTGAACCCTGTTGATGTTTTTACTGAGGTTCGGTACGCCCAAGCGCTGAAAATAGAATGTTGTGCCAATTCGACCGATGAATCCCAATGATTCGTCGGATCATGATAATTAAAACATTGTTGATGGATTCAACCAGACCATTCGCTTGTGGATAAGAAGGAGTTGAACTATCGTGACGTAAACCAAGCTGGCCTGTAAGTTCGGTCATCATAACGTTTCGAAAATGACGCCCATGATCAGTGATTATCTCTTGTGGGACACCAAACCTAGCAATTATATGATTGAACATGAAAATTGCAGCTGTCTTGCCGTCTGCCTCGAATGTAGGCATCGCCTCGGCCCACTTAGTAAAATAATCTACCGCAAGGATGATATACGCATGCCCCCCGGCCGAGTGAGGGTTACATGTAATAAAATCAATACCCCATTTGGCAAAAGGACCAATGGAAATTATAGGGTGGAGAGGAGTAGGTGGAGCGCGCATCTTACGATCAAAAATCTGGCAGTTGTGGAATTTTCGGACCACGGTAATACAATATTTAAACAAGGACGGCCAGAAATAGCCAGCGCGCAATATCTTTTGGGCTGTGGCATACCCAGACATATGACCGCCACATGCTCCAGCGTGGCAGTCATTTAGAACCCTTTCAGCTTCTTCGTGAGTTAAGCAACGTCGAAAAATAGAGTCCGCCCTACGGCGATAAAGAGTATCTCCAATAATTTTGAATTGTTGGGAGTGGAACCGAATTTTCCGACGTTCCGACCTTGAAATTTCTAGCCGAAAGGATTGGGTCTGGAGATAGACGATGATATCCCCATACCACAGATCTAAAGTGCTGATTAGAAACAAAGATTCGTCCGCAATGGGCTCCTCTGCCACAGTTTCCGTGTCAGCACGCGGGAAGTCACACATTAACTCTGCAAAAGCTAAAGATTTCTTAGACTTAGATTTTTCAAATTCGAAGTCGAACTCCTGCAGGATAACGATCCATTTAGAGTACTTGCCCCCTAGCAATTGTTTGGTCAAAATGTAGATCATAGGGTTGCAATCCGAAATTACCGTAGTTTTACGTAGTAAAATGTAGTGACGAAAACGTTGGATAGCTTGAACGGCTGCCAATGCCAATTTCTCCACATGTGAGTATTTTAGCTCAGTTGGATTTAACGTTCGACTAAGGTAATATATCACATGTTCCGTTCCAAATTCATCTTCCTGAACTAAGACCATTCCAATAGTGGAATGGGAGGCGGCGAGATACAAAAAGTAATCCTAGTTGTAGTTGGGAGGATGCAACAACAGTGCATGGGTCAACGCGTGTTTGAGTGCATCAAAAGATTTCTGAGCTATATCATCCCAAGAGAATTGAGTGTTCTGTTTCAACAACCGTGTAAAACCCTTTGTAACCTCGGCATAGTTAGGAATGAATCGTCGTAAAAAGTTTGCTTTCCCCTGCAAACTTTGGAGTTGGCGAAGACTCGAAGGAGGAGGCAAATTGATGATAGCTTCGACCTTCGAGGGATCAACGCGAATGCCAGCTTTCGGAACTACAAATCCCAAAAATCGACCTGTTTCTATACAGAAGACACATTTGTGTGGGTTCAACCGAATACGATAATGCCTACACCTCATAAAGATTGCTCGTAAATGGACGAGGTGATCAACTTGATGTAATGAATGAGCAGGAAAATCATCGAGATACGGTTGCACAATGTGTTTGATGTCATGAAACGCATAAGACATCGCCCTTTGAAAAGTTACTCCAGCATTCTTAAGCCCAAAAGGTAATTTGCAATAAGAAAATGTCCTCCATTGACAATTGAAAGCCGTTTTTGGTTGATTGGCAGGTAGAATGTTGATTTGATTGTATCCGGAAAAACCGTCCATAAAGGAAAATATTTCATTGCTGGCACAATCATCAATGATTTGATCGATATAGGGAGTTGGGTAGTTGTCCTTTGGACAGGCTCGATTAATGTCCCTATAATCGATGCATATTCTTATTGTTCCCTGCTTTTTGTTAACCAGAACAATATTCGTTACCCAATCCGTTAACAGGATCGGATAAATGAAACCTGCTTTCAACAGGTTTTCAACTTCTGCTTTGATTGCAGCAGCTTTTTGTGGGTGAATGTGACGCAAACGTTGCCGGACGGGTTTAGCGTCCGGCTAAGTCTTGATCTCATGAACAACAATCGAGGGATCAATTCCTGACATTTCCTCATAGGACCAGGCAAACACGTCGTGGAATTCTTGAAATAGGGCCTTATATAATTGAATTTCGTCATCTGTACACGAGGCACCTATATGAATGTTCTCAACAATTCTGGGCTTAACCGAAATGTCAATGGGAATAGTTCGAGAGATGTTTCCCAAATTTAACTCTGAATCGGGATGTTTCATTGGATTCTGAGGTTCCTTGACATATCCAGTTGTAAAAATTGATGAGAAATCATTTTCAAAACGATCATTCTCGGGTAAAAACGAAGATCTGTGATGGAGATCTTCCCATGGTAAATCATCTACACATAGGATTTCACGAATTTGCTCATCAGAGTGAACAAGTTCAGAAAACGTAGTTAAATCCGAAGTTGATGTGAAAAGTGATTCCTCACAGACCACATTTATTAAGTCAATTTCGGTTGAACACAGGTCGGCAAAAGACTGCACGGCTTCATAAGCAATTTCATATGGACTCAAAGGCATGGAATTACCAAATGAGTCTATCTCAGATTCAGAAGGGATGATCCAAGGATCATCATAAATAATGGTGTCTGATGTAATCATATGAATAGTTGCAAATGAAGATGATGCATTGATTGGAGGAAAAGGAAAAGTTCCTAGTAAACCGACATCTTTAACTAATCCTACTCCAACATCCTTATATGGGATAGTCGTTTTACCAACATGCTGAATACTCTCCGAAGAGGCTGGGTCGGATGAAAAGTAAGCCAGCTGGTCTATTGTTACGATCTTTCCATTATGTGGAAACTTTATTACTTGAAAGACCGATGAAACGACCGCTGTCATAGCGTAAGACCAACTTCGACCCAAGAGAAGGTTGTAGTCTAGAGGGGCATCAACCACCTCCACATCTAGACTAACGGTTTTTCCTTCAACCTCTATAGGCAAATCCTGTAGAATGCCAAAAGGATGAAACCCACGGCCATCAAAGGCCTTAAGAATTGTCGGGGATTGATTTAGTGAAGGAGAACCAAGCGATCTCCAACACTGTATCGACATAATACACGTTGAGGCTCCCTCATCAATTACAGTCCGATGAATAAGCCTGTTTTTGACTATCACTGGAATCTGGAAAGCCATTTGATGAGGCAAACACGGTGTACTATTTTATAGATCAAAGATTATTAGGTTCGGGTCTTGAACGTCAACAACTCCTATAGCTGACAAAAGTAATTTACGCTGTGCTGGGCATGATTGCAACACTTCCAAAGCCGACATTACTGAGGGTGAAACAGCTAAATCCTCAACAATGTTATAATTCTGAGCCGCTCTCGCATGTGGATTGAAAGCTGACTTTCGAAGTATACCCTTGGCGGGCGGTTTGATTACTAAGTCTGGATTAGGTTTCTCGATCTGTAGTGGATCGGAACCCGAAGCTGAGGTTGATGGATTAGAATGAGAAGATTATGCTTCTTTACCATCAACAGGACTTTTACTGCCATAATCTTGCAATCGAGTCGCAATCCTTACATGGGATATCATCAATATGGGTTCTTCATTGGCACTCGAGGAAGAACCTATGATCTTGCTGTCTTGACTTGGAAATGGATCCTTCAAAACAACAAGAGTTTGGGAACCTTTGACGATCTTTGCAACCTTTGCACGATGAGGGCAGTCTCTTGTAAAATGTTCTTCATCACAAATGAGACATGGATAACGAGGTTTGTGCTTTTCATCATTGGATTCCGCCTCTTTAGATTTCTCTTTTGAACTTTTGTCCGTTTTATTATTCTTCTTTCCTTTCTTCTTCCCACTGGATTTTGATTTAGCCGTAGATGGCTCTACAACGTGAATATTGGCGGAAACCTCTGCAGAAGAATTTCCTGTCGGGGAATCAGGCAAGGTTATGATAGGAGAAGAATTCTTGGAAGGCTTCTTCTTACTTTTAGTGTTAACCGTACCAATCATACTGTCAGCGGCATTAGATCCCGAAGGAGCTGCAGTGATTTGATTTGACTTGGGAAGATCGGGGATCTTTTCGTGTAACGTACTTGACTGATTATAAACCAAGTCAAGGTATTGTGCTTGAGCAATCACTTGCTCCTCAGTAACAACTCCGGCTTTAGCAACATCTTCAGTGATCCTTGGCAACAAAGATTTTACAAACCACTCAGCCAAGATTTGATCCGGAATAAATACCTTCACTAAACGTCGTCGACGTCTCGAATCATGAATATGATCTGAAATATACGTGGATGTCGATTGTTTTAGCGAGGTTAACAATTCCGTGCCATTGTCATATCGGACTGGCAAATGGAAATGAGTTAAAAACGAGGTAGCTAACTGACTAAAATTATAAAAAGTGCCTCGCGGTAACTCAATGTACCACTTGGCCACGAGACCAATTAGAGTGCGCTGGAAAAGTCTAAGACGGATCGAATCATCTGTGATGGAGTTAGATGCACACCAGAGGTGGTAAGTCATCACATGGTTCGACAGGTCCTCTCCAGATTTACCTTCGAACTTGGGAATGTCACTGGGCAACTTATTCGACATTGGCAGCCAAAACATAAGATAATTAATCGGATCGTTTGTTAGGCGCGACAAGTCTGGTAAGTCCAAAGTTGCGATAAACGATAACTGCCGATTAGGATCCCTAAAACTCTGGGTCATGAGACCATCCCCAGGAGGAGGATATCCAGGATAACTCGGAATAGGAATCACGTTCGGGATATTGTATCCTCCCGGAAACTAGGATTAACCAGACCATACTGGGGTTGTTGAGGTTGTTGATAAGTGTACCCAGGGTACGGTTGATACTGATAGACTGGTTGCTGAACAGCAGAACCGAATTGGTACTGTCCCTCGTATGGTTGGTAAGTGAATTGTGGTTGACTTGTGACAACCGTACTTAAACCAGGTTGTCCTACAGGCATCTGAACCGTAGTTTGAATCATGGATCCAGACGGTGGTAAAGATGTCTGAGGAGTAGATACAGGAATAATAGAAACCGGAGTTGTCAATACTCTAGAAGTAGGTGGGGTAGATTGAACAGATGTTGCGGCAGTTACAACAGTCGTTTGAGATGGAGTACGAGGTGCAGTAGGCCCAGACTGAGAAACTACCGAAGGTACAGAAGTTTGAATGTTAGACTGGACTGGTTGCTGGGGTGAACCAGAAACTAAGGGTTGTCCAGTTTGAGATGACAACTGTACACTTGGCTGCAACACCTGTTGAGTTTGCGATGGATCCCACACTATGTTCATTCCGGGGTACTGACCCATAACAGGTTGAGAATATTGAGGACCATAACCGGGTTGAGGGTAGGATTGATAATTGAAAGGTACATTTCCCGTTCCTTGAACATAAGATTGACCTTGGGGTGGTTGGAAACCTTGGTTAGAGTACTGACCTTGGGGTAGATACCCTTGAGGCACGTACTGATACTGGGGTTGACCTTGAGGTATAAATTGATATTGGGGTTGACCTTGGGGTACATATTGAGTCTGGGGTTGACCTTGAGGAACGTATTGTACCGTAGGTACGTACCGTCCTTGAGGTTGCCCCCCAGATGCAAATTGTGTACCTTGAGGTTGCCCCCCAGGCGTTAATGGAGGCTGCCCCCCAGGCGGTAACTGGCCACCTTGAGGTTGAGAATTGGGAATAGAACCTGACATCATAAGGATGTCTTCTACGCTCAACGGCTTTGCACCATTGCTTCCAGTGAATAACCCTTGTTCAATGGGTTGAGGAGATGCTCCTGAAAAAGTACCAGAAAGTGACTGATACCCAGAGGGAACAGAAGGACCGCGGTACAAAAAAGATTCAGGCAATTGAGAAAACATGGACGACTGACCTGACATATTTACGGGAGTATAAAACCCTCTAAGATGATAAGGAGCACGAGGTGGTGAAAAACTTAACGCCGGGTTTTCCAAATAATTAGTCAAAGAAAGATACCAAGTAGTACTTCTAGGTGGACTGTAAAAAATTGATTCACGCTCCCTTAGATCAATAATAGGTTGATTTTCAGGGATAGGGATGCCTACTTCTTCTTCCGGGGCAAGTTCTTCAATAGCTATCAAACTAGAAGGAAGATTTTTGGTGATTACTCTTTCTACCCTAGGTGAATTAGGACCACTAGAAGTTGGAGAGACAAACCCCGATGTTGGAGTAACATGTTCAGATATCTCAGGTTCTTCACCTATATCACTAGTAGATGAAAAGCTACCAGCAAGTTCGGAAACCGAAATAGATTCAGGATTATAACCTGTTACTAGAGTTTGGTAATCAGGATGTACAACCAATGAAGACTCTCCTTCTTCAGGTGACCCAACTTTACTACCACTAGGAGTTACGAGGACTTTCAAGCCTTCAAGCTGGCTCGGGACTTCTTCAGGAGGTTGGCCCCGAAGTCTACGGGACTTCCTCAGTAAATCAGCCACGGTTACAACCTCAGGAGACTGGCCCCGAAGTCTATGGGACTGTCTTGGTAATTCAGCCATAGTTAAAAACTTTTAACTACTTCACACGCAAACAAAGTAAAAACTCAATGAAAACCACCTAAAGCCTCTAAAGAACCAAACAAATTCGAATCACACGCCTAAAGAATCTAGAGATCAAACACATACAAACAGTAACTTTCCGGACCGAAAACACTAGTTGGTGATGAAATCCAACGTCGCAGAATTCAGTACAGAAATGGCGGTTGGAATAGTTACCTCGGCAACCTGCTTAATGAATATACTGGACCAAGTTCCTCCATTTAACCGTCTCGAGTGAAGTGAACCCCCCAGAAAATCCAAGTGAGTCTAGCCGACGTTTGCTCCAGGTACAGTGGGACCTTCCCACCACTGTCACCTTAGGAAGAATCCTAAAGAATATGGCCACTAAGGCTACCAATTGAGACAAATACACCTGGGGGAACAGTCTACTATCCGATACGCACGCAAGGGCAGAGTAGCAAGCTCAATCCCCTTGAAGGCTCCTTGACATAATCCAAGGTTTACCAACAAGTGACCCCAGGCTCCTCGACAATGGTTAATCCGAGGTTTACCGTTTTTAATACGTGAATATCTGGCGTCGTTCCCAATGAGGAAGGATTGATTCCCACACTGGTTCGGACACGATCTCGTGCTTCTCCTTTAAGAGGAGCTTTCCCAGAGCATAAATGCAACAATTGGATTTCCTCCTACCACAAGATACAACTACTTGTTTGTTTTTACTGTCTTGGAGAGTTAATTACTCTCCTACTCCAAGACACTAGCCTAAGCTAAGTTGGTGTATCAGAGCCCTAGAAATAAAATGTTACTAGGTGAATTTTACTTTAAGCGTTAATTTTAGTTGTTATTGTTTAAGTCAAGAGGTGGCGGAGATGAAACTCGTGGTGTAAAGACTCGACTCGAAATCACTAAAAATATGCACCTAAGATGATTTAAACAATCTTTTCTCTTCGATGAACTTCTACACTAAGAACGAGTTTGAGAATGCAAATACTTTGTAAGCACAAATCTTTCTCAATTAAACAAATTTAAAGAAGAGCTTTTTCCTTTCCAAAGCACTCAAAACGAGACAACTAGTTATTTCACAAAAATTTCCCTTTTCTTTTCAAAGCTCTCAATCACTACAAAAGCAAACTTTTTCCAAAAGAGATTTTTTTTTTTTTATATTTTGTAAATAAAACACTCAAAACTAATGAAAATGACTAACTTTGAGAGCTACAAACTATAAAAAGCTACTTGAAGTCAAAGCCTACTAAAAGTCTTTTTGAGGATGTTTTACTTAGCTAAATGTGAGCTAAGGACTAATTTATGCAGAATCACAATTAGTCAAAAAACAACCAATCTCTCGTTTTCTTTTTTTAAAAATGAAAATTCCAACTTTCAAATACAAGTTTTTCGAAATTTTGAAATGAGAAAACACAAAGCGGATTCCTCAACAAGGGGAGATTTCATAAATGGTCAGACTCATAAGAAGATTGGTAGACACCAAGGTAATCTGAGGTCCCTACGGCTTCTAAGCTCAGAGCCACTACACAACCAAAAACGAAAAACAAACCCAACAAGCAAAATTCCTAGGAATTCCACCTAAAACCCTAACACTAATGAAATTAAACCAAGGAAAGTTTTTGACAGGGAAAAAGCAGGTCTAGGCAATGGCTAAAACCTATAAACAAATTCTAAACTGGTAAAAAAGAGAAAAATTTAAAATTTTTCAAATTTTTGACAGGGTACGCAGGCAACCTGTTTACACAGGTGCGTCCACGCTCTGTGCACAAAGGAAAAGTGTGTACAGTTACGCACTGTGCCTAACTCAGAGGGTGCGTACCTCTCCCAAAACTATGAAAAATAAAAACTGACTCAAAATTAACTAAATTCACCCAATCCCGCAATCATCAAGTCAAAAACAGAAACAGAAAATACAGTTTCTCATGTCAAAGTATAAACAAGGAAAACAATCAAGCTCCCCAGTATGGTCGCCATTTTGTCGCACGGAATGAGTCGATCTTGCGGATAAGATAGTCCTAGAATCTAAATAAGACCTAACGACAAGCAAACCAACCAGACACTATCTTTCTCTAAATATGCTTTAATAAACAATAGAAAACAAGTGTTTTTAGGGCCTACCTTTGGTCCAACGCAAGCTTGTGGATGCCCTCGCTCCTTTGATCCAAATGAGCTCCTTTCCGCGAATCTGCAAACAAAAACAAGGCAAACAAATTAAATAGCACCTGAAAAACCAATTGCATAAAACATATTTAACATGAAAGTCAAGGAGTCCATGAAACAAATAACATAAGATACTTTTTGAGAAAAATGAGTTTGATTGTATTAATTCAAAAGAAGAATAACTTTACAACCTTTGCCTTGACGCTGTACAAGCTCCTCCCAGGGTCCAACAAGATGTCTCCTCTACTTTGACAAGTTTCACTCACTCCCCAATGAAGCCAAAAAGGTATGTGATCTCTCCTCTTAAGCTCAACTAGGAAGTCTTAATTTCACCAGCATTTACCCTCAAAATGTTCAACTTCTAACCTCCCTAGTCCTCACCCCAATGCCTGTATTTATAGTGCAATGGAGGGAAGTTAATAGGTCCTCCTTCAAAGGGATAAAGCCCTCCTTCAAAGGGATAGCTCCTTTAGTCAAGGGATTAGCTCCTTCTCTTTTGGGATGAATGAACCACCTCAGAGCGAACAATCCACGTCAAAATTCCTTCTAGAAAACTCTAGAATTAACCCAAAGTGAGTTTTTTAAGATAAAACTTGCGCCTTTTGACTTTCACAGGGGTTCGTACCTACACCGTTAGGGATAGAGCGGGTAGGTACGCAAATTTTGTACACAGAAGGTGCGGGACCGCAGGTGACCATGAGAGAAAGTGCGGAACCAGAGTTACATTGATTTTTAATGTCTTTCTCCCATTTCCAGAGATTGATTTGAAGAGTTGAGGTCTTAGACTTGCTTAGGAGGTCAGTACAAGTGATGATAGACCCATACTGACTGTAAATAATCATAGTGACGATATTTTTGTGTAACAGGTAGGATCTAAAAAATTCAATGCCTCTGCTACACAACTTCCAAGCCAAAGATCCTTTTGGATTTTTCTCCACTTTTCAACAACTAACTTATCATCAAAATAAAATATATCTTAATACCATTATTATAAAATAATAGAAAAGAACAATAATTATATACTGAATTATTTATCTTTCTTATCATAAACTAATTAAGGAACAGACTCAGTCAAATTTTTTATTTTTTATTTTTTATTAATTTCTAGTTCTAACTAAAAAAAATATAATTCTAAATTTACTTTAAATTTGATTTGTATTTTTTTCCTTTTACTTTAAATTAGACTTTTTTTGTTTTTATTTTAATGTAAGTAGTTATTTTCAATATTAATTTTTAATTTAAAATGATCTAATACTGTGTGATAATATCTTCCTCATACTTTTTTGTAGAGGGCACCTGAATATTATAGATGCAAAAATAATATTAAATACATTCAATTGAGTTTTATTTACTAATGTAGTTCCATTTTAAACCTTAATATAGTGATCAAATTCCTTAAGGTGTAAGTTTGTTTTTTCCTTTCCAACGCCATGTTATATATTAATTCTTTTGTATTACATCATCATAAAATTACATCTTAAATATTTTGATCCTAATGTGTGTTAAATGTAGGAAATTGGTGCAGTTTTGAGTTGAATTGAGAGCAGGGACTAGCAGTAGGAAATCAAGAGAGATTCTTGGAAAGTGGTCTCCCTCCCTAACTCCTCAAATCATTTGAAGAATATCCCAATCTATCTCATCATCTCGGTGTCACTGGCAGCCAATTAAGTAGAGTTCATTAGTAGCCAAGCTACTGCGAGTCAAGGAAGAGTTATTGACAAGTTACGGAGCCAGGTATCCCTATTTTATAGGGAGTTGTTGGTAGCTCTACTTTTGTATAAATAAGAAATCTAAGGGACTCATTAGGATTCAAAGTTTTATTGTAGCCAAGAGGCCATTAAGCTGAAGCACATTTGACTGTTATTGTTATTATGTATTTGAAACTTCTTGATTGATAATGAGAAATTTTGTTTTGATCTAACACTGATTTGACTTAGAGGGCTGAAGCTCTTGGGTTAGGGCCCAACCCTAGTAGTAGAAGTTCCTCTCTTTTGTATATGTATTCTTAGCTTAGAATGTTGATTAATTGTTGAAGTCTATTTATGTTTCTGTTTAACTTAGAAAGTTTATTAAGTTGTTTCTTATCCATGATTTCATTAGCTTAAAGAGTAGATTAGTGTTGCAGTATAGTGAAGGAAAATATACCATAAAATTTTGTGACAGTGACCTCTATCTCATCTCCCTTATGGGATCATGATTAGGGGACCCCACTCTCACAGCCCAAAAACAAAGTTTGTCTTTTGTTCATTGCCTATATTAAGTCTCATTGTTAGCTATATAAGTGTTTATGATTTCTTGGAAATATTTGCAGTTGTTATTCTACTTCATAAGATTGTTGTAGCTTAGAAGGTAGTCCGTTTCACATATCTAGTCCTTAACAATATCTAGATGATATTTTCTAAATTAAACTCATGTTTTCCATGTTTTCCATGTAGTAATTTGTAAATGAAAAGAGAAATGGGTTTTATTGCAGGAATTTTTGATTTGCAAGAAGGGACTCCTCCAACCACCTCAACCTAGGTCTTCTCCACATTCTGTTGATGCATACTTGCCCATATTCGGAACCTCTATTTTCCAGCCATCGTGAGCAAATTGTCTTAGGAAAATCCGACCTTCTTAGAGTGTCGGGCTTTGCCTTGGGTGATGTTCACCTTCCCTACACCTTCCCCAATAGTCATGCACCTTTCCAACACTTCATCCCTCCATTCTTGTCCTCCAAAACCTCTCAGCCAACTCCCTATAGGAGTTCATGACATCTTGTAGTAGTGTCATGTATCAAACCTATAACATCTTGTTTTGACCCCGTTTTGACCTACAATGATAGCCTAGCCTAGTTTAGGAGTAGGTTAACGCTTTAGCTTGGACTCCATGACCAAAAGTGTCACCTAGACCAGTCCTTTCACTCCTTTCCTTCCTGCAAGATTAGATAGCATTAGATATTTTGTTTCTAAGTCCATCAATTAGAATGAAATGATAGAGTAATCTTCCATTTTCAAGAAACCCAGATAGCTAGGTGATCAAGTACAAGATTAGCATGATTTACTTTCTCCAAGTGATTTGTGTTATTTCATAGTATTTACAAGTTAACAACTTTCATTTCCTGATTTTAAAAGAATTTACCTTCTCTCCACTAGAAATAACTTTACATTCCACTATCAGTAGTCACACTTCCTTTAGTTCAATAGAGGAATGGTTTGGAACCCTAATGGTCAAGTGCCCCTGTGGAGAAGCCACATGAGTAGAATGATGCGTCTGTTGTGTATATAGTAATTTCAGCTCCAAGTTTTCTTGATAAAGTAAAGTTGGTAGCGCTAGGAGTTGGAACAATATTGCTGGAATACTGAGGTTCATCACAGGCTCTCTGCTTTTTATTTTTTCCTCCCTTATTCCTAGTAGCTTATTCTAGGAAAGGACCACTAATTTCTCGTCTTCTTTTCCTTCCCTTCTTGGGCCACCCTGCCTTCTCCTATCCTTGGGATCCCCTGGTCCTTTGCAATGTGGCATCTCCATGTTCCTTCAAATTTCTTCCTTTCATTGCCTAGTTTGCCTTTTCATTTGATAGGGCACAAGCTCCCATTTTGTTGTATTATATTCTAATTTTGGTCTAGGTTTGTCTTTTATCCTCCTTGTTTTGTTGCCTTGATGCAACCTGTGTATCTTCATGCAGGTACTTTGAGATGTAGGGATTATTTAACAGGTGCCTGACTTATGTGGTACTCCTACTAGTGCCTTGAATCCCTGAGTATGTTCTAATATTTGTTCAAGCTTTACCAATACCCTAGATTTTCTTCCATGCCTCATCAACAAACGTGAGTTAGGACAGGTGTTTCCTACTACAAAATGGGTTTATGTATATTCACATGTTTTCATTGATAAATCTAATGCATGGTTTTCTATCTTCTCTTAATAATCCTTAAATCAACTAAACTATTTCAAAGTTATAACGATGCATTTAACACTGAAACCATTTTAATATTGAATCTAAGAATGGTATTACATTTGGATTTTATGAACTATTTCATTAATTTGTAGGCTTATTATACACTTTTATTCAAAGCCAACATTTATTCCTTAATCTTGATTGAGATTAGGAGTTTTCCTTCTCTCAATTAAGATAGATTAGATTTTTTGTTGTTTGCATATTTAGATTAGATTGCATCTACATTTAGTAATGTGTGTTCAAAATTCTCCTGTAGAAAGATCAAGAATCATTTTGGCCTAGCGAAGCCCTTATTTCATCTAATTTAACAAATTTCCTTCCTTCAAGTTGCTACAAGTAGGAAAGTATACTTTGTTTTCTGTTAAGATCAACAAAGTATATCATACACCAATTGTTGTTTGATACCATGCCATTGTATGTTTATTTAAACTATTTTTTTTTCATGGTAGGTTTCGTTTGAAACAAAGTTGAGTTTACATGTCTTCATTAATAACTTGAATGCATGTTTTTATATCTGCTCTTAATCGTTTTGATATCTGTTATCACTCAGATTTTCCTAGAAGTTGTAAGAAGGGGAAAGGGGTTCGAGGTAACTACAAAAAAATATTTTAGATACAGAATCTAGCCAATTTGCATCCAGAGAGGGCTCTCTTTTTTAGTTTTAGCTTTTTTCTGAAAGGTATTAGGATAGTTATGAAGTTTAGGAGTTTTGTTTGAGTTTGGGTGGTGAGATTCAATAGCAGAGGAGTAAGACTGACTAGTTTAGGCCATTGGGCTAATGGAGTCAAAGAAGATGGCTTAACTGGATTAGGTTTCTTAACAAAGGATGGTTTTATAGAGCAAGATGGTCAAACAGGGAACAAATAAAGATTTGGAATAAATGTAATGGTTTCAAAATGGGTGAAGAGTAGTTAAGAATCCTTCAACCTTTTGAAAAGGGAACTTGAATGATTACTAATAAAGAGTAGTTAAGTATTCTTTAATAAATAATCAAAATGAACGAACTAGAAAATAGGAGCACTCAAGATTTCACTGTTTATCCTAATTCAGAAGAAAACATAGAGAATAATAACAATTGAAAACAGAGTGCAATCACGCATATTCCGAATTACTCTTTTTCATTTATCATTCAGATATGAAACATAGATGATATAAGACACAAGGAAAACTTTAAAACACAAGGTATAGAGGACTTATTGATCCGGTGTTTGATTCAAGAAATATTTGGAAAGTCTTTTGCATCAATTCTTTATCCAACAAGCCACACAAAAGTTGGTCCAACAACACTTTATCCCAAAATAACCAATATTATAGCAATGTATATGAATCCACCCAAAATACTTCCCATGGAAATAGGAGTGAGGGGCTGACTAGAGTGGAATTGCAACATTTCATTGATAGATTGAGCAGTTATGGAAAAAAGGACTGTTTGGCTTGGGGACATAACAACTCTATGGTTAAGATCGTATTTGGCACATCATTGATGAATTATATTTGGGAAAACATGGACTAAGGGGAGGAAATACATGGGAAGGTTAGATTCCTACAGTCCAAAGATGTCAAACCCATTCAGATAACTATCTCTGGCTTGGCAGAAGACCTGAAGATGGTTTTTATCACCAGATAAGTCTTTTATCCAAAAATCTTTATCGGCCAGAGGTAGATAATCTAAGTCTTTGTGAGGAGAATTCATGGGTGCGACATTTAGGGCTATAGGGGTTTCCATTTTTGGTTCTTGTGGATTCAAAAATGGAATTAGGGTTTTCTGTGGAAAATAGGCAAGACAGTAGGTTTGGGAACTTTATATGGCAAACATAGACTGGACTAGAACTGAATTTGGCTCTTTCTTGTAGAATTTTCAGTAGAAAACCAAAATTACAGGGTTTTAGTGAAAAATTGGATAAATACCTGTAATGGGGCAATGAACAGTACAATGGCAGGTTGGATAACCAGTCCTGGGTTGAGTTACTGCAAGTTTCTTGATCAGGTGGCGGCTGGAAATCTTAGAAGTTGACCGGGATGTCGCTTTGCATGGGAACACAGTTGTAGCATATAACAACGAAAATGACGTTTGTTAGTTTTATTTAACAAAGTCAAGGTTGGCGGGGTTTTTTATTTATATGGCATATGAGGTAAGCGGTAAAAGACGTTTTTGTCGCATGTGGAGGGTGGTAAGTGGTACGAGATCGCATCACTTTTGGAGTTAGGCGGTATTCAACTGGAAGCTAGTGATTTCATAGATTTCCTAACGCGTGGCAGAGATGTTAGAGTCGGTCTGGTCAGTCCTCTGTCAGAGATCAAAACTCTTTATGCATTTCATTTTTAAGTGTCCCGCTCCATTCACTCAGCTACATTCCGCTAGGGGCATGCCATGATTTGACGGAGAAAGTCATGCTAGTCATTTCCCCTCATGTCTGGCTCCTGCTAGCTTATGTCTTTGTGTCAAATAATAAAAAAGTCCATAACAGTCAATGTCTGGTCCTTCAACGGAAAATATTCATTTTCAGTCATTCGGTCTAGGGATAGATCAGTTTGGTCTTTAAATAGGTCCTATAAAGCCATGCAGGACAGAGTGATGCTCTTGCAAAGTAATAATCCGCAGATTTCCATCATCTTATTGATAAAATTCGATGGTTCTTCAAAACTCTGTTTTGAAGAAAAGTCAAACAGTGCTATTGGTGACAAAATTTTCAAAAGGGGTCAACAATTGATTTCTTCAGGTGCAGTCATGGCTTCCTGGCCAAGTTCTCTGTCATGCAATCCCTGCAAAAAAGTGTTGAAAATTTCATTGTTTGAGCCCAAAATTCAGAGAAAAGGTGAAAATCAAGGTTATATTAAAGTCAGTGAAAAGGTGTTGAACAGGACATTAGAAAAGTGGGTTTTTGAAAAAGTTAATTTAAAACATGACCTCCAAGCTTATATACACAAATACCATCATGAAACAAGCTCATTGTGCAATCAAAGGCATTGGGAAAACATTGCAAGGTTGTGAGTTGAGGATTTGAGCGATTTGGAGCAGGTGTAGGCGATTTCTGGGCACACGGCGCACACAAGCAAGAGCGTGGCGCACTCACCGGGCGCGGTGCACATAGAGCCCGCCCATAGTTCAAAATTACCACTGGTGCAACACACTCAGAGCGTGCGACGCACTAGGCTTTGCACGTGGTGCACAGGGATAATGCGCCCAGAACCTACCAAATCCACTCAAATTTTTTGTGGAGCTCTTCTATTTGCAAGGTAGCTACCTAAATTCAATTGTGCACCAATTTTGATGGGTAATATGATGATTATATGCCTGTAATAAAATGCAAAAAAATTTCATAAAGAAAACACCAAAGAAAACCATTATGCTAGGGTTTGTGGTACAGTGATATTGCTGCCAAGGTTATTCTTCCTAACCTACCCCTGTTCCTTATTCCCCTATGCCATTGTCCCCATAATCACTACCCTAACACTACCAAAATCATACTCCCTTTCCCCTCTTCCTATTGCTAAATAAATCCCAAACCCTACTTTACAAACCCTAAAACATTACCTTGCGAAAAACACAAAACCTACCCTATCAAAATACCCCAAAACCCCCTGTATATCCCTAAAACAAATTCTCCTATAAACCCCTATTCCCATTATATTATCCCCCTCCTAATACTCCCTTTTAATTGTCCCCTTGGTGGCAGATTTCCAAAGCAACCTCCAGCTTCACTACAATCAAAGGGAAGCCTAAATTCAGTTTACAAACAACAGTCATGGCATCCAAGGTTTCCTCAGAATATGAGGAGGATACCCACAGTGATACTGCTTCAGGAGAGCAGGCACCCAGGAGACATCACTGGAGTGGCAAACATTTTAGAGATGATCCAAACACCCTCACCGAGTTGCAGGCATGCCATCTTGCTATGTCATGTTTCTAACACTTAGCATGTTTTGGATTTTGTCAGAGGGTGGCAAATGTCAAAGTTCATCATGAGTTGGCTCGTCTTTTTGCACTTCACCTACATGGAGGTCAGTCTATCTTGGCTGGGGTCACTTTCACATTGACACCCGAAACCATATCAGTGGCAACAGGCATACCAAATGTTGGAGAACAGTGGCACCCAAGAGACATCACTGGAGTGGCAAACATGTTAGAGATGAGCCAAACACCCTCACCGAGTTGCAGGCATGCCCTCTTGCTATGTCATGTTTCTAACACTTAGCATGTTTTGGATTTTATCAGAGGGTGGCAAATGTCAAAGTTCAGCATGAGTTTGCCCGTCTTTTTGCACTTCGCCTACATGGAGGTCAGTCTATCTTGGCTGGGGTCACTTTCACATTGACACCGGAAACCATATCAGTGGCAACAGGCATACCAAATGTTGGAGAACAGTGGCATAAGATGAAGAAGGTGGAGAGGCATCATTATGAGCCTTACATTAAGGCCAGTTGTTTGAGTCAGCTCACGAGAGTTTTCTCGTTCAGATTTTTGAGAGATGAGTATGCTTCGCTCATGAAACTGATCATGAAATACTTCTGTTGTGAGGGGAGGTTTTCTCGCCTTTATGCCTATCACATCAGGTTGCTCATGCACTTTACCAGGGTGCGAATGATGAACCTCCCATTTTTCATCTACGGGAACATAGAGAGGATGAAAAATTTCATGCAGCACAAGACCCCTCAACAACAACTTAACAATGTTTATCACTTTGCTCTTATCCAAAATTTGGTAGATCATCAGTTGGGATTGCAGGGTATTGCTTGGAGGACTTCATCTCCTGTGACTTCTTCAATGCTCCACAGGTAGTATCAGAGGCAGAGCATGAGATAGGTGGCCCATCACATCAGCATGAGCGCCATGAGACTGGTACTATGCTAGTAGTCATCACCTATTAGAGAGGCAACAGACCCTTATTTGCAGCAGCAAAGCGAGTGTTATCTCACCTGGGGTGGAAGGGGCCTCGCTTCCGACATTGGCATCACATGGGCAGGGCAGAGGTAAGGAGCCAGTGCAGGAGGAAGGGCCATCAGGTGAAGGAGAGACCGAATCCGTTCTCCTCCATGATGATGAGATAGATACAGAACAAACAAATGCAGAGCTTACAAAGATCATCCAGGAGCAGAAATCAGTGATTGAGTCCTTATCCCTTGACTTGGAGAGGGCCAAGTGGAACATGAAGTACCTGGAGTAGAGAAACAAGCAGCTTGAGGATCAGTAGGCGATTATGGAGCTGCAAAACATTCGTGAGCATCGCCAAGCTGCTCAAAGGAGAAGAGTTGAGTTCACATCATTGGAGCAAGAGATCAATGAGGATCGAGAGGCCCATCTGGAGAGCGTGAAAATGCACTTGGAGAGGCTACTTGACAAGGCCGATCAAGACCTTGCCTTACTGAGACACATGGCTTATCGTTACAGGACACAAAATATGAGTGCAAGGGCCCGGATAAGGAGTTTAAAGGCAAAATTGAGGAAAGAAACAAGAACGAAAAAAGAAGAAAAAGAGAAAGATCGGCTTCGAATCTTGGCTGAGACTTCCTTGGCCCATCATAACACCCTATAGGGAACCTCCAACCCAAATTTCAAGAAATTTGGGTAATTTTTGGTCACATGACGAATTTTTGGGCAAAACACAGGGTTTCTCTCCCTGTGTGCGCGACGCTAAACTTCTGGAGCTCCAAATGAGGAACGGTTTGCATTTTTGGATTCAGCATGGAAAATCACGACTACTGGTGCCTGGACAAGAAATTTTGGCAAGATATGAGTCTCCAAAAGGTCAAAAAACATCCAAAAATGGCCTCTCTGCCCCTTTTTTGACACATAGGAAGCAAATGGAGATTTGGAGGGGAAAATGAGCACCAAATTCAAAAATTCCAGTGGGGGTTAGAAAATAGACAGGACATGCTTTCTAACAAGCCCACTTGGACACATTTTGGACACCTGAAAGTGCCCCAAAACAGGCCCCAAAGTAGCGTGGTGCACAGAGAAAATGGCGCAGTGCACAGAGGAAAAATTGCCCAATTTGCTTCTGTTTCGTGAAATTTTGGTTCACGACTTCTCCAAGTGGGCCCGCTCATCTACACTTCGGTTTTTTGGTACCAAAGGTGGAATTTAAAGTATTTTTTCTCGATATTGGCTTTTATCCAAGTGGTGAAGGAAGGCAAATGGTCACCCAAGCCAAATGTCATGTTTGTAGCGCTTCACCTGTAGCTGATGGTTGGCTCTTCATCTCCATTTTGTGATGATTCGAGTAACTCCCAAACCCTTGGGCGTTCTATCTCTTCCTTACACATTCTATATATTTTATGCAAGCTATTTGCAAAGGGTTGGTTGGTTTGTGACTTCTGGGAGACTGTGGGAAAGAAACTCTGTTTCTTCACTGTGTATTTTTGACAGAGAATTAATGAAAGGCAGCAGCTCTGTTTCATGAGATTCTTGTGGTTGTGAGTGTAGCAAATGTGTCTCTTATGTTTTCATATGTATTTCGTTATGTTTCATAATTCAATTCATGTTCATTTCCAGTGAAATTTTCTGAGTGGGATTAGGTAGAATTCAATTTTATTGCTCTGCTTGTGGGAAAATTTCATGTTCAGTGTTCTTCTTCTGTTGAAAAGGATTCATGTTCCTATGCCCTTTTCACACTCCTCAGCAATCTCTCCATTCCGCATTATTCCAAACTAAATTGCTACACTTTCCGCCTGCCTTGCCTCACGAAGTAATCTGTGCCTTTGTATTAAATTCTATGTTCTTTGCTGTCTATTGGTCCCATACCATCCCAGAAGCTTGGTCATTCATGAAAATGGTTTCTTTTATCCCTATTCACTTACTAGCCTAAGATCAATATTTCACTGTAAGTCATCTCAGACCGTTTTTGATTATCTATTCACTGAGCGTGACTCGGAGAGAGCCCTCTCCTATTCTGGTAGGGGTAGCTAACAGAATGAGAGTGGTTTGTGGTTACACTAATTTTTTCCTTCCTTCAGCCTAAGGCAGATTTAGGTGCTAACATAGTGGCGACTCCACTGGGGACAAATCTGAAATCAAATCCCCCTGTTTCATAATAATTCTAAGTTTCCGGATGATGAGCTTAGGATTGGAAAGGCTGAGTAAGTTGGTTGTGTCCTGTGATTTTTCTCAATAGCACGCTGGCTTCGAGATGATATACCAGAGCCAATCCAGACCTGTATCCTCCTCATATCTACGAAAACCCCAATTTGATCCCGAGACTCCTTCGTCAAGAAAGCACCATAACTCCCCTGTTCAAATCCCATTCATGTCTCGACATTTTTGAGTATCTTGAAGAGCTTGAGTTTGACGAACGGTTTGAGATATCATTGTTTGAGTCTAAATCCGAAAGGGTTGTTGACTATACTGTCCCCAATCTGCAATTTCTTGTAGACCTCGAAACAGAAAGAGCTAATCGGTTAATTGATAATTATATTGCAACAGAGCCCCAAACTCCAACTGCTAGCCCCTTGCAAACTGTGCACACTCCTCCAACACCCCCAAGGCCAAATCCACCGAGAGTGATGGCTGCCCATTTTGCACCCCTTGTTCTGCCCCAAGTTCTAGATGATATGCCAATAGATTATCAAAGTAAAATCCCGTTTTTTGATGGCACTCCTAATAGCATTACTGCTCAACAACATGTGGAAAAAATGGCAGACTTCTATGAACTCCATGAGATTGATGCGGAGAACGTGGCAATGAGACTCTTTGTACAGACATTTGCAGGTAATATGAGGAAATGGTTTAGAGGTTTTCCGGCAACAAGTATCACTACCTTGGTTGAACTACAAAGAAAATTTTTAAATTGATGGGAAGTGAAAAAGAATCCCCTTCAAATTCTGGCTGAATATGAACAAATCAAACGAAACGCTGGTGAGTCGGTCCAAGATTATTGTGTTAGATTCAATACAGTTTACAACGAAATTCCATATCATCTAAAGCCACCCATGGGACTAGCTATGATGAAATTTCCGGATGGTTTTGACGCTGATATGGCCTACCAATTAAGAGAGAGAGAATTGGCCACAATGGAAGACATGCAGAAAATCATGGTCAGCGTTGAAGCAAACCTGTTGTCCAAAAGAGCTAGAGCGAAAGCAAAAAAGAAAATCACTGTGAAAGAAGAGTCTTCTTCAATGGATCAATTACTCAAAAAGGTAGATCAGATGCTTGAAAGGGTGAAGCTTGACAAGCTTAAGCCACAAGTTAGAAATCCTAACTTCCATGGCCAACAACAGCCACAATATAGAATAAGACAAAGAGATCAACAAACCCAAGAGCAGACAACACAACAGCCGGTACAAACACCTTTGCAGCAGAATTTTGTGCATGGACCGGAGTCAGATGAGGACGGGAATGTAATAGGTGAAGAAAACCACCTCTTTACTCCAGATGAGCTTCCTACTTACATTACCGAAGAAGAAGAGTGTGCGGTGAGTTCAGCTGCACACAAAGACATGGATTTCATTCTAGCTAGTGACACTGTTTGAGAAGAAGAGTCAGAGGAGTATCAAAGGGGGTATATGAATGGTCTATCCACACAGTAGCAACAATATTCACTTATAAATAGAGATGTGCTGGCCAAACCAATTCAGAAAAAGAAGGAGGTTGAAACAGCAAAGAATGATTAATCAGCTACACAAAGAAAAGGAAAAGAGGCGGTTGGTCCGGAGAGCAGCAAATCAAAATCAGCAAAACAATCACAGTAGCAAGTTGCATCAAAAGGAAAAGAAAAGAAAGAGATCCGAGTCAAAGAGGTATAAAAGACTCCCGCTTTTAGCTTAGCGAATGAGATTTCTAAGTTAAAGGTATCCATCCCCTTGACTGAAATAATGAAGAACAACAGTTATAGAGGACAAATATCTAAAATGTTGAATTTGGACCCAATGTCTGACATGGTAAATGTAGAAGATGATCAACCTGAAATGATTTTTGGACCAGCATCGAATAGTGAGTCTCCTGATAGCGATGTGCCACCCTTTTACATCAGTTTACGATTGCATTATTTTGTGTTACATAATGCCATGTTCGATTTCGAAGCTTCTCACAATCTCATGCCCAAAGCTATCATGGAAAAGCTTGTTTTAGACATCACCCGACAGTACCACGATCTCTATTCATTTGGTTCTAGTAGAGTGAGGTGTATAGGGCTCATCAAAGACTTGGTTGTGAGTTTGGATCAGCTTCCCATGAAGAATGTTTTGATGGATGTGGTGGTAGCAGATATTCCTCCAAGGTTTGGCATGCTTCTTTCCAGGTCTTGGGTAGCGAAATTGAAAGGGAAACTACAACTAGATTTCTCCTATGCAATGATTCTGGTGTTTGGACAAATGAGGAAATTATATCGGGAACAAAAAATGAAATATATGATCACAAGAAAGGAGAAACCTATAAATCATCCAATTAACTATGTACATACATATTTAGAGTCTTTTGTTTTGTTTTCAGATAGTTTAAATGATATAGATAGTCAGATAGTAGAAGTAGATGATATTTCGGAAATAACAGAAAATTTCAGAGAAACGCTGAAGAAAGAAGGACAAGAAAAGTAGAAAAATGTTGGGCAATCAGCTAAAAGCAATGGACAACAAGTAGGCCAGGCGTAGCAAACAGATTTTTAGCACTTACAAGAGGAGGAAGAAGGCTTGTGGACCATGGATTTTGATGGAGCAGTAGGAAATGATGGCGCTGGAATTGGAATTTGGGTATGAAGTCCTTTCTCCGCCCCAAACAAAGTGCCTAGCAGCGTGCGGGTTTTCTCTTACAAGCTGGCCTTTGAGTGTTCAAATAATGACACTGAGTATGAAGCTCTGATTGCTGGCCTGAAGACTCTTAGAAAGATGAATGATAAAAGGATTTCGGTATATGGCGACTCTGAATTGGTAATAAAGCAGGTCATAGGCAAGTTCAAGCAAAGCATCCTAGGACGCGGGCCTATCGTAATGCAGTTTTAGACATCTTAAAATTATTTTCAGAATACACCTTGACATGTGTGCCTCGTATACAAAATAGTATTGTTGATGCTCTTGCCAAGACAACAAGTAGTTTGAAGATCCCCATGAACTCCAACAATAAATTTGAAATCCATGTCAAGCATCATCCAACCATTCCAGACAATCAGAGATATTTGCAAGTGTTTCAAGATGATGAGGAGATTAGGGATTTTCTGCAAAACAAAGGCAAGTTCAAAGAAACCTCAATTGATGTAGAAAACGACGATGGTAAAGGGAATGGTACAGATGAAGTGCAGATCAATGAAATGGAAGTGTTGTAGCTGAAGAATAACATTATTCCTAAAGGCCTGATACCTCTAGAAGAGCTTTTTGATCAAGATGATGTAGCCCGCAAGCCAACATTGCAGCCAATAGAGAAGGGTGTAGAAGAGGTCAACATTAGAACATCTGCCAATCCAAAGTTGGTAAAATTGTCTAAAGCATTGCCTCCAAAGATCAAGGACAAATATATCAGTTTGATGGCTTCATTTGCAGATGTGTTTGCTTGGGAATATTATAATTTAAAGAACTATGATACCAATATTATTCAGCACACGATACCCATCAAGCCCAATCAAAAACCATTTAGACAGAAGCTGACAAGGATAAATCCGAAGTTGTTGCCATCTATTGAAAAGGAGGTAAAAAGGTTGTACAAGTCAGGTATCATTGTGCCCATCAGATTTTCAGATTGGATCTCTAACTTGGTGCCCGTACGAAAGAAGACAGGTGAGATCCGCTTGTGTATTGATTTCAGAAATCTAAATAAAGTCTCATTGAAGGACGACTATCCACTGCCCAAAATGGACCACGTACTTCAGCGAGTAGTGGGGCCATATCGTATGTCACTGCTTGATGGTTATTCCGGATATAACCAAATTTCTGTCCATGAAGATGACAGAGACAAGACAACATTCACCACTCCATGGGGAACCTTTCATTATGCCAAAATGCCTTTCGGTTTAAAGAATGCAGGTGCCACATTTTAGCGTGCAATGGACTTGGATTTTACGAATGAGAAGGATGTGTTTTTGGTGGTGTACCTCGATGATTTGACAGTGTTTTCCAAATCTGATGAAGAGCACATGCATCACCTAAAAACTGTCTTTCAAAAGTGCATAAAATATGGTTTAACACTGAATCCTAAGAAGAGCTTGTTCGCCATGGAGGAAAGAAAATTACTTGGGCACATTATTTCAAAGGATGGCATTCGTATTGACCCAGTACGTGTGCAAGAAATTCAACAAATCGATCTACCCCAGAATAAAAAAGAGATACAATTGTTCAAAGGTAAGATGAATTTTTTGCGTTGCTTTGTGCCTAATATTGCTAAACACTTAAGAGAGATGACCAACATGCTCAAGAAGGAAAGCCAAGTGAAATGGATAGAAGAGGTTGTAAAATCTTTCAACTTGCTCAAATTGGCCCTTTCTTTAGTTCCTGTTCTAGTCAGCCTGGACTACACTTAGGATTTCATATTGTTTTCATTTGCTTCGGAGCACACTATGGCAGCAGTATTATTGCAGAAAAGAGATGATCACGAAAGAACCATAACATTGTTTAGAAAAGCTATAAGAGATGCAGCGCTAAAGTAAAACATCATTGAGAAGCAAGCCCTGGCACTGGTGAAGGCATTGAAGGATTTACGAGTATATATTCTACATTCTCATATTTTCGCCTATGTTCCTAACGCTGCTGTAAAAGATGTTTTAGTGCAGACTGATCTGGAAGGAAGAAGAGGCAAATGGATTGCAGCCCTACTAGAATATGATGTGGAAATAAATCCCACAAAGCTAGTCAAAGGACAAGGGTTGGCAAAGCTAATGGCCGAATCCAACTTGCATGCCTTGGACATAAATCTGATCGTTACTATGTCTGATGAGAATGAGGAAGGATCGTCAATTCAGGTATCTGAAATGTTCACTCTTTCTCCATGGTATTCAGATATAATATATGTTCTAAAAAATCTATCACCACCGCCCGACATGACTAGAAATAAAGCGAGAACACTCAAGTTGAAGGCTGCCAAGTTTTGCATTTTAAATTCTGCATTGTATTGGAAAGATCCTAGTGGCATTTTGCTGAATTGTTTGGTGGAAGAGGAGGCAAAGAAATTCATGGAGGATTTCCACGGAGGAGAGTGTGGTGGTCACCCTTTTTGGAAGTCAACAACAAATAAAATTTTGAGAGCAGGGTACTATTGGCCCACATTGTTTGCTGATGTGTACAAGATGGTCAAGCGCTGTCATAAATGTTAGATTTTCAAAGGAAAACGGAAACTGCAGCCTTTGCCACTTAGGCCTATTGAGGTGAGCGCTCCTTTCCAGCAGTGGGGTTTGGATTTCATTGGTGAAATTCATCCCGCTTCTTCCAGACAACATAGATGGATCCTTACAGCGACATATTATTTCACAAAATGGATTGAGGCAGCTCCCACTAGACAAGCTATAGATACGGTAATCATTTCATTTATTGAAAATAACATGTCTTGCTTTGGTTGTCCGAATACATTAATCACCAATAATGCAACAGCTTTCAAATCAAAGAGGATGCTAGAATTTTGTCATAAATATCACATCATTTTGGGTCACTCAACTGGCTATCATCCGCAAGGCAATGGATTGGTGGAATCTTCGAATAAATCATTGGTCAACATCATCAAGAAGCTGCTGGAAATAAATAAAAAGAGTTGGAATAAGAGGTTGGTCCATGCGCTTTGGGCAGATCGGATCAGTCAGAAAAAATCCATTGGTATGTCACCGTTTGAGCTTGTTTATGGAGTTGACACAGTATTTCCCACCTCTCTTGCTGCCCCGGTAGTCAGACTTCTTCAGGAGGTAGGAAGTGAAGAAGATCCCATGAAGAGAAGGTTGAATCAAATGGTCCACTTGCAGCAGACAAGAGAAGAAGTTTTCAAGAACACATCCAAATTGCAGGAGAAAATAAAGAAAATCTATGATAGAAAAGCAAAGGCCGATACATTTTAGTTGGAGGATGTGGTGCTGAAGTGGGATGCAAGGAATGAAGAGAAAGGTAAGCACGGAAAGTTTGAGAATCTTTGGAAAGGTCCTTTCAAAATTTCAGCATATAGGGGTCAAAATTCCTCTCTTCTAAAGGAAATGAACGGGGAAGATTGTCGAGGAGGGCCGATCAATGGTAGGCTGCTCAAGCGGTATTACTGCTGATTTATTAACGCTACTTCCACTGTCATTGTAAATACCATTTTTATTTCAGTTTGGTTTCAGTCTATCAAGTTAGTTTTTGAGTCATTTCAATGTCAAGTTTGAGTCAATTTCTTGGTCATTTCAGTTTCATAAATAAGTCAGAGCCTGTGTTGCAGTCGAAATGATGATTCCAAAGCCCAATGGACAAAAGGCACCGTCTAGCTCCTTTAGAGATCTGCTTCTCTTGGCACCTCCAAGGATCTACCATCCCCCATTCGAGCCAATGTTAGAGTCGGTCTGGTCAGTCCTCCATTAGAGATCAAAACTCTTTATGCATTTCATTTTTAGGTGTCCTGCTCCATTCACTCAGCTGCATTCTGCTGGGGGCATGCCATGATCTGACGGAGAAAGTCATGCTAGTCATTTACCCTCATTTCTGGCTCCTGCTGGGTTATGTCTTTGTGTCAAATAATCAAAAAGTCCATAACAGTCAAGGTCTGGTCCTTCAACGGACAAAGGTCATTTTCGGTCATTCGGTCTAGGGATAGATCAGTTTGGTATTTAAATAGGTCCTATAAAGCCATGCAAGCCAGAGTGATGCTCTTGAAAAGTAAAGATCCATAGATTTCCATCATCTTATTGATAAAATTCGACGGTTCTTCAAAACTCTGTTTTGAAGAAAAGTCAAACAGCGCTATTGGTGACAAAATTTTCAAAAGGGGTATGTTATCGGGAAATCTAGTGTCTATGCAGAGCTGCTAGTCCCACTAAAGTTGGTAGCTACCTTAGAAACAAACAAACTAAAACCAATTTCGTTTTCCTTTATGAGAAGTAGATAAGAGGGGAACAAAGGAGACCAACCTCTTTCTTGCGCTTGGTTCCTTTCTTGATTCCTGTCCCTTCCGATAGATCTTTGCCACTCACTTACTCGTCTTCCCAGCTTCAAAGAGCACCTGTAGAATCAAAGCAACATAACACTATCCAAGAACATAGATCTACTATCATAAACAATATAGGACCAGATATATATTGACCACACAAATGCATATATCATCAATCATACAAGAATGTGGAGGAAAACTTGAATAGCTTTATTAATAATCAAGAAGAGAAAAGAGGATTACAACCAATTGTTCTGACCCAGCGTCATCCTCTCAGCAAGAAATGCCTTCTTCACCTCATGAAAAGCTTAGATCACCCAACACTATGATGTTACACCAAGAAACCATTAACACTTCCTTACAAGATACAAAATTCCAGCCTCTGACCTCTAGATCTCTGGGATGAGAGATCTATATATAGATATTTGTAGAGGTGTGAGTCAGCTCTAGGTTTTTGATTAGTGTCTTCTCTCTGATAGTTCTTGATTCCACTTGGAGATCTCATTGATCTCTTACTCATCCTTGGGCGATTCTGAGAGGCAAGTGTCACAGAAGAAGTTTCTGGAAGATTCCATGATCATCCACCTCGCAAACTGTCTCTGCCACTTGTCTATTTTCGTCCATCGCACCCTATAGAAGGAATTTTTAGTATGCATCGCACCTCCCGTGTGCATTTAGGTGGGATGCATCTCACCCTCAGCACTGAGCAATCAGTATGGTCTAGTTTTGACCATTTCTAAGTAGTTTTTCATGGAGAACTTCTGGGAGATGATGTAATCAGCTGACCTTGTTTCTTTAGAGTGTTAAGCAACACTTTTAGGAACTTAGGAGCCCTTGGTTTATGGACATATATGATTGGGGTTGCAGTGCCCAAAAATTTCTATAACAGTTGCCCCCTAAAGCATGAGGTCGTTAATCTTTTGATGTCGAGTGAAATGCTTTATAATGAGGATCCGAAGTTTTTTCGAGCCGGAAGGTGACCTGTAATAAGATACAATACAATACATTATATTCATCATATTTTCATGATCTAGTTGAGGTGGGCATTCCCATGCTCAGCTTTATAAATTCATTTTCATGTACATAAGACAGACAATCGTCTGTGTGCAGACTAATGATTCTGGTAGAGCCATCATCCCTTAGATTGGATGATTATTTATGCAGCAATGATGTGCATTTGATGTCTTTATTTTCCTGAATATATATCACAACCCGGATGGATGAAACTAGATCTGGGGTATTCAATCTCGTTCGATCTTCACTCGAAGTACGAGTCGATCCATGTGAGAGATGTTCTGGAGTCGAACATGGAAAGAGATCCCCTGATTACTAGCCAATGATGTAAGCTGTTAACAGCCGCGAGAGGAATCACCAATAATGATGATGACCCTCAAGGTACTACAGTAGAATTCACGTGGTGTGAATAAGGGGCTTGGCGTCGAACACCATGCAAAATCTTTCGGTCGAAGGCCATTGATGTAAACCTGCCGCCAGAAGTGAGAAACTTGCCATTGAGGCATGCAAGCTTCAAAGTACTGAAAGGGTTGTCCCTAAGTTGACTTCTTGGATAATGAGCTGATGTCAACAAGAAGCAACCCGCTGTAGGAGGTCCTTAATGAATCCCACATCTACGACATGAAACAGAGTAAATAATTTTGGAGGTGAAAACGATTTGATGATACAGGGTTCAGGGTGGCGGTCATGAAAGAATGGAGCGTGAATGTATTGCAGTGGATGAGACACAGGTGAATTCTCTAAGCAACTTTGCTTGAACATATCGGTGACACTGACATGATGGATTGGTAGCATTAACCCCAAATGTGGATGGTGTGATGGACCAATGGTGATATGACTAGTGAACGGAACAACCCAACCCGACTCGGATGCGGAGTGAAAGTGCCATGTTAAAGAGCGACTTGCTACCAATAAAGTTTCTTCAAGTTTTCTTCCCAATTTTTCCCTAGTCATTGCTGACCAGTACCTCTTTATTTTTGTCAATCTTGAGGAGGATAACATATTCTTGTTGTATAATTTGCCCTTCGGGCAAACCCATCGCTATGTTTTAACGAGCCTAGCAATAGTGAAACTCGTTCTTGTCTGTATGGACAAGTTTGTCACTATTCGGTTTTAACGAGTTTAACGACAAAGATAACTCGGTCCTTTTCAATTTTAGAGAGTCTGAAAGAGACATAAAGAAAACTCCAACAATCCTTTTTCGTCATATAATCCCTTAAGTCTGACAAAGTGTAAAATAATACAAAAGGGATGAATTTTCGGTAATTTTAGCGAGCCGAACAAAACAAGCGCTCGATCTTTTTGTGTAATAATCCCTCAAGTAAAAAAAGATTAAAATCTAAAGGAGGGATATCACTCCTGGTCACTTTAGCGAGCTGGAGAGGCCAATTACTCGGCAATCTTTTCATGTTTTATGAGTCAGATGAAAAGAGCTTAAAGGAGACTCATTTTTTGAGGAACGAGTGATCAATTCGGGTAGCAACTAATTCCAGGTAAGGTTTGGAATTTTCCAATCACAGCAGTGTCCCAAGGATGGCTAACAGGATCACTCTTTGCAGTTGTTCCTCAAAAAGGTTAAACAATCAAATGGAGGTGAATGATCGGCCAAAACAGAGTGGAGGTGATGATGGGAACACGACCAAGGCTCAAATTCTGATGATAATGCATTCATGATGGTTATTTACTGGGAATTGGTTTATTTTTTAATAAATGAGCTTAAACTCTGGGGGAAACATTTTCTCATTGCTTATGTTTATTTTTTAACGAGCTTGAACTCCACATACAAAACTGCTCGTGGCGGGTTTATCTTTTAATGAGCTTGAACCATGCAGTAACACTGCTCGTGATAAGTTTGCATGCCCCCAGCATAATAACACAAATCGAGGTGCATGCCCCCCAAGATTCATTGCATTCAACTCGGTGGTTGGAGTGAAGGTTTACCTTTGAGATTTGGAAAGGGATTTGTTTCACTTTTTAATGAGGTTGACACATTAAAAGAACTATCCTCATGACTCCTTGTTTCATTTTTTAATGAGGTCGACACGAGATATGAACCGTCCTCGGAATCCACCGTATATACAGTATTTGATAGAAAATAAAAAACTGAAGGATGATTAAGGTTGCTGGAATAGTCTTTGTGGTAATCCGGAAGACAGGAACGATGGTGGTGATTTTCCCATGGTGCCTCTCCTATCATCACTGACTGAATGATTCCTTTGTCTGTAGAACGTACATGTGACCAAGGATCTGAAGAGGTACCATATTCCTTAGACCTATCTATCCAAACACTCGATGAGCATTGATTTGGGTCTGCCCCCAAGGCCAAGAAAATTGATTGCTACAATATCTCTAAAATGGTGATGATCCATGCTGTCAAAATGTTCAGGGATCTTCCGAATCCATTAGATATAAAAGATTTTATATTACAGGTTTCCACTGTGGCCACTTCTGCCAGATTACTCGGAGGCTGTAGGGCCCATTAAGGCAAGGTCTTTTAGGAGGCCTACTCTGATATTTTGAAGTGAATGATTGCTTCCATGGATCATTGGAATGCTTCCCGTAACTTGTGAACTATTGGGAAGAAATGTTTGTTGGTCGACAATTGTAATTCTTCCTTGGAAGGTGTTGTGCTCTACAACAACCCCCAATTTCATACAAATTTTATTTTCATAACTATAATATGAAATGGGTCCCTTTTAGAATTAAATTGGTATCAACTTAGTATTTTTCAAAAGGTCCGAAAATAAATAAAGCATTATAAACCTTTTGATAAATCACATAAGCGGTCTTAAAATCAAAAAATGAATAATCCCTTATTATTGCGATAAAGCGATCGCAATATCGCATATCGCAATAACAAAGGATACATAACAAAATGCCCATTAAGTTTTCCCCGATGTGACAATACATGAATGGTTATCGGATATCGGCAATGGTAAGCTATCATAACAAAAGTCCCTTTTCACTTCGATGCAATGCGATATCGCTATCGACGATCGGGGATGTACCATGCATGCATGTCAAAGACCTCATTTAAAACTCCCGATGCGACTTGGCGATATCACTATCGGCTATCGGGGATTCCAAAAGGAACCAATATAACAAATTAAGCTTTTCCCTGATCGCCGATTGCGATAAAGCTAAAAGCGCAGATTTCAAAAAGGATTGGTAAAGTCGAGATATTTTATGGTTATTTAGTATTAATGGGCTTTCTTTTCTCGATAGCTATTCACTTGCACTCAACCGCCAAAACATCGAAGCCACACTTAAGTGAATCATTTGGCCAGTAAACGACATAATGAGCATTTAAAGGATTGATAGGTTTAAACGGCCATTTAATGAAACAGTAAGTCTAAAATCTCTTCGGAGATCACATTTGTGGCCACCTTAATTTAAATCCTCCATTATTCATTGATTGATGTATCTCATTCTTCTTTGGTTTGTGCTATCAATTCTCCACGTTACGTTCATTTTCACTCCTGTGCAGAGCTCTACCGAAGCAGTAAATTCAAGCAGAATGAGGAAGAAATCTAAGAAGACTGCAACAGCTTCCGCTTCACCAGCTACAGGGAAACCCACTGCTGATCCAGGAACAAACAGAAAAGGACTGATATCCGACACTACATGTCTAGGAATCAGTAAGACTACTTGGCTAAGCACCTATAATTTGATTGAGGTCGAAGATCCTGAGGTAACAACGGTGCAAGCCATAGCAGACACGACTCGGAAATCTGATGCTACTCTAAAGGATTTAGCCGACTCCTTCCTTCATCGGATAGCAGCCCGGGAACAAATTCTCCCATATACAGATGTGGTGAAGTGGGCAATTGAAGAAATCCCAATCACAAACAGAACATTTTGCACCATGGATGGAAGAGTCTTCGGTTCATTTCAACCTGATGATTTGAGGCAAATGTACCATTTTCCTGTACCAGAAAAGAAGTACAACAAGGCATTCTTGGAGAAGTTCAGAAATGAGAACGAAACTAAATCTGAAGCCATTAGGGATTGGAGGCAAAACCCAGCAAAACAGAAGCATGAATCTTCGGGTAAGTATTCTGTCGATTCTTTGTGTTCTCCTTATTGTTATGCCGGGATAATGATGTGTAGATTGTGGGGGTTACATAATTCCGCAAATTTCACTATAGGGATGGTTCCTTTGATGGAGGCAGCATGTAATAGTGAAATAATGGATTGGGCAACTATATTGTCTGATAAGTTAGCGACCGCAGTCCTTGAATTTAGAAACAAATCCCGCATTACTGAAAGGGTCATTCCCCCATTCTACTATAGTGCCTATATCTTGGACACCCTGTGTTTTAATTTTGAATTTCCTGTGCTTGGATGGAGATGGACTCCATAAGACCCCATGCCCATTCATATATACCATCAGAAGTTATGGAAAGCTCACTATAAGCACCATTTATATCAAGTTTGCAACGGTTTTATGTTACCAATTCACTATTCCATTTTTGATAAACCTGCTCCTAAGATTTCCTACCAAGCAGGGGTTGACTTCACATCCGTAGGAAGATGGTTCGGAGAAGCAAAATTCACCTATGTAAGAGTTTTCCGCAGCCAAGCCAAGCCTCATGTCCTCCCTTTGTACATACCTGATAAACTGTTAGCCAGGAAGGTAGCCTATCAGATTACATCCAGGAGTTACATAGACTCTAAAGAGAAAAAAAAAAGTAGGTTTGGCCTCCTTTTCCTCTAAGATGCGGTGTCTACGCTCTGCATGACTTTAAACATGCAGAGAAAGAGGCT
The DNA here is from genome assembly GCA_031772625.1 of Pinus tabuliformis. Taxonomy (NCBI): domain Eukaryota; kingdom Viridiplantae; phylum Streptophyta; class Pinopsida; order Pinales; family Pinaceae; genus Pinus; species Pinus tabuliformis. The sequence goes on along the minus strand of CM062807.1, from coordinate 1,267,276,496 downwards.
AATAAGATCAAAGCACTAAATCTAGCCACTCTTCCTAATAGGCGATTTGATCCAAACAAAGTCGCCTACAATGCACTTGAACAGGCAAAATTAACTAAATTTGATCATAAAGAAGATATGTTTGATGACCTGTTCTCCTCAGCCGAGTCAATATTCCAGGTTAAATCACTGGCTAGAATGAAGTATCAGGATGATAGGTTAGTTGAATTTAACAGACTTAGAGAATAGAGGTTGCAAACTCTGCCTCTAGATTTGTTAGCAACGACCCCAATGACAAAATCAAGCGAGCCTGAGCAGCGACTCACTAAGGAACCTCCTGCTACATCAAAAGAGCAGGAGGAAGTGTAGAGAAAAGAGCAGAAAGAAGTACAGAAAAGAGAGCAAGAGGAAACCTAGGGAAAAGAGCAGGAGCAGAGCAGCACAAAGGTGAATGTAGATGCCCAAATTGACCTGAAATTGCTCCAGGAATGGCAACAATTCGACTCAATCATAAGCAATCTTGAGAGTTCAAAAGAAGCCGAAACATCAAAAGCAGCTGACACACAAGAGACAACATCTAAACAGGTTCCAAGTGGAACCAGCAGCCTACCCAGTTCTACAGGAATAGAGATAATTCCTAAGGATCCCTCCGATCAGATTATTTTGTAAGTAGAAGAAATACCTCCTTTGGACGTCTTTTATAGTCCAAAGCACAAAGTTGTGGTAAAATGACAGAGGAAAAGGAGAAGGTCTGATCAACCTTCCCTATTCCCTTAACAAATAGTGACGGGCAACGTTGTTTGGAAGGAGGAGTTTGATCCTTCTGATGACCTTACTAAATTGTCCCAATATGCTGGAGCCTATTCGGCAGCCACCATAGACAAGGCATCAGAAGTTAGTAATCTATTAAAAGGAAAGGACTAGGAAATCACTTTGCTACAAGCACAACTATTGGAGGCACAACAGAGGCAGAACAAGCAGAACAACAATTTTTTACACAACAGCAAATAGATATTCAATTGAATAAACAATTTCAGGAAGAGAAACAAAGAATTGATTCGAGTGCAGTTCAAAAGCAGAAAGAGTTGTCGGAAGCATTGGCAAAACTAAAAGAAATGACTGAACAGATGGTGAAGTCGAAAGATGAGCAAATTGGTCAACTATAAGCCCAAATAGAGAAAACCAAGAATCTTCCACAACCAGCTGAATTCAGAGCAGAGGCATTACAGATAAACAAGGCATTGGTGACATAGATAAGGCTGTTATGTCAACAAATCGCCCAAGAAGAACCTTTATGTGACTTAACAACATCAATAAGTGATAAATAGGTTGATGCTAGAACAGACTTGGAGCAGGCCGATGAGACCTTGACTAATTTTCTGGAGTGGCAAGACACTGATGAGGGACAGGCAGCTAATTTGCCAAAAATCCTAGAATCACATAAAGAGATATTATTTATGGAATGGTAGTCCCAGTTAATGAAAGCAGAGAGAGCAGTTTCCAGATGAAAGTTAACCACAAGTAATTTGGTTGAATTGATTAATGATACTCTCTACTTATCTAACATGATCTCTCAATGTACCCCTGGTAAATTGATATCAGCTAAAACATTGGAGCAGTCGTGTTATCAAGTGCCTCATAGAGAGCCGCCCTCAAGTGCCTCACAGATGAAATCGGGTGTATCATTCCCGATATACAAGATGCCACCTATGCTGCCCAACTCAATTATCGTCTCAACCGACCACCAGAAGTGGAACCAATGCTTGCAATATGCCAGCTCAAGTCTAAAGGCAAACAACCTAAGTGATGAATCATGTTGTCGACTGCCAGATTGTCGTGAGGAGATATTCCGAATCAAGTTGTACCAATTAAGTAGGATTTTAGTTTCATAGTTAGTTATTTTTAATCAAGTATTTATAGACCCTTTCATGTATTTAGAAAGGGTCGTAAGTTTTTGTATATGACTTAAACCTGAAGTTGCACTATTGTACTTCAGGCATATTCTTTTATAAAGACTGGGCCAATTATTCCAATTTTGATAACGAAGATTTTATGTGAATGTGCACTACTGCCTTTGTTTAAAAGTGTTTCTGCGTCGAAAGAAGGAATCCAAATAGCGATTGATATTGGGAGTGATTTGCAGCTCATATGGTACTACTATCTATGTCTGAGTTCATTCCTTTTATGTGAATTATTGTTTGATCGCTCTTGCTATTATCATATATATGCATGTGTTTTAACATCATTCTTTATACTTTCCACTACTGGATGTTTACAACATGATTTTCTTTTAATCATACATGTATCGGTAATATAAAAGGATAAGTGTAACAATGTGTTAATCACCTTTTTCAACTATTTGAACAAAGTAATCATTAAGTAAATGAATGTCTATGTTTATTGCTTAGAGTCATCTATATGCCTATTGATGAACATAGATCATCAAACGTTGCACTTTAAAGAATAGAAGCCTCCCGGGATAGAATAGTTATTTATATTTTCACTGATAGATTAAGTCATCCATTCATTATCATTTATTAGAAATTAATCACTCATTCATCCCCTTTTATTCATTATTGTGAAACTGGTCCCATTATATCCAGTCAGAGCCACCATTCCAAACGGAAAAGGAGCTGTGTTAAGGTCCATACCGGGTGGTTATCCCCCAATGTTGATACAACGATTTTCGCGGCATCAACATTTCTGGTGCTAGAAGGAGGGCATGAACTATGAATGGCGAGCAAATCCAAATCTACAGACCATTCTCAGAGTAAATCTCCCTCCACATCACCTCGTACTTCCCAATCGCACGTTGGTTCTCCAGTATTCAAGCAAGAAGAAGAGGAATCAACTACCACTGCTCTCACCCACAATACTCCAGAACGATTAAGTCCTGAGTCCCTTGAAGTTCAGTTACTCATCCAGAAACTTCAAGGCTTCTTGATAACACCACAAAAATCTGAAGTATCTCAAAGCAGTGAGACTTCGCAATTCAATTTACCTCATCCCCTCACTAGACTTCTAAGTGGAAAGCTCGGTATTGAACCCACTGAGTTCCCTTTACCCAAAAGGAAAAGGGCCAAGAAGAATACTGAAGGATCTGACAGTGAAGCACTTTCATCCACATCCCCCATCTCATCTTCCCTTGTGTGAAGTCAACCATCCACCCCTTCATTACATATTGTTGTTCATCAGGGATTAGGAACTTCAACATCCCAACTTGTACAATCCTCAATATCAACTCCTTACCAAACATCTGGAATTTCAGCAGTAGTATCATCCACTACTGGTGTTACAATGGCAGATCCATGGACCAGGCCTGGTGCGGTCAATATGCCTGCACCATTACATGCATTACCTGATGCTCTTGAAAAATGGCTACCCAAGTTTAACCCAGATGATGGAACACAAGCTGAGGAACATATTAATAACTTCATGTTATTAGTTAATCTCAAAGGAGTAATTGAGGAAGATGTTGTAGTTAGGATTTTCCCTTATACTTTGCAAGGATCAGCAGGATCCTGGTATTTTTCCTTGCCATCTGGTTCCATTACCAGTTGGACAACTTGCCAAGAACAGTTTCTCACTAAGTATGGTGATGATAGATCTTTAGCCACATTAATAAATGATCTCTCCAATCTTAGGATAGAGCATAGGGAACCGATTAAAGAATTCAATGCGCGATTTAATAAACTCTTGAATAAAATCCCAATGGCCTCCAAACCAAGTGAATAAATCAGCAACGAATGGTATATAACTGCCCTACCTGCCAATATAGCTATTCTTGTAGACATGGCTGCAAAACCAACTTTAGCTGAAAACATGAAAGAAGCACTTGCTGTGGAGAAACGTATTAATGCTCTAGAGAAGAAAGCTGCTCTTGAAGATAGAAAAGCCAAAAAGAATTCTTTTAAAGATGATTCAAAGAAGAAAACACCTAAAGATCCCTATGATATGGAAGGTCTACAAAAGGTCCTTAATACTTTGTCAAATGAAATGGTTGAAATCAAAAAGCTAGTAGCAGAAACCTCAACTAAAAGGCCCTTTATAACTTTCAAGAAAACTGAATCAAAACCATCGAATGCTATATCTAATGCAGATTCAGACCCTGAAGAAGAGAAGAGGAAGCAATCTCACCAACTGATGATGCAGAGGAAGTTTTTGAATGCCATGGAATGTGGGATTTCATACTGCCTAACTCCGATACAGAAAATGAAGAAGAAGCTTTTCCTGTCACCACTAGGAGTAAAGGTCCCCCTTAACCCGTCTAGGCAACTTCAAAGAAAAGAAGTGCAGGTGCCACAAAAACAAAGGAAAAGGTATCCACAAGGAAGCCAGCTGCAACGATTCCCCAAAACCAACCTTCAACCTCAAATATGCCTTCAACATCTAAAACATTAGTAGTATCCGATTCAATGGATTACAATATCGTTGATGATATGAAGAAAACTAAGGAAAACATTACTATGTTTGAACTTAGTAAACTAAAACATCGGCAGAAATTGCTTCTCAAAGAATTGAATGTTGTTCCTTCCTCACCTCTTCCCAGTGCTAAAGCTGCAAATGATTCAGGACAACCACCTTCTAGCAGGATTGAAGCTACTGATATGATTATGATCGGAGACAGATCCAATTCCAATACTCCTCCTTTCCTATTAACCTATGAGATTTATAATCATAATATGCACAATTGTTTGATTGATTTAGGGGCATCCTCAAATATAATGCTAGCTTCGGTTTGTTCCAAACTGAACATTGAACCCCAAAAATCTGCAATTCACATTGTACAACTAGATAGAACCAAGGTGCAGGTTGTAGGAGAAATTAACTATGTAACTATCAGGTTATCAACCGATCCACGAGTAGTTCAAAGAATTGATATCCTAATTGCCGATATACCTGAATTTTATGGTTTAATCTTAAGTAGGGATTGGTCCGAGAAGCTCCATGGGTATATTTCTACCAATTGGTCCCACATGTGGCTACGCTACAATGGAAAGCCAAATCAAATAAAAATCAATCGGGAAAAGCACATGACCCACACTGTCACAGAGTTCGAACAGGAAAATCAACCCATAGCATTTAATAACAATATCTTAGGGAATTATTCATCGGAATCATTCTTTGGCAACTTCACAGCCAAACCATCTCCTTTCTCAGTAAACAATTTTAAATCTCAGATCGAAAATTATTCACAAACAGATAGGTCCAGATGTTTTAATGGTACTGAGAAAACTGTAAATAAAATTGTTGATAATTATTTATTTTGGTCTTTATATTTTGATGGCTCTAAATCTATCGAAGGCTCGGGAGCAGGATGTATCTTGGTTAGCCCGCAAGGAGAAAAAACAACGCTGTCCTGCAGGTTAGAGTTTGAATGCACAAACAACACAGCTGAGTATGAGGCCTTAGTCCAAGGACTGTACAAAGCGATTGGCCTTAAGGTGCAATATTTGAAAGTGTTCGACGATTCTGAAATTATTGTCAAACAGGTGAGAAATACAATTCATTGTCTTTCAAATCACCTCAAGCATTATCAATCGCTAGTGCAAGAACTCACCTCGCACTTTTCAGCATTCAATATCTCTTCCATCCCTAGGTCTCAAAATTCGGCAGCCGGCTTGCTAGCCAATGTTGCTTCCAAACTCCTACCTTCCGAAGATTATAGCCCAAATAGATTTTCAGTAGAATTGCTTTTTAGACCTTCAATTCTAGATAATGTCACTAATTGGAGAGTTTTCAATCACGATGAAGACATTTTACAATTTTTGACTTCCGAAAAGTCCTATGATGATCAGATTATAGAGGAAAGCGATCATGATCTTCAGATGAGAGAAAAGCATGAGGAAAACTCAATACCGAATCCCGTAGTGAAGCTGGAGGATCTTTATGATATTAAAGATAGGTTTAAACCTGTGATCAATACAAAGCTCCACAGTTCTACCTTGAGGTTTGAGTTGATTAATCTTGGCATTGAACAAAATCCTCAAAACATTAATCTAGGATTAGGACTTTCTCTGGAAGAAAAAACGACATTCATTAGACTATTAAGAAAGAATAAACATGTCTTCGCTTGGAAGAATGATGATTTAAAGACAGATGATACATCTATCATCTAGCATACCATTCCAATGCTTGCAGAAAAAAAAACCAGTTCAACAAAAGCTCAGGAAAATACATCCGAACCTAGAGAGTCAAATTAAAATTGAACTTAATAAACTCTTAAAATCCAAGATTATTTTCCCCATTCGACACTCAAACTGGGTCTCTAATATGGTGCCCGTTAGGAAGAAAAATGGCGATATCAGGATTTGTATAGATTTCAGAAATCTGAATAAGACAAGCCTAAAAGACAATTTCCCATTACCTACTATGGAGCAGATACTCCATTCAGTAGCAGGCTCTGAATTGATGTCCTTTTTAGATGGCTTTTCAGGATATAACCAAGTTTTGGTCCATCCTGATGACAAAGTTAAAACTACATTCAAAACAAAATTGGGAATTTATGCCTATCAGAAAATGCCTTTCAGACTCACTAATGCAGGAGCCACGTTCCAAAGAGTGATGGACATAGCTTTCAAAGGATTGATCAATAAAATAGTAGTTGTCTACTTAGACGATATTACTTTTTTTTCTACAAAGAGAACCAATCATTTGCATGATTTAAACCAAATCTTTCAACGCTGCAGAAGGTACGGTATTTCACTCAATCCTAAAAAATCCTTCTTTGCTCTTGATCAAGGAAAGCTTTTGGGCTTTATTGTGTTCAAAGATGGCATTTATATTGATCCGAGTAGGATTAAAGAGATCTCTAAAATCCCTTTTCCTCATAATAAAAAATCCATGCAGTCATTTTTAGGCCAAATCAATTTTGTCAAAAGATTTGTTCGAGACTTTTCTCACATCGTTTTGCCACTACAAACTATGATTAAGAAAAATTCAGTGTTTAGATGGGGATCAACAGAAAAGGAAGCGTTTGATTTAATAAAAAAATCAATAATTAATGCCCCCACTTTAAACACTCCTAATTTTTCTAATCATTTCACATTGTATACTATCGCATCCGATTTGTCTTATGCAGCAGTACTCACTCAGATTAATGATCACAACTTGGAAGCACCCATTTCATTTTATAGTTCAAACATGCAGGGTGCCGAACTGAATTACTCCGAAGTAGAAAAACAAGCCTTTGTTGTATATAAAGTTGTCAAACATTACAGACCCTTCCTTTTAAAAACCCATACAAAAGTCATAGTTCCTTTTTCTGCAGTAAGGCAACTATTAATCCAAAGAGAATTAGGCGAAAAAAGGGCGAAAAAAGGGAAAACTAGGTCACATCACTCTAAGAATATGACTTGGAAATCAAGCGAGCAAAGATTGTTAGAGGCCAAGGGTTTTGCAGGTTATTGGCAGGAGCATCTGACATTTAACAACCAGGTGATACAGAACATATCAAAGAAATCAATCAGCTAAGTATTACTGATTCTGAATCCCAATATGCAGACTTGATCTTTTATTTGAAAAATGGATATGCACCTCCTAACATGTCTTATAAAAGCAAGAGGGCCATTAGATTGAAAGCAAGAAATTTCACAATTGTTTATGATGTACTTTTTAGGCAAAATTATGATTCAATCTTATTAAGATGCCTAGAAAAACCTGAAGCACAAAAGGTTTTGCAGGAATTACATGATGGACCAGCAGGAGGACATTTTGGATCTGACACAACAGCCCACAAAATCATTCATGCTCGATATTATTGGCCCACCCTGTTTAGAGATGCTCATGAATATGTAAAGAAATGTCAAAATTGTCAAACTTCTAGTGGAAGACAAAGAAAGCCAGCTTTCCCTTTGCAACCAGTCAACATTGAACAACCATTTGAGCAATGGGGATTGGACATCATCGGAGAAATCACTCCACATTCTTCCAAACAGCATAAGTATATCCTTACTGCCACGGATTATTTTACTAAGTGGGTTGAAGCGATTCCTTTAAAGGCAACAAATTCTGAGGCAATCATAGAATTCATAGATCAATTCATCATTACGAGGTTTGGTGTCCCAAATGCTCTTGTTTTTGATAATGCATCTTACTTCTCTGGCAATGCTATGTTTGATTTCGCTATTAAAAGAGGATTTAAATTGAAATATTATGCTAATTACTATCCCCAAGGTAACGGTTTAGCAGAATCTACCAATAAAAATCTAATCAAGATAATTAAGCGAACTATCGAACAGAATCATAAAAACTGGCATAAATCTTTAATATTCGCACTATGGGCTGATAGGATAACACAGAAAGCTTCCATAGGTTCTTCTCCATTCAATCTTTTGTATGGAAAAGAAGTAGTACTACCAACAAATCTTGTCCTTCCTTCTCTAGCCCTAGTTCAGTTTATTGAAGAAAGCCCTTCTTCTTCTATTCAACTTAGACATGATCAAATCTTAAAATTAGAAGAGGAAAGAGAAAAAGCCAAAGTTACTCATGCAAAACATCAGCAAATTATCAAGTCATCCTTTGATTCAACTTCATCCGGTTCAAAACAGTTTCAAGTCGGTGATTTAGTTCTGAAATGGGACAAAGCCCATGAGGATAAAGGAAAACACACCAAGTTCCAGAAAATGTGGCTTGGGCCGTTTCAGATTTGCGAGAAGATAGGCCATTCAACCTTCATATTACAAGATTTATCAGGTTTGAGAGATTCTCTCCCTGTTAATGGCCTTATCTTAAAGAAATTCTTCAATTGAGGAGGTAACCCCTTCTCCTTTTTAGTTTAGTAAAATTTGTAGTTTGTAGGACCATTTAGAAATAAAGTTGTAAGGTATCTTCCATTGACCTTTTGCTGTATTTAAAAGTTACTCAAAGAAGTAGTGTTGATATTTGCTTTTAAAATAATAGAAGCCTTAGACAAAAGGGACAATTTCTAGGAAACTAGGTATAATTGCATTCTGAAACCACATTTCAATTTTTGTGAACTCTTCTCAAGATTTAGAAGTATTGTAAATCATTTTATGTTTTCAAATTGGTCACAAAAAAGGTTATCAATATCAAAACATAAACTAATCCAATTTTAGCATCTTCAACTCTTTCCCTGTCATCCATTCTCTCTTAAGGAGAAAATTGTCCATCCCATTCATCGAAGTTTGTAATTACTCAGAGTGTAATTCTAAAATATTTGATATAAAAGATAAGGGGTCTTATTACAAGCCTGCTTACCATGATCATCGGGAAATAGTTTAACCGACATTACCAACACTGCATACCAAAACAGGGTAATGGCTTAAAATTATAGGACAAGGGGTCTCATCACGAGCCAACTTGTTCGGTTAAATTACTACCAGTGAATGGCGCTGTCACTCAGTTAGCCACCAAAATAGGACAATGACTTTTTATCTTAGTAAAAGAGATACAAAATATGAAATCATGTTTTGAATTCATTCTGTTAATCATACTTTGAAGTGGATGGGATAATGGACAATAATGTGGTTAAAAGGTATCCCTCTCGAAACTATAAACGTTTGTTGGTAGCAGAGGCTCTACCTATGACAGACGGGTCAATTCTAAAAGCTGATTTGGAATGGTTTTCTGTTTTTCATTATCAACCAATATAGGCCAATTTAAAACTTAGAATGTATCTAAGTTTAAACAAGAGAGAAAATTAGCAAAGATAGTTTTATTTTATTTGGAATGCATATATACCTAGTTATATTAGAATTTTCCTCTTTGATGAGATTCCTATTTAGAGAAAGTTTAAGTATTTCAGTACTTTTCAGAGATAACTGTTCCTTCCAGCGAATCGCCAATTGTTGTGCTCTACAACAACCCCCCATTTCATACAAATTTTATTTTCATAACTATAATATGAAATGGGTCCCTTTTAGAATTAAATTGGTATCAACTTAGTATTTTTCAAAAGGTCCAAAAATAAATAAAACATTATAAATCTTTTGATAAATCACATAAACGGTCTTAAAATAAAAAATGAATAATCCCTTATTATTGCGATAAAGCGATCGCAAGATCGCATATCGCAATAACAAAGGATACATAAAAAAATGCCCATTAAGTTTTCCCTGATGTGACAATACACGAATGGTTATCGGATATTGGCAATGGCAACCTATCATAACAAAAGTCCCTTTTCGCTCTGATGCCATGCGATATCGCTATCGGCGATCGGGGATGTACCATGCATGCATTTCAAAGCCCTCATTTAAAACTCCTGATTCGACTTGGCAATATCGCTATCGGCTATCGGGGATTCCGAAAGGAACCAATATAACAACTTAAGCTTTCCCCCGATCGCTGATTGCGATAAAGCTAAAAGTGTAGATTTCAAAAAAGATTGGTAAAGTCGGGATTTTTTATGGTTATTTAGTATTAATGGCCTTTATTTTCCCAATAGTGATTCACTTGCACTCATCTGCCAAAACATCGAAGCCACACTTAAGTGAATCATTTGGCCAATAAACGACATGATGAGCATTTAAAGGATTGACAGGTTTAAACGGCCATTTAATGAAACAGTAAGTCTAAAATCTCTTCGGAGATCGCATTCGTGGCCACCTTAATATAAATCCTCCATTATTCATTGATTTATGTATCTCGTTCTTCTTTGGTTTGTGCTATCAATTCTCCACATTACATTCATTTTCACTCCTGTACAGAGCTCTTCCGAAGCAGTAAACTCAAGCAGAATGGGGAAGAAATCTAAGAAGACTGCAACAGCTTCTGCTTCATCAGCTACAGGGCAACCCACTGCTGATCCAGGAACAAACATAAAAGGACTGATATCCGACACTACATGTCTAGGACTCGGCAAGACTACCTGGCTAAGAACCTATAATTTGATTGAGGCCGAAGAGCCTGAGGTAACAACAGTGCAAGCCACAGTAGACACGACTCAGAAATTTGATGCTACACTAAAGGATTTAGCCGACTCCTTCCTTCATCAGATAGCAGCCCGGGAACAAATTCTCCCATATACAGATGTGGTGAAGTGGGCAATTGAAGAAATCCCAATCACAAACAAAACATTTTGCACCATGGATGGAAGAGTCTTCGGTTCATTTCAACCTGATGATTTGAGGCAAATGTACCATTTTCCTGTACCAGAAAATAAGTACAACAAGGAATTCTTGGAGAAATTCAGAAATGAGAACGAAATTGAATCTGAACCCATTCGGGATTGGAGGCAAAACCCAGCAAAACACAAGCATGAATCTTCGGGTAAGTATTCTGTCGATTCTTTGTGTTCTCCTTATTGTTATGCCGAGATAATGATGTGTAGATTGTGGGGGTTACATAATTCCACAAATTTCACTATAGAGATGGTTCCTTTGATGGAGGCAGCATGTAATAGTGAAATAATGGATTGGGCAACTATATTATTTGATAAGTTAGCGACTGCAGTCCTTGAATTTAGAAACAAATCCCACATTACTGAAAGGGTCATTCCCCCATTCTACTATAGTGCTTATATCTTGGACACCCTGTGTTTTAATTCTGAATTTCCTGTGCTTGGATGGAGATGGACTCCATAAGACCCCATTCCCATTCATATATACCATCAAAAGTTATGGAAAGCTCACTATAAGCACCATTTATATCAAGTTTGCAACAATTTTATGTTACCCATTCACTATTCCATTTTTTATAAACTTGCTCCTAAGATTTCCTACCAAGCGGGGGTTGACTTGACATCCGTAGGAAGATGGTTCGGAGAAGCAAAATTCACCTATGTAAGAGTTTTCGGCAGCCAAGCCAAGCCTCATGTCCTCCCTTTGTACATACCTGATAAACTGTTAGCCAGGGAGGTAGCCTATCAGATTACATCCGAAGGAGTTACACAGACTCTAAAGAGAAAAAAGAAGCAGGTTTGGCCTCCTTTACCTCTAAGATGTGGTGTCTACGCTTTGCATGAATATAAACATGCAAAGAAAGAGGCTAATAAGATCAAAGCACTAAATCTAGCCACTCTTCCTAATAGGCGATTTGATCCAAACAAAGTCGCCTACAATGCACTTGAACAAGAAAAATTAACTAAATTTGATCATAAAGAAGATATGTTTGATGACCTGTTCTCCTCAGCCGAGTCAATATTCCAGGTTAAATCGCTGGCTAGAATGAAGTATCAGGATGACGGGTTAGTTGAATTTAACAGACTTAGAGAACAGAGGTTGCAAACTCTGCCTCTAGATTTGTTAGCAACGACCCCAATGACAGAATCAAGCGCGCTTGAGCAGCGACTCACTAAGGAACCTCCTGCTACATCAAAAGAGTAGGAGGAAGTGCATAGACAAAAGCAGAAGAAGTACAGAAAAGAGAGCAAGAGGAAACCCAGGGAAAAGAGCAGGAGCAGAGCAGCACAGAGGTGAATGTAGATGCCCAGATTGACCCGAAATTGCTCCAGGAATGGCAGCAATTCGACTCAATCATAAGCAATCTTGAGAGCTCAAAAGAAGCCGAAACATCAAAAGCGGCTGACACACAGGAGACAACATCTAAATAGGTTCCAAGTGGAACCAGCGGCCTACCCAGTTCTACAGGAATAGAGATAATTCCTAAGGATCCCTCCGATCAGATTGTTTTGCAAGTAGAAGAAATACCTCCGTTGGATGTCTTTTACAGTCCAAAGCACAAGGCTGTGGTAAAACGACAGAGGAAAAGGAGAAGGACTGATCAACCTTCCCTATTCCCTGAACAAACAGTGACGGGCAACGTGGTTTGGAAGGAGGAGTTTGATCCTTCTGATGACCTTACTAAATTGTCCCAATATGCTGGAGCCTATTCGGCAGCCACCATAGACAAGGCATCAGAAGTTAGTAATCTATTAAAAGGAAAGGACCAGGAAATCACTTTGCTACAAGCACAACTATTGGAGGCACAACAGAAGGCAGAACAAGCAGAACAACAATTTTTTACACAACAACAAATAAATAATCAACTGAATAAACAATTGCAGGAAGAGAAACAGAGAATTGATTCGAGTGCAGTTCAAAAGCAGAAAGAGCTGTCAGAAGCATTGGAAAAATTAAAAGCAATGAATGAACAGATGGTGAAGTTGAAAGATGAGAAAATTGCTCAACTATCAGCCCAAATAGAGAGAACCAAGAATCTTCCACAGCCAGTTGAATTCAGAGCAGAGGCATTACAGATAAATAAGGCATTGGTGACACAGATAAGGCTGTTATGTCAACAAATCGCCCAAGCAGAAACTTTATGTGACTTAACAGCATCAATAAGTGATAAATCGGCTGATGCTTGAACAGACTTGGAGCAGGCCGATGAGACCTTGACTAATTTTCTTGAGTGGCAAGACACTGATGAGGGACAGGCAGCTAATTTGCCAAAAATCCTAGAATCACATAAAGAGATATTATTTATGGAATGGCAGTCCCAGTTAATGGAAGCAGAGAAAGCAGTTTCGAGATGCAAGTTAACCGCAAGTAATTTGGTTGAATTGATTAATGATACTCTCTACTTATCTAACATGATCTCTCAATGTACCTCGGGTAAATTGCTATCAGCTAAAACATTGGAGCAGTCATGTTATCAAGAGTTGGAGAGAAATGGGAGATTAATCGCAGGAATTAACAGTTTGACATGGGACACCTATTGGTTATTCCTAGTCAAACCATACAGCCAAAGATCCACCCTCAAGTGCCTCACAGATGCAATCGGGTGTATCATTCCCGATATACAAGATGCCACCTATGCTGCCCAACTCAATTATCGTCTCAACCGACCACCAAAAGTGGAACCAATGCTTGCAATATGCCAGCTCAGGTCTAAAGGCAAACAGCCTAAGTGATGAATCATGTTTCCGACTGCCAGATTGTCGTGAGGAAGATGTTCCGAATCAAGTTGTATCAATTAAGTAGGATTTTAGTTTCATAGTTAGTTAGTTTTAATCAAGTATTTATAGACCCTTTCATGTATTTAGAAAGGGTCATAAGTTTTTGTATATGACTTAAACCTGAAGTTGCACTACTGTACTTCAGGCATATTCTTTTATAAAGACTGGGCCAATTATTCCAATTTTGATAATGAAGCTTTTATGTGAATGTGCACTACTACCTTTGTTTAAAAGTGTTTCTGCGTCGGAAGAAGGAATCCAAATAGCAATTTATATTGGGAGTGATTTGTAGCTCATATGGTACTACTATCTATGTTTGAGTTCATTCCTTTTATGTGAATTGTTGTTTGATCGCTCTTGCTATTATCAGACATATGCATGTGTTTTAACAACATTCTTTATACTTTCCACTACTGGATGTTTACAACATGCTTTCCTTTTAATCATACATAATATAAAAGGATAAGTGTAACAATGTGTTAATCACTTTGTTCAACTATTTGAACAAAGTAATCATTAAGTAAATGAATGTCTATGTTTATTGCTTAGAGTCATCTATATGCCTATTGATGAACAAAGATCATCAAAATTTGCACTTTAAAGAATAGAAGCCTCCCAGGATAGAATAGTTATTTATATTTTCGCTGATAGATTAAGTCATCCATTCATTATCATTTATTAGAAATCAGTCACTCATTCATCCTCTTTTATTCATTATTGGGAAACTGGTCCCATTATATCCAGTCGGAGCCACCATTCCAAACGGAAAAGGAGCTGTATTAAGGTCCGGACCAGGTGGTTATCCCCCAATGTTGATACAACGATTTTCGCGGCATCAACAGAAGGGAAATGCAATCTTCCTGAAGTAGGTCGACACAACTGCGGCCATGGCATATATCTAGGGCCTTCCCAGTAGTATGTTGTAATCTAGGTTTCCGTCAATTACTTCAACATCAATTTCTACTGTTTTGCCCCCCAGTTCAACTTGCAAGTTACTTAAAATCCCGTATGGAGTGTATGATCGTCCATCAAATTCTTTTAACATCGTTGACGATCACGACGGGTGGTGAGCCTAAATTTTTCCAGCAACTCATCGACATAATACATGTAGATGCCCCCTCATCAATAATTGTTCGATGAACAGTTTTGTTGAGGGATTTCACTTGAATAAGGAAAGCTAGTTGAGCTGGTAACTGAGGGTCATATCCTTTGTGATTAAAGGATACAAGATTAGAATCCATTGGCTTAATCCCACCTATTACTGATAATAGAGCCTGCTTTTGGGAGGGGCAATTTTGCGGTACCTCAAGTGTCGACATAGCGGACGGTGATTGGGCCAGGTCCTCTACTATATTATAATTCTGTGCTACTTTGGCATGAGGATTAAATGTAGATTTGTGTACTACTCCCTTTGGTGGCTTTATCGCTAGCTCAGGAATGATGGGTGGCACAACTTCGGTTGAAGTTGTTGTCGAACTACTCAGTTGATCAGTAGCCTTGTTTTTTGACAGCTGTGGATTCCCGTAATCTTTATTCCTTGTCGATATCAAAGCATCATTTTGCTGTTTTGAAATGGACAACTTAAGCACTTGGGATCGGGAAGAATTTTGATTAGCAACCAGTTTGTTTCCCGGGTTTGGAAACGGATCATTCAATACCGCTGAGGTTTTTGAACTCTTAAAGAGTTTCTTAACTTCAGATTTATGTGGACAATCTCTCATCCGATGATCCTCATCGCATATATGACACCCCACAGGGGGTTTCCTTTGCCCAGAAGGTTTTGTAGAAGGTTTTTTAGGAGATGACTCATCCTGCTTCTTTTTTCTCCCTTTCTTTTTCTTCTTTCCCCTTGGTTGCTTCAGTTGTTTGCCCTTGTCGGTCGACATGGCATTTACCTCCAAGGAGAGAAGTTCTTCATTTGCATTTTGATCAAAAATCTTATGGGCTTTCTTAGATGTAGCCTTTGTCGATTTTTTGCTTGTCGTACCTATCACGCCATTGCTGGAATGAGAGTCTTTGTTTGATTTAGGAGGGGGAGGAATGAAAAATTCCGGTCTAGGATCATTAGGTATTTTATCGTAGAGCGTGCCAGAATGAGTATAGATAAAGTCTAGATATTGTGCACGAGCAATAACTTGCTCTTCAGTGATGACTCCTCCCTTTGCTACATCTTCTGTGATAGAAGGTAATAATGACTTAATAAACCATTCAGCTAGCAGCTGATCAAGAACATATGTTTTTACCATTCTGCGACGACGTCGCCACTCATGAATATGATCAGATATGTGAGTGGCCGTTGTCTGTTTGAAATTGGTAAGAAGCTCTGTTCCTATTTCATACCTTATTGGTAACTGAAAATGGGTTAAAAAGGTTGTGGCTAGGGTGCTGAAGTTATCGAATGAAGCTCTAGGCAATTCGATATACCATTTTGCTGCCGGACCAATTAACGTTCACTGAAAAAGGCGAAGCCTAATCGAATCATCGTTTAGAGTGTTAGATGAACACCACATATGAAAGGTCATCACATGATTCGACGGGTCTTCACCCAGATTTCCATTAAATTTAGGAATATCTGAAGGAAGTTTATGCGGAATCGCCGGCCACTAAGGGGCGTAAGCAATTGGATCATTCGTCAGTCGGTTTAGATCTGGTAATTCTAGAGTTGCTACAAAGGGCAACTGTTGATTCAGGTTAGGCGAAGCATACCCAGGATAAGATGAAATCGCCCGAGCAGTGGGTCTTTGCATACCAACATAATGTATTTGATGTTGGTAATTTTGATAAGGTTGATGGGCATAACCATTATAGTATGGTTGTTGATAACCGCTTTGGAAATGCGGTTGCCCATTACTTACAAAGACTTGTTGCTGAGGTCCTTGATATGATTGTTGGAATTACGGTTCTTGAGATTGAAGCAGCCATGGTTGTTGGACCATTTGCTGTTGTCCAATACTAGATGATTGACCAAGATGAGGAGTCATAGTACTTGTTTGAGCCTGAGTCACTCCAGATAAGGAGGCACTAACCTGAGGTTGGAATTGAGTCGTTGAGACAAGAGGAAATGATTCCGAATTAAATGAATTTTAGACGCTTTGACACAACTTGTTTTTTCAATTTTTAAGAGTCGAGAAAAAACAAAAGATGACTCTAGTCACCTTCGATTTTTAATGAGCTTGAAGTGACAAGTGCTCAAATGGACCTTTTCCTTTAAGGAGACTGAAAAGGAACGAAAGAGACTACTCTGGAAATTTAGACAGAGGGATTACCAAACCAACCTGTCACGCGGAAAGAGTCGTTAGTGTGGACACAACCGACCTTCCTAGAAAGCCTAAGACTCTCTAATGACAAACAAGACAAATAAGAGCAATCCTTCCCTAAATATGCTTTTACAATATGAGAAATCAAGTGTTTAGATCCTACCTATAATCCAACGCTGTTGTAGTAGTCCAGCTTCGTTTATCCGGATGAGCTCCTCCTTCCCTTCGAAACCTGCATTCACCAACAATCAAACGATTAAATAGCACCTGAATATCACATAAAATAAAACATATTTAACATATATACCAAGGAGTATATGAAACAACTCATTAATAACAAATTGTTGAGAAGAATGGACTAATTTGTATTAAAAGGTAACAAAAGGAACCATTACAACCTGAGCCTTGGTGTTGTGCAAGCTCCTCCCAGGGTCCACAAGAGTTCTCCCTTACTCTGATTAGCTCACCCACCTCCCAATGGAAACAAGTAAAGATGGTAATCTCTCCTCACAAGCTTCTACAAGGAAGTCCTAATTCCAACAACATCTACCCTTAGGAATGTTCAGCTTTCAACCTCCCCTCCCTTTCGCCCAATGCCTGTATTTATAGTTCTCTAGAGGAAGTTATTCAGGTCCACCATCAATGGGATAAGTCCCTCTTTGGATGGGATAGCTCCCTCATTGATGGGATAAGTTCCTCTTTGGTAGGGGTACATGAACCATCTGGAGGCGCTTCATACATGTCAAACATACTTCTAGAAGACTCTAGAAATTAACACAAGTAACTTTTTTGGAGTGAAACTTGCGCCTTTTGACCTTTACAGGAGTACGCACCCATCCCTTTATATACAGAGCGTAAAAGTACGCAGGTTTTGTGAACTTGGGTTGCGTACCCGCAGGTAAGGCTAAGAGAAACTGCGTACCAGAGATAATTGACTTTTAAATGACTTTTCTCTCTTTCTTGAAGTTTGACATGGGAAGCAGAGGCATGAGACTTGCCAAGGAGGATAGTATGACCATGGATGGAGCCATACTAACTGCAAATAGTCATGGTGACACTTTTTAGTGTAACACAACCGCAAAACTGCAAAATACTTTTTATGGTACGGCAGTCAATCTTCCCGAATGTTGTGTTCAGTGCAATGCGATCGATAGGGAGGCAGACACGGCTTCCTATGGATAAAGGATATAGTCTATTGTGGTCTCCCAATATATACTCGATGGTACGTGGGACCACAAGTTCATACTGGCACTTGTCGCCTCAAAGTGGAGGAATCACCTAACCAGCAATGAAAACAACAGTTACCAGGGTTTACGACGCCGGAATACGTCTCTAGCCTAGACTTCTAAATGTTGTGCATTATGTTCCAAAGCGTTTTTAGATTCATTAAATTTATTTTACAGTTGATCTTGTTTAAGAAATTTTCCTTTTAGGTTCACTGCGTGACGTAGATATACAATTCCTAA
This sequence comes from Pinus tabuliformis, assembly GCA_031772625.1. Taxonomy (NCBI): domain Eukaryota; kingdom Viridiplantae; phylum Streptophyta; class Pinopsida; order Pinales; family Pinaceae; genus Pinus; species Pinus tabuliformis. The sequence continues at coordinate 1,267,257,933 of CM062807.1, read as the reverse complement.
AATGCAAACTAAGATGATAAGCAATTGCTTAATCTTCTTTTTGCAATGAAAATCGTAGCTACTAAAGAAAGAGAGATGATATTCTTTCAACATAGAGTAGAGAGCACACACTGTATGCAATGTCCTAAATCAAACCAACAAACATTCTAAATGCAAATGCACATGCATGTATTTGTTTTCAGCCTTCTTAATGTGCGAATGATAAAAATAAAGCTAAGTGCAAATCTGAATTATTTTTCAAAGCGATATTACTAACAAGCTTCTTTTCAAGACAAAATGAAGACAATGACGACACTTTACGATTTGGAATTGAAAACTTGCTTTCAACACTTGAAGAACTACTAATTCAAATCAAATACAAGAGTAACAGTGTAATTGACTATTAGGAACAATCAGATCCTCTTCTACGACTGAAAACGACACTTGCGACACTTCCAAATCAAGAAACGACAGTTCAATTACGCTACTTCTTTGTAAAAGAGAACTTAAAATGGATCACAATACATAAAAATATTTACATTTCTTTGCACAATGGAGGCGGAATAATGGCAAGGAAGGGGGTTTCCACAGAGGTATACTAATTATAGACAGCAAAACTCCTGAATAGAGCTGAAAAGAGTGAAGAAAAACCAAAGTCTAGAGGAAAAATTAGCCTTCTCTGATCAGTGCACCTGTTACACAGGGATTCCAGTATGCATCCCACCTACAACACATAGGAAGTGCGATGCATACTGATATCCTTGAAGAGAGGGTTCGATGGTACAGTGTGAGACTTTTGATCCAGTTCTTCATCATAGTTTGCAGCACAGTCCAGGGATTTAGGCCGAGCAAGTGATAATCAGTAAATAAATCACAGGGGTAGATCTAAGGAGGTTACTAGAGCCACCACAAGGGAAATTAGAGAGTTTTTAAATCGATTGTTCAGTTCATAAACAAAACCCAGAGATAGACTGAAGCAACATTGATCTACTTTGCACTTGCATAGCAAATGCAGTTTGAAGGCTAGTTGGCTTGACTTCTGGCTCCGTCTGTAAGTTTATAAAGCAAAAAAATATAGACAAACAAACAATCTATTTTCTCCCCAGCGGAGTCGCCATTTTGTTATTGGTAAATCTAGTGTCTATGCAGAGCTGCTAGTACCACTAAGGCTGGTAGCTACCTTAGAAACAAACAAACTAAAACCACTTTCGTTTTCCTTTATGAGAAGTAGATAAGAGGGGAACAAAGGAGACCAACCTTTGTCTTGCGCTTGGTTCCTTTCTTGATTCCTCTCCCTTCCAATAGATCTTTGCCACTCGCTTCCTCGTCTATCCAACTTCAAAGAGCACCTGTAGAATCAAAGCAGCATAACACTATCCAAGAACATAGATCTACTATCATAAACAATATAGGACCAGATATATATTGACCACACAAATGCATATATCATCAATCATACAAGAATGTGGAGGAAAACTTGAATAGATTTATTAATAATCAAGAATAGCAAAGAGGATTACAACCAATTTTTCTGACCCAGCGTCATCCTCTCAGCAAGAAAGCCCTTCTTCACCTCATGAAAAGCTTAGATCACCCAACACTATGATGTTACACCAAGAAACCAGCAGCACTTCCTTACAAGATACAAAATTCCAGCCTCTAATGTCTGGATCTCTGGGATGAGAGATCTATATATAGATATTTGCAGAGGTGTGACTCAGCTCTGGGATTTTGATTAGTGTCTTCTCTCTGATAGTTCTTGATTCCACTTGGAGATCTCATTGATCTCTTACTCATCCTTGGGCGATTCTGAGAGGCAAGTGTCACAGGAGAAGTTTCTGGAAGATTCCATGATCATCCACCTCGCAAACTGTCTCCGCCACTTTCTATTCTCGTCCATTGCACCCTATAGAAGGAATTTTTAGTATGCAGCACACCTCCCGTGTGCATTTAGGTGGGATGCATCTCACCCTCAACATTGAGCAATCAGTATGGTCTAGTTTTGACCATTTCTGAGTAGTTTCTCATGGAGAACATCTCAGAGATGATGTAATTAGCTGACCTTGTTTCTTTAGAGTGTTAAGAAACATTTTTAGGGACTTAGGAGCCCTTGATTTATGGACATATATGATTGGGGTTGCAGTGCCCAAAAATGTCTATAACAGGGTCGACAATTGATTTCTTCAGGTGCAGTCATGGTTTCCGGGGCCAAGTGCTCTGTCATGCAATCCCTACAAAAAAGTGTCTAAAATTTCATCGTTTGAGCCCAAAATTCAGAGAAAAGGTGAAAATCAGGGTTATATTAAATTCAGTGAAAAGGTATTGAACAGGACATTAGAAGAGTGGGTTTTTGAAAAAGTTAATTTAAAACATGACCTCCAAGCTTATATACACAAATACCATCATGAAGCAAGCTCATTGTGAAATGAAAGGCATTGGGAAAATGTTGCAAGGTCATGAGTTGAGGATTTGAGCAATTTAGAGCAGGTGCAGGCGATTTCTGGGCGTGCGGCGCACACAGAGCCCGCCCACAGTTCAAAATTACCACTGGCGCGACACACTCAGAGCGCGCAGCGCACTGGGATTTGCACACGACACACAGGGATAAAGCGCCCAGAACCTACCAAATCCACTCAAATTTTTGTGGAGCTCTTCTATTTGCAAGGTAGGCTACCTAAATTCAATTGTGCACCAATTTTTATGGGTAATATGATGATTTTATGCCTATAATAAAATGCAAAATTTTTTCATAAAGCAAACACAAAGAAGACACCAAAGAAAACCATTATGCTAGGGTTTGTGCTACAGTGATATTGCTGCCAAGGTTATTTTTCCTACCCTACCCCTGTTCCTTATTCCCCTATGCAATTGTCCCCATAATCACTACCCTAACATTGCCAAAATCATACTCCCTTTCCCCTCTTCCTATTGCTAAATAAATCCGAAACCCTACCTTACAAACCCTAAAACCTTACCTTGCCAAAAACACAAAACCTACCCTATCAAAATACCCCAAAACCCCCTGTATATCCCTAAACAAAATTCTCCTATAAACCCCTATTCCCATTATATCATCCCCCTCCTAATACTCCCTTTTAATTGTCCCCTTGGTGGTAGATTGTCAAAGCAACCTCCAGCTTCACTATAATCAAAGGGTAGCCTAAATTCAGTTTACAAACAACAGTCATGGCATCTGTGGTTTCATCAGAATATGAGGAGGAGATCCACAGTGATATAGCTTCAGGAGAATAGGCCTCCAGGAGACATCACCGGAGTGGAAAACATGTTAGAGATGAGCCAAACACCCTCACCGAGTTGCAGGCATGCCCTCTTGCTATGTCATGTTTCCAGCACTTAGCATGTTTTGAATTTTGTCAGAGGGTGGCAAATGTCAGAGTTCATCATGAGTTGGCCCGTCTTTTTGCACTTCACCTACATGGAAGTCAGTCTATCTTGGCTGGGGTCACTTTCACATTGACACCAGAAACCATATCAGTGGCAACATGCATACCAAATGTTGGAGAATAGTGGCATAAGAAGAAGAAGGTGGAGAGGAATCATTATGAGCCTTACATTAAGGCTAGTTGTTTGAGTCAGCTCATGAGAGTTTTCCGGTTCAGATTTTTGAGAGATGAGTATGCTCTGCTCATGAAACTGATCATGAAATACTTCAGTTGTGAGGGGAGGTTTTCTCGCCTTTATGCCTATCACATCAGGTTGCTCATGCACTTTACCAGGGTGCGAATGATGAACCTCCCATTTTCATCTGTGGGAACATAAAGAGGATGAAAAATTTCATGTAGCACAAGACCCCTCGACAGCAGCTTAACAGTGTTTATCACTTTTCTCTTATCCAGATTTTGGTAGATCATCAGTTGGGATTTTGCAGGGTATTGCTTGGGAGGACTTCATCTATCGTGAATTCTTTAGCGCTCCACAGGTATTATCAGAGGTAGAGCATGAGATAGGTGTCCCATCACATCAGCATGAGTGCCATGAGACTACTACTATGCCAGTAGTCATCACCTATCAGAGAGGCAATAGACCTTTATTTGCAATAGCAAAGTGAGTGTTATCTTCACCCGGGGTGGAAGGGGCCTCACTTCCGTCATCGGCATCACATGAGTAGGGCAGAGGTAAGGAGCAAGTGTAGGAGGAAGGGCTATCAGGTGAAGGAGAGACCAAATTCGTTCTCCTCCATGATGATGAGACAGATACAAAACCAACAAATGCAGAGCTTACAGAGATCATCCAGGAGTAGCAATAAGTGATTGAGTCCTTATCCCTTGACTTGGAGAGGACCAAGTGGAACATGAATTACCTGGAGTAAGGAAACAAGCAGCTTGAGGATCAACAGGTGATTATGGAGCTACAAAACATTCGTGAGCATCGCCAAGCTGCTCAAAGGAGAAGAGTTGAGCTCACATCATTGGAGCAAGAGATCAATGAGGATCAGGAGGCCCATCTGGAGAGAGTGAGCATGCACTTGGAGAGGCTACTGGACAAGGCCGATCAGGACCTTGCCTTGCTGAGACACATGGCTTATCATTACAGGACACGAAATATGAGTGCAATGGCCCGGATAAGGAGTTTGAAGGCGAAATTTGAGGAAAGCAACAAGAAAATAAAAAGAGGCAAAAGAGCAAGGTCAACTTCAAATGTTGGCTGAGGCTTCCTTGGCCCATCATAACACCCCATAGGGAACTAGAAGCCCAAATTTCAAGAAATTTGGGTAATTTTTGGTCACATGACAAATTTTTGGGCAAAACATAGGGTTTTTCTCCTAGTGCGTTGCGCTAAAATTCTGTAGCTCCAAATGAGGAATGGTTTTCATTTTGGATTCAAAATGGAAAATAAAAACTACTGGTGCCTGGGCAAGAAATTTTGGCATGATATGAGTCTCCAAAAGGTCAAAAAACACCGAAAAATGGCCTCTCTGCCCCTTTTTTGACACAGAGGAAGCAGTCTTGGGAGGATGGAGGTTTGAAGGGGCAAATGAGCACCAAATTCAAATATTCTAGTGGGGTTAGAAAGTAGACAGGACAGGCTTTCCAACAAGCCTACTTGGACACATTTTGGACACATGAAAGTGCCGCAAAATAGGCCCCAAAGTAGCGCGGTGCGCAGAGAAAATTGCGCGGCGCGCAGAGAAAATTGCGCGGCGCGCAGAGAAAATTGCGCGGCGCACAGATGAAAAATTGCCCGATTTGCTTCCGTTTCGCGAAATTTCGGTTCGCGACTTCTCCAAGTGGGCCCGCCCATATACACTTAGGTTTTTTGGCACCAAAGGCAGCATTTAAAGTATTTTTTCTCTAGATTGGCTTCTATCCAAGTGGCGAAGGAAGGCAAATGGTCACCCAAGCCAAATGTCATTTTTGTAGTGCTGCACCTGTAGCTGATGGTTGGCTCTTCATCTCCATTTTGTAATGGTTCGAGTAACTCCCCAACCCTTGGGCGTTCTATCCTTTCCTTACACATTCTATATATCGTATGCAAGCTATTTGCAAAGGGTTGGTTGGTTTGTAACTTCTGGGAGACTGTGGGAAAGAAACTCTGTTTCTTCACTCTGTATTTTTGACAGAGAATTAATGAAAGGCAGCAGAAAGATCATGAATTAGTTAATATGAGAAATGAACATTAAAGTGGTTAAGATGTAAGAGATAAATTGAATTAGGTGGATATTGGTGTCCACCTGCCTATTCCACATAGACCCCCTAGTCAGTTTCATTTGTTTCCTTGTTCATTTCAGGATTTACTATTTTTAGCAGTTTTTTTGGTCCTAAACTTCCGCAGCAGTTTTGACCCCCTAAACGTCGTTCTTTTGGGTTCCTCGATAGGTTGGTAACCATAGGCAAGGACCTATGGAAAAAATTGTAACACGTGGTGAGAACTTTCCAATAGGGTATTGCACATGCCAAACGAAGATAAAATGACCAAGTTACAACCCTGGGAAGTTAGATTCCCAACTAACCCCAAATGGTGTTTTTTGGGGGCTTGCAATAGGTCGATAGCCATAGGTAGGGGAATGGGAAAAACTTGTAGTACTTAGTGAGACCTTTCAAACAAGGTATCATACATTTTAAATGAATATAATATCACCAAGTTACAACCCGAGAATTTGGATGCCCAACTAACCCCAATAGGACCCACAAACTCTTGGTGTTACATCTCTTGGGGTTAGGGTTTTGGTTGATAAGGGTTTTATCATGTTTTCCAATAACAAATAGGCCCTTGAGCCTCATTGTAACATAGTTCAGAGGCATGTAGCCACCACATCCCTTCTCAGAGATAAGCTACCATTGCCCAAGCTATCTTATTTCCATTTTGTTTGTAGGCATAGTTTAGTATTTTTATATTAATAAAATGAAGTGTTTTTCTACTACATATTTGTGTTTATGATTATATATGTAAGTTTTTGCATTCCTATTTAAGTCTAGATCAGTGGTATCATAGCATTATGGTATTTCTCTATTTTTCTTTGCATGTTCCTAATGAGGTCAGGGTATAAGGAGTTAGGGCTTGATCTGGTTGAACCATTGGAGGATCAACCTCGCAAAACCCAGTGACCTCCCATGCTGGAATAAAAGAATGAAGAGGGGGCATGAGATCCTTTCAAAATGTTTCTCAAGGAAGAACTTGACCGATAGAGGGACGCGATGATGGACAAATTTTCCCAGATACTTTGATGACTACCCACAGGCATTGCATCTTCATCTAGAAGCCACTCTAGAGGTGCCACTCCTTTTAAGGTACAATTTAACTTTGATATTCCCATATTCGAAGGCCTGGTGGATGTAGACCTCATAGATAAATGGTTACTGTTGGAAGGATATTTTTTAGTTCATGACTTTTCCAATCGGTAAATATTAGTTTTGCACTTCTCAAAATTGCCCCACACATCAAGGACTGGTGGGAAACCTACTGTGAATGAAAGGACAAGAGTTAACCCTCATTTTTTCAACCCCACCGACTTGGAATTCTTTCTGAGACACCATGAAGGAACGATATTACCCTATTAGGAGCTATGAATATAAATACATAAAGTGGACCATGCTACGGTGGGGAAGGGACCAAGATGTGCCAGAGTTCACAAATACTTTCCATACCATTCACATGAAGTTGGGTATCAAGGATACTAAGTGGCATTTGGTGCTCAAGTACGATGGTTGTCTACACAAGTACATCTAGGATGAGATGGAATTCCTCGACATTTCCTCTGTCAACACAATGTATCGATACATTGTAAAGATTGATAGAAGTTTAAATAGAAGAATTGGGAATTTGGATCTATGAATCCAAAGGAAGGAAAATGTGCCCCGAAACTATAGAATAAAGGATCAAGAAAAGGTGGGGATACCCAGGATAGCCCACCGAAACCACAAGCAAAGAACAACACCATGAAGATGAAGAAGGACACAGGAAAATGGTGTGAGTTCCACAGGCGCACTACTAACAATACAAGTGAGTGTCAGGTGAAGAAGTCACTAGTGGCCGAGCTGAAGGCTTCCGAAACAGACACAAGTTTCAACTCTGAATTAAAAATCGATAAGGGAATTGGCAAAGGGAAGAAGATCATTGATGCGGAGCCTAGTGCCACTGTGGCCACTACCATGATCTAGAAAATTGAGCTTGAATATCTAGAGGAGGGGGAGCGCCTCTTCCAATCATAGATGCAGGTGAAGGGCTCTCTGATACAGTTCATTTTCAATGGCGAGAGCCAAAATAATGCATTTCAGAAGAGGTCGTGAAGAAGTTGGGCATAAAGACTAGAACACTTCCATAGTCATATACCATTGGGTGGCTTGACCAAGGAAGAGATCTTCACATTAGCCAGTAGTGTCGCCTTCCCTACAACATCAAGCCCTTCATGGCTGAGGTATCATGTGACATTTATCCTCTTTAAGTTTCTAATGTATTATTAGGACAACCGTACTTATGGAAATGACATGTTGTATATGAGTCTAGACCTCACTTTATGATTATTATTTTGGCTAATAATTTGTACAGGATACTTGAGGTAACCTCGCCTACCACCATATCTTTGATCACTGCAAAACATTTAGTAAGACCATTTCCTAGACCAAGAAATTTGTTTTCCCTATGATTCACCCCCAAGGCAAGAAGGAGGTTGTGGCCATGGCTTCGAGGCAAGGCTCCTCTGCATAACAACAGTAGATGGACAAGGTCATGGAGGAGTATAAGGATATTTTCACCTCACCCATAGGGGTACCTCTGCATTTTCAGGTCATGCATTCCATTGATATGACCCCGAGCATGCAGCTACCCAATGGAGCGATCTATCAATGCTATAGATCGATGATATCAAGAGAAAAATATAGGAACTGCTGTAGAAAGGGCACATCACGCCAAGCTCATCACCTTATGGGAGACTGATTGTATTGGTACAGAAGAAGGACGGGACATGGAGGCTCTTTATTGGTTATTGGATGTTGAACAATATCACTTTCTAGAATAGGAACCAAATCCCGTTGATTGGTGACCTTTTGGACTAGCTCAAGGGGGTCAAATATTTCATCAATATTGAATGGAATTCAGTTTATCACAAGGTGCCTATCGAATGCTCTGATGTGTTGAAAACTGCCTTCAAATCAAAGGAAGTCCTTTCTGAATGGTTGTTCATGTTGTTCGGATTGATGAATGCCCCTGCAACCTTCATGAGATTGATGGACGACATATTGTGACCCTTCAGGAATGCATTCGTGGTGGTGTATTTGGATGACATCTTGATCTTCAACCAGAGTTGGGAAGAGCATCTCCACCATATTCAATAGGTCCATCAAACCCTACGACAACACAAGATATGTGCTAACTTGGAGAAATTCATCTTTAGCCTTACCAAGGTTCAATATTTGGGGTACATCATTGTTGAGTGGGGTGTACATGTGAACCCATCAAATATACAACTGATTTAGGATTTTCCAGCCCCAACCACTCTAACAAAGCTCCACAATTTTTTGGGCCATACCAATTTCTACCACAGGTTCGTGTTTGGGTTTTCTCATATCATTGGGCCTTTAAGTCAAGTCACCAAGGGAATAGTGATAGAAAGGTTCTTTTCGTCGGAAACCCAACATTTAGCATTCTATGAGTTGAAGAATTACCTCTTTTCTGCACGAGTTCTCACATTATCAGACGTGCAACAACCATTTGAATTGATACAGATGCCTTCGGCTATGCTATTGGTGCAGTTTTTAATCAGCATGGGCATCTATTGGCTTACCACAGTTTGACACTTTCAGACACAGTCCTAAAGTACCGCACTTACAAAAAAAAAATGTATTACATTGTGCAGGCCTGCTGTCAATGGAAGCATTACATTCTGGGGAAGAAAACAATCATCCACACAGACCACCAGCCTCTACAGTTCATATAGACACAAGGTAAGTTTGTTACGCCAGAAAATTCCCTCTTGCGGATAAGAGCGATCTCCCTAGATCCTTGACAGAAACTAGAAATAAACAAGAAAATTGAACTGACCCTCTGCCTAAGTTGAACTTGTTTGAATTATAATAACTAAATCTAATGTATGATCCTCTTACCTATTTCACGAAATGCTTGATGAAGATCCCTTATGTGATTCAATGTAGCTCTTAAATGCTTGATAACACCTGTAAACATCAACCATAAAAGGATCAAAAGAACATGTAATATAATAATCCAAACAAGTTAACCTAATGATCAAGGGTATTATAAACATTATAAACAACTGTAAACCATTCATCTTTCTAATAATACAAACCAGTGGGAGAAAGTGTTCATTTATATTAATCAAATATTAAGAGGAGCCTTGCAACCTTCACCTTCATGTCGTGAGGTCCCTCCCAAATGGCATCAATCTCCTTCTTAGATGACAAGATTTCCAATCTCAAACCGACAACATAAGTCTGTCTTCTCTAATTTGTGCCCTCCTCAATCCCTATACCCTCTAGTCATTTTATAGGCAAAGAGGAAGAAGTTTTAGATCCAAAGGAGGAGCATGAGACTCCTTCATTAAGGGATTAGGTTACCATGTGAAAAGGGATTAAGGCGCATCATTTGAGTGTTATAGTTTGAATAGTCATCACCTAGAAGCTTTCAGTTGGGAAATATTCCACCAAATATGTTTCTAGAATGTACATTTTATTTGTGCGTTCTTGAATTCACCTATGTGGGTTTATAGTGGGAAACAGAGTGCAACTTTGTGCTTTTCTTAGAGTTAATTCTAGCGAATGTGCGAGAAACTCTAGAAAATTAGCACAGGTGCAACTTAACAAGGTGTGAAAGCTATTTTCCCCAAATTTCTCATCTACTTCAAAATATTTCGAGTTTTTTTTACTTCTAAGGGATGTGGTTCAAACATGTTCACTGGTGGTAAAAAGATCCATAAACTGATCAAGTGTCATGGTGACAGATTGACATGTAAGATTGCCCCCTAAATTGTGAAGTTTGTAAAATAAGTTTAAAAGATTGAAGTGCTTTATCATTCCAAGGATCAGATCAGAGGCAATGGAGGAAAACATGCAGGGAACATTCATGGATTACAATGCAAATATATATCAAAAATCATATTTGAGAAAGGCATTCCCATACTTATAATAAAGTGAACTCGATGAACAATCATGGAAGACTCGAAATCAGATAGATGCTAAATAGAATATGGACGTAACCATTTGTCAACATAATCATAAATATAAAACTTCCTGCAACCTGGATTGATGAAACTAGATCCAAGGTCTTGACCTCCATTTTTCGATCCATAGTACGAATCTAACCATGCGAGTGAATGTTTATAAGTCAAACATGGTAGAAACTACTTGATTAATGGTCAATTATGTGAACCGTTAACAAGCATGAGAGAAACCATCAATAATGACAATGGTTCTCAAGGTACTTCCAATACAATATATGAAGTGTGAATAGGTGATCTGAAGTCAAACACTCATCAAATCGTTTGATGGAAGGCTAATGATGAGAACCTATCATCGAAGCGCGAAACCTACCATTAAGGCATGCAGGATTAAGGAACTGAAGTTTTATAGATCAACTTCCTAGATAATGAGCTGAATTTTATAGGAAGTGAACCGTTGTTGGAAATCCTATGACATGAAACACAATTTCAAGTTTTTAAAATAGTCTGTAAGGACAGACTCAAGGATGGCTGACATGATTGAAGGCTAGAAATTGCAAAGGGATTTTAAACTGAGGTTGAACCTCTATTGAACAGATAACGACAAGACAATTGACATGGAAACATTTGACTTAATGATAATACCAAAAACCATGAAGAATTTTAAATAAGGTTAGATTAATTGTAAGACAAATGGATTTCCAAACCCATACATGAGTGTGATAGAGTGCCATGTTCAAGAGCAACTTTCTACCTTTAAAAAATCATAATGTAAAATGGACACCTTTTCCCAAATTTCCCCACCATTACTAGCAACTACCTCTTTATTTTTTACAATATTGAGGATAACATGTGCTTGGATTGTAAGCTCATCCTTTAGATGAGTGCATTGAAGTATTTTTAATGAACCCTAAGAAGGAATGGTTTAGTCCCGTTATGCTTAACGGGTCCTTGATGAGCCCTAGAAATGGGTAACTATATGGGCTCATTCTACCTCTTATTTTGACTTGATCCACCATTCTCATTAGTTTGTTGCATGTTTTTGAATATATTTATGCTAATAGAGTGAATTGGGTTAGTCACTTTGCCATGTAGTCTAATGTGTGTTTTGTGCAGATTTTTTGGACAATGTTGGACAAAGACAAGGAATTAATGAGTAAATAGCAGCCAAACTTGAGGAAAAAAAGGAAGAGGACTTGTAGGGGGGGTTTCTCATTCATTAATGACCCCTTTCCTTGAATCTTCCATCAGTAACTCGGAGCATGAAGGCCCACATTGATGATTCCAAGGGGCAGTCGAGCAAGTCAAGTAGGATTGTTGTTTATCTTCAGTTCTAGGAAGCCGAGTTCCTTGATTTTAGGAGGACTGTTGGAAGTCCCCATTTGTATAAATAAGAAGGCTTTGAGTCTCACTAGGTTAGCCAATTATTTTTAGATTTTCGTACTTTTATGCAACATATTGGTCCGCTTATTTTCAAGTTCTTTTTGAGAACAATTTATGTGATGTAACTGCTATTTTTTTTTATAAATAAAGATGAAACATTTTTTGAGCTAGCACTGATCTCTTTTAGAGGGCTGAAGCTCTTGGGTTAGGGCCCTACCCAAGCTTCCCAACACCTCCTTTGTGTACTTATATGCTTTTGTTTCAATTCATGAGCTAATTTCTGTTGCATAGATTCACTTTTCTTTGTTAGATGAGGTTGCTTTTGATGGTTAGTATAGTTGTTTTTGTTTCAAGTTGCTTAAGTAAGTTTCTGTAGTGAAAAAATAAGATCCAAAAAGGACACAATTGGCCCTGATCTCCTTTCTCCCTTCCCGGGACTATGATTTGAGGTCAACGCATTGTTGCTGCCACCAAAAACACAGTTTTTGCTCTTCCATGCAACTGTTAGTGTGATAACTTGATTTGGAAAAGCTGATATTGGTTCAGATTCACTTTATTAGGTCATTTCCTATTATGTTTCCATAGCTCTCCCACATTCTATTCTTTTCATAAGGTACCGTTCAACGTTTTTCTGTTTGTAGGTCAGAAATTAGGTCAAACTAGACAAAAATCTGTTTTTAGTTCTTTCTTTGGTCAAGTTTTGATAAGTAAATGTGAAAATATCTTGCAAGAAATCTCGGGTCACTATCCATCCATAAAAGAACCAACACCAGATCATTTCTCTTATATTTCCCAACTCATTCACAGCATTTTGCCAATCTGCCCTAATTTCTGCATTTTTTCCATAAAGTTGTTTTCTTTCCATTTGAACAAATCCAACCATCACGTTCATCCCTGATCTTGCTTGACAAGTTCTAGACGCCTCAACACCGTCATCCAGCCTTCATTTCCCTTTTCCCATCATTCTTCCACCTTCAAAACCCTAAAAACAACTTTCGGCCTCCTCCTGTAGATCCTCCTGTAGAACCTCCTGTAGATCCCCTGCAGCCTCCTGTAGAGTTTCCTGTGAGTGATTTTTTGAAGTCTGATCACATTGAAAGTGTTCATAAGGGTACTAGGGTGTTCTTAGGACCTCTCCACACCTTCCTCACCCTCTACAAAAGCCAACTCCATCTTCCTTTGCCGCCAAACCTCTGCACAGTCACAACCAGATAAATCACAACCATAATAATTCCACATAAAACACTCAAAAGTACAAAAAGATGATTTCTTCTCATTTATTTTCAGAAGTAGCTTGAATAAATGAAATTTACCTTTTCAGTAGTCGATGGCACTCATTTCATTAGTTTCCATCTCTTTTCTTGCAAAAGTAGTGTTAGTGGGTAAACTAGGGTTTGCTAGGGCTTGCTAGGGTTTGCGTTTCATTTCAAGTTTTCATTCTCTTTCTGCAAGTAGAATAGCCCTTGTAGAGTTAGTTTCCTTCCATCACAGTTAAATATTCTGCTAAGAACTCATAGAAGTTGGCTTAAGCTCCTAGTGAACTTGCGCCAACTGATCAAGTGACAACCTACAGTAAGAGCTAGTACTTGTGCATACAACACTGTCGCTTCCAAGTTTGTTACAAACTACTGGGTTGATAAAAGTAAAGAAGGAAGCCCCAAGAGTTGCAGCATGATTGCTGCAATACTGGAGCCCACCATTATTTTTGGCACCGTTGCCAGGGAAGCGTCAGAGTATTTTTTGATTACTTCATTTCTTATATTTTCTACTACAACATTCTACTAAGTAGTTTATTTGGCAAAAGTAGAGTAGTTGTCTCATTTCAATTCTGCAATTTCATTTTAGCAAGCATAGATTAGGCATTTCCTGCTTTCATTTCCATTCTGCAATTTCATTTCAGCAAGCGTAGATTAGGCATTTCCTACTTTCATTTCCATTTTGCAATTTCATTTCAGCAAGCCTAGATTAGGCATTTCCTGGTTTCATTTCCATTCTGCAATTTCATTTCAGCAAGCCTAGATTAGGAATTTCCTCCTTTCATTTCCATTCTGCAATTTCATTTCAGCAAGTCCATTTTAGTTAGTTGCAATTTTTTGTTCAATCCATTTCAGTTTTGCAGGTACAAGCCAAAAAAAAAAAACAAATAAACAAACAAAAATCACTCAAAAAGAGATTTCCTTTCATGCCTCATAGGAACAGAGACAATTTAGGAAAATTCCTACCCAACACCCCCACCACATCACTACGTCACCATTCTTTCTTCTTTGGTGGCAGTGATCTAGAAGAACCTATAGGTGAACCTCCAGAGATATACAAAGATCCTATAACAGAAGAAGAGCAAGAAACCATTCCTCCCGGGACCATGGCTGAAAACAAAGACATTAGAGGAAATGGGGAAAGAATAGAAGATGCATTTCCTATCTGAGAGACCAATGGGGACACAAAAATGAAAAACATAAGTCCTTCAGCCTTACCTCTCTTCCATGGATTGATTACTGAAGATCCTGATACCTTCTTGTTTGAATTTGCTGTTCTCTATCGAACCTATGACTATGTAGAAGACGAGAAGAAGTTGAAATTGTTTCCTTCTACCCTCAGGGATGTAGCATTATGCTGGTTCATGGAGTTACCTGGAAACATTATCACAACTTGGGCTCAGATGCAGCAAGTATTTAAAAACAAATACTCGGACTACTGTAGATCAAAGGATACCAAGGAAGAAATCTTCGGAATGACCATGGGAAGTGATGAGTCCTTAGAAGACTATGAAGAGAGGTTTCAGCTCAGTTATAAAAGGGCTAGGTGCACACTTGACCCCCAATCTCTGAAGTTGGTCTTGCTTAGAGGAGTCCCTGAAGACCTTCTAGATACCCTCCATTTGCTGGCTAGGGGAGACATCTACCAACTACCTTATGATGAAATAAAGACTGTGTTTAGAAACCATTCTAGGTCAACTAGAAAGAGAGGTAGGGGAAGTCAACCTTTAGCCAGTACACCCTCATTCAGTTCATCCCTTAGAAACAAACTTGAGAATCGGCTGGAAGATTTCAAGAGTGAGATGAGGCAGACTCTTGCCATGCAAATATATACCTTGCAGATCAAAAGGAAGCAAGAGGAAGTCGAGAGAGCTTTGGCCATATTTTTTCCCAGCTGCACTAGAAAGCTTCCTAGGAACTAATGCCCATTGCACTCTATAGAAGTATGTTTAGTATGTGAAGAAGACCATCCTACTAATCGGTGCCCTTCCTTGCCCAGAATTAAAGCTGCATATTAGGGGGCCAAAGGAGCCACTGAACCACTCTATTTCATGAACCAAAGGAGGCCACATGGACCCAGACCTTACCAGTAGTGAATGAAAGGGACATCCCAGACCTATTACAACCCCAATCAAGCCACTTCCATGCCTTCTTGGGCCCCCCTACTTATCCTTGTTGGTCCACACCCCCTCCTTAGTCGTATCCATCTCAATACCATGCTCCTCCAGTTGCTCATTCGTTTCACTCTTATGCTCAGCCACAGCCTCAGTGGAATGCACCTCATAAGGGGTGGAGGCCCCAGTACAACTCTCCTCCCACTCTTTTGCCTCCATCACCTGCTCAACCACAACCATTGCCTCCTGCTCCACCAAGAAACCCAAAATACCTGCTGAACCGAACCCGAACCCCAATAGCAGACAGGCCCAATAGGTATATAGTGGAGAAACATCATGTCCGACCTATGCTATGGAAATTCAGGAGATTAACCAATGATCTGGGAAGACTCTCCCAAATAGCCAACCTCCTCCTAAGGAGGATGAGGAAGAAAAACAAGAAAGTGAACTGAAAGCCATTCCACCCTTTCCTAAGAAACTAATTGGAACCACACAACCGACCCCAGAAGAAACTGAACTTTTGGGAGAATTGAAATAGTTATGTGTAAAGATACCACTTCTCCAAGCCATAAAAGATGTGCCTATATACAACAAGATGATGAGAAGTGCTTTAGGCACCCAGTAGGTGCAAGAGAGATGCTCCAACTATCAATGTCATAGGACAACTGTCCAACCTGATGTTGGGGTAGATAATCTGTCCAAAATATTTGGACCTTGGGAGTCCTGTAGTCAATGTCTACATCAATGGCACCGTAATCCCCCCATACCCTGATTGATTTAGGGGCTGCCATTAATATGATGACCAAGGACACTATGCTCAAGCTCAACCTTTAGGGCTCCTTGAGAAAGATCACAACGGTACTGCAGTTAGTAGACCGCTCCACCATGATCCCTAAGGGGATTGTGGAAAATGTAATGGTCTCTATTGATTCCTGGGAGTACCCTACTGATTTCCTAGTTCTCTAGCCAAAGGAAAAGCTCGCTGGGTATCCTCTCATCCTGGGAAGACCTTTTTTGGCTACTGAAAATTCCTACATCAGTTGTCGAGCTGGGAACATGACAATCAAGAATGAGCATATGTCCAAACAACTATTCCTATATGCTCACGCCCAACCTCTGTTAGAACATGAGTTACCTCTCTGGTTGGCGGAGGAAGATGAGGATGAAGTATATTCCACACCATTGTGTACAATAGAAGCTACCATGGGGGGCCGACAAAGCGAGGATGATCTTATTGAAAACTTGATTCAGAATCCACCCCCCAGTGTGTTGCCATTAGAAGATCTAGTGGAAGAAACCCAAGCCAGTCCTTTAGTTGATCTTTGTGTCGCTGATCCAACCTCTCTCTGAGTTAAGAATGTGGAGTTCGGCCCCAAAATAACTTTGAAGATCAACTCATCCCTATCCACCTGTCAGGAGAAAGAACTATGTAGCTTATTGATAGACCACTTGGATGCTTTTGCTTGGAGCTATAAGGAGATGAAGGGTCCACCCTTTAGTCTGTACTCATCACATTTACATTAAAGAAGATTGTAAACTAGCCAGGCAACCTCAAAGGAGGATGAATCCAGCCCTTAAGGACATTGTCAAAGAATAACTGCAAAAGTTGCTAGATGCAGGATTCATCTACCCCATCTCTGACAGAGAATGGGTCTTTCCTTTGGTGCTAGTGTCAAAGAAAAACAAGAAGTGGAGAATCTGTGTAGATTATTGGGAACTAAACAAGGCCACAAAGAAGGACCTTTTCCCTTTTCCTTTCATAGATCAAGTGCTAGATGGCTTGGCAGGGAAGAAGTTCTTCTCCTTCCTAGATGGGTTTAGCAGGTACAACTAGATCCAAATCAGCCCGAAAGACCAAGATAAGACCACTTTCACTTGTCCTTGGGGTACTTTTGCATACTGGGTCCTTCCTTTTGGTTTGTGCAATGCTCCCACCACTTTCCAGAGAGCAGTACTGAGCATATTTGTTGAACTGGTTCATGATTAAGTGGAAATCTATATGGATGAGTTTACCCGTTATGGTTCTAACTTCCAGGAAGCTGTGACTAACCTGGGAAAATCTTTAGCCAAGTGCATTGAAACGAACCTGTCCCTTAGTCCTGAAAAATCTAAATTCCTAATGACTAAATCATACAATTTCTCAGCAAGGATTACAGGTGGATCCCAACAAGATTGCCATCATCCAAAGGGTCCCACCTCGTCAAAAGGTAAGAGATGTTCAGAGTTTCATGGGCTTAGTAGGGTATTATAGAAGATTCATTAAGGATTTTAGTAAGCTAGCCTCTCCTTTGTTTGGTATTTTGGGAAAAGATGCTGAGTTCATATGGATGGACAACTATCAAGAGGCTTTGGACACCTTGAAAGGTAAACTGGTAACTACCCCAATTTTGAGAGGTTCAAACTGGGCTCTACCTTTCAACATTCATATAGATGCTTGGAACAAAGCGGTAGGAGCAGTGCTAGGGTAAGTTCATGAGAAACTGCTTTATGCCATATATTTTCGAAGTAAAAACTTGTCCAAGGCAGAATTAAACTACACTATAACCGAAAAGGAGCTCCTAGCTGTAGTCCATTCCCTAAATAAGTTCAGACACTACATCACTGGCTAGCAAACATTCGTACACAGTGATCATGCTACAATTAGGTATTTGATGAATAAACTAGATGTAAATGCTTGTATTACTAGATGGCTACTCTTATTGCAGCGATTTGATTTAACCATTATTGATAAGTTGGGTAAGGAAAATGTTGTTGTTGATTCTTTGTCTAGATTAAATCTGCCTGCAGGTGAAGAAGGAATGGTGGATGATCAAAATCCAGATGAACACCTATTTTCTATCTCGGTACTCTCCCCATGGTTTGTTAATATAGCAAATTACTTGATTTTAGCACAATTCCTACCACATCTATCCTCAAAAGAGAAAAGCAAGATCGTAAGGAAAAGTGCTCCATTCACTTGGATTAGGGGCAATCCCTTCAAACTTGGCCCAGATCAGATTTTGAGGGAGTAGGTTTTTGACATCCTCCTAACTTGTCACGATGGGCCTTGTGGGGGCCATTTTGCAGCAAAGAGGACAACCTTCAAAATTTTGCAAGCAGGTTACTATTGGCCCACTCTTCATCAAGATGTTAGGAGGTATATCAGCCAGTGTGACCGATGTCAAAGGATGGGGAAACCTACTCCAAAGGATGAGATGTCCCTACAATCTCAAGTGAATTTCGAGCCATTTGAGAAGTGGGGCATGGAATTTTTAGGTCCTATCAACCCTCCTTCAAAATAGAAATCTTACATCATTGTGTGCACGATTATTTGACAAAACAGGCAAAAACAAAGGTGATCAAGGCAACAACAGAAGAAAAAGTAGTTGAGTTTTTGAGGGAGAATATGTTCTAAAAGTTTGCATATCAAAGAGAATCAGTCATAGATCAAGGGAGTCAGTTTACATCCAATCTTATTGAAGACCTGCTCACACACCACAAAACTAAGCATATAACTTCCACCCCTTATCATCCGCAAGAAAATGGACAAGTGGAAGTCGCTAACAGAGCTTTGGAAGGAATTTTGACCAAGGTAGTGAGCAGAAGTAGGAAGGATTGAGCAGATCGATTGGTTGAGGCCACCTGGGCCTATAATACCACTTGGAAAACCACCATGGGGTTCACACCCTATGAGCTGGTCTATGGGAAGAAGGCTTTGCTGTCAATAGAATTTAAATATAACACCTTAAGGATGGCAACTCAGCTGGACCTAGATCTCAGCCATGCACAAAAGGACAGGTTACTTCAGCTCAATGGATTGGATAAATAGAGATTGCAGGCCCTTCTCCACTCAGAGGTACTCCAACTTCAAAGGAAAATATGGCATGACAGACAACTCAAATAAAAACAATTCTAGGAAGGAGATTGGTTGCTACTGTATGATTCAAGATATAAGGATTTCAAGGGCAAAGTAAGGACAAGATGCTTGGGACCATACACAGTAGAAAAATGCAATGATAATGGTTCAGTTCTGTTCTGGACCATCGATGAAGAAGCCATCCCCATGCTCGTCAACGGGCCTAGGTTCAAGATCTACAAGAAGCCCCTTTTCAAGCACAGATTCATTGCGAATTTGAGTAAAATAGTGTTGGTAGTGGATTAGGTCTCTGCCTCCACTCCATCCACACTCTAAAAAAAAAAAATAGAAAAAATAATAAAAGATCCCTGGGTGAAAACCTCGTGGAGGCACCCAGGGCAGGCAGTGAGGGTGAAAACCTCCTGGAGGTGCCCCAACTGTCTCAAAAAAACAAAAAAGAAAGGATGATGAAAAAAAAAAGAAAAACAAAGAAAAAACAGAAAAAACTAACTTCTTTTGAATGCATTGCAGATTGCAGGGGCGTCACAGAAGAAAAAAGATATGGCCAGCCTACATACACCCTTGATACCTCATTTTTCCATGACCATTATCTTTCCCCATGCCTTAGTCTTACTTGTTCTAGAAATTTTGCATCCTACAGGAAAATCTGTGCATTCTACAGGAGGCTCCTGTAGAAACCACAGAAAGCTCAAAATCTAGTTCAGAAAAGACTTCAAGGGCTAAAAATTTGTCCAGAAGGCCTGTGTACCTCCTTTCCACCATTCATCCTCCTAACTCTCCATTCCATCCTTGCACCACCACATTTCCACTCGATGTTTCTTCCCTGCAAAGAAAACAAAAAAAAATTGTTTCTTTTGTTTTTTTAAACAAAAAAAATAATAAATAAAACATCAGCATTCTTCACTTGTTTCTTACCTGATGCATTCCAACTACTTTTCCTTTCCTTTAGCACCTTCCTTAGCAGTTGCTTCAGTTCTTGCTCAAGCATTAAACATAAATTTTAGAGGGAGAAGCAGCTACAGGAAATCCTGCAGAATTCCTGTAACATCTGATCCCTTTAAAAAAACAAGCTCCAGAGGTAGGGTCAGTGCAGCCAGGATGTATGCAACATGCAAGGAGCGGTTCCTGATTGAAAATCACCAACATAAGGTAGCCAAGAAACTAGCTTAGAGGCCACGAGCACCAACAGTTGCAGCAATAAAAAACAAAGTGCCAAAATCTGAGCATGCAAACCATGGTAGCGACTAATAGGTAAGTCGCTAAACCCGTTCATTTGTTGCATGAATATTGTTTAGAAACTGCAGGAACCATTGAGATGGTCATGATTAAACAAAATCAATGGTCAGCTAAATGGCCACCCTTATCCAGTTGAACCAAGCCTCGTCCACTTCAAATAGTTTTTAGAAGGTGCAATCAACATGTGTTCCGTCAACTCAGGAAGAAAAACTCAAAACCGGTAGTGGTGGCAGCATATAATGGGAATGATGGAAGTGATGGTGGGCAAGCGACATGAAATACCATAATGGCACTGGAGTGGGGACCAACAGTCCAGATGGGGATAACGTACCCTTCCTGTCGCCTCACCTCGTCACCGCAGATCAAGCCATAAGCTTAAGTACATTGCAGTAGAAGCCTCCACCACCTTTTGTTTTCATTTACATCGAAAAGTTCTCGGCTGCAAAAACTCACCTACCACCTACATAACATTGAACGGTCACCATCTACCCGATTTCAAAGCCCTTCCACTTATCAGGCTCTACAGGAGCATTATCGCACTATACAGGAGCGGAAACATAGTCTACAAGAGCCTTTCTACAGGAAGGCTAGAGAGTAGCTCTGCAGAGGGAAAATTCAAATTTTTTTCCAAATTTGAGGTTGGAAAAAAGGTAGGCTCAGAAACCCACTCTGGATGTGATATATCTACAAAAGGTGGTGGGATTTGAAGAAAAGTACTGGGTTGAAAAAGGAAGGGAAAGTGGAAACAAAAGTCTTCCTATGTTTTTCTGAAATATATACAGTCTCTCAATTTTACTCTTTGCAGTAAACGTTTGTCTTTTACTTCCCTGTATTCTCCTATAAAGAAGAGATGCAACCATAGAAAACCAAGCCTGAAAAAAGTGAAGTTGCATTGGGAAGCCTGTTTATTTTGTGAGAAAGAAAAAACTGTCTTTCTCTCTGTGTTGTTTCTTTAAAAAAGAAATATTGATTTCCTCCAATAGCCTGAGAAGTAAAGGAAGGTTGAGAACAAATTTTGAAGGGCAGGAAGATTACAATTTGTTTTTGAAAAAAGAAACCCGAAAAACTCTCTCTGGTTCCAGAAAAAAACCTTCATTGTTCCTCTGTTTTCGGTTTCGAAAATTTGTTGCCTTCCTCCATACCTGAGAATTTCCAGCAGTCTCTAAAACATCATGACAGGGGATTTTATGAGAAAAGATCCTCTAAATTCCACTAAATTGCATGAACACCCAAAAGTGGTAGCCCTCTTTACCAGGGCAAATTGGATGCCTTTCTTTGAGAGAATTCATGGGTATGATGAGGAAGTGACAGAGGATTTTTTAATGTCTTTAAGGCCCCATTCAAAAACCCATGCTAGTGTTAGTTTTAGGTGTCTAACCAGAGAGCTTACACCAGAATTTATCAGTAGAATCATATTTCTTCGACTTGGGCTCCCTTGGAGCAAAGAGGAAAAACCACTAGGACAGGTTGCTAAAAAGACATTTTTTCAGCTTGATGAACATCTTGTAGAGGATAAGAATGGTATCATAAGGACAAGTATACCTCATCCATGGGGTGAGGTCATCTACCATATCATGAAATATATCTCCTGTGAAGGAAGATATAGTATAGTCCATAGTTGTCACTTCAGATTATTGCATGAACTAAGATATGGAATGGACCTACCTACATCTAGAAAACTCTGTCTTCCATATTTCCTCCTGCAATCCTTGATAGAGTGTGGCACCAAATTGAATGCAGGGGTTCCAGACCAACTGGCTCACCATGGGCTCATTAAGTTGCTGGTAGAGGATGCCCTCCACACATACACCATCCCTATATCCTGAGAAATTTTCAGGAACATGACTAGAGAAGATGACATAAAAACTCTCATTGATGACCTTAACCCATGTGGCAATGAAGAGGAGGAGTAGAAAGAGGAACTTGAAAAGGAAATCCATGACGAAGCACAAAATATTAAATTAGAAGAAGAAAAAGAGGAAAAATAAAGAGAAGAGGAGAAACATGACACTACCACAGTTGAACCTAAAGCAGAAAAGAAAACAACATCAAAAGCAGAGAAGAGGAAGAGGACAAAAGCTGAGAAGAAGAAGCCTAGGACAGCTTAGAAAAAGACTACCACAAGAAGGGCAGAAACCCAGCAAGAAAAGGAGAAAACACCACCAGAGACAGCAGAAACAAAATCTAAAATAGAAGATACAGGAAAAACTATAGAGGATGAAGAGGAGAAATAGCAAGAAGAAGTGTCTCCTGAGACACTAGTAAGGGAAGCAACAGCTGTTCTTGCTACACCTGGCACTCCATCTAAGCAAAAAGGGAAAAGAAAAAGGTAGACATCTATGCATTTCAAATCTCAGAGGAGCACTAGAATCAAGGTGGGCAAGCCCCAACCACCTTTGAAAGGACCTATTATCATTGAGGATGAAGCTACAACTTTCATGAAACAACGAAGTGGATGGTTACAAAAAGTGGTTTTGTCAAGCAAACAAAAAGTCACCAAAAGCAAGATTAACACAAAGATTGAATTCAATCTTCCTACCCTGATGAAACAGAGTAGCCAAGATTCCTAGCTAGAAATCTTGCGTGATTTAGCAAAAAATGATGACTCTTGCGATCAACAAAAACAAGACCAATACTCCTTATAATCAGAGAGAATTTAGAACGAGATGCTCGCTGTAAAACAAATAACTGATACTCGAAAATGACTGTTTAGAACTCACTCAAATCACCAGGCAAACCTTCAGAGACTAAAAAGATTTATGGATCTTGAAAATTGCAATATATACACGACTGTACTTATGTACAGATTGCATGTATACGCGACTGTGTTTGAGGAAACCTGCGTATACGTGGGTTCACTCAAAGAAACAAGCATATATACGCTTCTGTATCTAAGCAAAATAGCGTATATGAAATCTTCAAGAAAAATAAAAAAGACAAACTGAAGAAGCTGGCAAAACTTAAAGTTCAAAACTAGACCAGACAGTAACAGCAAGAAGACAAGGCAGTTGAGCCCTTATTGGCTTGAAAAACACCCAAACTAGGAACAACAAGAGTGTTGTCCCCAGCGGAGTCGCCAATTCTGATAGAGGGAATTACTCCCCTAAGGCTTTTTGGGTTGAAACCCTAGCAGACTGAAAGTTATATATTCAAAGAAACATGCATTCATACAACCATTATGCTATTATAAGAAAATTCTATGATAAGGGTACATACCTTTGGTCCTACGTTTGAGAAGGCCTTTAGGGTCCAAACCCTTCTTGGAGTTCCCTTCTTCTCTTTTGTCTTGAAAAACAACCAATTCAAAGAACACAGTAGTATATGGACAAAAACTTATAAAGAAACCATCTTCATGTGACAAAGAAAGGTAGTTAGTTATGAAATCCAAACAACCTTTTATATATGAATTCTAAACATGAATATCATTAACATAAAGAAGATTCATTTCGGGAACCAAGACATGTGTTTCTTTTATTATAGACAAATAAAGTACATAAAAAGGAATATTTTCACCTGCGTCACCTTCATCAGGCTCCAAGCAAAGCTTCCTTCCGGATCCGTTCCAACCTCAAGCCTCTAACAAACTCCTTCCATGACTCTCTCCATGATGTCATAAATGGTGGATGAACATCAACACACAAGGAAACAAAGGTTTCCTGTACAAAATGGGGGAAGTGCAGAAGGCACAAGGTACTTCAGACCTGGTCAAGGGAAAAATCTCAGCATAACCTTTCTCTCTCTTCTCTCCTCCCTTAGGCCTTCCCTTTGAGGTCTTTTTATACCATCTCCAAAGTAGTTTTTTAGTTAGGAGTTGGTTGGGAACAGTTGGGCCACGGGCACTAACAAGTGATCAGCAGGTAAAACCCGTGATCTCCGCACAAAAATAAGGAGTTTTATATTTTTTTTTAAGTGTTTTAATACATACACGTGGGTTGGCTATACACATACACGCGTATACATGCGTTTAACTCAGGGCAATGTCGCGTATAAGGGATAAAAACTGTGTTTTTTAAATTTTAGGACCAGTGTTGGAAGGAGGGGTTGCCCTATGCCATGAGTACAGCATCACAAACCATAAGAGTGAGATTTGGAGCTATAACATATGCCCCCTAATATATGAGGTCAGAAGGGGTACATGATGGCCGAAATATATTATGCGAGTACATGGAAAGGAAGTTTGTCAAAAACCAAGGAGGACTTCACCAGAATTCAGCCTGCCAAGCCACCAAAGGAGATCATAAAGAAACACTGTCTGAGGCGGGCATACCCATGCTCAGAAAAAGTAAAGCATGTCCGCATATCAAGTACAAGCGGATCCACTAAGTATACAAGTATAAATGACTGAAGGATACATAATGGATCATCTGATCATAATGAACAAGTACATGTCTGAATATCACATATAAGACTGTCAATGATGCTGAAAGATGCAACGGATCACTGATATCAAAGACTGATCCCTAAAAGGTACCGACTGAACATGGTGGAATAGGATGGTACTACACTGCAAACTCAGGTACCAACATATAGAATGTCGCCATGACTGACTGCAACATATAAAGTGGAGTGGTATCAACTAGTAGCAACAAGAGCAACTGTCAAGTGAACCAATGAATGCTGATACAACCTGAGGTCTCCACCGACTGCCGTGGTACATTTCTACACCATGGGAATCAATATCTGAATTCGACCATGTAAGAAACCGTTTGATTACCGGTCATTGATGTATACCATTAACAAATGCGAGACTACTCACCGATAATGATAATGAGCGTCAAGGTACGCAGTACAATCTAACATGTGTGAATAGATGAGCTGGAGTCGAACACCTGTAAGAATCTATCGATAAGGAGACAATGATGGTTTCCCACTGTCGATAGCGAAGGATCTGCCACTAATGACTGCAAACGCCAAGGTACTGCCAAATGGACTCTAGATCTTCGCCCCAGAGAAATGAGTCGGAGTCGATAGGGAAAGATCTGCTAGAAGGAAGGAATTAAGGCATCCTTCATCAATCTAGCGCGAGTGTAACCCGTAGGCCAGTAATGTGGAAGGAATCGGACGAAAAAGATGTAGTAACCCAACCGAAGTACGTTTCCGGCGTACAGAAGATGTGGCTAGCGCATGGCAGAAACCCTTTGAACCAACCAATAATGAAAGCTCACACCGAGGCGAGGTATCCACCAATAGGGTCAAATGGAAACCAAGGTACTGCACGAATCCCAATGTGTGATAATGTAAGCTGACGTCGAACACAAGGGAAACCACTCAGTCAAAGACCCATGATACTGATCGATGCTGAGCACAAGGTGACCTATCAATAATGAAAATAGGGCCAGGGTGCGGCTCTAGGCTTGTCCTTAGAGCAAGATGTCGTCGTCGATAAGGACAAGACCCGCCAGCAAGAAGTCAATGGGGACCTTCTCAAACCGGCACGAGTAAAGGACCAATATAAATAATGTGATGATAGACATGATACTGACAACCAGGGATGGCCGACTGAAAAATGAGTCAAGAGACACTGTAGAGAGGCCGACTCAGGCTAACTTCCCTTGAACAAAAGCACGACTCAATGTGACTATGTGGCAGCATATGATGACTCTGTATAAGTTCGCCATTCAGGAGGCACGAACGAACCCTCCATATGATTGGAAGAGATAACCAATCGGTGGAGAACTGACTCAATAACAAGGTTATGGCGTACCTAAGTCAAACTAAATCCCACCCATACGGAGGAGACTTTGTTTTGAGTGCTTTGTTCAAGGGCGACACGACTGACTCTAGCTACCAACAAAATGGAAATAATGTCCCGTTCCCGCTCTTTTTTGGAATATTTAATTTTTTTTTCTTTTTCTGTTAAGCCAAAAAAAGAATAAAAGAATGCTATGGTACAGTGGAAAGAACGAGTGTCGGTGAAACAGATGATCTAGTTCCTGG
Source organism: Pinus tabuliformis (assembly GCA_031772625.1). NCBI lineage: Eukaryota > Viridiplantae > Streptophyta > Pinopsida > Pinales > Pinaceae > Pinus > Pinus tabuliformis. The sequence goes on along the minus strand of CM062807.1, from coordinate 1,267,231,545 downwards.
GAAAGGAACGTTCCTATGCTCAATGCAGGGAGGTGAAAAATGGTCAGTGACACTCAAAGGTATGTTCCTTCCACGGAGCAAGGTGTGTCAAGCTGCAGAAGTTAAAGGTATGCAAGGTTGATTTTGCAGATGTCATGGTCAAAAGTTGGCTTAAACACGAGTCCAAGTGAAGCCGGCTCTAGGCCAAAAGGTGCAAGTGGTCGACATGCAATGCAATAGTACAACTCAACACAAAGGAGCCTCTAGGGTATAAGGCCAAAACAAAGCAAAGAAGCTAAGAGGAATGAGTCTTCAACGCATAAGTCATGCGGGACTACAGAGGACTCCCGAGCCTAGGGACAAAAAATCTGCATGAGTGCCAAGTGATAACAAGGTAATAACTAGGGCATCCATGATAAGATAGGCTCTACCACACAAGTCATGATACTTCTAAGCAATGAGAAGGTTCCACACCATAACTTGGTGGGGTCGATCCTAAGGCCAAATGGGAAAGGAAACTGATAAGTGCACAATGCAGGTGGAAAAACCTAACCTATATGCCAGTTTCGAGAACCAATACCTGTCAGAACGGACCAACCATAAAATTTCCAAAGGAGAAATCTTCCAAGTTCTCATATATACAATATGGTACAAGGAACCACGCATCCTTGCGGCTTACACATAATAGTTCTGCTGAAGAAACCCCTTGCAGGGCTCAGGCCAAGGACTCCTTTGGTAGTCAAAACTCATGGCTTCAAAGAGTTCCTCCTGTGAAGGCAAAACAAGTTCTAAGAAATCATGAGAACTATAAGGATCAAAAGAGGGAATTAAAGGGTCCCATGTCCCTATAGGAAGAATCTCTTGGTCAACTTCCGGGACCAAGTCCCAAGAAGGAGAATAATAAGTCAAAGGATCTTTCTCAGAAGCGATTGAACATTGAGGACTCAATGCCACATAATTCACCCGTGGCGGGGTAGAGTCTACTTGAACACTTGGAACAAACCAAGGGGCATTCTGCAGTAAAGTCAAATTAGGGTGGTGATTATCAGATGCAAGCTGATCAATAGTGACAATATTCCCGTCATGAGGAAAGCACATTACTCGAAAGAGTGAAGACACCACAGCATTCATAGCATAGAAATAATCACGCCCAAGTAGCATATTAAAGTCTAAAGGGCTATCAAGCACCATCATATCGATTAAGACAGACTTCCCACCTAAAGTGATAGGTAATTGAGGAAGAACACCCATAGATTCACCAGGTCTTCTATCATAGGCTAACATCTCACTCTGAGCTGTCAACAACTTTGGGGAACCCAAAGCTTTCCAAGTCAAAGAGGATATAATACTTGTAGAGGATCCTTCATCCATCATACATCGATAGACATTTGTGGAATTAACTCTGACCTTTATTTGGAAAGGTACAGCGGAAGGAAGATGAGGCTCAACAAGATTATCCCAATCAAAGGAAACACTCTTAGCACTTGGAGGGGGAACATTCGAAGTAACTAGAATGCCCCCTATACTAGAAGACTCTGTACTAGAGATCAAACAAACTCGTTTGTTAGGCACTTCACCCCCCAAAAGAGGAGTGTAATCGGCCAAAGATTGCACTGGCTCTACCACATTATCAACCAATGGTTGATGGGATTGATGAGAAACCATATCAGGTTTAGGAGTAGAAGTAATTTCAGACTCAGACCATATCCTTTGAACCTCTGGAATACCAGGGCATAAATGAGTAAGATGGTCTCCCTTGCATATCTTACAAGGGAACTTAGGTTTAAAACTTCTACGTCTAGGTTTCTTATCAACCTCCATTCCGCCAACATGACTAGCAGTGGTTTGCGGAGAGTCCTGAACATGACTTGCAGAGGTCGGTGACTCTTTGCTAGTATGACTCATAGTGACTAGACCTGTGCCCCCAGCATGACTTGCAGCGGCTGAAGACTCATCTTCAACATGACTCGCAGAGGTTGATGATGAAGTGCTAGTGTGACTTGCAGTGACTAGACTTGTGCCCCCAGCATGACTTGCAGTGGCTGAAGACTCATCTTCAACATGACTCGCAGAGGTTGATGATGAAGTGCTAGTGTGACTTGCAGTGACTAGACTTGTGCCCCCAGCATGACTTGCAGCGGCTGAAGACTCATCTTCAACATGACTCGTAGAGGTTGATGATGAAGTGCTAGTGTGACTTGCAGTGACTAGACTTGTGCCCCCAGCATGACTAGCAATGGCTGAGGCTCATCTCCAACATGACTTGCAGAGGTTGAAGATGAAAGGATAGAATTATTCTTCTTCTTTGACTTCCTCTTTCTCCTCTTTTTAGATTTCTTGTGACAAGGAGGAGAAGAAGGAACCCCATATTTCTCTTTGAGAGAAGATGAACAATTAGCACCCATGTGATGCCCTTGAAATAAACCATTGAATTAAGAAGCTTCAAGAGCATTTGGAATATTCGGAGTGGACCACAGCCAAACGGGTAGTCCAACATTCAACCCAGGAATATTCAAAGTGGCCATCAAGGGAGTACCAACGTTTCGAAAGAAAGGAAAAGGACAAGGATCCCCTTTTGGGAGGGCACCTTGGTTGGTTTCCACAGGAATATTGGCCATATCTAACTGATCCAAAGACCCTTCCCCTATGGGAATATAGAAATAAATTTTCAAGGAATATGGATAAGCAATCAAAACCTTTTCCCTTGAGGAGGCAACTCCACAACGTCTGAAAGAACGACCAAAAGCCTTCCAAGATCGGTGGAGTGGTAAGCCAGTCACTCAGAACACAAAGTCCAAACGTGACTAGACAAAAAAACCTAAAGCCCACTATATACAAGGAACACAGAGCACACACTATAAAGTCCCTAAATATATCAGCCAGTCAAACAACTTCCAAGTATTTCCGCTCCGGGTGATGAGGATCGGACACCAAAATACAAGAAAGTGGAGTCAGGGGCCTTCCGAAGATAGTCTAGGATAATGACGGCCCAGTCCTATCATCGAAGGTAACAGAGGAAGTTACACTGACCTCCTAACAACAGCCTGCGCCGGTGCAAGCCCCCAAGCTTCGCAAGGGTGCCCTCCAGTAGTACTGTCGAGAGTGATGCAACGTCAACCTCAGGTGCCACGGGATTCCCCTCCGCAGCCACCTGTGTAGTTCCCTAGGAGCAGCAACTATGGATACCAAATCGTCACAGAAGCTAGGCGGAACAGTCATGAGGTAAGTTCGGACAAGTAGGAGAGGGGGTATCTCTCTTCCCTGTCTTCACAGACCCTCATGCTTAACTCCCAGATCCGGAGCTTTCCTGGTCTTCCTAACGCTATTGGATTTTCTCTCGTTATTCAGACTCCTATGCTTGACATTTATATGGCCTTGGAGAGTTAACTCTCCACTCGCCTAATTCAAGGCCCTAAAATCCTAATCTTGTTGGTGTAACTGACTAAAACAAAAAGTTCTAGTGAATTTTAGTTAGTGATTGATTTTATTAGGCTGTTCTTTAAGTAACAAGGTAACGAAAGTGAAGCTAGTGGTGCTTTTTGACGCAAAAGAAATTAATAAAAACTTAACTACATGCACATGCACTTTTTCGTTTTTCGATGAAAAGTAATCTCTACAGGGTTAAGAGGAACTTCAAATAAACAAATTTTTCATTTTCTTTTCAAACTCCACACTCACAAAAGTTAACAAAAATATGGATGCCTAAAAGGATATGCAAATCTATCCTAATGCAACAAATATATGCTGATACAACAAAAAATGAAAGTTGCTTGCTTATCAATCTTTATCTTGCCACTTAAAATGTCTAGATGGAATATGAGATGTTACCATTCATTTCGTCTAAACACTAAAAACAAGTTCTAAGACAAACATAAAGCACTTTCACTTCACTAAAAGGAAACCAAATGAAAACCAAGTTCAAGAAAGCAAAAACTAAGTTTTTCAAAAAGATTTTCTTCAAAAGTAATAAGCAAAAGAGTCTTTTCAAAATAAACGCTCTCAACAACACTGAAAACTTGTGATTGAAGAATAGGAAATTAAACACTTTTGCGAATCGACACCACTCAACGGATGAAAACTCAACAAAAATAAATGTGTTTGAAATCACTCTTAACAATCAAAAGCAGCAATGAAAGCTTTGGCAATGAAAACCAAAAAGATCAAAAAGACAAATTCCAAGAAGGTGTGAATCAACAAATTTCATGAAACAAAGAAGTGGATAGTCACAAAAAGTGGTTTTGTCAAGCAAACAAAAAGTCACCAAAAGCAAGATTAACACAAAGATTGAATTCAATCTTCCTACCCTGATGAAACAGAGCAGCCAAGATTCCTAGTAAGAAATCTTGCGTGCTTTAGCAAAAAACGATGACGCTTGCAATCAACAAAAACAAGACCAATACTTCTTAGAATCAGAGAGAATTCGGAACGAGATGCTCGCTGTAAAACAAATAACTGATATTGGAAAATGACTGTTTCAGACTGACTCAAATCACCAGGCAAACATTAAGAGACTAAAAATATTTATAGATCTTGAAAATTGCAATATATACGCGATTGTACTTATGTACAAATTGTGTGTATACACGACTGTGTTTGAGGAAACCTGCGTATACGCGGGTTCACTCAAAGAAACAAGCGTATATACGCTTCTTTATCTAAGAAAAATAGCGTATATGAAAAGCTTCAAGAAAAATAAAAAAGACAAACTGAAGAAGCTGGCAAAACTTAAAGTTCAAAAACAGACCAGACAATAACAGCAAGCAGACAAGGCAACTGAGCCCTTATTGGCTTGAAAAACACCCAAACTAGGAACAACAATAGTGTTGTCCCCAACGGAGTCGCCAATTCTGATAGAGGGAATTACTCCCCTAGGGCTTTTTGGGTTGAAACCCTAGCAGACTGAAAGTTATCTATTCAAAGAAACATGCATTCATACAACCATTATGCTTTTATAAGAAAATTCTATGATAAGGGTATGTACCTTTGGTCCTACGTTTGAGAAGGCCTTTAGGGTCCAAACCCTTCTTAGAGTTCCCTTCTTCTCTTTTGTCTTGCAAAACAACCAATTCAAAGAACACAGTAGTATATGGACAAAAACTTATAAAGAAACCATCTTCATGTTACAAAGAAAGGTAGTTAGTTAATCCAAACAACCTTTTATATATGAATTCTAAACATGAATATCATTAACATAATAAAGATTCATTTCGGGAACCAAGACATGTGTTTCTTTTATTATAGACAAATAAAGTACATAAAAAGGAATATTTTCACCTGAGTCACCTTCAGCAAGCTCCAAGCAAAGCTTCCTTCCGGATCCGTTCCAGCCTCAAGCGTCTAACAAACTCCTTCCATGACTCTCTCCATGATGTCATAAATGGTGGATGAACATCAACACACAAGGAAACAAAAGTTTCTTGTACAAAATGGGGGAAGTGCAGAAGGCACAAGGGACTTCAGACCTAGTCAAGGGAAAAATCTCAGCATAACCTTTCTCTCTCTTCTCTCCTCCCTTAGGCCTTCCCTTTGAGGTCTTTTTATACCATCTCCAAAGTAGTTTTTTAGTTAGGAGTTGGTTGGGAACAGTTGGGCCACGAGCACTAACAAGTGATCAGCAGGTAAAACCCGCGATCTCCGCCCGAAAATAAGGAGTTTTATATATTTTTTAAGTGTTTTAATACATACACGCGGGTTGGCTATACACATACCCGCGTATACACATGTTTAACTCAAGGCAATGTCGCGTATAAGGGATAAAACACTGTTTTTTAAATTTTAGGACCAGGTCTGGAAGGAGGGGTTGCCCTAGGCCATGAGTACAACATCACAAACCATAAGAGTGAGATTTGGAGCTATAACACAAAGGAGGAATATCCCTCCAAAATATCCATCACCTATGAGAGAGGGAGTCCTAAGACCTCCAACTGGAAGGAAAGGATAAAATTAATGGACTCTAAAGCAGTCTTATAGAGGGCACAAACCTCTCTATAAGAGACATTGGTTGAGCTCAAAGAAACTGAGAAACTGGAAAGGAAGGCAGAAGAATAGTCCCAAGAGGAAGGTAAGGCAAAAGAAATATCAGAGCCTGGACCTCAACCTAACTTAAGCTCCTATTACAATCTTCTGGAGGGTGGGAAGATCATCCCACAAAAATTTGCAGTGCTTCTTTTCTTCGAACTGGAAAAGGAAAGAGTCAGGACGCACATCTGGATGTAGATTGCAAAATCTAGAGGGGTCGAAGAAATAGGACACTTGGAAAACAAGTTGAGAGATATGAGCAGAGAATTGAGCATGGTAAGGCATACCAAGAGCATCAGAGGAGCTCAAGTGCAGGAAGAAAATGAATTGTTGAAAAAGAAGCTACAAGAAAGGGAACCTCAAGGAGGAAATGAGTTGTCAACTTTGAAAGGATAGCAACAGAAAGAGGGACCCCAGGCAGATAGTGAAGCAGTAGAGAGGCAGCAACAAGAAGAAGAACCACAAACAGATAGTGAGATACTGATGAAACAACAACAAGAAAAATAATACAAGGCAGAAACTAAAGTGCTGATTTTGAAAAGGCAACTACAGGAAAGGGAAGCCAGTTGGCCTGCATGGCCAGCTGGGCAATGGAGGCATTACATTGCAGGTAGCCAGCCAAATCATATGCACTGTACCTCAAAGACCAGTGGCTCCAATTTCATATTAAAACACTGGCCCAGAGGGGCACAATACCATTTCAAGATTATGGCCAATTTATGAATTTATGTGATCACAGCTTAGCTGAGGATAAAACAAAGCTATTATAATTTTACCTACACAACATGGCACTCAGTGAGATGGATTTATGGGATCGAAATGTTGCATTGGGAGATTTACAGTTAATGGCTATGGCTTCTTGGATGAGCCATGAAGAGAAGAGAGCAGTGGAAATTCAGAAAATGATGACAAAAGAGTTCAATGAACCCATGATGATTAGAGAAAAACCAGCAGAACCCTTGGCTTTCATCTGCGTCCACCAATACCTTGTAGCTAATCCTTAATTTCTCCCTGACTATGTTGACAAGCAAGCACAGGCTATTTCCCATTTCGAGGATATGGAGAGATTGTTGGCTATGAATGCCTTCATGCCTGCATGAGAAGGTGGAATACATTGCCACATAGCCTAAGGATCATGGAGTATCACTCCCCAAACAGGATGAGGGAAGCCATGAGGAGAATGCCCCTATATAAGCACTCAATGGAAAATTTGAAAGCCAGCTGGATTAGGCTTAAACTCAGCCCTCCACTACTGCTAGGACTGTTGGAAGGAGTTAAGGAGGAGGAAGGACAAAAACAATGGGAAAAAGTGGATATGAAAGTAGGTTTCCATGATAGAGAGGAAGACATCACATGAGAGGCCTGGGATGTCAGGGAATCTATCAGGGCTATTAAAGATGAAGATCTAGATTAGTTGTTGAGAGGATGAGCAACCCATTCAGCAGGGGGGTGATGATGAGCCCTAGAAATAGGTAACTATATGGGCTCATTCCACCTCTTATTTCGACTTAATCCACCATTCTCATTAGTTTGTTGCATGTTTTTGAATATATTTATGTTAATAGAGTGAATTGGGTTATTTCAACTTAATCCACCATTCTCATTAGTTTGTTGCATGTTTTTGAATATATTTATGTTAATAAAGTGAATTGGGTTACTCACTTTGCCATGTAGTCTAATGTGTGCTTTTTGTAGATTTTGTGGACAATTTTGAACAAATACAAGGAATTAATGAGCAAATGGTAGTCAAAATTGAGGAAAATAGGGAACAGGACTTGTAGGGGGGGTGTCTCCTTCATTAATGACCCCTTTCCTTGAATCCTCCATCAGCAACTTGGAGCACAAAGGCCCAAGTTGATGATTCCAAGGGGCAGCCGAGCAAGTCAAGTAGGATTGTTTTTTATCTTCAGTTCTAGGAAGCTAAGTTCCTTGATTTTAGGAGGAATGTTGGAAGTCATCATTCGTATAAATAAGAAGGCTTTGAGCCTCAGTAGGTTAGCCAATTCTTAGTGTATTTTCGCATTTTTGTGCAGCATATTGGTCAGCGTATTTTCAAGTTCTTTTTGAGAAAAGTTTATGCGATGTAACTGCTATTTTTTTTTATAAATAAAGATGAAACAATTTTTGAGCTAGCACTGATCTCTTTCACAGAGTTGAAGCTCTTGGGTTAGGGCCCAACAAAGCTACCCAACACCTCCTTTGTGTACTTACATGTTTTTTTTTCCATTCATGAGCTAACTTTTGTTGCATAGATTCACTTTACTTTGTTAGACGAGGTTGTTTTTGATGGTTAGTATAGTTGTTTTTGTTTCAAGTTGCTTAAGTAAGTTGTTGTAGTGACAAAATAAGATCCAAAAAGGACACAACAAGCCTTGATCTCCTTTCTCCCTTCCTAGGACTATGATTTTAGGTCAAGGCACTGCTGTTGCCACCAAAAACACAGTTTTTTTTCTCTTCCATGCAACTGCTAGTGTGATAACTTGATTTGGAAAAGTTGATATTGGTTCAGATTCACTTTCTTAGATCATTCCCTGTTCTTTTGCCATAGTTCTCCCTCATGCTTTTCTATTCATAAGGTACTGTTCAACACTTTTTTGTTTGTAGGTCAGAAATTAGGTCAAACTAGACAAAACTTTGTTTCTAGTTCTTTCTTTGGTCAAGTTTTGAGAGGTAAATGTGTAGATCTCTTGCAGGACATCTCAGCTCACCATCCCTCCATAAAATAGCCACACCAGCTCACTCCTCCTAAATTTCTCAACTCATTCACAACATTTCACCAATCTGCCCTAATTTCTGCATTTTTCCATAAAGCTGCTTTCTTGCCATTTGAACAAAGCCAACCATCATGTTCATCCTTGATCTTCCTTGACAAGTTCTAGATGCCTCAAAACCTTCATCCAGCCTTCATTTCCCCTTTCACAGCATTCTTCCACCTTCAAAACTCTAAAAATAGCTTTCGGCCTCCTCTTGTAGATCCTCCTGTAGAACCTCTTGTAGATCCCCTACAGCCTCCTCTAGAGTTTCCTGTGAATGATTTTTCAAAGTCTGATCACAATGAAAGTCTTTACAAGGGTAATAGGGGCTTCTTAAGACATCTCCACACCTTTTGCACCCTCTGCAAAAGCCAACTCCATCTTCCTTTGCCACCAAACCTTTGCACAGTCACAACCAGATAAATCACAAGCATAATATTTCCACATAAAAACACTCAAAAGTAAAAAAAGATGATTTCTTCTCATTTATTTTCAGAAGTATCTTGAATAAATGCAATTTACCATTTCATTAGCCAATGGCACTCATTTCATTAGTTTCCATCTCTTTTCTTGCAAAAGTAGGGTTAGTGGGTAAACTAGGGTTTACTAGGGCCTGCTAGGGTTTGCATTTAATTTCAAGTTTTCATTCTCTTTCTGCAAGTAGAATAGCCCCTATAGAGTTAGTTTCCTTCCATCACAGTTAAAGCTTCTTCTAAGAACTCATAGAAGTTGGCTTAAGCTCCTAGCGAACTTGCGCCTGCTGATCAAGTGACAGCCTGCAGTAAGAGCTACTACTTGTGCATACAACACCGTCGCTTCCAAGTTTGTTACGAACTACCGGGTTGATAAACGTAAAGAAGGAAGACCCAGGAGTTGTAGCATGATTTTTGCAATACTGGAGCCCACCAGTCCTATACTATTTAATTTTTTCGAGTCCAGTAAAATAGTAACTCGATTTCATTTTCTTTTAAGAGTTTGAAAATGACACAAAAAGGAAACTCATTCAGTTCTTTTAACGTAGAATTTTAGCGAGCCCAGAGAAAGTAAAGCTTGGTGTTTTTCAGTTTTGAGAGTTAGAAGAAAAACATGAGTAGACTCCATCACATTCTTTTTCAGAAGTTTTAGTCTCTCAGGTCCAAAAAAGGTTAAAATAATACAAGAGAGAACTCTATTGACCATGTTTGATTAATGTATACCGTTTTCATAAACATTCCTAACTGAGTCCATTAAAGGGGTAAACTTATATTGAGTTGATGATTGTTCATTTACTTTTACGAGTTCGAACAAGCAAGTACTCGACAATCTTTTTGTTTTGAAAGAATTTAAAAAGGGTTTAAAGAAAGACTCCATGATTTTTGTTTTTCATAATTTTTTAAGAGCATGAAAAGTGATAAAAGTCTGTTGAATAGTCAAAGTGATTCATCCTCACTCTATAACCTATCCTGCACATTTAAACTGAATAACTCATCATAACTACTAAAAAAGGTTCCAAATATATACATATATATATATATATATATATATATATATATATATATATATATATATATATATATATATATATATATATATATATATATATATATATATATATATATATATAGCTTCATAAAACTTATACAAAGTGAAAATGTTAAATTATTTTTCATCATTTGCATTTTTACCATTTGAGAGCGGGGAGAGAGGTATTTACAGCCAAACTTCTAGGACTGATTCTGAGCCAATTGGTGGACGAAATCGTGCATTGCTTCTTCTAGGTAGAATATCTCTCCTCAACTTGGTTTTTCATCCGTTTAAAATCTTATTTTAAGCTTTCATTGATTTTTTGGGGCAAGATTATATTTTAAAATGTGCCCTCAGCCTTGAACGGGTTATTTTCAGTACGGCCCATGGAGGCTAATAAAAATTTCCATACGGAAAGTCACAGATTGCGTGGAATTTTACTAGAAAAATCTGCGCACCTACGCCCTATCCATAAAAGGCAGCTACACAAGCACCGAGGGCTTATTTTTAAACAAGTTTTGGGCCAAGAAAAACATGAGTTGAGTTTCTAAAATGATTCTAATCCTTTTAAAATAGCCTTTTCAGACTATTTGATTACTTGAAAATGGAGTGGAGGGATAGATAACATGAAGCCAATGATTTGGAAACATTGGCAGATCTGAACACCATGAAATCTCTTAGGACTTGTCGCCTCCTAAAATACTGGCTCATTCATGGGATGAAAGCTCAGGTAGATCTGATGAAATCACTGGTAAGAACCTAGAATGTCCAAGAAAAGTGTTTTGTGGTTGCCGATCATCGTGTTACCATGGATGTTGATGACATATATTTCTTGACTAGGTTGTCTCATCAAACAGTCGATATTCCATTATTTAGACAGAGGGTGGGAGAAGCTACTACCGATGGGTATCTACGACAATTTTTCACAGGTGCATCACCCAAGGATGGGAGAATGTATATTCATACCATCGAAATTTTTCCTATGAGGACCATTACCTTTACTGTTTGCAAATTGTGTGGCAATGATGCCCTTCATTTAGCCACATAGGCATAGATGCTGACGACCATGGAGTGTGAATTAGTTCATACTTAGACATGCATGGCTTAATCTTTGAGACAAGCATATGACTACTGACAGGATCAACCAGGTAGTACCATCAAAAAAACTATAACTGATTTAATGAGCCATCCGCAGTTTCACAGTCTGAATTCTTTCATACTTAGACATGCATGGCTTAATCTTTGAGAAAAGCATATGAATACTGGCAGGATCAACCAGGTAGTACCATCAAAAAAACTATAACTGATTTAATGAGCCATCCGCAGTTTCACAGTCTGAATTAGTTCATACTTAGACATGCATGGCTTAATCTTTGAGACAAGCAATCCATGGTGTATAATTGGTGCGAGGAAGTGGTGGTGAAAATGAAGGTCTAGCTGACTAGATGCAAGAATGGAAATATGAATAATTTCAGTTACGGTACCACTCTTGTTGGTTTCTCCCTAGCAAGGATTCCTATCCTCTAGCCATAGAAGTTTCTAGTGAACGAGGGGGTCGCAGGGATCCACACATGATGAGGTGTGTTGCACCAATGGCATGTCATGGAGGTGATGGACCAGTAGGGAGATATACTTAGAGTTATTTGACTGGTTAGTCCAACATATTGTTTTCATTGAGGACTTCCGTATGCCAGGATGAATTACAGAGGTGATCCTAATATCCCACTTCCATTTGGAACTCAGTGGGGTGATCTAGGTGAGAATTTTTCATTTTGACATATTTCCAAATTTTATAAAATTTTATGTGTTTTTTGTCTTTAAAGGCTAATTATCTGAAATGCATGTGCAGACATGGGTCCAACCTGACCAGCAGGGATGAGATTATTTGATAGACAGGATGAGTCTAGAAGACCTTGGCAGGGGCCAAAAAATGAGGGATTTAACAATCTAATGTATCTTCAGCCCCCACCAAATTGGAATTCTTGGCAGCAGCCTTGGCCTCAACCTCAACCTCAACCTCAATCTCAATCTCAACCTTGGGCTCAAGGAATACAAAATCCTTATGGAATATTTTCTCAATATTATCAATATCCTCCATCATATCAGAACTATCCTCCCCCACAAATTCCACAACAAAATCAACAACCACAACTTTAAAATTAGAACCCTCAACTTTCACTATCATTTCCACAACAAAACCAACAACCAGTTGAAGCCCCAAAAATTGGGTCTACAACAAGGGGGATACCCACCCGGTCCGGACCTTGGTTAGCAACATCTTTTCTGTTTGGTATAGTGGGTCCGACTGGGGATATGGGACCAGTTTCCCAATATATGTGTGTGTGTTTTGAGAATTGATATTTCCTTTCTAAAAGTTCCTAAGTGAAATGCTTTTATTCTAAATCTAATCTAATGACATGAAATTATATTCTAATAAATAGAAATATCTAATTCTAAACTAACTCGGGATGTAATCTTTCTGTTGTGCGATCTAAAATGATTTCAAATAACAATTGGTAATAAAGATCATTCAACTGTTATGAGAAAAGAATTCAATAAAGATAAACCACTTCGTATAAAAAGTTAGACAAAACAGTTGTGAAAAACATATTGCATAATTAGCTACTCATATATTAAGAATAAATAAATAGCTATCACCATAAATAAGTGCCAAATGATAACTCAAGCATTCACGCATCAATACATAAACAACTGAACATAAATATCACTTTAACACAAAGGCAGAAATAGTTAAGAGATAAAAGTACCATTTATAGCTAGTTCTACTCATGACCTTCAAGCAATAATGATTTATCTCTTCTTAATCCAACATCCACTAAGAGTACAAAAGTGCAAGATCAGTAGTAGATATTAAATGTAGATATCAATAAATCATGTTCCATTCATTCATCAAAACCTTCTCGGAGGGTGTAAAAGTGCAAGTTTTGAGGACACATTTTTGACAAATTTCAGGAGCCTTCTCTAAATGCATGAGAAGGGTTTAAATACTACTAACTAAATCTAAAAATAATTTATTACAAAAATGTAGGATACAGTTTAAATGACCGTCCTCATTTCAGGAAAAAATAAAGCAAAATTAATACTAACACTGAATCTAAAACTAAAACTAACAACTAACTATTTGTGTATTTGTTCCTTGAAATCGCAAGCGTTTAGCATTTGTTTGAGAAGAGTCAGCTGGCCAACTTCTGACTTTAACTATCCTGTAAAAATTAAATCGGCAAGAGCTGGCATCATCTTCTTAGCAGAATTGATGATACATTTGAGACTCATGCACTGATTGTGTGGTTTTACCAAATGCGCCCAGTAAGAATCACAATTCAACTTAGTTAATCTTTTGATTGATTCTACCTTTTCTTGAGCCTTCTGTCTCCAACCTATCTACAGTTGCTATACATATCTACGTACCACTTTGAGGATATCTCTGATAAATACCATTAGTTTTAGAATTCAAGTTTTTCTTTTTCGCCTTTAGCATTCTTTCCTACAAACTTTCGAGTTTACAGGTGACTGGGAAATTAGAGGCTTTCCTTCTCAAGGGGATTTTCCCAGCGATGCGCCATTATCGTGAATCGGAAACTGCCTCTGTTTCTTGATCTGGGCTTCCTTGGCACGATTTTCGCCTCTCGCATGCTTTTTGTTAGAGGATATAAAGCTTAAAATTTGTGGAAATAACGACTCCGTGAGTTCTAGACTCTGAGTCTTGAATTGTCTGTTTGTGATGTCAGCGCTGTCCAGTACCCATTTAACCTTGTCCGTGTATGGAAGCATTTTGGGCTTCGCTGCTATCCGGTGCAAGAATGAGCAAGCCAATTCTGTAATAGACGCCTCAGAAGACCCATGTGAGCCTGCAGTAGCTATAACCTCCATCATTTTGGGATTTTCTTCCTCAGGTAGATTGTACATGCCTTCCCAATTAGTAATACTAGCATCTTTGTTACAGGCGATGTCTGTATACAAGGGCGTCATTTCTTTGTCTTCAGAACTCGGAGCTTTGCTTTTCTTTCCCATAATATCCTGAATACTATTTTGTATAGTTCTTTGTTCTTTGTTCCTACAGTTTACAAATGAGGTGAGAATAATGATAAGAAAAAGGTGATGGAAAATCTTTAAATGTTGAGGACATATAAAATGTACCACCTTACGTGAAATGGTTCTTCGATCAGAACAAAACCATATTTCATTAATGATTGCCAACTAACTCATTGATTGACATTAGTGCACATAACTGGGTCTTGGTTTATGGAAAAAAGTTTTTTCGAACAATGAGTCCTAAAGATCTACGATAAGGCGATTTGCGATTTGCTTCGCAATATTGCAGATCGCAATATAGCAGAATGGCAATATCGCAGATGGCAATATCACAAAATCGCAACATTGCTGATCATAGTGTATGACAATCATATGTTAATGTGTTATCTGCAAAATTCGATTTGCGATATGCGACATTGCATATCGACGGTTTGAGGTTTTTCAGTGTAAGTGATATTTGAGGCATGCGATGCGATGAATGTTTTTAATGTGTAGTTTCACATCGCTATCTCGCAATCTTAGAATTCCGCTTGTAAGGAGGTATCCATTACCCTTTTTGTGATGAGATATTTCTTAAGGAGTGATTTTATCCTACCTTATTATAAAACTTAAGCCTTTTTAGATTTTTCAAGGGTATTCTCCTAAGTTTATGATAGTAAGTTTTATTGAAAAAGGAAATACAAGCACTAATTGATTTTTTTAAAATTTTTGACTAATGGCCCCCCACTTATTTAGTATTAGTGATAAAACTAAATAAGAATGGGGGTTGTTGTTGGCCACAACAATTGGCGATTCACTTGGAAGAACCAGTTATCTCTGCATTTCTTTTGAATTTTATCAACTTCCAAAATAGAAAATTTTCTAGAAAATCAAAATTTATTATAGAAAGACAAAGTACATCATGCTTTCATCTGTTAATGATATTTCGTTTCTTCTATATTTAACTTTGGTTTTTTACTCGATGAAGCTAGTCATTGTATCTACATCAGTCACTACTTGGTTTATAAAGATAAAAGCAAAGCCTTCTCTGTAAATCAGTTTTAAATATGCTCATTTGTCGTAGGTAGAGCCTCTGCTGTCAGAAGGCATTTATAGCCTCGACAGGGTTACCTGTTACCCAACAATGATCTTGTATCCTACTTAGAGAAATATACAATTTTCAAAGAGAAATCCATATCCACACTTATTGATTTCATTTTCTTTTAACCCTTAAAGAACAATGTCTTGGTTTGGTAGCCAATTTATGACAGTGCCACTCACTTGATTTATAACTTTGTTGAACAAGTTGGCTCGTGATGAGACCCCTTGTCTTTTGATTGCAACAATCTTGAGTCATTGCCCTGTTGTGGTATGTAGTATTGGCAAAGTCAACAAGCTATAATATCTATGATCATGATAAGTCAGCTCGTGATGAGACCTCTTATTCTTTAAGTTAAAGTGTATCATTGGATTATTCCCTGAAAGTTGTAATTCTCTAGGTGGGGAGGAAGTCATTGTTTCCTTAAGATAGCTCTGGACGACAATGGTAGAGTTTTTGGAAAGATCTTTTCTACAGAGAATCTTTGTTTTGTTATTGATACCTTTCATTGGACTGATATAAAACGATTTCCCTCTAAAGGTTGCTTTTTATCAAAATTTACAAGGTTGAAACTAGTATCATTTCCAGGCCTGTAGCCTTTATCTGTATCTTTCAATAATAATGAGCAATTTTCTAAAAAAATTCTATTTATACAAGCGAAAAAACAAAATCTAAAAGAGAGACTTGTCTTTTTCGTGAATTCCAAATCTAACCATTTACGACTGGTTTTATTTATGAAAATAAAGAAAAACTAATGTACAAAAATAGAAGAATGATCTCCTATGGAAAGTATTTTTTGAGGATTTTTCCATTAACAGGTAAAGATTCTCTTTTTCCTGTAAAATCTTGTAACATAAAAGTAGATGGACCTATGACTTCTGCAATTTGAAAGGGCCAAGCCACATCCATTGAAATTTCGTATGTTTCCCTTTTTCCTCATGAGCCTTGTCCCATTTTAAAACTAGATGTCCCATCTGAAAGTCCTTTCTGGATATCATGTTTGAATCAAAAGAAGCTTTTACTATTGCTTGGTGATGAGCATGAGTTATTTTGGCCTGTTATCATTGCTCTTCTAGTTTAATTATTTCCAGCTGCCTTAGTTATAAGGAAGAAGTTGGTGCTTCATCAATATATTGAACTAAGGCAAAATAGGGAATTTCTAGATGAGTTGGAAGAACCACTTCTTTCCCATAAGCTAAATTAGAGGGAGAAGTGCCAATGGAGTCTTTCTTTGTTATTCGGTTTGCCCATAAAGCATATATTAAAGACTTGTGCCAATTTTTGTGATTTTGATCAATGGTTCGATTAATGATTTTGATTAAGTTTTTATTTATATATTCAGCTAACCCATTCCCCTGTGGGTAATAATTGGCAGAGTATTTCAGCTTGAAACCCCTTTTGAGTGCAAATTCAGTCATAGCATTACCAGAAAAATACGATGGATTATCAAACATTAAAGCAAAAGGTAAACCAAACCTGGTCATTATGAACTGATCTATGAACTAAATGATGTGCTCGGCATTAGCCGTCCTGAGAGGCACTGCTTCTACCCATTTAGTAAAATAATCTGTTGTTGTAAGGATATACCAATGCTGCTTAGAAGAGTGAGGAACGATTTCACCTATTATGTCCAATCCCCATTGATCAAAAGGCTGCTCAATGTTGACTGGTTGCAGAGGGAATGATGGTTTCTTTTGTCTCCCAGTAGCCGTTTGACAAACTTGACATTTCCTTACGTAGCTATGCGAGTCTTTGAATAGTGTGGGCCAGTAATAGCCTTCATGGAGGATTTTATGTGTAGTAGCATCTCCAGCATAATGTCTGCCTACTGGCCCGTCATGGAGTTCCTGCAAGACTTTTTTCAGCTTCAGATTTCTCAAGACATATAAGGAGAACAGAATCATAATTTATTCTAAAAAGTACATCATTCATGAGCTGATATTGTTTAGCCTTCAACGTTAGAGCTCTTTTCATGGTGTAATCGAGGTTTGAAGGAGCATATCCATTCTTTAGATAAAATATGATATCAACGTATAATGATTCAACATTGTTTAGGCTTACCTCGTACATTTGTATCTCTGCAGATGGTATTTCGGAAATAAGCGATGCTCCAGCCAGCATTTTGCAAAAGCCTTGACCTTTTACAATACTTGCTGGTTTGATTTCTATGTCATATTCTTGTAAGACAGTAACCCAATTGGCTCTTTTCTCACCCACATCTTTCTGCACTAAGAGATTTCTTACCGCTGGAAATGGTACTATAATTTTTGTATGGGTTTTAAGCAGAAAGAGTCTAAAATATTTAATCACTTTGAAAATAGCATAGGATTGTTTCTCTACGTCTGAATAATTTAACTTAGCCCCCTGTAGATTTGAACTAAAAAAAGAAATTGGGGCTTCTGCCTTGTCTTGGTTTGCTTGAGTGAGTATCGCAACATATGATCTATCAGAGGCAATTGTATATAAAATGAAAGGATTGTAAAAATTTGGAATTGCTAAAGAAGGAGCGTTAACAATTGCTTGTTTGATCAGATTGAATGCCTCATATTCATCTTGGCCCCATTTGAAGATTGAGTTATTTTTAATCATTACTTGTAAAGGAGACACGATTTTCGAAAAATATGGAACAAATCTCTTTACAAAATTAATTTGGCCAAGAAAAGATTCCATAGCTTTCTTGTTGTGAGGTAGGGGTATTTCAGAAATCTCATTGATTCTGTCAGGATCAATATGAATTCCAGATTTTGACACTATGAATCCAAGAAGTTTTCCTTCACTTAATGCAAAAATGGATTTTTTCGGGTTAAGTGAAATTCCATACCTTTGAAAACGTTGGAAGATCTATTTTAAATCTCTAAGATGATTGCCTCGTTTCTTGGCATATACAGTTATATCATCCAAGTAGATTACCACTGATTTTTTTACTAATCTCTTAAATGTGATTTCCATGGCCCTTTGAAATGTGGCACCAGTGTTGATCAGACCAAAAGGCATCTTTTGATATGCATAAGTGCCCTATTTGGTTCTGAATGTGGTCTTTAATTGATCGTCGAGATGAACCAACACTTGGTTGTAGCCAGAGAAACCATCCAAGAAGGACATTAATTCTGATCCTGCGACTGCTTGTAGTATTTGCTACATGGGAGGCAAAGGAAAATTATCTTTTTGGCAGGCTTTGTTTAAATTTCGAAAGTCAATGAAAAATTCTAATGTCTCCGTTCTTTTTTCTAACAGGAACCATGTTGGAAACCCACTTAGAATGTCGAACAGGAAAAATGATTTTGGCTTTCAATAACTTATTGAGTTCAGATTTGATTTGGTTTTCTAGATTGGGATGTATCTTTCTCAGCTTTTGTTGGATAGGTTTTTCATTGTTTATCATTGGGATAGTATGTTGGATGATAGAAGTGTCATAAGTTTTGAGTTCATCGTAGTTCCAAGCAAAGACACTTTTGTATTGTTTCAAGAGACGAACATATGCTAATTTTTCTTCAGGAGCTCGACCAAGGTGTACATTTATATTATGTGGTTTGGTATCAGTTCCTAGATTTACTAATTCATAGTTCAAATTTGAACTTTTCAGTTATGAATTGGTAGACCTTTTGAATCGATCTTTCAAGTCATATAGGTCTTCTAACTTGACTACTAACTTTGGCATAACATTATTAGTGCTATCTTGCTGTAATTGTCTATGATGTTGGTCCTCATCAATTATCTGATTGGTGTAATATCCTTCAGATGTGAGGAAGCTTACAATATCAGGATCGTCGTTGAAAATCCTCCAATTGGTAATGTTATCAGGAATCGAGGGTTTAAAGATTAATTCGATTGGAAATCGATCAGGGCTATAGTCTTCTGAAGGAATGAGCCTGGAAGCTACGTTAGCTATGAGGTATTCACTAGCATTCTGGAGTCTGGGAATTGATGAAATATTAAATGCTATAAAGTGTTCAGTCAGATCTTGAACTAAATATTTGAAATGCTTTAAATGACCTGATAAACAATGTATAGTATTGTGTACCTATCTAATTACAATTTCAGAATCTCTGAAAACTTGTAGATATTTGATGTCTAATACGATTGCTTTGTATAATCCTTGGACTAAAACCTTGTATTCTATGATATTATTGGTGCAATCGAACTCGAGTCTACAACTTAGCATAGTTTTGTTTCCCTCTGGACTGATTAACACGCATCCTGCTCTTGCTCCTTCGTTAGACTTAGAACTGTCAAAAAGTAACTTCCAAAATAAAGATTTATTTACAGGACTATCTATAAAATTAATACATTTAGAACTATCTGTTTGAGAAAAATTTTCTACTTGAGATAAAACAGAATGTTCTAAGTAAGGCGAAGTATGAGAATTAAAATTTCCTAAGAAAGAATCAACAGAGTAGTTGCCGATGATATTATTGTTGTATGCTACCGGTTCATTTTCTCCTTCCAATTCTGTTACTATGTATTTCTGATGTCTTTCTCGCTCAACCTTTATTTGATTTGGTTTACCATTGTAAGGGAGCCACATGTGCGACCAATCAGTTGCAAAGTATCCATGAAGTTTTTCTGACCAATCTCTGCTAAGAATTAAGCCAATTTTTTTTGGAATATCTGCAACTAAAATTTCGATAACTTGACATACCTTTAGATTAGATGATAGCCTTATGGTAACCTGATTTAATTCTCCGATCACTTCAACTTGCGATCGATCTAGTTGAACTATGCGCACAACAAATTTTTGTGGTTGAACGTTCAACTTTGCGCATATTGATTTTGGTAAAATATTAGATGAAGCTCGAGAATCCACTAAACAATTATGCAAATTTTTATTGAAAACTTCATAACTAAGAAGAAATGGGGGAGTATGAGATCTCGACCTTCCTCCAATTAAAGCGATATCGTTTGGATCAACTTTATTAATCACATTAGTTGGAGGTCTTCCCATTTCATGGGAAGCTTGAGAGATTACAGCGGTGGGCAGAGATGCAATTGATACAACATGTAATTCTTTCAAAAGTACCTTTTGCTAGTGTTTTAACTTGCTCAATTCATAAAAAGTGATGTTAGCCCTAGTCTTCTTCATGTCTTCTATGATATTATACTCCATTTCATCTGAAATGATCAACATTTTTGATGGAGTTGATGAATATGTTTAGACTGGGCTTGTTTGAGTCACTTTAGGTGTCATTTTCTTGGTTGCGACTTTATCCTTAGTCATTGAGCTTGCACTCTTTGGCTTAGGAGTAGGTTGAGGAGGATCAAGTTGATTTCTACTGCGAGTACTAACCGGGGATGCCTCTTGATCCTCTTCATTTGGGAGGATGAAATCCCACATACCTTGTACCTCTACAACTTCTTCTTCATCAGTAGGTTCTTCAGTAGCAATCTCATCTTCTTCTTCTTCTTCTGATTCAACACCTGTGATAGCATTTGGCGGCTTTGAATCAGTCGAACGATTTCTTCTATAAGGCTTGTATGGCTTTTTAGAAGAGGTTTCTGCCACTTGTTTCTTAATGTCAACCATTTCGTTAGACATGGTTTTCAAAACTTTCTGCAATCCTTCTAAATCAAACGGATCTTTCGCTTGTTTTTTCTTGGGGTCTTCCTTAAAAATAACCTTCTTGGATTTTCATTCATCTGTCATGTTTCTCTACCGCTATTGCTTCCTTCATATTGTTAGCTAAAGCTTTTTTGTTAGCCCTATGAACGAAGATTGCGATGTTTGATGGTAAAGAAGAGATATACCATTCACTTCGCACTTCTTCGATAGGCTTGGAAGCAGTAGGGATTTTATTTAATAGTTTGTTGAAATGTGAATTAAAATCTTTGATAGGTTCTTTTGACTCAGCCCTAAGGTTAGACAGGTCGTTGATCAGTGTCGTCGTAGACCTGTCATCACCGAACTTAGTCAAGAATTGTTCTTGGAAGATATCCCAACTAGTGATAGATCCAGATGGTAATGAGAAATACCATGATCCGGCTGCTCCTTGCAGAGTATAAGGAAAAAGTCGGACGACAGCGTCTTCGTTGGTAACTCCATTGAGATTTATGGATAACATAAAGTTATTTATATGTTCTTCCGCTAGCATGCCTACTTCAGGATTAAACTTAGGCAGCCATTTTTCAGGATGGGCCAGTATCTGACTCAAGGGCGCAGGCATTAAGACTGCCCCTGGGTTATTCCATGGAGATTGGGCCATCGCTTAACTAATAACAGAGGAAAGTGCAGAAGATGATCCCTGCGGTTGGGAAGATGAGGTTATTATGACTCCAAATGATCGAGAAGGAGATGTGGAAGTTCCAGTGGACTGGTGGACAATAATCTGAAGTGGAGGGGTGGATGGTTGACTTCGCAGTGGAGAGGTTGAGATGGATGATGATGATGAAAGATTCTCGCTATTAGACCCTTTAGGTGATTTCCTTGCTCTCTTCCTTGTAGGTAGAGGTATCTCGGTTGGTTGAACACCAAAATTTTCACTCTTTAATCTAGTGAGAGGATGAGCAGGGTTATATTGTGAAGTCATGCTGCCTTGAGATTTATCAGATCTTTGAGGTGATATAGAAAACCCCTAAAGTTTATGGATCAAAGATTCAACTTCAGGAGGTTCAATAGTAGATTCCTCTGAAATTTCAGGGTTTCTGGCAGCGACTATTGTTCTTTCGACTTCTGGCTCTAGATTTAAAAATTCTAAGTGCGATGGAGAAGTTAGGGGAGATGGTGAGGGTGATTTACTCTCAGAATGGTATTTAGAGTTGGACTTACTTGCCATTCACAGTTCAAGCCCTCCTTCTAGCACCAAATATGTTGAAGCCCCAAAAATCGGGTCTATAACAAGGGGGATACCCACCCGATCTGAACCTTGGTTAGTAGCTCCTTTTCCATTTGGTATAGTGGATCCAACTGGGGATATGGGACCAGTTTCCCAATATATGTGTGTGTGTGTTGAGAATTGATATTTCCTTTGTAAAATTTCTTAAGTGAAATGCTTTTATTCTAAATCTAATCCAATGACATGCAATTGTATTCTAAAAAATAGAAATATCTAATTCTAAACTAACCTGGGATGTAATCTTTCCGTTATGCGATCTAAAATTATTTCAAATAACAATTGGTAATAAAGATCATTCAACTGTTATGAGAAAAGAATTCAATAAAGATAAACCACTTTGTATAAAAGGTTAGACGAAACACTTGTGAAAAACATATCGCATAATTAGCTACTCATATATTAAGCATAAATAAATAGATATCACCATACACAAGTGCCAAATGATAACTCAAGAATTCATGCATCAATACATAAACAACTGAACACAAATATCACTTTAACACAAAGGTAGAAATAGTTAAGAGATAAAAGTACCATTTATAACTAGTTCTACTCATGAGCTTCAAGAAATAATGATTTATCTCTTCTTAATACAACATCCACTAAGAGTACAAAAGTGCAACATCAGTAGTAGATATTAAATGTAGATATCAATAAATCATGTTCCATTCATTCATCAAAACCTTCTTGGAGGGTGCAAAAGTGCATGTTCTGAGGAATCATTTTGACAAATTTTAGGAGCCTTCTCTAAATGCATGAGAAGGGTTTAAATACTACTAACTAAATCTAAAAATAATTTATTACAAAAATGTAGGATACAGTTTAAATGACCGTCCTCATTTTAGGCAAAAATAAAGAAAAATTAATACTAACACTGAATCTAAAACTAAAACTAACTATTTGTGTATCTGTTCCTTGAAACTGCAAGCGTTTAGCATTTGTTTGAGAAGAGTTTGTTGGCCGACTTCCAACTTTAACTGTCCTGCGAAAATGGAATCGGCAAGAGCTGGCGCCATCTTCTCGGCAGAATTGATGATACATTTGAGAGTCATGCACTGGCTATGTGGTTTTACCAAATACACCTAGTAAGAATCCCAATTCAACTTAGTTAATCTTTTGATTGATTCTGCCTTTTCTTGAACCTTCTGTCTCTAGCCTGTCTATAGTTTCTGTACATATCTACGTACCACTTTGAGGATATCTATGATAAATACCACTGGTTTTAGAATTCAAGTTTTGCTTTTTTGCCTTTAGCATTCTTTGCTACAAACTTTCGGGTTTACAGGTGACTGAGAAATTAGAGGCTTTTCTTCTCAAGGGGTTTTGCCTAGCAATGTGCAATTAGCGCTAGGCGCTAATCGGAAAATGCCTCCGTTTCTTGATCCGGGCTTCCTTGGTGCGATTTTCGCCTCTCGCGCAC
This sequence comes from Pinus tabuliformis, assembly GCA_031772625.1. Taxonomy (NCBI): domain Eukaryota; kingdom Viridiplantae; phylum Streptophyta; class Pinopsida; order Pinales; family Pinaceae; genus Pinus; species Pinus tabuliformis. The sequence goes on along the minus strand of CM062807.1, from coordinate 1,267,207,914 downwards.
TTTTTGTTAGAGGATATAAAGCTTAAATTTTGTGGAAATAATGACTCCATGAGTTCTAGACTCTGAGTCTTGAATTGTCTGCTTGTGATGTCAGTGTTGTCCAGTACCCATTTAACCATGTCCATGTATGGAAGAATTTTGGGCTTCGCCGCTATCCGGTGCAAGAATGAGCAAGTCAGTTCTATAATAGATTCCTCAGAAGACCCATGTGAGCCTGCAGTAGCTGTAACCTCCATCATTTTGGGATTTTCTTCCTCAAGTAGACTGTACATGCCTTCACAAGTAGTAATACCAGCATCTTTGTTACAGGCGGTGTCTGTATACAAGGGTGTCATTTCTTTGTCTTTATAACTTGGAGCTTTGCTTTTCTTTCCCATAATATCCTGAATACTGCTTTGTATAGTTCTTTGTTCTTTGTTCTTGCAGTTTACAAATGAGGTGAGAATAATGATAAGAAAAAGGTGACGGGAAAGCTTTAAATGCTAAAGACATATAAAATATACCACCTTATGTGAAATGGCTCTTTGATCAGAATAAAACCATATTTCATTAATGATTCCCAACTAACTCATTGATTGACATTAACGTGCATATCTGGGTCTCAGTTTATGGAAAACAGCTTTTTCGAACAATGAGCCCTAAAGATCTATGATAAGGTGTAGTGTTCTAGCTAGGGTACTAGACTAGACTATATTTATTATCGACCATGATGCGTAAGCTTAGAGGCATGCGTCTAAAGTATATAGACATAAAGGATTGTTGGCTAAGTGGTTATGATGTAGGTCACAGGGCTTCTTTACGGAAGACTGGGGTATGTCACCTATCATCCAAGCACTCAGGTCACTCTGCTGATATACCTGATTACAATACTATCATTAAATGCATTTACCAAATTACACACTGAAACTAAACACTGTGTATCACTGCAACAATGATCTCAATCTCCTTACAAAGATATTACACATAAAACCCTTGTTCAGTAAACACCCAACATTCACTAATATTTATACAATATCAAAATATACAGAGATCATAAATGGATTTTGAAATGAAAACAAAGTTCATGATAGTGCTTTTAAAAGACAACACAGGGATCGAATCCCTTACAGGACGCACTTCAAGATCTCAGTGATGACTGTTCAGGCATTACCACAAACGCAAACCATATACATTCGATGGAAATCAAGAGCTATTGAAATCGAAACCCAATTAATTGTAACTGCTGTGCAAACCATATAATACCTATTGAAATCGAAATCCAATCAATCGTAACTACTGTGCAAACCATATGATAACCTAAGTGCAAATAAAATGAAAATAACAGTATACCGGTTGAACGCAGGGCCCGTCCACATTCCAGAGGTACACTAGACTATATTCGACCGGCTATCAAATCAATGCACGAGACACAAGTCGTAACTGTAACTAGATTCTTAGTATTAAGTTCAAAAACTCTGTTTCAGAATGATACAACGATTAACCATTACATCCATTACTCGGACTGTATTTACATATGTCTAGCACAACCATGTCATTTCGATAATGAATGTACATTCGGAATTTGGCTGTTGCCGCTTTTACTACATCGAGCTTTTCAAAATGTTTCTATCCTAACTGATTTCAAAAAGAACAAAAACTAAATCAAATTAGAATGAGCTGCTGTTTCTGCCTTTGTCGCCAGCGTGCCATGCTTTGACCTGAGTTGATCGCGCATGTAGGAGGGTCGATTCGGCTGTAGGATAGGTGTTTTTCCATGCTTGAACATTCTACTTTTCATCCATGCCTTTCGTTCTAGCCTAGCTATTGTGCCACATGTCAAACAATGAGCTAATTAGAGGATGTTGGAACTTCCTTAACCATTTCACCAAAAACTTCTAATTCTTCAACATAAAATTCCTAAATCAATTTCAATGCATTTTAATAACTATAAGACTATTAACTAACAAATTTCCAAGGATTCTAAGGGATATATGATGAAAAGGAATGGGTAAATGATATGTTTTAGGAGGAAAAAGGGGTCTTGGGATGATACCAACATCTCTCCCCGACTTAAGGAATTAGCATGTCCTCATACTATCCGCGAAGTGCTTCCCTTGAACTCTGTCCCTACCTGGATCTCTGCTGCCTTGAGCAATGTGTCCACATTCTTTTTCACCTGGTTATCTTTCTGACCCATGAGCTCCTGCTTTAACCTTTTGTATTTTTCTTTGAGGGTCTTCTTCTGATTGTACCACTTAGTGGCCCAGTTAGAAATCTTCGTTTCCTCAGCCTCTAGTTCACTGATTTTCTCCCTTAACTTTTCATTCTTCTTCTGAGTTTCTTTACTCTGCGCCCGGAGCATTTCATTTTCTCTCTTGATAACTTTTTCTAGCATATTAGCCTCCATGAGCTCTTCCTTTAATTCTTCAATTTGTTTTTCCAATTTCTTCTGTCTCTTAATGGGAGGTGGTGAACATTTTTACTGCTTGTTATTGCTTTCTACCTCTATATCAACTTCTGGTCCTGGTAGTGAGTGGTGACCACTCTTAACATCCATTTGTGCAGGTGCATTGGATTCAAGCTGGTCTTCTTGTAACTGGGCTTTTGGTGTCCTCCTTGTTCTTCGTGAGTAAGTGGTGAAAATTTTATCTTTTTAGGCCCTCTTAGCATCTTCCTTTCTCATGTTCCTAGTCTTTATGTTGCCCACAGGTAGAGGTGCCTTGCTGGCTTTGGATACTGGGATTTCTTCATCAATATCCTTCATGAACCCTGAGTCCTCTTGCACTTCTTCTTTATCTTCCTCATCTCTAATTTGATTAGCAGCTAGGAATTCTTTCCATGGTTTCCCTCTTCTCTGCAATTCATGCTCAATAAGAATTTTAATTAAGCCAAAGTGATATAGGCTCTTGCCTTCATTCCCCTTCTGCTTCTGGATAGTCTTGGACATCTTGGTTAAGCTTTGTAATAGAAAATATGGTACACTGATAACACATTGTTTCTTCAAGTGGAGCAGTAGTTTAATGTGGTATAGATAGACAATACTGTAACGACCTTCACAGGTTATGAATTTTTGAAGGATGTAGACCATCTCATCCCAGGGATGCATCAACCAACTTCTTGGAACACCCTTCTTCCAGTTCACTGATGAGACTCTGGATCTAGACATAAACTGCGTCCACGATTTCTCTTTAAATTGTTTTGTTTTAAAATACTTCTCCCCTTCTGGACTAATCCCTATTTCCTGAGCTATAGTATCCTCTGAAACCCTGAATGAGAAGTTACCTATCAGGGCTTTCTCTCCATTGAATGTGAAAGCAAATTGCTTGGTAACCTCCTCATTGCTTCCATGAAATTTCTCTAGAAATGGTAACCACTGTATTTCTATGAGAATTTCAATGCAATCCTCATGATATTGTGAACTATCGAACACACTCGGCTCGACCCTATTAGTCATAGTGGCAGAGGGTCGTGCTCTAACCCTTCTCTATTTATGTTCTTACAATTTTAACAAAGAAATTTCAAATTTGTTACCTGGTGTATTGCTTCCCTTAATCTTCAATATGATGCTCGGCCGGTCGATTATCTTATGACTGTGGTGGGAGTCGAAACAGAGTGGTTATACTTTCCTCTTTCAACGCTCACTGCTTCCAATCCTCACCGTGTAAATCGAACCCAAATGATAATACTTCTTTCGACGCTCACTGCTTCTGATTCTACTTTGAAAGTTATGGGAATCAAATGCGAAAATGATGGTGGGATAACTGGCTGTACTCACTTCACAGCGTATTCATTCATTTTAGAACAGAGGAGTGTTGTACGCTTACATAGATGTCACCACAAGAGCACTGGGAGCATGTATATATAATGTTGGGTATGGTTTTGGGGAGTCCCTTGAATCATTGGGTACGTCGGGTGGTGGAGTCATGATTTGGCTGTGTGGAATAAAATGAATAGGCTGCTTTACATTTGTCTCTTTCCGTTGTATTTAAAAACACAATCCGCCACGTGTCCTATATCAGTTGGCATTCGGTCGGATGGAGGATGTTGGTATGGCTATAGGATGTATTTAGCATGACAAGGTTAATGTGTTGGTAATGGGTTTAGAAGTATGAATAGGTTGAAGAAATGATAAGAATCGGTGGAATAAGGGATGATAGGAAATGTAGGTGTCCTTGAAATCGATCATAACAGTTCACAGTCATCAAAGTTACATTAAAAATCAATCTAAGAAATTAAATGTTCAAGAACAAGAAACATATTACTCTTTTGTTGGTCGTTGTTGTATTGACATGCTGAGTAGCTAGTCCCTTTTTGACTGTTCTTTTGCTTGTTGTAACAGGTCCTCTAAGAAAGATTGAATGCACAGATCCTTTGAGAAAAATTTGAAGATGTAACAGGTCCCTTGAGAAAGATTGAATGTAACAGGTCCCTTGAGAAAAATTTGAAAATGTTCATGCAGCTCCTTATATTGATACAGGTTCACTGAGCTTGGGAATTTGATGGAGTCTTGGTGCCCAAATCCTTGTAGAAACTTGATGAAACTTTGTTGAAGTAGCCCTTGGTGTCAATTTCTTTAACAGGTCCCTTCTGAATGTCTTAAATAGGTCCCTTACTTCTGGTGTTGGTAGCATAGATGTCTGGACAGAGCAGGCCCCCCTGCATAATGTTTATAACCAGGTCCCTCTGAGATAAAACAATGACAAAACAACTTATTTATTGAAGTCTGGAATGCTGGAACAAGCTGCTTTGGAAATTTACAGTGAAGATATAGGATAAGAAATCTTTAAGAATTTACAATGGAGAGATAAAAGAACAAAATGCTGATGCCTCTCTCCCCGACTAAAATTTTGAATTTTCCTCAAGTCATGATTTAGCTGATAAATCAAACAGTGAACAAAAGAAAGAGAATTCATACCTGCCAACGAATTGGTTTTCAAGTAGGAATTCGGGGTTAGAGTGTGCCAGAGACTGGTTTTCACATCTAACCCATTATTTTTTATTTTATTATTATTATTATATATATATATATATATATATATATATATATATATATATATATATATATATATATATATTTTTTAGTTTTTGTTTTATATTAATTTTTTTATTTCTTTTTGACTCTGAAATTGAAAGGAAATGAAACTAAGGCAGTGATACTGCAGTACCTCAACCTCTCTTTGCTGAGACAGTGTATAGAGAAAATCTTGCTTGTTGATGGGCTTGGTGTATAGTTTCAGGCGATGACCATTAACAGTGAAGGAGTGACCTTCTCCATCAATAGTTTTGAGCTTGACTGAACCATTGTCATAAGCCTGAACAATTTCATAGGGGCCCATCCAATGGGTGGTGAACTTGGCTTTATGATCTCTAAATTTTGAGTCAAAAAGTAAAGCCCAGTCACCTTCCTTGAACTGCTTCTTCTTAATATGTGCATCATGCCACTGCTTCCTTTGTTTTTGCATGAGGATTGTGGTTTCCTCTGCTTGCTGCCTCATCTCATCCAGCTGGTTCAACTGCTGAATTCTTTCTTTTTGTGCTTGGTCCAAATCAATTTGTAAATCTGCAGCCAGTTTAAAAGTATGTATTTGGAACTCAATAGGAAGCATTACCTCTTTGCCATACACCAACTGATATGGTGTAAATCCTGTAGTATCTTTCCAGGTAATCCTATAAGCCCAGAGTGCATCTTCGAGCTTCTCTTCCCAGTTTTTCCTGTTCATTGCAACAATTTTAGTAATTTGGATTTGAGAGATATGTGGTTTTTATCTTTTGAATCATTGACCGGAGAATCCACAGTATAAACATTTTTGTACCAACGTTTCAAATCCCAAGTGGGATCCATCATCAGGGTTGAAGAATGATGATAAAAGAAGAGCAATAAGGCAGAATAAATACTAATGAGGAAGAAATTTTCAAGGAAGAACACACTGTCGGCTAGAATCTTTAATTTTATATAATTTTATTATTATTTTTTATTTCATATTAAATATTATAAATAATTAACATTTAAAATAAATTAATATAATAATGACTCATACATTAATTAATATAATATTAATATGATAATAATCAATTATTATATAATAAATAATTAATTATTATTAAATAATAATAATTAAATAATATAATAATAATTATTAATTAAATTAATATGCTTAAATCATATTATAAATGATTAATATTTACAGCACACTAATATAATAATTAACTAAATAATAAATTTAATTCATAGTAACTAATTAATATATTTATTTAAATCATATTAGAAAATATAAATAATTACTAACTAAAATAGATTAATATAATAATTCATATATTAATTAATAAAATAACTAATATATTTATATAAAATTAAAATAATAATAATAAACTATTTAAAATCTATTTAATATTAATATTATATTAATTAATGTATGAGTCATTATTATATTAATTTATTTTAAATGTTAATTATTTATAATATTTAATATGAATTAAAAAATAATAATAAAATTATATAAAATTAAAGATTCTAGCCGACAGTGTGTTCTTCCTTGAAAATTTCTTCCTCATTAGTATTTATTCTGCCTTATTGCTCTTCTTTTATCATCATTCTTCAACCCTGATGATGGATCCCACTTGGGATTTGAAACGTTGGTACAAAAATGTTTATACTGTGGATTCTCCGGTCAATGATTCAAAAGTTTTAGTAATGTTGCCTTCCAAGGTTTTGTTTGTGGATTCCACCTGCCCATTGGCTTGTGGATGGTAAGGGGTAATTTTCCTATGCTTGATTTGGTATTTGTCTGTGATGTCCTTCACTAGCTTTGAGGTGAATTGGGTACCTTGATCAGTCACAATTTCCCTTGGTACTCCATACCTCACAAAAATCTCCTCAAAAAGGAAATTGACTACTGTGTGTTCGGTTGCTCTAACCAGTGCTTTTGCTTCAGCCCACTTTGTGACGTAATCAATACATACTAAGATGTACTTCTTACCATTGGAGGTTGGGTTAATGGGTCCTATAAAGTCTAGAGCCCACTTATCAAATGGATCTAAGTGAACTTGGGGTTGAAGTGGCATCTCATCGGTAGCTGTTGGTCTGCCCATTCGTTGGCAGCTGTCACAACTCTTTACATACTTCTTGGCATCCTTGAAAATGGATGGCCAGTAGTATCCAAGAGTAAGAACTTTGAATGCTGTCCGCTTCGCTGCAAAATGCCCACCACACGGTTCATCATGCGAAGATTTTAAAATATCAATTACCTCATCATTTCTTACACATCTCCTAATAATCATATCATAACCGGTGTAAAATAAATCGCCATTAAGCCATGAATATCTAGCACTTTGTTTGACTAGTCTCTTCCTTTCCTTTGCAGTAAAGTGTGGAGGTGTCCTTCCTGTAGAAAAATAATTGGCCAATTCAGCATACCAAGGAGTTACTATGGAAATTGCAAATAAGTTTTCATCTGGAAAAGAAACTTCAACTGGAACAACCTCACGTGGATTTTACAGTCTAGAGAGAAAATATGCCACCTGGTTCTCTTTGCCTGGTCTATCTAACACTGTGATGTTAAATTCCTGTAAAAATAGTAGCCATCTTGGTTTATTCATTAAATGTCTAATGGCCGAATGATCAGTATGTACAAAGACCTCATAACCAGTTATGTAATGTCGGAATTTATTCACAGCATAAATGATGGCAAGTGTTTCCTTGTCTGTAACTGTGTAGTTTAACTCTGCAGGTGTTAGATTTTTACTAATGAAATAAATGGCATAAGTACAAGATTCCTCTTTTTGGCCTAAGGATGCACCTACTGCAGTGTCGGATGCATCTGTAAAGATATGAAATGGTAGGCTCCAATTAGGCCCTCTCAAGACTGGTGCGGTAGATAGCTTCTTTTTGAGTTGTTCGAATGCTTATTGGCAGTTCTCATTCCAGTTGAAAAGTACATCTTTGGTTAGAAGTTTAAACAAAGGTAAAGCTATCTTACTAAAATTTTCAATAAATCTTCGGTAATAGCTTGCATACCCAAGGAAACTTCTTCCCTCTCTTTGATTCTGTGGAATTGGCAAATCAGCAATGATCTGGATCTTTGCTGGGTCAACCTGGATGCCTTGAAAAGAAATATAGTGGCCTAACACTATCCCTTCGTTTAACATCATAAAGCACTTTTCATTGCTGAGGGACAGGTTAGCTTCAATACATCTTTTCAAAACTCTCTCAAGATTCTCTAATGTATGTTCAAATGAATTGCCATATACTGAAAAATCATCCATGTAGACTTCAACACAATCATGAATTAAATCAGCGAAAATAGCTAACACAGCTCTCTGAAATGTAGCTGGAGCGTTACAAAGTCCAAATGGCAAAACATTGTAAGCATAGGTGCCCCAAGGACAGGTGAATGTGGTTTTGTCCTGGTCTTCTGAGGCGATCCTGATCTGGTTGTAGCCACTGAAACCATTAAGAAAAGAAAATGATGATTTGCCAGCTAGGGTGTCTAACACTTGGTCAATAAATGGCAGTGGGAAGTAATCTTTGAGCGTTGCTTTATTCAGCTGTCTGTAATCAACACAAATGCGCCACTTACCATTTTTCTTGGGCACTATAACCAATGGGGATACCCACTGACTGTCAGAAGTAGGATATATAAAATTAACTCTCAAAAGTTTTTGCAATTCCTCTCTAACAATATCTTGGAGCATGGGGTTCATTCTTCTCTGTGGTTGCCTCACTGGTTTAATGGTGCTATCTGTATAGATATGGTGAGTGCATGTGTTGGGGTGAATCCCATGCATATCGGTGTAGTCCCAAGCAAAGGCTTTTTGGTATTTTCTCAAGAGTTTAATCAATTTCTCTTGTTGAGATGAGTCTAGGTGATTGCCTATGTTCATAGTTTTCCCTGGACTAATCTCTATGATCTGACTCTGTGTATTGGTGATGGATTAAACTGGAAAAATGTCGTGAAATGTAGTTTGCAAAGATTAGATGGTGCATGTTTCCTGAAAGTTTTGGGCCAAAAGTACATCTGCAGCATGATATTGTTCACTTCTCAAATTTTCAGACATATCAGGTTGAGAAAGGAATAATTCTACCAAATCATTATGGCCTTGTTCCTGGAAATCATATATTTGGTCAATGCTAAAAATAGATTGTACCTCTTCTTTATCATTAAATTTATCATCAAGCCACAAATTATGTGTTACTGCTGGTGATTGTGCCAATGGATAAAGGGTGAGTTGTTTTCTTTCGGTCCCTCTTGAAATGATCATGTTGCCCGATCGACATCCTATAAATGCATCAGCAATCGCTAACCATGGTCTACCAAGGATAATAGAGTGTCCTTCTAAACTGGATTTGGGTTGAAGGACTAAGAAATCCACTGGATACTCCCAAGAGTCCAGTGAGACAATGATGTCTTCCAAAATCCCTTCAGGAATGACTTTGGACCTATCAGCTAGTTCTAGAACAATCGTGGTATGTTGCAAATTTATGAGCTGGAGTGTTCTCATGGTTTCAAGAGTCATGACATTGATTGCGGCTCCAAGATCTATCAAAGTGTTTGGAATCCGTATGTTGTTAATGATGGTGGTCACTTTGGGAATGCCAGGATCAACATACTTTTCCATGGAGATGGTATTGGTCATAAGGCCTGCTAAATTTCCTAAAACATGAATGGTTTGAGGATCAATCCTTTTTCTAGCAGGCTTCTTGAGGCACATGTCTTTGATGGCTTTGGTATAGATAGGAATGTATTTTATAGCTTGCAGGAATGGAATTTTTATGTAGACATTTTTAAGTTCATCTAAGACATCAAATTGTGGTATAGACAGTGGTCGTTTTACTTGGACCAATCGGTCTGGAAAAGGTGGATGCAGTGGTTGCATCTGTTTATCTTTGGTATCATTGTTTGGTTTTGTTGGATTTGTCATTTCATTTTCCTTTTCTGAGTTTTCTTCTTGCTTATCTGTTATTGAAGAATCTTTGTGGAGCACCCTACGAGACCTCAAATTAATGTTTTGCAAAGGCAGTGTGGAATATGAGGTTCCTTCTTCTACATTATAGGCTGGCCTCTCTGCTCTATTATTCGGATTTGGGACAGTTTGATCAGGAATTTGAGTGGGTCTGGGAGGTTGTGAGTTAGCTAGAAATTGCAGTTGTGGTGCATTTATTGGTGGAGGAGCAGGCAGTGCTTGTTGAGGAGGTTGGGGCTGATAGACAACTTGCTGAGGATACTGCTGATATGGTTGAGAATGTGATGGATACGGCTGTTGGTATTGTTGATATGGTTGTGAGTAAGGTGGGTATGATTGAGGATATGTATGATAAGACTGGGAGTATTGTTGAGACGGTCTCCATTGGTGTTGTGGTTGGTTTTGGTGCTGCCATGGCATGGGTACATTCCATGAGTTTTGTGCATACATTTGATCATTCATAGGAAACTGCAGATTTTGATTTGGAAACATACCTTGGGCTGATGGCCTTGGCTGCCATGGTCGCTTTGTGCCCATGTAATACACGTTTTCCATCTCTGTATTGGCTGCCATATTACAGTTTTGCAAAACTTTAACTTTAGGACAGTTAAACATATCATGATGTTCAGTACAGAAAGCACAAACTTGGATGTTCTCTAGAGGGCAATCTTTTAATGCATGTTTCTTCCGGCATTTTGGGCAGAAGATAGCCATGATATGATCTTCATCTTCTTGTTTCTTCTTGGCTTTTAAAGTGTCAATTTGGTTCCCTAGAGTGCTTAACAGATCTGTTTTAAACTCTTCTAAGAGATTCCTTATTTCGGCCCTTGTGACACTTGCAGAGGCAGATTTTGTGACCCTTGATGACAAACTTCTCTTTCCCATTTTAACTTTACTCCTTGAATATTTTTCGCACAACTCAACGATTTCTTCAAAGGGTAAGGCAGAAATGTCACCTTTTCCCATCAAGTTGAGATCATCCATGTATTCCTCTCAGATACCTTTCAAGAATACTGTGCGGACAAGATCAGGAGGCATAGTTTGGTGTTTAGATTTTTGTAAGTTATAGACAAACCGTTCTAGATATTCCTCTAAGGTTTCATCCTCTTGCTGACTCATTCTAAAGATATCATCTTTAGAGTCTTTGGATCTGCAATAAGGCTGATATTTCCTAAGATATATTCTCCTCATACCATCCCAATCAACTATAGCATGCTCACCAAGCCCCATGAACCATTTTAAGGCTGATGCCTTTAATGTGGCTGCGAACAATCTAAGCCTATGGGCATCATCTGTATAGCCATAAGTTCGAAATACAATGTCAAACTCGAACAAGAATGAGTCTGGATCCTCCGAATCCATACCATAGAAATTTGGTAGCACGGATGGGGGTATGTTTTTCATTTTGATCTCCTCATCCTCCTGTGGTTCATGTATAGGGAACTTAAAAGTTGACTCCTCTTCATCTCCTTGGCATGGTACTGATCCAGATCCTTCCTCAGCCATTCTAATTGGTCTCTCTGTGTCAGTGTCACTTGGTGGAAAAAGGAGGAAGGAAGATTGTTCGGTAATTGTACTACTTTCTCCTTGTGTAGAAGGTCTAGGAAAGTGTTTCTTCTGCAATTTATGTGTGAATAAAGTTTCCCTCTCAATAAGAGTAAGTTTCTGTCCTGAATAAAATTTTTCTGCCAATGTTTGGATAACTTCCTCAGCTGGTGTTGTATTCCCTAGAAAGTCTGCTCCTGATGATGATGGGTTAGTTTTTAGATGGTGGGGGGTTTTTACAAATCTCCCTTGACTGTCTCTAAATCTAGGCATAAATGAACATGACTTCTAACTGTGTTTTTGTTTATTTTTGTGTGTTGAAATTTTTTTCTTTTTGTCTGAATCCTTTAAGTACGCCTCCCCGGCAACGACGCCAAAATGTAGTGTTCTAGCTAGGGTACTAGACTAGACTATATTTATTATCGACCAGGATGCGTAAGCTTAGAGGCATGCGTCTAAAGTATATAGACATAAAGGATTGTTGGCTAAGTGGTTATGATGTAGGTCACAGGGCTTCTTTACAGAAGACTGGGGTATGTCACCTATCATCCAAACACTCAGGTCACTCTGCTAATATACCTGATTACAATACTATCATTAAATACATTTACCAAATTACACACTGAAACTAAACACTGTGTATCACTGCAACAATGATCTCAATCTCCTTACAAAGATATTACACATAAAACCCTTGTTCAGTAAACACCCAACATTCACTAATATTTATACAATATCAAAATATACAGAGATCATAAATGGATTTTGAAATGAAAACAAAGTTCATGACAGTTCTTTTAAAAGACAACACAGGGATCGAATCCCTTACAGGACGTACTTCAAGATCTCAGTGATGACTGTTCAGGCATTACCATAAACGCAAACCATATACATTCGATGGAAATCAAGAGCTATTGAAATCGAAACCCAATTAATTGTAACTGCTATGCAAACCATATAATACCTATTGAAATCGAAATCCAATCAATCGTAACTACTGTGCAAACCATATGATAACCTAAGTGCAAATAAAATGAAAAGAACAGTATACCGGTTGAACGCAGGGCCCGTCCGCGTTCCAGAGGTACACTGGACTATATTCGACCGGCTATCAAATCAATGCACGAGACACAAGTCGTAACTGTAACTGGATTCTTAGTATTAAGTTCAAAAACTCTGTTTCAGAATGATACAACGATTAACCATTACATCCATTACTCGGACTGTATTTACATATGTCTAGCACAACCATGTCATTTCGATAATGAATGTACATTCGGAATTTGGCTGTTGCCACTTTTACTACATCGATCTTTTCAAAATGTTTCTATCCTAACTGATTTCAAAAAGAACAAAAACTAAATCAAATTAGAATGAGTTGTTGTTTCCGCCTTTGTCGCCAATGTGCCATGCTTTGACCTGAGTTGACCGCGCATGTAGGAGGGTCGATTTGGCTATAGGATAGGTGTTTGTCCATGCTTGGACATTCTACTTTTCATCCACGCCTTTCGTTCTAGCCCAGCTGTTGTGCCACATGTCAAACAATGAGCTAATTACAGGATGTTGGAACTTCCTGTAACCATTTCACCAAAAACTTCTAATTCTTCAACATAAAATTCCTAAATCAATTTCAATGCATTTTAATAACTATAAGACTATTAACTAACCAATTTCCAAGTATTCTAAGGGATATATGATGAAAAGGAATGGGTAAATGATATGTTTTAGGAGGAAAAAGGGGTCTTGGGATGATACCAACATAAGGCGATTTGCTATTTGCTTCGCAATATCGCAGATCGTAATATCGCAGAATGGCAATATTGCAGATGGCAATATTGCAGAATTGCAACATCGCTGATCGTAGAATATGACAATCATCTGTTAATGTGATATCTGCAAAATGTGATTTGCGATATGCGCCATCGCATATCGGAAGTTTGAGGTTTTTCAGCGTAATTGATATTTGAGGCATGCGATGCGATGAATGTTTTTAATGCGTAGTTTCGCATCGTGATCTCGCAATCTTAGAATTCCGCTTGTAAGGAGGTATCCATTACCCTTTTTGTGATGCGATATTTCTTAAGGAGTGATTTTATCCTACCTTATCATAAAACTTAAGCCTTTTTATATTTTTCAAGGGTATTCTCCTAAGTTTATGATAGTAAGTTTTATTGAAAAAGGAAATACAAGCACTAATCGATTTTTTTAAATTTTTTGACTAATGGCCCCCCACTGATTTAGTATTACTGATACAACTAAATAAGAAGGGGGGTTGTTGTTTGCCACAGAACAACCTCAACTTCAAAACCAAAATCCTTAACTCTTACTACCATTTCAGTAGAGACCAAACCAACTACTTACCCAACCATTACCAAACCCAAACAATAAAAACCCTCAGAATACTTACATGGTTGAAGGACAACAATTTCCAAATTATACGATCACTCCTCTAGATCTCAATGATGTTCAACTAAGATCTAGTAGGATGTTAGAAAAGGAAATACCTTCTATAGTTATTCAGGAACAAGACAATTCTGAGGAAGATTCTCTACATCCCAATAAAAGTTTGAAGCAATATCTCTCCAAAACCAAAATACTGAAAATGAAAAATAGAAAGAACCAATGAACTCAACTCCTATCATTGAGGAACCAGTATCTACTTCTGCACCTCCTTTTCCTGAAAGATTACAAGTTGATAAAGGAGTATAAAAGAAGATTATGTTGCCTAATTATGATTTTCTAGATGAATTGAAAAACGTCTGTATCAAAATCCCTTTGTTACAAGCTATTAAGGAGATTCCAATCCTAGCTAAAACAATAAAGGAGTTGAGCATAAAGAAACCAGGAAGAAAAGAAAAAGAAACAAAAAGAATTCACCTGGTAGGAAAAATAGCAGATACAATGATGGGAAAAATTTCCATACAAAAGTATGTAGATCCAGGAAGTCTAATTGTGAAAACACACATCAATGGAGTTGAAATTCCAAATACATTGATTGATTTAGGAGCAGCAATAAACATGATGAGCAAAAAAACCATGGAATAGCTCAAGCTTCCTAATCTTCTTTACACACCTACATTACTGCAACTACCAGATAGATCTGTAATTAAACCAAATGGTGTGTTAAATGATATTTCAGTGTCCTTAGATTCTTGGGAATACCCTGTTGATTTTATGATCTTAAGCCCCAAGAACAATCTAGGAGGACATCCATTTATCATGAAATAGGTTAGGTATAGATTAAATAAATAGGTAAAGATGGAATGGATAAAATAGATTCTCCCAGGGAATTCCCTTCGGGAAGGTCGAAACATTGAAATATTTTTCAATATTAGATTGGAAATGAACGAAAATAATTCAAGCCAATTCATTTCCAAAAATGAAACCCTGTTGACATTTTCAACAATAGACTCAATATCTGCATCTTTATTGAAAAAAATTTCTAGCTCTGATTTGATTAAGGAGTAGGCTTATTTCCATGGATCAAATTAGTTTTCATTATAAATAAAAGGTAACAAAGATAGAATACTAGATTGTTTAATAGCGTTAGTCATTAGACATTGTTTTTTTGAAGTTAATCCATTCACCTGGATGGATAATATTTTTCCTTGATCACTAATAATCCGACTACTTAGGCTCATATTTTTATAATCGATTCGATCTCCCGACCTAATAGGTGACAAATATCTATGAATTGGTTTCAAATTTCTACGAATTTGTTTCAAATGTTTGTGAATTGGTTTCATATGTCTACGAAAATATCGCGTGGGTTTATCCATAGTATGTTTCATGAATCTTTTGAATATTATTTACTCCAAATATTTCGAAAATATTGTTCCATTAAAGGTCTTGTTGAAATACCATTTATTTTTATATCTGTGATTTACTCCTATCCATGGGTAGGGATAGTATGTTTAATCTCTTTTTCTATCTCTCCATGAATGGTATGCTTGTAACAATAGGGACGCAATTTATTTGATTCCAATCAAATAGGTTTATTACATTTACTTTTCTAAGTCGTATATCTAGCAATCCCTGGGAATATATTACAAACACTATCTTGGGTACAAGTAGTGTACTCCAAAGTAATTTTAACTATTATATCTCTGCTCTTGGCCATAAACTTACTTTGAATGTTGTGTCTACTTTTATTTTCAACCTAAAAATGGAAAAGAGAAAAAGGGATAGAAGTTGATATCCAGAGATCCTATGGTGAAACATTTGAAAGTAAAAAAATGATTGACCAAGATTTTTTAGTTGTACTTGCAAAATTGAATGTGGAAAGAATATTTAGATCGATATTTCTACTTGAATTCTACCCCCTTCCAGTCCTAAATTTGGATCCTTTTTGGGGATGAATGCACTAATTTCTCCAATAGGTATGAGAAGTCAATCTAGCACAATATTTTTTTCCCTTGGCTTTAAGGGGAGGAAAAAAAAAAATTAAGAGGAAAAAATAAGAGCATCTAGAAAAACACAATTGGTTTTTATCATTAGGCAGGCTAAAAAACTGAACCATAAAATAGCTAACACAGGTGTTGTTGAAATATAGGTCTTTAGTTCTTGCATTGTAAATTCTCCTTATTTACCATAATTTGTAGGTGATTGAACCGTATCAATAGTTATGAATTCTAGGGAAAAATCAAAATTGATGAATATATGTATAACATGATCCAGGTTGTGGTTCTATTTATAGAAAAGGAAAAATATGTTTCATCACCTTAATGAATAGTTATCTTCTAGATAATATATCCTACATGCATGTATAAAGTCTTTTCACTCACGAGATCAAAGAGAAACGAAGGTGGAAAAATGTGGGAAACATATTTCGAATTCTATAAAATAACGTTGTCTAATGACTAGAAGGGATGAAACATAGCTTGGTAGCGTGTTTGTTTTGGCTAAAAAATGTTGTAGGTTCAAACCATGTCATCCCTACCCTTCCCTTCTTTTCTATGGAAAGAAAGGAAAAAAATATCATTTGATATCGATTCGACGGGAACATCAAATAATTGAATCGTATCAGATGTGAAAGTGCTTGGCTCTAAGAGTATCAACAAAACGTATTTTTCTTTTCTCTTTGAATATTAAAGAAAGTGTTATTAGTTTAGTTTGGTAGAATGCAGGCATCCAAAACCATATGCAATAGGTTCAAATCCAAGCCTATAAATTATCGATAATTCATTCCAACTTGAACAAGTAATGGAATCTGACCTCCCACGAAAAGTAGGAGGCCAATGAAATTGGAGGATATTCCAAGATCAAATATCCAATTGATCACCATGTCAGTATTGTGAGTATGAAGTTACGAATAATCTGGCCAAAGTTATAGGAATTAGACCTAATTCGATTTCGGATGGAAAAGCGTTAATTATTTCAATTCAATGTAATAAGTTGGGATAATAGCTATATTGGATAGTACCTTGAATTTGCTATGAATCTCAATGATCAGAAATTGATATGGAGAGAATAAACAAAATTATTGAAATTAAAATAGTGAACTCAGAGGATTTCCCCTTCATTTTGAATAAGTTATATCTTGCTTGAGCTAATGAATAGGACTAGGGTGATGATGATAGAAGCCAATAAGAAACCAAAATAACTAATTATAGTTATAGTAGGCGTGGAAGGACTAAATGAAATATGGTTTATACATATCTTCATGAGACAATTACCTAAATTTTTGTTTTCATAACCTTGAGATCAAAATACAAAATAAAAATTGACCCAATTCAGGATCATATATCTACTATAGGATATGTATTAATGAACATGGATGAGAGAGAGATCTATGGTAGAAGTCTCTTCATTATCCTAGAAATCTCCACATTCATCGAGCAACTAATGAATGGCACCCGCAAACCCCTTCACAAATCATGGAATGAAATATTCTAACATGGTGAATTAATTCTCAATAATTATGATTGGATCACCTGGAATTATCTTTTTATCAGTAGCAATTGGTCCAGAGACTGGACCAAAAGAAACCTTTCGAAAGACATGGCCAAAGTTTTGTGAATTTCACATTTAGGTGTTAGAATATGAATATTCACTTTGTTCTTTCATTTATTGATCTAATTGATCCAATCATTTGACCCTCAAATTAGGTTTTTCAATATTCTTTATTAGAGAGAGTAGAGCCCGATATTACAAAAATTCCACCTATTACAAAGAGTAACTCGTAATTTCACATACCTAAAATTGACTAGGTTCTATTGCACTATCCACTTGGTTTTATCTAATAAGTAACACGTACTCGTCAATAAAAGGTACTATATAATAAGTCTGTCGCATAAATCCATCTTTGTCAGATACTATTGGAAAAGAAACACACATCTGCATAGCACCAATGATTCCCATGCAATCTGAATTACTGGGGTAATCTACACGGGCATAATGTGATGTTGGCATGAAAAATAAAGAAGTAAAAGTATCATATTTTGGATGAGTTGTATTGGTAGTGATTGATATCCTTTACAAGCAACATTCATCCTCTTTTCCAGTTCTAACTCCACCTGTATGCAGAAGCTAATTCCAATAAAAAATTTCCATTGTCTATGCAATTGTTACAACATCGATTGAGGGGGTTCCTTATGCACAGACCTCGAGACATGCAATATTCTCTTATTAATGTTGGGATTTAGCTGATCAAATAGAGATAGAATAATTTTTGGTATGAACATAATCATTCTATCTCGTTCCTTCTCGATACTCATCAAAATTGTATTACTGTGTCAAAAGAAAGCTAGCTATACTAGTCCAGTAGACTTCAAAGATACCCTTGGTATAACATTGATGATCGAACAAGGATTTGAGAAGATATCAATATGTTTCCATTTCTCGATCTCTATCTTTCATGGGAGAAATTCTCCCTTGACTGACTTTACAATAATATATGGAGTTGAACATGTATCGGAATATGGGATAATGCTCCTTTGATGGCATTATTACTAGTATTAGCTACTGGGTTATCCATAACACTACCATACCTTCCCTATTCATTGCAGGTTAGTTATTTGTCAACAAAGGTTTGGCTTATGATGTGTTTGGGAGCCCCTGGCCAAATGAGTATTTCACAGAAAGTCAACAAGAAATTCCATTAGTAACTGGCTGTTTCTATCCATTAGAGAAACTTTACTACATTTTTTTAGGAGGCACTAATGACTATAGATAGAACTTATCCAATTTTTACAGTTAGATAGTTGTTCATTAATGGGCTAGATATCCCTACAATTATTTTCTTAGGATCAATATCGGTAACATAGTTCATCCAAAAATAAAATGTATACTAAAAGAAGAGGAAGTATGTATATATGACACAACCAAACCTGAATGACCAAAATGTTGAATTGAATTGTACCAGTATCTACTGGGGTTTTCTACTAATTTTTGTACTTGTTGTTCCATTCTCCAATTATTTTTTCAATTGGAAATAATGAGAAGATTCTCACTCCATTCAAAGAGATCCAACACACATAATTATCTACACTATTACTGTTTATGTCTCGAGTATGACCACTTAAGAAAATGTGAAAAGGAGTAAGAGAAATGGCTGATACCACTGGAAGGATCCCTCTTTGGTTGATACATACTGTCACTGGTATTATCATGATTTGTCTAATGGGTGTCTTTTTCTATGGTTCATATTCCATATTAGGGTCATCCTTATAATAGGGGAAATTCACTTACTGTGGGAAATAGTATACATGCAAATGTGAAAAATCGATAAGGCCTTACCCTTCAAAGAAGGATAAGGCCTTATCAAAATATCTTTTTGAGATTATTTCTATATTAATATGAATTAGAAGGGAATATTTATATAAATACAATCACTCTGTCATTTACTTCATTCAATGCCTTTCAGTCAAGTTATGAGCTAATCCATTCTTCTACTATATGATCGGATAAAAAAAAATAAAAATAAAAATGGATCAATCCAATTTCAAGCTCGGTTGAAAGAAGAACATAAAAACGAAGAATATTAAGTACTAAATGTTTTCTCATTTCTCTGATGGGAGATTACGCAAAGCTTTTGTAAAAACCTGAACTATGAGAATCTAAATGTGCATATAGAATATTTTCTTCTCTTACTTTGGCTTACAAAATAAAAGAGGAGGAAAAACACCTTTTATTAATTTTATCTCATGAGGAACGAACCCTATAAAAATTTCTATAGGTTTTATTTTTATGACTGATTATTGCCTCTTACTTGTCTTCTCTTCCTTCTTTAGGTATTTTAGTATCATGTACAAATAAATCTTTAATTTACAAGGGAATTGATGAATAGGACAAGATCGGAAACCCAATTAGTTCCTTGAACAATGAAATAGGATAAAGAATGGGATCATAGAAAATAAGAATCTTCTCTAAGATTGCTTAGTTATTCTCCTCATCTCTCCTCCCTACGATCTATCTCTATTTTCCAGACCGTTTGGACAGGGAAAGGAGGGAATGACGTGTACATAGTACACGATATAGCATATGGGGATCATTCAACAAGTTGATATGTTCCAGTGCTTATGGAGTCACTCCCTATTTCAAATTTATTCCAATTTAGATATATGTATAGAAACATTTTCTCAAGAATATATAAGGGAGAAGGAGGATAAAAGGTTGCGAAGGGGTATTCATTTTTAAATCAATAAGTAAAGGTCATGTTCAAAAATATATGGACCTATAGATTCATCTCAGCCAATTGAACTTTCTCAAATTGTTTATTCTTAAGGACCAAAGATATTTGTGCCAAAACGACACATGCTAAGAATAATAAAAGACCTTTAACACGTAACGGATCTTGAAGTACTATCTCTGCATCTCCTTAACCAAATCCACCCACATTAGGGTTATTCATTAATGGATGATCGACCTTGATCAATTCGCCTTCTAAAATAATAAGCTCCTGTCTTGGAGGTACAATGTTAGCCACTTTCCCATCGTCTGATCTATTATTTATAGTTATCTCATATCCACCCTTTCCTTTACGTAAAATTTTTCTCACTCTTCCTGTTGCTGAAGCACTAGACTATATTGTTTTTTTTTGTAAGCTTAGGTAGAGCCTCCTTTTCTATTTATATAAAAGTAAATTGAAACCACATAAAGTTAATAGGTGCCCTCGACTTGCCCATTGGGAAACCAAGTCTGTTGGCCACCTATGCATGTTGTAAGCCATCCAAAAATGGTAGATTATTAGTCTTTCTACCCAAGCGATATAGACATAACTATTTAAAAACCAGTCTATAGTCTTAGATCCCATAAGCATGCATGTAAAATAAAGCTAGCCGCTAAAAAAACAAAACCTTGAGTTATAATTATGCTCAACTATTCTTTGAGGTCTTCTGGTTCTGACTCAACTGTAACTGGATCTTTTGTTGAATCTCCAGGTGCTAGTGTCATTTCAATAATCCATGGAATGTGTCACTGTATACTGTCCAGTCTTATGTCCTGCTTGCAGAGCTGAAACTGGATAGTTTGCAGGTATTTTTTATAGTCTGGCATGTCTCTGATGATTAGATCCATCCCCATGGACACTTATTCCATTGCTTTTCCTACCACTATTTTCATGAGCCAATACAAATGCAAGATCTATTTGAATTGGGATAGTCTCCCTCTGGTGTTCTGAGGATCTAGAATATGGTATTTCCATTCCTCCATTTCATCCTCAGAGTCCTCTTCCATAATTCTTTCCTCCATTTCTTCTATAATTTCTCGGATCCCTACATCCATCCCTTCCTTGTATGCTTTTTCTGCCACCCTGACAATCTCGTTCATGGGTCGTCTTCCTTACCTCTGTTCCGAGGTTCCCAGGTCCTTTGAACAAGGACCAGATTTCAATCGTCCTTCATGACCTCTTCCTCTGGTTGGACACGCCATGTCGCCAGTGTCTGCTACCTGCTCACAATGGCACAATTCAATGTCAGGATAAAACAACCATTACCATCCAAATGCCAATTGCTTCATGGGGTTTCTGTTCTCCATCCCTACCTCCCCTCTGCCCACACTCTGTTATTCCCAAGTAATCAAGTGACCCAAGGGTGGGCTTCACCTTTTCCCTGCTCCCCTCGACCTGCCTCTCGGTCAAACCCATAGTCTCTGTTTCTCCTCCACTATCCCTTTCTCCCGCATTGAGGTCCCTCGGGTTAACCCATTCCCTGTGCAACCCCAGTAGAGCGAACAAAGGGAGCTTCACACTGAGACTCTCCTCCCTCCCCTTGCCTTGCTTGCCATCGCCACTCCCTCCCCTCGCAGCGCTACCTCCTCTACATGTCATCCATTCCTTGGTTAGCTTCCTACCCAACTTCCCTTCCTAGGCTTGCTCTTCTCTATTGTCATAACTACCCCTATATACCTAGAAATTTGGCCTAAGGAACTTCTTCGGACCCTAAGTCCTCCATTCCACCTAGATAAAATCCTCTCTAGGCTCGCTAGCCTTAGCCCTGAGTAAAATGTGCCACTTCCTATTAGCTACTATGCCCTCAAGCCTAGCCAGCATCAACGCAAAGCTACATGGCCACTCTTCCTCACTGCTTTTTCTCTTTCAGTGCAACATAACCTCTCCCCATGGTATTTGCTTCCCCACCTGGCACAAATTTCTTCCCCCACCCGACATACTAGACTTTCCTTCACAAATTACAGAAAGAAAAGAGTTAACGTACCCATGGTTGTTATGCCTACTTACTGAGTGTGAGTATGGATGGTCCTCCGCTCTCGTTCTCTCACTACCCTGTAATCGAGCTATCCTTCCTTCTCTATGCTCCCTCTCATACTCTAACTTACCTACTTGCCGTCCTCACCACCTCTCCTCTTACCTTCGTACCAAACAACACTTTTCCCTTCTGATGTCACTGCAGACATGTGAGACTCCACCAAGCCCTACGGTATAATCGTGTGGGCAGTGGTAGGTAGTGCTTTCGCCTCCTGGCCTCTGACACCCATAATTGATTTTATTACCCACTCCGTCACCCCAATCGAGGGTTTTTTATGATCATTCTCATTGTGTCTGATCATGATAGTCATCTTGGGATAATATTTCTTTTAGCGGGTCCATTCTTGTATCCCTTGGCTGTATAGGCCATGTTCTTCCCATGTTTCCTCCTTGCTGATTACACCCCCAGTTGGCCAGGAAATCGGTGGCTTTATTCCCTTCTATTTTTACGTGCTTGATTATCATATAATCAAATCGTTTCATTATTTCTCCCAACTCTTGGATGAGGCTTGTTGTTCTCCAACTTTGCCTCAACTTGTCCCATGCCTTTCTATTGTAAAGTTTCCTCATCGTGTTGATTACCAGTAATGAATCCTCTTCAACTTCCAGTTGTTTATACCCAAGCCTAACAACTATTCTCATACCTTGTCGTACTGCCATGAGTTCTGCTTCATTGTTACTCATCATGCCGCAATATGCAGCATACAACAATCTAACCCTACCTTGGCAATCTCTGAAGATGCAACCTATCCCTGCAATCCTCAGGTTCTCATTGGAGGCTCCATCAAAGTTCAATTTAATGAATCCTTCTGCTAGTCTAGTGAAATTATGGGGTAATTCTCTGCTCTTCCTTGTTGCTTTCCATGTATGAGCTCCCACCATTTCTTTAGCTAGGTTTAGCTTTTTTAGAATTCTTGCTTCCTGTGGTGAGGTCTCCCAGTCCTCTTGGCATCATTCTTATGCTAGGATGGTTTCCCTTATATGTTCTATTACTCCTCTTCATACCTACTCTGGAATGGATTCCTTGTTTTTGAAAATCCGTCGGTTCTATTCCTTCCATATCACCCAAATATTAAATCCGACTGTTAACCTGAAAGCTCTATTTAGAACTGAGCTGGTAAAGTGGCCTCATCCCCAATGTTGGATTGTCTCTCTTATGCTCAGTTGATTCATATTCGTCCTTCTGAAGACCCCAAAGATAGCTTCCCACTATTGTTGGGTGAACTGGCATGAATTTGTTAAGTGTTCTATATTTTCATTGTCCTACTTACATAGACCACATAGGGATGGTCCTTGTATCCCTGTTTTCTGAATTTGGTCCCATGTCAAAATTTGGCCTTTGCATGTTAACTAGAGGAAGTGAGCGACTTTTGGCCACCATTTTCTATGCCAGATTTGTTTCCATAGATGTTGGAGTCCTTCCTATTCCTGCTCAGTTTTTAAACTGTATGCTTCTTTGATCATGAAAGGCCCTTTCATAGAGGGTCCTCATCTCAAGATATCAGGTCCTATTCTAATAGATATCTTTCTTATTCCCATTTCTTTTACATAGATTCTCTTTGTTCTTCTTCTATATTTTGACCCCATTCTTATGGGTTTTTCCAAACTCTCGAATTCTCCTCATTGTGGTCTTCTTTCCAAAACTCATCTACTCGATTTATGCCTACATCTTTTGAGAACTATAGAATATTTCTGAGTTATTGCTTTCCATTTAAGTTTTCTCATTTTTGCCAAGCCTCATCCTAGAACTTCACTATTTTGTTGTTTCATATTTCCCAGAAAGCATTTTTTGTGATTATGTCCCTATTCTGGCTTGCCAGGTTCCAAATGGTAGATCCTCTTGGTGGGTCTGCATACCATAATATATCCTTTGTTGTCTCCGGCATGTTATACTTCCTCTTCCATATTCATTTCCAGAGGTCACCTCCTCCTGCCATCCATCTCCACCATAGCTTGGCTCCCATAATTTGGTTGATGGGGTATGGATCCCTCAGTCCTAGGCCCCCTTCCTCCTTTTTCTTGGTCAATCCTTGCCAAGATATAAAAGCCCATTTTTTCTGTTGTTGAGGCTCACCCCATATGAATTTCTTAAATATTTCCACCATTTTGGAAAATGTCGATTTTGGGGCTGCTATCCCAGCTAGTTGATAAATTAGGATTGATTGCAGGGCTGATTTTACCAGGACTACTCTTCCTGCAAGGTTTAGGGATCTAAATGACCAGTTGGCTAGCCTTTCTAGTATCTTCTAGATAGTCTGCTGCCAATTTTCCATCTTGAGAGAATTGATTGCCAAGGGTATTCATAGATACTTGGTGGGTAACTCTCCTACCCCGAATCCAAAAATTCTTGCGAGGTAATTTTTTACATTACCAGTTGTGTTGAAGAAGTAAGCACATGATTTCTCCTTGTTAATTTGAGTGCCTGAGGCTTCCATGAAGAGATCGAGGATGTATTTCATCATTTTGACTTCCCTGAAAGATACAGCATAGAAGAGCATGATATCATCCAAGAACTGTTGGTGGGTTATTGGGATATCATTCCCCCAAACCCTTATCCCTTTGATTCTATCCTCCTGTGCTTCCTTTTTGATATACCTTGCTAGCCCATCTGCAACAATAATGAAGAGGAAGGGGGATAGGGGATCCCCTTGCCTAAGACCTCTAGTGGCGTTGAAGGTGGATGACGGGGTTCCATTTAAGAGGATTTAGAAGACCGGGGTTGATATCACCATCGAGATCCATTCTATCCACCTGTTATAGAAACGAAAGACCTCCAAAACTTTCCTCAAGTACTTCCAATTTAATCTGCCATAGGCTTTGAATAGATCCAATTTAATCATCATTCCAACCATCTTTTTTTCATCTTAGAGAGTGCACCACTTCTTTGGATGTTATCAGTCCATCTAAGATCTATCTACCCTCAAAAAACCCTGCTTGTTCTGGGGATATAATACTAGGCAAAATCGGTTTCAATATTTTGACTATCAAAGTGGAAATAATTTTATAAATAACATTACAAAGGGAAATAGGTCTAAAGATCTATGGGTCATCTGACTTGGAGGTTTTAGGGATGAGAGAGAGGAGGGTGTCATTTAAACCTAGGCATACCTTTTGATTTCTTCTGGATTCTTCCACCACCTCTAGGATGTCAGTGCCTATGAATTTCCATGCAGCTTATAGAATTCCACCGTAAATCCATCTAGTCCTAGGGCATTATTTTTCATCAGTCCTTTCACCACTTCCTCGACTTCCTCTATCGTAGCTGCTCTCATTAAAGCAAGGTTTTGATCTCTGGTGATCATATTGGGGATCTGATTACATATTATACGAACTGCTTCTTTCCTTTCCTCCTATGGTTCTGTTAGAAGGTCCTTGAAATGTTTAACCAAGGTTTCCTCCATATCCTCATGTTGCGTTTGTCGGACTCCTTTATTTTTCAAGGAAAAGATTTTGTTTCTCTGTCTGTACTGTATCATCACCTTGTGGAAAAATTTGGTGTTCCTTTCTCTCTCCCTTAACCAGTTCACTCGTGACTTTTTCCGCCATAAGTTTTCATATTTTTTCCTTTTTTCCTCTATTTGGCTAACCAATCTGCCTTATTCCACCGCTAATTCTTCACTTCGCCCTTCGCTTATAATTTCTTGTTGTATTTCCATCATCCTTTGACTTAACTGTTGTTGGTCATGTATGATGTTTCCAAATTCCTCATGGTTCCACTTCTTGATTTTTTGCTTCATTTCCTTCAACTTAAGCTGGAACATTTACATTCTGTTTCTTCCCCTTTGTTCACTTTGCTTCCACCAATCCTCTACTTTGTTTATAAACTTAGGGTCTTTGAGCCAAAAATCCTCAAATCGTAATGGATGATTTTTTGGACTAGCTTTAAGATCAATCTCTAATCTAACTAGCTAGTGGTCCGACCCCATCCCAGGTAATATCATCGCTTCCAAAATAATGTCTCTACTTATAATCTGCTCAGATATTAGGAACCTATCTAACCTTGAGGCAATTTGATGCTTCCCTCCTCTTCTGTTATTCCAGGTGTGTATCCCATTATTAGTTAGGATATCCACTAGCCTCTGGTCATTTATGGTATCCGCAAACAAATCCATATCTCTATATATTCTTCACACACCTCCTATTTTTCATTCAAGGATGTAATCATGTTGAAATCCCCTCCTATAATCCATGTTGTACCTTGGTACAGACCTTGCATATTTACTAAGTTTTGGATGAAAGTCCTTATTTCTCTTGGGATATAAGGACCGTAGACCCCTAAGAGGAGAACCCATTCTTTGGATCCAATGTTTCTAAATTTTCTAGAGAGGATTCTTGGCATGCTTACCCATTCTTCGAACCTTACTTCTTTAGGGTTCTAAAGTATGGCCTAGTTGCTTGCACTTCCCATAGCATCTTGTCCTACTATCTCATACCTGGGCTTGAAGTTTCCCATGATCTCCTTCAGTTTTAGTTCATTGATCTTTGTTTCTTGAATTAACATCACACTAGGTTTATCTTTCCTCAGTCTTTCTTTGACATATCTCTATTTCCCTTTACTGTTATACCTCTTATTTTCTAGGTCATAAATATCACTTCAACAATTTGGTTGGTTGGTGGAATGCCTCTGATAATGGCACCACTCTTCTTGAGTTAACAAGAATTTCTCCCACCATTTGGATGGATTCACTCATGGGTCTTATTCCCCCTTTTTCCCCTCCTTTTCCTAGTACTCTTGATTCCTACCAATGTCCCCCCTATGATCCTAGATGCTCGGGTTGAATTATCATGATCTTTCTTAGTTTCATTTTATATTGTTGAAACATTTCTTCGTAAAGCTTCTTTTGGTTTTCTGGGATGAACCTCTCATCTAGATGTCTCCATTCCTGTAGTCATCTCTTCATCACTTGTCCCTCTTCGCTAAAATTTTCCTTCTGTGGGTCTCTCTCCATCTGGCTTTGCTCCATCTGTATTTTATTTACTTCCACTTCATTTTATTGCACTGTTTTGATATGTTCTTGATTTTTCCCTTTATCTTTTTGTATTGGCTCTATTGGTTCGTCACTGCTTTCCCCATTGATCTCTTCCATTTCCTCTTCCTGTAGCACAAAGAATTTTTTTTGATTTTCTGGTTCCTTCTCTTTCTATGCATTCTTATCATTACTCATTGGTTTTTGGGTCCTTTTCCTCCTGTGGACCTCTTGAAATCACCCTTCCACTTCTTTACCATATCCTTCTTCCTTCTTGCTTGCTTGAGTGGGATCTGGGAAGTTCTGCGGGCAAAATCTGAATAGATGCCCTTATTCATGGCATCTCCTATGCCTGAAGAGTATATGCTCATAATCTAGAGGTTGTTGCTAGATTTCATCATGATATTCTACTTCTATGCAATGAGGAAGAGGTTCTGTAATGTTCATATAAACACAAATTTGGGCATATGAAGTGTACCTTCGTTTTCTTGTTGTGTCAGCACCTTGACGAATGTCCCAATCAAGTTACCTATTCCTTCTACGATTTTCGGGTCCCAGAAATCCATTGGGAGGCCAAATAGGCGAACCCAGATTGGCGCGGACAACATTTTTCCTGAGCCGGGTTATAACATTCTTCCGAGCGGTGCATAAATAAACCAACATTATTGAAGAAATAAGGACCATCTTCAAATACCTTCTCTTTATCTTCTAGGTTAGAGAATACAACTAAAAAGAAACCTTTCGCTCCTAGTTTCAAGTCTATGTGATATTTTAGTTGCCAACGATGTTGTATCCATTTAACCATTTCCTTCTCTACAGGCTAGGCCCCTATGAATTTGCAGATCAGCGCATGATCTTTCATAAACCCTCTATATTCCTCCAGTTTGTTGTTGGGGATAACAAACCTTGGTTTTTTTGCTGCTATGGGCAAGCATTTTCCTCCTAGACCAACTTGCCAATGCGCTCCTGTGACAGGTGTATCCTTGCCCCTTTTTCCTCGACTTCTCGTAGTCCCATTTCTGCTTGCTTCTCCCGCCATCACATTCTTGTAGGAGGGGATCGCTCCCCCCTGCCAGGATCATCATACTTCCATCGGTTTGTGCCTACCCTAGCCGGTCTTGCTCTACGACCCGTGATAATGCTACCTTGTCCTTATATGCTGTGGTCTCCCTTGCCAACTGTCATTGTTGCAAGCCTGTCAGGGGAAAACCCTGCATCAAACCCTAGCCTGTGACTCCGCTCGAACTAATAACATTCAGTTCTTAATAATGCCAATTGTTGGTTACTATAGACTATATTGTTGCTCTTACTCCCATCAGGATAAATTTTTCCTCTTCCTCTATTACCACCCACATATGGGATATTTCAGAAAGTGTGCTTCTTTAACAATAGCAGGATCTGGTGAAAGGATGGGGAACACATGTTCACTATATTTTTTACCAGGAATGTTTTTTTATTGGGATGATAGTTCTGAAAATAAAGATTACCTGTATTTTTCCTAATCTAAGGGGAAATACGATCCGGAGGAGCTATCTCAAAGCCCTTGGGTAAAATTAGAACAACTCCTACATTTAAAGCCCCTTTATTTCCATTAGAAAGAACTTGTTTCATCTGCTTATCATAGGGGATCTTAACAACTGTTTCAAATATGGTATTGGGAAGAACAGAATGTGGAACTTCAACATCCACAGGTTTTTTTGCCACGTGACAATTGGCACATACGTTACACATTATAAAAACTTAATTTTGGTATTAAAGGGTTAAAAATAGGAAATTTTCAAATTAAACAAGTTCCAAGCCATGGACTCATGGGGGAGGGGAACCCTATCTTTAATATAATGCCATAAGTGTAATTTTTTTATAATTCATTGATCCAAGTCCCAATTACCATCCTTTGTTGAGTTGCAACTCACTTCTTGAAGCCATTAAAGGACACATACAAAATTTGTTTTGGGAAAATAAAAACCAAGATAAGTAATAGAATTAATGTTTGAGGCTCCTATACATGTATTTTATTAAGGATAAGGTGACCAAGATATCCACAATCTCCTAATGTAGAGTTTTCAAACATTGACCTTAAAGTGAAAAAATTGCATTGCCTCTTATTAATCAAAACCATAGTTCTAGTAATCATCAAATATTTTTTTTTTTCATAGATTCATGGGAGGGGTGTGAACAGGTGTAATCCTATTACACTAGTACAAAAAAAATGAAAGTTAATCCCTAGAGTCCTAGTTTTTATTTCATGATAAGTTGCAACTTAATTTCAAAAAAATTTAGGTATACATGGGAAATTCCTACTAGGGGTATAGAAACCAAATTGAAAAACTAAGAATTTAGATAAGATTGATGTGAACATGTTATCCATAATCCCTTGTTCCAAATTTTTCAAAATTAGACTTTAAGTGCAAAATTTTCATTGTTTCATAATTAACAAAACCCACCTTCCAAAAAAACTCAATTAAAACTAGGTCAAATCCATGAATTTGTGGGATATGGGTAACCATAGATGAAATACGATCTGAGTGCAATATAATTAACATTTTACCAAATTAAATCTCAATTAAGATTTTATGATGATTTATAACTTGATTTTCGAAGCAATTTAAAGAAACATAGAAAATTTCTACCAGGGGCATATAAATCAAACCAAAAACCATTTTTGAGTGGCATAATCTTTAATTCTAGAAACTATAATTAATAAATTAATAAAATTCTAAAATAATGTATATTTGATATATAAAATAATAATTAATAAATTATTGTAAAGTCAACACAATATAATATATTTATTGGATTAGAAACTTAAAAGATATTCCATTTTAAAATATTTCTAATAAGCCTAGTTTAACTAATAAATATATTCAAACTTCACATTTTGAGCTCATAAAAGTACACTTGTTATTTAAAAATAAATAAAAAACTGAAAAGAAAAAAATCATAAGAAAGGATGACATTGTTTACTAAGGCCACAAATTTGCATATATATATATATATATATATATATATATATATATATATATATATATATATGATTATAGTAGTGTCTGAATGATGTTTTTTGATGGTGGATATAGACTCAACACTATCAAAACCTTTTGCGTCATTCCAAATCTTGAAATTTAATATATGTAGCCCAAATTTGCCAAAATGTTTGCCAGATTTTAACAAAAATTATAGAGAATTTCAACTATTTTTTGGACAAATTTGTGACCTCTTTAAACTACTCTATAAAAATCTAACAATTTTTTTTTTATCATAAACATCTTAAAATTATAAAGAATTATAAAATTTTACCTTGAAATTATATATATATTAAAAAATAAAAATAAAAAAAATTACAAACGATTTTGAAGTTTTAAATGACATATATATATACTATACAATAATATAAAGTTAAATTAATATAATATTTAATAAGTTTGGGAAGAAATGAATTGTAAAAATAATTGGGTTGAGTGGCTTATTTTATATTCCAAAATGTGTTTGACACCACTTAAAAAGAAATTTGAAAATAACTATTTTGTGCATTAAAACATAAACTTAATATAGGTTACAATTTATATAGATATTTAAGATGAAACAAGTTAAGTAATAGATAAATTTAATTTTGTTTTTATTGAAAAATTTCAAAACCTTGTTTTTTGTTTTGGAGGCAAGATTTTGAGAAAAAGTTTGCACTTAGAGGGATTTGATCTCAAAGCATGATAAACCTGGAATTAGATGGATATAATTGAGTTTATAGAAAAAATAAATTATATTAACTAATAGATAAAATACTTTTTTAAATAAAACTTAGGCAATATAATTTATAGAAAAACTGTGAATTTTTATTATATAAAATACACTTTTAAATACATAAATAAATTTAACACCATAAAAGACTAGGAATTTACAAATTAAACAACTTAAATTTATTATTCTTAAAAAAAATCTACAAACCAATTTCTTTTTATAAACCACATAAGTATATTATTCTTTAAAAAATCTACACACCAAAAACACACAGTAATAAGGAAAAAATCATTCAATAGTAGTTTAAAAAAATTTACAAACCAAAAACACTCTAATAAGGAAAGTATCATTCAATATATTAGTTAAAATACAATATATTTAGCAAATAACAACCTGTTATCCCATTAAATATTAAAGCCAAACCTTAATTTATTTTATAAAACCAAAACGGGAAAAGGAGAAAGAAAATGAAATGAAAATGTTTGGTTACTGTCCGCTAACATGGATTCGCAGGGTTTGATGGCAACACTAACAATGACGCTCTTATTCAGTGAGAAAGTCCTGTGAAAAGTTCCCTAGCTTGTGTTCATGTAAAGATTTCGGAGGTTCGTTTTGTTCCTAATGGACTCTGGGAATGCCCGCAGGGTAGAGAACCCTCGCAGTTGAGTCTGTGGAGGCCAGTCAGGTTTCCAATGGAGTTTGCAGAGTGGAGCACCACTACGCATATTTTGATTCCTTCATGGGTAATTCTTGAGGCTTTTTTTTTGTACTCCCTTTTCCTTGAATTACACAAGATTGCCAAAGTGTTCAGTGCCTTCGTGACTTAAGTTGTCTCCAGTGTATGAAGATTCCTTTGTTCGCATTGCTTGCATGCTATATAGGTATCGACTCTTTTTTTTTGTTTCTCCTAAATTTGGGTTCAATTCGCACTCTGAATACTCTATTATAATTTCATTTTATTTTATCTTGGAGGTATGAAATGGTATGCTTCAGCGGCTCCATTACTAATCCTCGAATGTTCTTTGCTCCAAGTTTTTAGCTTGAATTCTCCCTCTGTCTAGTTCCTTCTTAAGTTAAGGCTAGTATTTGGAACCAGCACGCTTGATAACTTCTCTAGTTATGACTTTTAGGTTGACCAACCGTGAACTGTTGTTCCTATTCACTGAAATGGTTATATAATAAGTTCATTTTTTGTTTATCAGACATCTCGACAAGTTTACTCGATTTCCAGAACATAATTGTTGAGGATTTCTTTCTCTATCTTGAACATCAATATGGCGGTCTTGTCTCTTAGTTTTTATTTAAAATATTCCCATACTGGGGTTTCTCGTGTTGGTGAAATAGAAGAAAAATAGGAAAGAATTACATACATTCAGTTATATATTGACCAAGAAAACACCATAACTAACTAGAAACCAAACACACAAATAGATGCAGGATTTACGTGGTAAAACCTCAACAATGTGTCAAGGAAACATCCACGGGGCAAGGGATTGGAATTTATTAAATCAACAATAATTCTCCTCACTTACATTTCATGGGCATTCACTAGTTTTATATCATCGACCTCCATTACATAACTGACAATTCGGTATAAAACTGACTAATCACATTTTACCCAAAATTACTAATTCGTTGTCAAACTCACAAACTCCACGTTGACAACAATTTTCCTAATCCCTTGCCCATGCCCATTCGTCATCTTTTCTGCAAGCCAAGAGAATCTAAACACCACTGTAGCTTCTCTACTGTAACTGGCTTTGTGAACATGTCTGCACAATTCTCTCGTGTATGGACCTTTTGAAGAGCTACTTTTCCGCCATCGATCACATGTCTCAGAAAATGATACCTTACATCAATGTGCTTGGTTCTGCTGTGATAGGCAGGGTTCGTAGCCAAGTGAATAGCACTTTGACTGTCACATAGTACATTCACTTTCTCCTGTGTTCTTCCAATTTCATCGAGCAGACCCTTTAACCAGATTGCTTCTTTACTGGGATCTGAAGCAGCTATATATTCAGCTTCGGTAGTGGACAACACAACTGTTTCTTGAAGCTTTGACATCCAACTAATTCCTCCACCTGCAAGAGTAAAGACATAACCTGTAGTAGATCTTCTTTTGTCCAAATCACCTGCATAGTTAGCATCTACATATCCGCAGACTGATCCTTCACTACCATTAAAGACGATGCAATGGTCACTTGTGCCTCTTAGATATCGAAGCACCCATTTCACTGATTGCCAATGTTCTTTACCTGGATTTGCCATGAACCTGCTGACAACTCCAACTGCATGTGAAATGTCAGGTCTTGTAGATACCATCACATACATTAAGTTGCCTACAACATTTGCTTATGGTACATGAGACATATACTGCTTTTCTTCATCAGCTCCAGGACTTAAAACTGAAGAAAGCTTAAAATGTGAAGCTAGTGGAACATTAACAGGTTTCACATTGTTCATAGAGAACTTTTCAAGTACTTTTTCCACATACTTCTGCTGTGATAACCAAAGCTTACCATTTTTCCTGTCTTTGTGTATCTCCATGCCCAAGATATGTTTTGCTGCTCCAAGATCCTTCATATCAAACGTCCTAGAGAGTTGAGCCTTTAACATGTTGATCTCTTCCATGATTTTGCTTGCAATAAGCATATTCTCAACATACAAAGCTAAGATAATGAATATTCCATTGAAACTTTTGAAGTATACACAATGATCATACTCATTTCTTATAAAGTTCTGGCTCACCATGAAGGAATCAAACTTCTTGTACCATTGTCTGGGAGACTGCCTCAGATCATACAATGATTTCCTGAGCTTGCAAACTAATCTTCTACTGCGACCTCGTACAAAACCTTCTGGTTGTTCCATATATATCTCTTCATTCAAATCACCATGTAGAAAAGCCGTTTTAACATCTAACTATTCTAACTCAAGATTAAGCAATGGAGTTAGTGCCAACATAGTACGAATAGAAACAAGTTTTACAAATGGAGAAAAAATCTCATGAAAGTCTATACCTTCAACCTGAGAATACCCTTTTTCTACCAGTCTTGCCTTATACCTTTCGATACTTCCATCAACTTTCCGTTTCAGCTTGAAGACCCATTTGCATCCAACAACACTTCTCCCTTCAAGAAGCTCTACAAGATCCCAGGTATTATTCTTAGCTAAGGAGTCAATTTCTTCTTCCATAGTCGTTTTCCATTTTTCGCTATCTGTATCATCTACTGCTTCCTGATAACAAGAAGGTTCCCCATTTTCAGTAATCAAAGCAAAATATGAACCAGAATCTTCATACCTTTTGGGAGTTTTCCTTTCCCTTGTAGACCTTCTTAGAGCGACTGGTTTCTGAACTGGTTCAGAAACTTGCACTGGTTCAGAAGCTTCAACGACTTCCTTTGTGTCTTCAACACCTTTTTCTCCAGAAGTCTCTCCTTCCTTTCGACTGTCACCGAGCAGTCTAGCCTCCAACTGAACTCGTTGATTCGACGATACCTGTTCCTGCTCAATTCTTTCAACATTTGATTTTAACAGAGAGGATTCATCAAATGTTACATCTCTACTAATGACCATCTTCCGCAATGTAGGATCCCATAACCTATATCCTTTCACTGCATAGTCATACCCAACAAAGACATAACATTTCGACTTTGGATCTAAATTTGAATGCTGATTTTTCAGAATAAGAGAATAAGCATCACAACCAAATATTCTCAAATGTGAATAGTCACAAGACTGACCTGTCCAAACTTCTTCAGGAATTTTACAATCAATTGCTACTGAAGGTGATCTGTTAACTAAATAACAAGCAGTAGATACTGCTTCTGCCCACAACTCCTTTTGTAAGTTAGCATTGTTGATCATGCTTCTGGCTCTTTCCATAAGAGTCTGATTCATACGCTCAGCAACACAATTTTGCTGAGGAGTATAAACAGTAGTTTTATGTCTGACAATTCCCTCATCCTTACAGTATTGTTCAAATTCAACTGAAGTGAACTCACCACCATTTTTAGTTCTTAAACATTTAATAGATTTGCCTATTCTTTTCTCTACCATTACTTTAAATTGTTTAAAGACATTTAATACATTAGCTTTCCTTTTTAGCATATAGACCCAAACTTTACGGGAGTAATCATTAATAAACGTTAAAAAATACAGTGCACCTCCATATGACATAACAAGGGATGGCCCCCATAGATCAGAATGAATATAGTCTAAAACATCTTTACTATTATGATTTCCAACTTTAAATCTCAGTTTACACTGTTTTCCATACACACAATGTTTACAGAAATCTAATTTCAAGGATTTCAGACTGGGAAGAGATTTACGTTTCATCAGTATCTGAAGACCTTTCTCGCTCATATGTCCCAATCGCTGATGCCATAGACGAGTACCTGCTTCTTCCTTTTCTGACATAACCGCTGCTTCACTGACCTGAGTACTTCCTTTTAACCTACAAAGATTTCCGACTTTTTCTGCCATCATAACCACAAGGGCTCCTTTAAAGACTTTCAAGACGCCATCCTGACCTGTAAACTTATATCCATCTGAATCCAACACTCCCAAAGAGATTAAATTTTTCTTCAAATCAGGGTCATGTCTAACACTAGTTAATGTTCTAACTGTGTTATCATACATCTTAATCCTGATATCTCCCATCCCAACAGTCTGACATGACACATTGTTACCCATAAATACAAAACTACCATTTACATTTTTATACGAAGTAAACCAATTTCTATGTGGGCACATGTGATGCGAAGCACCAGAGTCTAACAGCCAGCTATCTAAACCCTGAGAGACATTACATTTAGGTGAAGTTTCATCTATCATACATAATTCTTCAGCAGATAAAAGTTCATCTATCATACCTGAATCGACCTGATTCGCTTCCTTCTTCGGGTTTTCTGATTCCTTTCGTTTCCAACAATCCTTCTTCAAGTGTCCAATTTTATTGCAATTCCAACATTTTGCCTTACACTTCTTTCCCTTCGATTTCGATCTGGAAGACCCCTTTGGTTTTTCTCCTCTTTCCTTTGAGCGTCCTCTAGCTACCATGGCTTCTGATGCAGTTGTTTCAGTGCTGGATTTCCTTCGTACTTCTTCAAACAGGAGAGCTCCCACGACTGATTCAAACTTCAAAGAATCAACAGTGCTCAAGCTGATTGAAGTTACGAAGTGATCCCATGATTCAAGCAGAGAACACAGCAAGGTTATGGCTTTATCTTCTTCCTGTATTTTAACTTCCATATCTGTTAATTGACATATTAGTGTATTAAAAACATTCAAATGTTCTGCAACGTTTGAACCTTCTTTCATTCGAAGACTGTATAACTGTCTTTTCAGATAAATTCTGTTGGTTAATGACTTAGTCATATAAAGGTTTTCAGGTTTTTCCCACAATCATGAAGCTGTAGTCTCTTCAACAATCTTGAAGAGAACTTCATCCTCTAGGCATAACCGGATGGTACTGAGAGCTCAGGCATCCAAGTCCTCCCATTTTGAAGTAGTCATGGTTGCAGGTTTCTTAGTTGCCCCATCCAATGCCTTGTGCAACCCTTGTTGCACAAGTAGATCTCTAACCTTTAGTTTCTAAAGAGCAAAATTGCTCTTTTCGGTGAATTTCTCCACCTCAAATTTTGCATTCGACATCTTGGCCATTTTCTAAAATTTTCAATCTTTAGTCTAGGGTTTAAAAAAAAAATATTTCAATTATCTCCTTCCAACAAAAAAATTTCCAATGCCAACAAAGGATTTCCAAGTTTTAGCTCTCCCTACTTCAATTTTCTTGAAAAATTTCCACAATTTGACTTAAAACCCTACAAAAAATTTGCTGAATATTTTTCAGGGAAAAACCTTTGTTTTTTTTTCGATTCAAAGAAAACCCTTTAACAACCCAGAATTTATTTAACAATGGCTGAAAGAAAAAAAATGATACCTGGTCTTTCACGCAGCTTTGACCAGCACAGAATTCCTCAATCTCTGGTACGTAACAACACCACAATTCTAGCTATCTCTGCTCCAGCACGCAGAGGGAAGTGGCGTTCTGGTTTTCACGCAGGCCTCCTCATGCGAGCAGATAACTGGCCTCACGTAGGCTCTCACACAGCGTCTGATTTAAAAAAAAAGAAACTGGCCTCACCTAGGTAGATTTCGGTCTTGGATCTTCAGGCAGGCTTTGTGCCTCACGCAGGTCATCACACAGCCTATCACGCAGGCAGACTCCGACAGCAGATTCCTCCCCTGCAATTTTCATGCAGGCAGTTCGACAAACTGGAAGAGGCCGTAGGTTCTAGAAAGTACGCAACTGGCCTGACGCAAGTAGATTCCGGTCTTGGATCTTCAGGTAGGCTTTGTGCCTCACACAGACTATTGTTTCTTCTCACACAGAAAAACACAACCGCAGGCAGACTCACGCCGGTTCTGGACTCTCACGCAGGCAAATTCACGCCGGTTCTGGATTGCCTCTTCTTCACGCAGATTCTGGATAGTACGCAGGTTCCAGTCTGCTCCTCAGCCTTCTGACAGGATTTTCCACAGCGCTCTGGTCTTCACACGCTTGCTGGCACTTCAACCTCACTCTCTTTGGCTCTTCAACCTCACGCTTTGATACCACTTGTTGGTGAAATAGAAGAAAAATAGGAAAGAATTACACACATTCAGTTATATATTGACCGATAAAACACGATAACTAACTGGAAACCAAACACACAAATAGACACAGGATTTACATGGTAAAACCTCGACAATGTGTCAAGGAAACATCCACGGGGCAAGGGATTGGAATTTATTAAATCAACAATGATTCTCCTCACTTACATTTCATGGGCATTCACTAGTTTTATATCATCGACCTCCGTTACATAACTAACAATTCGATATAAAACTGACTAATTACATTTTACCCAAAATTACTAATTCGTTGTCAAACTAACATCTCGAATGTAAAATTTCATGGTTGATGAGGATTTTATGCCACTCAATAAATTTCCAACTCATAATTAATTGTTCATGCACGAATGTTTATGTTCAGTTGATAACTTGGTTGCGTTAAGATGGATGTTGAATTGTCGTGGGATTCTTCTTAGATCTTTGTTATTGATTATATAAATATAATGTCAGGCTCGAACCCAATAGTTGTGTTTATTCTTGTGTACTACAAATTTCTTTTATGTAGCACGATTTCCCTCATGTTCAAGTTTTAAGAGTCTGTCAATTTCGCGAGCATACGCTAATAGGAGGAACTGAGTTTGAACCCATAGAATTGTTCCACACAGTTTTGGTGTTGACATTATTTTGTAAGAAGAGGGTCAATTTTTCAGTGAGCCTCCAGATGGCAATGGAAACTAACCCACTTCAATTTATCTCACTTTCCTCTCACAGAATATCCCTATCGAGTCATCAGGAAACCTAGATCCTTGACAAGTGCTAGAAATGATTAAGTTACAATCTTGGGTTTATTCATAGAAATGACGCTCTTATTCTAGTTATAATTGCCTCGACAAAATTTGCTTGTATTGTTACTCTGTTTACTTTCCTTTAGCACACATATTCTCAACCATGTGTTCGTCTCGGTAATACAGGAAGTTTGTTCTTTGTTATATGTTTTTTTTTGCGGAGAAAATAATTCACATTCACCCGGGAGAGCTTATATTCTGGTAATAGAAGCATTGTACAAAACTTATTACTAGTTCATTATTTTCATGAAATTTTTTTCCAATGGTGAACTCATACTACTCATTCATTTAATTATTTTCTTTGTGTGCATGTATAAATATTAGCAATTGCCCCTAAAGGTATAATGATATAACGTGTGTACATATAGATACTAGCAATTACCCCTAAAGGTACAAAGATACACTGAAAGAATTGAACATGTTTGATATGCCTTTATGCAAATGTAAAAATCATATTTTTCCAATCATACCACTATGTAAAAATCTTATATACATATTATATCCAAGCTATAACATGTAAGGTAAGAAGGAGATGCATTACCATAGGTCCTATAAAGTCAGTGTTTACTGATAATAGGATTAAATAAAGAGAATCTTTCACTTGAGTGACCTTCAGATTTCAGAAAATATTTTTGTAATCAACAAAAATATAAGTGTTTGTTTTATAATTTTAGGTAACTTTTTTTTAAAAATTTAAATTAATTTAGAGTTATTTTCATGAAGGGTTTGTTTTAGAATTTTAGCTATCGTCTTTTAAAACATTTAAATTAATTTGGAGGTATTTTCCTAGAGCCAGTGATTCCAATTTTTAATTTTAATTTAAATTTTGTAGCAAAAATTTGTTGGAATTGTAAATTTATGTGTTGTAATTTACACAATCCAATTTCAAGGCATTGTATCAATTTATGCATTCAAGAATACAATTTTAGAAATGAAAAGTTACACATGCTATATGCATATATAAAACCAATATAGATCCATTTTGAAGAGGATTAAATCTCATGAGGTGTATAACTTTTTTCAAGTTTTTCACTCTAAAAGAGGTTCTATATACCATATTTAGCCTTGTGGACATTAAAATTTTCTCTTTTTTTTTTTTTTTTTCTCATTTTTCCAAAAGTAAATAGGGTTTCCTTTCCACAGCTAGCTTGAGTCCAACGAGAATAAGTGACCCTGTAAGTTAACCATAGTTAAAAAATATTTATGTCAAAGATCGCCATTGCTTAAAAAAAAAATACCCAATAAAATCTTAAATTAAACACGATTTA
The DNA here is from genome assembly GCA_031772625.1 of Pinus tabuliformis. NCBI lineage: Eukaryota > Viridiplantae > Streptophyta > Pinopsida > Pinales > Pinaceae > Pinus > Pinus tabuliformis. Next base: position 1,267,168,295 of record CM062807.1, on the reverse strand, counting down.
AACCAATAACTGATGAAATATGGAGAGATATGTTATTTGGGAGAAAAAAAAGATATCGAAAAATATAACCATGAAGAAAATAGCAAGAGGTTGGCCAATTTCAATTGATGGAGTGTATATAAAAAATTTCTAACGAAGGAAAATAATATCGCAACAGCAAAGAAGCCATGAACTCGGTAACTGATGAAGTTTGGGGGAGGAAAAAACATATCGAAAAAAATAACCACCATGAAGAAAATAGAGAGAGAGTGACCGATTTCAATTGATGGAGTGTATATAAACTTTTGCCAATGAAGGAAAATAATATTGAAAAAGCAACGAAACCATGAAGAAAATTTCAGGGCATTTGAAGGAGTAATATTGGAAAATAGCATTTACAGTACAAGGAATTTTAATGGGCTAATGGGAATTCATCTAAAAACACCATCTACTTTATTTAAATTTAAAGTGAAAATATACTGATAGCACACTGCTTTATCGTTGATCTCATGTAATTGGAAATATTTTTATTTGCCCACTATTTTTTCTCTGATATTTGAATTTAGTATCACTCCATAATCCCTTGTTTTTCTCTGATATTTATTTAGAATTTTTTTTATTTACCAACTATTTTTTCTCTGATATTTTTATTTGGAATTTTTTTTATTTTCCCACTATTTTATTGAAATGATAATTTCAACTGCAGCGCTTGCTGGAATCCAATATCAAACAGCGTCTGCAAAACAGTCTGTTTTTTCTTGCGATGCGATCCAATTGCAAATCGCAAATCGCATCCCTGCTGTTTTTTGTTTTGTTCCCTTGACGTGTTATCCGAAGCGATGTTGCGATGCGATCATATCGCTATCGCATAATCGCGCCTGTGCGCTGATTCCGCCATTACGCCCTTTTCCTTTTCGCCGATTGCGATATCGCGCTGTGATCGCTATCGCAAATCACGTATCGCTCCCATATGTTAAACCCTCCGTCCTATGTTCTTATGCCGATTGCGATTCCGCGATGCTATTTGACCACCATTGCAGATCGCGCCATTTGTAAAATAAATCTCAGCCGTCTGTTTCTTTAATCCAACGGCTTGTGTTCAAAGTTGTCATTTTTGTGAGTAAAGAGTAGTATGCAGCAACGCATATAAAAAAAAACATGCAGCAGTGTAAATGTAATTTTCTGTAAGTAATGCACAGTAGTGCAGAGAAGGTTTTGTTTTGAAATGCACAACAGTGTTGGTTTTATTTTCTGAAGAGACAGAGTAAAGTTAAAAACTGTATCTGAAGCAGTTCTGTTGGTGAAATCCCTCTGTTAGAGGAAGAATCTTCTGTAATAGCAATCTTTTAATGAATACAAGTTTTTATGTGTGTGGGTAAAACACTGTGTTCTGGAAACATTTTTTTTGTTCCGTTTTGTTTAGATCCTGGAGAAATACAGAGCATTGTTCTCTGTTCAATTTATTTGTTTTGGAATTTACCAGTAAATTCCCAACATTGGTATCAGAGCTTGTCTAGGCTCTTTGAAGGTGTCAAAGAAGCTGAAGGAAGGATTCTTACTGCAGCAACTTCTCCAGCAAAGTGAAGACTCAGGCAAAGGAATCTAAGGTATTTCTCAGTTATTTTTAAATACACAGTCAAGTATTTTGAAGAGTGTAAGAATGGCTGGAACCAGCACTAGCATGGGTATGCTTGACACTCAACTCCCACAGTTTAATGGGAAAAGCTATGACTATTGGGAAATAACCATGAGAGCCCTATTTGCCTCACAAGATTTATGGGAATTAGTTGAAGATGGATTTGAAGAACTAGGAGATGAAAATGAGTTTAATAACTTGACTCAGGCAGAGAAAGATCTGTTGAAGAGTTATAAGAAGAAGGATTCAAAAGCCCTCGTATTTTTATATCAAGCAGTGCATGAGAGTGTGTTTCCAAGGATAGCAGCAACCAAGACATCCAAAGAAGCATGGAAAACTCTCAAGACAGCCTATCAAGGGATGGAGAAAGTGAAGACAACAAAACTATTGTTGCTGAGGAGAGATTTTGAGAATCTGTGCATGAAGGAGTCAGACAATATTGACTCATTCTTCACACATGTGATTGGTCTGGTCACACAAATAAGTTCTCATGGAGAAACTCTTGAATAAAGGAGGATTTTGGAGAAACTATTGAGGGTCCTACCCTCAAAGTTCGATGTGATTGTCACCACCATAGAAGAGACAAAGGATCTCACAAACGTTTTAGTTGATGAACTTCATGCATCACTGATAACACATGAGGAGAGGTTGAGTAGAAATGAAAACTCATCTCTAGAGCAAGCCTTGAAGACCCAGATGTCCTTTGGAAGAGGAAGAGGTCAAGGCAGAGGAAACAAGAGAGGAAGAGGCAGAAGCCAAAACAGAGGTGGAAGGAACAGTCCATCAAATGCTCAAGGAAGAGGCAACAATCCAAATCAGAACTAAGGCCAAGGCAACAGCCAACAAAGTGGACAACATCATGCTCATGGACAAAGGTATGAAAAATCCAATGTCCAATGTTACTACTGTAAAAAATATGGGCATTATGCTAATGAATGTAAGAAGAAGCAGCATGATATGAGTAATAGATCTAGTGAAAATATCACTAGAGAAAATATTAGCCAAGATAATGTGTTTTTAGCTTGTAACATGGCTGAAACAAATAGTGATGATATACGGTTTCTAGACTCCCGTTGCAGCAACCATATGACAGGAAACATAGCCCTGTTTTCTGCTTTAGATCAAAATGTGAAATCACAAGTCACACTTGGGACTGATAGTAAAATTTCTGTTATGTGAAAATGAGAAGTAAAAATATTTACAAAAAAGGTGAAAAGAAAACCGTAGCAGACGTCTATTATGTTCCAGGAATGAGATGTAACCTCTTAAGTATTGGAAAACTTATTCAAAAGGGTTACAATGTTTTCTTTGTGAATGATGTATGCACCATCATGGATAGAGCACCCAACAAAATATGTATTGCTGAAGTGAAGATGACAAGGAACAGGATGTTCCCTCTCAGAATAAAGGTAGATTTGAAAAACAAAGAATTAATTGCAGCAGTTACCCAAGAGACTTTACAAAGTGTACCAAAAGATGAAAATTGGTTGTGGCACTTGAGATTTGGACATATCAACTTTGGAGGTCTTAACTTGTTGAGTGGAAAAGAAATGGTAAGAGGATTACCATTGATAGAGAAACCAGACAACCTTTGTGAAAGTTGTATCTTGGGGAAACAACACAAAGAAAGTTTTCCATCAGGGAAAAGCATCAGGGCAAAGGCACCCTTAGAGATTTTCCACTCAGACTTATGTGGACTGATGCAAACTCCATCACTAGCAAGCAACCAATATTTTCTAACATTCATTGATGACTTTACAAGAAAGACTTGGGCTTATTTCCTGAAGAAAAAAAGTGAAGTGTTTGAAAAATTTCAAAATTTCAAAGCACTTGTAGAAAACCAAAGCGGGCTGCATATTAAAGTTCTAAGGACTGATAGAGGAGGTGAGTATATCTCCAAGGAATTTCTACGATTTTGTAGAGAAAATGGTATACACAAACAGTTTACCACAAGGTACACCCCACAGCAAAATGGAGTTGCCGAAAGGAAGAATAGGACCATCATGGATATGGCGAGGAGTATGTTAAAGGCACAACATTTGCCAAATGATTATTGGGCTGAAGTTGTACACTGTGCAGTATATATTTTGAATACATTCCCAACAAAATCAGTCATGAACAGAGTGCCAGAAGAAGCATGGAGTGGGAGAAAGCAAAGAGTCACCCACATGAAAGTTTTTGGTTGTGTGGCTTATGCACACATTCCAGATCAGCTAAGGAGGAAGTTGGACAGCAGAGGGGAGAAATGTATATTCATTGGATACATTGAGGAATCCAAAGCTTACAGGTTGTATATCCCATCTACCAAGAAGTTTTTTGTGAGTAGAGATGTTCAGTTCATTGAGGAGGAAGCTTGGGATGGAAGCATAGAGAAAACAATGAATGTTAAAAACTATTTGTCTCATGATGAAAATGATGAGGAGATGGCTGAAATACATCCCCAAACAGCAGCGCCAACACAAGGGCAGCAAGAGGCACCCTTGAGGAGAAATGAAGGTGCTTCTTCAAGCACATCACAAGGAGGAAATTCAAGTACTTCTTCAAGCACTTGTACACCAAATGAAAGAGGTAAGAAGTTCAGAAATTTAAGTGACATTTATGATGAAGGTATGAATTCTTTGTTCACTTTATATTGTCATGTTGATGACCCTGTTCATTTCGAAGAAGCTATTAAGGATAGGAAATGGATAGAAGCTATGGATGAGGAGATCAATGCCATAGAGAGAAACAAGACATGGGATTTGGTTGAGCTACCAAAAGGAAAATAAGTCATTGGATTTAAATGGGTCTACAAGACCAAAAGTAATGCTGAAGGCAAAATAGAAAAACACAAGGCAAGACTGGTTGTCAATGGATACAAGCAACAGTATGGGAGAGATTATGAGGAAACTTTTGCACCAGTTGCAAGAATGGAAACCGTGAGAGCAGTGCTGTCCATAGCAGCACAAAACAAGTGGAAATTTTACCAAATGGATGTGAAGTCAACATTCCTAAATGGAGTGTTAATGGAAGAGGTTTACATTGAACAACCTCCAGGCTATGAAAAGAAAGGCCAAGAGCACAAAGTATGCAGATTGAAGAAAGCTCTTTATTGGCTGAAGCAAGCACCAAGAGCATGGTACAGTAGGATAGACTCCTATCTAATGGAAAAAGGATTTGAGAAGTGTGAGGGAGAACCCACTCTCTATATCAAAGAAAAGGATGGTAAAATACTAATTGTTGTGTTATATGTTGATGATGTTATTTTCACAGGTAATGATGATCATCTCATTGAAAACTTCAAAACAATCATGAAAGAAGAATTTGAAATGACTGACATGGGTTTGCTGAGATACTTCTTAGGAATAGAAGTAGATCAAAATGAAAATGGAATTTTTATCTCACAAGAAAAATATCTAAATGAAGTATTACAAAGATTTAATATGCAGGACAACAAGGCAGCAATCACTCCCATAGTGATGGGATTAAAACTCAGCAAAGAGGACAACAGCAAGGATTTTGATCCTAGTTTGTACAAGAGCATAGTTGGCAGCCTTATGTATTTGGCTGCAACTAGGCCAGATATAATGTTTGTTGTTAGTTTAATTTCCAAATTCATGGAGAGGCCAAAAGAAGCACATTGGTAGGCAACAAAAAGGATTCTGAGGTATGTAAAAGGTACTAAGAGATTTGGTATTTTATATACTGTCTCAGAATGTTCAGATTTAATTGGATACGCTGATACTGATTGGGCTGGAAGTGTAGATGATCAGAAAAGCACATCCGGTTATGTTTTTCACATGGGTTCAGGAGCCATTTCATGGGCTTCTAAGAAACAGCCTATTGTAGCACTGCCTACAGTAGAGGTTGAATATGTGGCAGCTACAGCAGCAGCATGTCAAGTAGTATGGATGAGAAGAATGCTAAGAAGCTTATGCCAAGAGCAAGCAAAAGGAACAATGATCTTTTGTGACAATAACTCAACTATTGCCTTGTCCAAGAATTATATGTTTCATAAGAGAACGAAACACATTGATACAAAGTTTCATTACATTAGGGAAATGGTAAACAATGGAGAAATTGTTTTACAACATTGCAGGACTTAGGAGCAGGTTGCAGACATTCTGACCAAACCATTGGGGCAGAAAATTTTTGAATTCTTAAGGAAATGTCTAGGTATAACTAATAACCCAACAGTTAAAATTAAAGGGGAGTGTTGAAATGATAATTTCAACTGAAGCGCTTGTTGGAATCCAATATCAAACAACGTCTGCAAACCAGTCTGTTTTTTCTTACAATGCGATCCAATTGCAAATCGCAAATCGTATCCCTGTTGTTTTTTGTTTTGTTCCCTTGACGTGTTATCCAAAGCGATGTTGCGATGCGATCATATCGCTATCGCATAATCGCGTCCGTGCCCTGATTCCACCATTATGCCCTTTTCCTTTTCGCCGATTGTGATATCGCGATGTGATCATTATCGCAAATCGCATATCGCTCCCATATGTTAAACCCTGCGCCCCGTGTTCTTATGCCGATTGCAATTTCGCGATGCGATTTGATCGCCATCACAGATTGCACCATTTATCAAATAAATATTAGCCGTTCGTTTCTTTAATCCAACAGCTTGTGTTCAAAGTTGTCCATTTGTGAGTAAAGAGTAGTATGCAACAACGCATATAAAAAAAACACACAGCAGTGTAAATGTAATTTTCTGTAAGTAATGCACAACAGTGCAGAGAAGGTTTTGTTTTGAAATGCACAACAGTGCAGAGAAGGTTTTGTTTTGAAATGCACAACAGTGTTGGTTTTATTTTCTGAAGAGACAGAGTAAAGTTAAAAACTGTATCTGAAGCAGTTCTATTGGTGAAATCCCTCTGTTAGAGGAAGAATCTTCTATAACATCAATCTTTTAATGAATACTAGTTTTTATGTGTGTGGGTAAAACACTGTGTTCTAGAAACATTTTTTTTGTTTCGCTATGTTAAGATCCTGGAGAAATACAGAGCATTGTTCTCTATTCAGTTTATTTGTTTTGGAATTTACCAGAAAATTCCCAACATATTTTTTCTCTGATATTCGAATTTAGTATCGCTGCATAATCCCTTGTTTCCCGCTGGATCAAGATTTTGGGACCCAAAGTGTTTAAAGATGCCATTTGACGGGCCTTATTATGTAACTGCTAGAGGTACATTATGGCATGAGGGTTGTGACGACATCCAATCATCTCAACTCCAGAGCACCGAATGAATCAGTAGCTCTAGAATGGATATTGGGAGAAGGATCAATAGCTCTAGAATGGATATCGGGAGGTGTCATGGAAGACGTTGTTGCACTAGTCATGGAAGAAGTTGTTGCACTGCTCAATGTTCTGTCAGGTTCACTAACTATAGAAGAGGGTAAAACATCCAATCATCTCGATTCCAGAGCACTGGATGAAGGATCAACAGCTCTAGAATGGATATCTGGAGGTGTCATGGAAGACGTTGTTGCACTCATGATGCAAGAAGTTATTGCGTTGCTCAATGTTCTGTCAGGGTCAATAACTATAGAAGGGGGTAAAAGTCGTTTCTCTGTCGTTTAGTCGCATTGATATCCACGAGTGAACGTAAATAAATTTGATGTAAAAACAACACAACAGACGAACAAATGTCAAATGGAGATGAAAAATATAAACAATGTTTAAGCTAACCAATTTCAAAAAAGACACCTTCGATATACATATATAGAATGAAACAAGATAGAAGAGTAGAAGAGCCACATTGATATCCATGAACATAAAAAAACAGATGTTAAAACAACAGATTAAAAAATATGAAATAAAGAAAACAAGATAGAAGAGTAGAAAAGACACATTGATATCCATGAACATAAAAAAAACAGATGTTAAAACAACATATTAACAAATATGAAATAAAGATAAAAGAAAGTAAACAATGCCTAATATAACCAATTTCAACAAAAAAACACCTCCAACGTAAATATATAGAAAGAAATGAGATATCAACTCTTCTATTTTTTTAAGAGATGCGTAGCTTTTTGTTCTAGCCATCATTACACACATGCAAAAACCATAACGAGTTCCGATCAGATTAAAGAACACTTGTATGTGTCACATAGCCCTATCAAATAAATAGAATCAAGGTGGGGCTTTGTTATCCTCCCAACGTATGAGACTAGCGATTAAGTCAAATTCCCCCAGCGTCTTTAGTTTCCAGAGCAAGTTAAGAAAGCAACCTTCAAATATATAGAATCAAGGTGGGGCTTTGTTATCCTCCTTGCGTATGAGACTGGCTAGTAAATCAAATTCCCCAGCCTCTTTAGTTTCCACAGCAAGTCAAGAAAGATACCTTTAGGATACCTTACAACCCCAAGCCCAGTCCAAGGGAAAACATTCATGGGCTTTCCACTCTCCAATGCAATTGTTGCTTTCAACAAGCTTTATTTTCTCATCCTTTACCTCTTCCTCATCCACCCACGATGCCTCCCAATTGAGATATTTATTTTTAATTTCTCTGGGGAAGGAAGTAACTTTTTAACTCCCTGGAAACTAAATATTTTCGTTTAGAGTCTTTTCTCTACCATTTCTCTCACTAAGAATAATTTTCTTTAAAGCAAAAATAAAATTGATAATAGATACATTTTTACTTGTAAATTTGTTTACTAAACTATACTGAATTACCAAGTCTTCACATTAAAAGAAAATGTCAACCATTAATATGTTTATTATATATATATATATATATATAATTTTTATTTTCATGTAAACTGACTAATAAAAATGTTAGATCCAGAATTGAAATAGATCTAGTCTCGTTTAATTCTTCTCTTTAAATAGTCTATATTACACATGAATACCATGGGTTACCAATACCATAGGTCAATTCCATGGGTCATTTTTTTTTTTTTTTTTTAATAGAGTTATTTTTATTCTTTAATTTTAACCAAGTTAAAGAGTTTCCATTATGTTACATTATTTTTTTATAATTTATTTTTTATTCTTATGTCATTTGACTTAGTTAAAATGTTAAACATTACATTACAACATCCCTACCATAGGGAGTGGTTCAATTATTATTATTATTAATGAATTTTGTTTTAATTTATATTTCAATGTTGTTGTATTAGGAGTAATAAGGTGTTATGGAGCTTCTCCAATATTGTGTTAATTGAATAGAGTGTCCACACTCAACTCACATAGTGTTCCAAAAGCTTCTATTAAGATATTATGGACAGTGAAAATTTTTAATGAGATGTTTTATAAGCTAATTTTGGAATAAGTTGTCTTATATAATTTTAATTTAAAAATTAATAGTTAAACAATTACTTATATTAAAAAGTTAAAAAATACAAATCAATTTTAAAATAAAAATTACAATACAGATCAAGAGTAAATTTAGATTAATGGTTATTTATTACATGAAAATAATATATCTATATATATATATATATATATATATATATATATATATATATATATATATATATATATATATATATATATATATATATATATATGTTTTTGAGTTTATTTCATAATAAGAATTTCTAGATCCATCAATCTGAATCTATCAACGTCTAAAAGGGATCAAATATCTTGAGGTGCAAACATATTTTACAGTGAAAAGGGATTTGATCTCTCTCAACACTTAGTATGTAAAATATCCTCGTAACGTCACATGAAAATGTATGGATTTAGAAACAATTTACACAATTTACCCACACATAACTATCCAAATTATTATTCAAGATTCCTTATGAACCATTAGATAGAATCTTCGTCATTACATAGAGTAACTTTAGTAAGAGAATAGTAAATTACATAACCATTAACAACCATTGTTGTAGCATATTAACATAAATTTTCTGATGTAACCTTGTATCAATTCCATGATTCTTATAACTTGGTTAGTTAATCATATTATTACTAATATAAAAATCACATTATGCAAAGAAATCATAAAATTGACACAATTGAAAACCACATCATTATACACTGATATACCCTGCGAACCCCATGGGGTGAAAACCAACAAACATTTAATTTTATTATTAAATGCTCAGGGGGGTGTTCACCCCTCACTCAATGGTTATAATGGAGTCCATTCCTTCAATATTTTCATAAAATATTACAAAGAATATCAACTCAAAAACAACATAACTTGTTATAAGCTATTACAATCATCATGACATGATTTACCCACAAACCATTGAGCATTGTGTCTTTAGGGCCTGCTTCTTTTCATTAGTGCATTATCCTTCCACCAAGATTCCTTCAATTTGTATAGACCACTAACTTAATTCATATTTATATGTCAGAACCTTTTCCTAGGACTATTATTGTCAACAATGTTTGATATCATGATTAAATAAAATATTAATAAAACTAATTCATAAATATATACTAGTAGTTCTCCACCATCTATTCGTGTACATTCATGAAATACAAAAAAAAATATTGCATCATGTTTCCTTTAAAAATAGTGGATATGCATACTACATTAACTAATATTCCCTTCGCATAAGCACACATTCTTGCAAGACAAATCACTACAATTTTCCAAACATTCCTTTAAAGGAAACTAACACATCAACTATGATCTTCATGCATGTGAACTACATAAACTTTATGAAAAGAAATAGCCCTTCCACTATTACTTTTGGTGCATGCAAATACATAAAGGAAATTAACACAATGAATGTTGTTTCTATGCATGCAAATGTATATACTTTCCAAAGGAATCTTCTAAAAATAATGCTCAACACAATAGAGCATGAAAACACATGTTTCCTTTTCGAGGAAATCTAACATAATAGGCGTGCAAAAACATGTTTTCTTTTCCATAAAACTAATTCAATAAAGCATACAAATATGTGTCTTCCTTTCCAAACATTATAGCAACATTACCCATATATATTGTAACATACCCTGGTAACCTCACATGTAAAAGCGAGGAGTTAGAATTTTTATGCAAATTACCCACAAGTAATTATCCAAATCAGAACTCCACATTCCTCATTAACCATTAGATATAATGTTCATTAGTACATAAAGTAAATTGCATTAGAGGATAGTAAGTTACATAACCATTAACAACCACTTTTGTAGTGTAATAACATAAACCGTCTCATGAATCTTGCAACCATTTCATGATTTCCTTAACCATATTAATTACTCACATACTTGGATGTTATGATTATCACATCAATTAAAGAATCATCATCATCAAGGATTCAACATTATCAAACTGACACAATAAGCAATCACATCATTGAACACTGATATACCTTGGAAACCCCATAGGGTGAAAACCAACAAACGTTTAATCTTATTATTAAACACTGATGAGGGTTTTCACCCTTCACTCAATGGATTATAAGGGATTCCATCCCTTAACCATTGTTATAAAATATTACAATGAAATATCATTAAATTGTCACATAACTAGCTAAAAGCTAATACATTTTCTATGAAACCCTTTACCTACATATCAACACTCTCTACATCCTTGTGGCATGATTGTTCTATCAATGTACGATCCTGCAACTCGTTCTCCTGACCATGTACCATTAGTTTTTTACCTACCACAAAGTTAAACATCACTTTTCTTTGGCACAAACCGCCATCGTTTCCTGTCATTGTTATCGTCAACAAGCTTTGGAAACAAGATTAGATACAATATTAATCAATCAATAATCAACCTCTAAAGTGATCTTTTAACATCTACTCATGTGCACGAGCAAGCATGTCATAATAACTAACTAGTACATATATTCAAGTAAATACTTGTTTTACTTTCCACAATGTTTATTCACACTAATGCATATTTCTCTTTAAGAGATCTAACCCATTAGTTCTACAAATCCATGTTTCTCTTTAAAACATATAACACAATAGTTATATCTTCATACATATAATAAACTATTGTTTCTACGCCTTTTCACATGGTTATTTTTCAATAACTCAACATAGTTTCTCTAACATACAAAGAACATATCTCTATAACACAATGACTATTCTTTGTGCATCCAATAGCTTATCTTAATAGCCCTTCTTTAATGTATGCAACACATATTCCCTTGTTTAGAATTCTACCATCATTTCATGTAAACAATTACTTACTTCTTTCTTAAAAGGAAGTCATTATAACCACATTTCTCTATCTTCCTATATGTAAGTTTCTCATACTTCTGTTTCAAGAAATTATTATAGATACCCATCTTTATGCTTAAAGATCAAGAAAAAATAACAAGGTTAACTTAACCTTTTATGCACCAAAATCAAGAAATCGACCCAACTCATCTAGCAAGACAATCTTTTCAAGAAATTTAACATCGATTATTATTTTCAAGAATGTTAACGTAATACTTTCTCTATGTACACACAAAATCATATTTCCAATGTCACAATAGCTACCCTTATGTGCATGCAACATGTGTTTTTTCTAACACATTACTTTTACTTCAATGCACACAATATTTTCATGAAACAAGTATGGATTCTTGTTCTTGTATGAACACTATTCATATGTGTCTTTCAAGAAAAGAATCTCTATTTTTGTTTCAAGAGATATCTCATAAAGCAATTATTTTCATACATGAAGTATGCACACTTTTTATAAAAGAAGTTATATTAATGACTATTATTTATGTGTATATAAAACATATGTTCTCTTCAATAAAGTTTGTAATGATTATCTATGTGCCTAGAAGCACATGCTCCCTTCAAGAAATTAAAATGAAGCGAATCTAGCTCATTAGCTATTTCTATCATGTATGCAACGCATAATTATTTCACAAGAAACTTCTAAAATTAGCTAATGTCACAAAGAATTGAAGTATATATCCCTTTTCAAGAAACCTTTATCAAATAAAAAATACATATTTTATTCAAAGGAAACTTGGCCACTTTTCACACTATGTCCTCAAGAAGTTTTCATGTCTCACCATCTTTTCTCAAGAAGATATTTTGGCTACTTAGCAAGGATTTCGTTAATTATTCCAAGAAAATGACAAAGTGACACAACATTTCACACACGAGATTCACATGTAGTTTTTCTAAGAGAAACTACATATTTACTTTATAAGAAAACTACATGTTTACTTAGCTTTTAGGTCCACATATTGTTTTTCACATTCTTCATTGCATACTATTATCTATATATTATCTATATTTGGTAAGAAATCTTTTAAAAAAATACCCAAATAAACATACATATATTTTTCCTTCAAGAAAGTGAGCAAGTTACTTATCTTATCCATAGCAGCCTCCTTGCCTCCATCACATTCAACACGCAAAAAGAACTTCTTTTCAGATCATTCAGTGGAGTTAACACATGTTGGAACCACAACACTCATTGTGCGTGGCATAGCTAATCTCTGTTCTGGAATCCGAACCTGACAGAGACACTAGAATCAATTTGGAGTAGCCAAGAGAAGAACCCAACAAGGGTTTGAGTGGCAACAACAATTGATCATAAAAACTCCCCTTAGCAGATTCTGTTGACTCAATTCCGCCCTGCAGAGGATCACCGGATCTACGGTGGCCTTGCGAGATCATGCCCATTGTGGAAAAGCATTCCCAACCAACTTTACGTCTGCATCCACGTTCAAGTGCTCAAGAAAGATTGATCTCCGGAAAACTGATTTCCAAGTTCTCTATTATGTTGCAGCGTGTAATTACAGAGCATTAGTTGGCAGCAATTTTGAGCTATCTCTCAATTAGAAGATGTGTATATTCAGGCTACCATTAGAGAGATACGTTGTGCAAGTTTCATGGGATTGAGCATCCAACAATGAAGGAAATGCAACCTGAAACAATAAGCTATAAGAGCGTTTTTAATGTACACGACAAAGCAAGCCACACCAACAACATAAAGGTTGTTGCCCACAATTTAATGAAACTACCATGAAAGAAGGGTTTCCTTTTACCAAGATCCCCTTTCTTGATTTCACCTCATTCAATTTTACAAATATCAAGAATCAGTTTTATAACTGATTCGTAACTTTAAAATAACTTTTACACAGAGTTATTTACGATAGGGATATTACATATATCTTCTAAGGAAACTAACACATTACTATGGTTTTTTTCCATGTAATTCATCTTCTTTCCCAAAGAATCTTTTCCAATGTAGGCTAACACAACATGCTATCATTTCCCACATCCAAATGTATATTCTTTCCAACTAAAACTAATACAAATCTTGGACAAATATACATGATCTTATTCCAAAAGAAACAAACATAATAGTTATGATAGCATAAAAGTAATCACATATAATTTTTTCTAAAGAAATATAACTCAATATTTCTTCTATGCATGTGAAGAAAATATCTCTATAACATAATGACTATTCTTTGTGCATGCAAGAATTTATCATAATATCCCTTTTTAATGTACGCAACACATATTCCTTTCACTAGAATTCTACCATCATTAACTATTATTTTCATGTAACAAATACATACTTCTTTTTCAAAAGGAAGTTAATATAGCCTCGTTTTTCTATCTTTATACTTGCAGTTTCTCATGCTTCCCTCTTAAAGAAATTACCATAGATAACTATATTTTATGCATAAACCCAAAGAAAATAATAAGGTCAACTTAACATTTTATGCACCTAAATCAAGAAATTAACCCAATTCATCTAGTCAATCAATCTTCTCAAGAAAATTAACATAACTTTATTTATCTACACACAAAAAATATGTTTTCTATATCACAATGCTTCCCTATTCAATAAATTACCATACATAACCAACTTTTGTGCATAAAACCCAGACACCAATAATATGATTAACTTAACCTTTTATGAACCTAAATCAAGAAATTAACACAATTCATAAGGTTAACTTAACCTTTTATGCACCTAAATCAAGAAATTAACACAATTCATCTAGTCACACATTCTTTTCAAGAACATTAACATAACTTTCTTTATCTAGACACAAAAACATGTTTTCTATATCACAATGATTTCCCTTTTGTGCATGCAACATGTGTCTTTTTACTAACACAATGAGCCTTACTTCAATGCACATAAGATTTTCAACAAACAAGCATGCATTCGTTTTCTTGTATGAACAAGGTTCATATGCATCTTTTAAGAAAACAATCTTTATTTTTCATCAATTCATGCACAAAAATCCCATATAAGTCTTTCTTCACTCAAATCTTTGCAGTCTTTAAATAAAAAACACGGTGATATATGCATACATATTTATGAAAACCCTTCCAAGAAAATTAATCTAATTAACTTTTCTCTTTTCTAAGTTAATGTATGCAAAGACATTTCACTTTAAAGACATTTCACTTTAAAATCAAATACAATGAGGCATGCAATCAATATTTTCTCTTCAAGAATTAACATAGAAATTTATTTCATGAATTCCAATATAATGGATATTATTATTGCGCACATACCATTTATTTTATTTTCAAGAATTAACATAAAAATTTATTTCATGAATTCAAATATAATGGATATTATTATTGTGCACATATTGCTATTAAGAGTCTATAGGAAGAAAAGTTTACATATATTCTTTTGATGAAAAATATCATGATTTGTTTAATCTTTTTGTGTGCAAGTTTCACTTCTGTTTTCTTTCCAAGGAAACAACCCTAATCTATATTTTAACATGAATTTTTTTCTTTCACCAAAGTAATATGACTTCTTTATCTTTTACCACACAATTTTATTTCAAACAAGTAATATGATTTATTTATCTTTTACCATGGAAAATTCACATGAATTCTTTATGAAAAGTACTATGACTTAAATATTTTTGTGTGCATGATTCACATGCATTCTATTTCTAATAGAAACAACATTCTTGCAATATATTCTTTTAATAAAACAACATGGTTTCTTTATTTTTAATATGTAAAGTTTTTTTTGGATGTTTTTAGAAAATTATTGCATAAAAACCATGAAAAACCTTCCAATGAAATAATTAATTCCTCTACAGAAAAATCTCTAGAAATTTCAAGAATCTAGAGCAATATTTCTAATTAATAAAATAGCCTATCATTCCTTGCACAAAACACATGCAATTTATTTCCAAATAAAGTCATGGTTACTTATGTTTTGTGCACAATAACCATGAAGTCCCATGTGCATACCTCATGTTCAATCATTCCTTGCACAAAACACATGCAATTTATTTCTAAAGAAATAAAATTTATTTCCAAAAAACATCATGGTTACTTATGTTTTGTGCACAATAACCATAAAGTCCCATGTGCATACCTCATGTTTAGTCATTCCTTGCACAAAACACATGCAATTTATTTCTAGAGAAAGTCATGGTTACTTATGTGAGAAAGTCATGGTTACTTATGTTTTGTGCACAATAACCATGAAGTCCCATGTGCATACCTCATGTTCAGGAATACCTTTCGTTGGAGCCATAACATTCCTCACTAAAGTTGTGACGATCAATGCCTCCAGACTTGGCATGATGAAAACTCCAGTAGATGAAGATAAAAGTAGTTTTTTTAGTTTACAAATCTTTATCTCAATGAATTATTATTTCGATTATTTGATTCAAATTAGTTGCCAATGCCTCCAGACTTGGCATGATGAAAACTCCAGTAGATGAAGATAAAAGTAGTTTTTTTAGTTTACAAATCTTTATCTCAATGAATTATTATTTCGATTATTTGATTCAAATTAGTTGCCAACTAAATAATAACGGTTATTGTTTTCAGCTATTTCATTAAACATTGTAAAAATAATCTTTTCCATTATGAATGTCAACCTAAATGCAATTTATAGAGATATTACATGGTATATTCAAAGTTAAGATGGATCTAGGTATATATATATATATATATATATATATATATAGATACACACACAATAATACTATTAGAAAAAAGCCCTAAAAACATAGAAAATTGACTATTTTGGCTTAATTTTATTTTAATTATCAATTTACTTATTTATTTTCTATTTTCTTTTTTAACTTAATCTAATTATGTCTAAGTGCTTGAATAACATAATAGAACATTACAACATCTATTCCATATTGTAATACCCTTACTGAATTGAAAATATTTTAATTGCTTTTGTTAAGAAAACTTTGGGCCATATAGAACGCCTAGTATGAATAGGTGAAAACATAAATGTACCTTTTCTTTAATTACATTGACAAATATTGATTCTGGACATCCACTTAAGTTATGGTGGAAAAAGATGTTAAATGATAGTTTTACACACCATACAGTTATATAATAGTTATTCCTCTCCCTTGAGATAAAATCATCCTAGTTAGGGAACAAGGAGCCAAGAGGGTGAGAGGAAAAATGCTTGAGACAACCTGGAAACTTGGAGCTTGATTGGAGGATGCCCAAGGGAGGAGATTTAAGTTGTAAGCTTCAAACTCTTAAACATGATGTTGAGAGGAAAAATGCTTGAGACAACCTGGAAACTTGGAGCTTGATTGGAGGATGCCCAAGGGAGGAGATTTAAGTTGTAAGCTTCAAACTCTTAAACATGATGTTGTTGAGGGAGGTTAGCCACTACTAATTAAGGGATCCTTAGCTGATTAGTTAGTAGAATTCCATGTTCAAGCTTGTGTTCTCAGTTAAACCTGAGACTGGACTTGGTGTGGGTTAGAGATTTTCTAGGGTTGGAACTGATATGGTCTTTGTCATGAAACTGCTCTGGTGGTTCATTTGGCTAGGGGTAGTGCTGGTAGAGGATATTGGCTCTCATCGATTTGGTGGAGCATTCTTTCCCTATAATCTCGTGGAAGACTAAACTATTTGAACACACATAAGTGAAAAATGGTTTGGATTGTTTGTGTTTCCTAGATGTATTTTTTCTAGATTTTCTATGCAATGTTTAAATTGAAGAAAATGTTACTAGTTTGATTTTTTGGAAAAAAAATATTTGGTCTATATAATCGTGATTTGACATTTACGTGAAAAACACCTAACCTGATTTGACATTTATGTGAAAAACACCTAACCTAAAAAAACAGTTGAAAGGAAAATCGAAATTCATATATCAAAGAACAATAGAAAGGAAATAGGTTCAAAATTTTAAAGGACCTTTGAATTTAAATAAGAATATAGAATAAAAATGGTTGAGTATTAATTAGCTATCATTATAGAAATTTAGGTGGTGACAACAACTTTATAAAGAACCTTGAATTGTAATTTCATAATCAACATAGACCATTCATAATTAGGTTACAAATGCAATGGGAAAAACTATGTTAGTATCTTTTTCTCATATAAGAAGAACGTCCTTGCAGAGAGAATTTAATAGTTATGTAATCATTGAGACGTGAAATCTCTTGCAAATTGTGTGAGTGTGGGATTGAGTCTTTTCTATTTCTGAATGTAATCATTGAGAGATATAGGAAAAAGCTTTCTGGTGTTCTCTATTTTAGATTTATGTAGCAAAATATCTTACAAATTGTGTTAACTCTATTGAACTTTTTATGTTTTATAATGATAATATATTTGTAGAAATTATCTTCATATCCTACCAACACTGAATTTTCTTCAAAATCTAATTTTTGGTCAATATTTTAAGGGTAATTTAATATTAAGCATCAACAAATGCCTATTTATGTTTAAATGTTATTTTCAAATTATAATAATCTAATATGAAATATAATCTCATATTGATTATGTATGGACTTTATTGCATCTCTTTTTCTTTTATCTACAAAATTATGGTGTACCCTAGTGAGTAAGGGCATTGGCTTCTAGTTAGTTTTGATCAAAATCTAGTAGAGATTTTAAGAATCATCAACTTAACATGTTTAATTCATTTATGCATTCAAAGTTGCATTTTAGACAAAAAGAAATAAAAATCTTGCTTATAATTGTATTAGTAAATTCCAACCAAAATAGTAATTTTACCATTTTATTAAATTTGAATTTATTTGAATTTAAATGTGATTTATATTTTTAAACAATATAATGAAAATAAATCACATTTAAAAATATAGTTGAGTAATATATAAAATGTTTTTAAAGATAAATCTTATATAAACTAAAAGAAGATTTTACGAAAATGGAAAGATAAATCTATTTTAAAAATTCTATACTAATTTTAACAATGAGGAAACAAATTTAATATACTTTAACTAGGAGAGTCTCTTTGGTGAGGTATCGGGCAGTATCCCCGAAGCTAAAAATAGATGTAAAATTGCCTTCTAAATGTTCTAATTTAGTTGTTAATTTCATAGTGAGTTTGGACTGTTCATTAAGTGGAGATCTGACGGTAGAAGTTATATTTAATTTAGAAGGCAACACCTCGCTATATATGAGCGAATTGCATATTTCATAGTGAGTTTGGACTGTTCATTAAGTGGAGATCTGACGGTAGAAGTTATATTTAATTTAGAAGGCAACACCTCGCTATATATGAGCGAATTGCATTGCCTTTAAGTAGATCTGCGTTTTGAGGAAGAAAAAGGGAGTAGATCTGTATTTTGAGGAAGAAAAAGAGAGGAGATTGAGCGAGAAAAGAGGAAATTACAACAGAATAGTTGTTTATTTGTGAACCACATATATCTATATCTCTTTTGTTTTATGTATTTTCTGTGTTTATATTTTGCAATATATTTTATATGATTCATGGTTTTCTAATATATAATTTTCAAATAAAAATAAAGAAACAACCAATACCATTCATTCATTTTTGATATGCCATTTTTAATAACCCATAATTTTGCAGTAGTAAAGAGGAATATTTTGCAATATATTTTATATGATTCATGGTTCTCTAATATATAATTTTCAAATAAAAATAAAGAAACAACCAGTACCATTCATTCATTTCTGATATGCCATTTTTAATAACCCATAATTTTGCAGTAGTAAAGAGGAATATTTACGAAAATATATTCATAAAACAAACGCTTCTATTTCATTTCTGATATGCCATTTTTAATAACCCATAATTTTGCAGTAGTAAAGAGGAATATTTACGAAAATATATTCATAGAACAAACTCATTTTTTTTTCCACTTCTGGTTTACGAATACCCGAGTCAATGTTTTTTTAATACCCGAGTAGGGTTGTGGAAGCAGCTGCTACATCCAGGGTTGTTTAACACTAAGTGGACACACCCCGGAAGGCATCATGACCTAACCTCAAAAACTGGACACACCCCCGAAAACATGACCTAACCTCGGGATTCGACCCTGTGACCTCCCATTGAAGGGGCACTTGATTTGACCGATTGAACTAACTCTTGGACTAACAAATACTTCTATTAAATCCGTACTAATAAGAAATCTACAAACAGAAATAAAAAATAACCGTCCAAACATTCCTCAATAATGGAATGGATCATCATTACACGGATCATGATTAAGACCACCATAAGTTGTTAGATTCGAAAGATGGCTTTTCTATAGAACACGGTCGTTGAGAGGTGCGAAGCCCTGGCAATTTGATTCCCCCGCTTATAAATTTCCCCTTCCAGTTATATATCCATATATTCATTTCCCAATCTAGATCCATTACCAAGATCAACCCGCTGCTGTTGACTGTTACACGATAGAAAGGTGCACTACACCTGGGTATTTCCAAATGGCATGTTTGTAGAACACACCATACTTGCGCTTCGTTCAACTTCCACATGCGAACAGAGCCAAACTCCTTCTGCTCCAATACCATCACTTGCCCATAGTATTCACATAAACTTTCACTGCTAATTATTCCACATCCCTGCGGCAACGGGATTGTTGTCCAAACTCCGTTAGCAATATTGAATGCTGCCAGGAAATTCCTGGAATTGGAATTGGTAGAGAAACACCTCCAGTAAAACTTGCCTGTACAATAAAGACCCTTTCCGATAGGGTCAATAGTATTGGGGACCGTCATGGAAACTTCAGTCCACGCACTCGACTCTGAATCATAAATACACATCTCAATTTCTCTGGTGTTTGGTTGTCCCCTAACAGAATAATCACGACCTAGCAGAAGAGTGCAACGCCCTGCGGAAGAATCGAAGGCTAATCCGCTGAAAAAATAAGCTGATACAGGAGGCGGCGGCAAATGTCTCCAGTTGCTGGTACCAGGAATGCCTATGGAGAAGGCGGAACTATCCCCTTTTCTACGAATACACATGATGCTTTTACAAGTACCCACAACGATGTGATGGGGCAAAGGAAGTTTGTAGATCTCCGAACCGCGTCCTTCTATAACCCAATATTCCACGTCATCTTTCACGTCCCAATGGATCTGAATCAGAAACCCCACGGTGGAATGCAATGACCAATTTGGAACATTTACTTGGAGAGCATCACGGGAAGACAGCAGATAATTCCATTTTTTACAAACAGCCCTCATTTTGCCGAGAACTCTCATGGGTAGCCTCGCTAAAATCATATACACCAACTCTTCGTTGAGCCTTTGCCAGATTTCTGGTTCCATTACTACAATACTTATTTTTCACCCAAAATTATTTTTCACTACATAATCACTCTTTTTAAAAACCTTTGAGATATTTCTTCTCACTGTTTTAAGTTGTAGTCTGCTATCTTTCTGCACTACAGATACAGAGTTAAGATGGATCTAGACTGATTTAATTCTCTCTTTAAATAAGTTCTATTCCACATGAATACTATGGGTAATACCGTGGGTTTCTATAAACATGGAGCATAAAACCCACCAATAACTTTACCAAGTCAAATTTACTTTAACTTCACCAAGTCAAATTTACTTTACAAACTCAACAAAAAATAATTTAAAAATAATAACGTAAAATTTTTAATTTAATATAGAATTGTTTTTATTTTATTTTTAAAATGTTTACATTATATTAAAAAAAATATTTATTTTTATTTTTATATATTTTGATAGACATTACATCTCTTGCATAAAGATAGGACCCATATTTTTTTACCATCAAGGTCCACTTATATAACCACCCATTAAAAAATGTGTTGTTGTGGTTGGATAAAGATGGGACCCATATTTTTTTACCATCAAGGTGCACTTATATAACCACCCATTAAAAATGTGTTGTTGTGGCTACATAGAAAAAGGTATCTTCATTAATTAATTAATATATTTTTGAAATTGTTTTTTTTAATATACAAAAATTCTAAAAATAATTAATTTAATTTCGTTACATTTTAAGATAAGGTAAAACTAAACCTTTTAAATAGTTTAGAAACATGAATATTTATTTTTATTTTTATATATTTTGATAGACATTACATCTCTTGCATAAAGATAGGACCCATATTTTTTTACCATCAAGGTCCACTGATATAACCACCCATTTAAAAATGTGTTGTTGTGGCTACATAGAAAAAGGTATCTTCATTAATTAATTAATATATTTTTGAAATTGTTTCTTTTAATATACATAAATTCTAAAAATAATTAATTTAATTTCGTTACATTTTAAGATAAGGTAAAACTAAACCTTTTAAATAGTTTCGAGAAGTGAAGTTCCTTGATAATTTTATAGCTCGTTATTGTTGGGCCAAGGTTTACCTGGTTTACCATCCATAAAAAAGTGGGAAAGTACTCCCATATTCCTTGAGTTCAAAGAAAGAAGGGAAGGTGTTGACACCTAATCCGAAACGGATGGGTGAAATGGACAGTCATCTAGAAGATGAACTGATCCGTTTTTATTTTTGTATATAAACATGAGTTACCTAATGAATAAGATCAAATCAGTTTTGTCTCTCGTTCAATGTGGAGTTACCCTGGCCTAACATGGTATCAGAGCACAGGTCCCAGAAATAACTCCTGCCTCTGCCAGGTTTCTGCTGCCTCATGAAACCTCTGTCCTGAGACTGCGCACTGCCCCTGCGTTATTTGTCAGCCCACCTATTGCACTGAATACGGGAATCCTGAGCAGATGCTGGAGCGTTACGAGCTGCCTTTCGATGTAACGCAAGAAGGGTACGTTTTGAGCTTCGACTGCTATGGAAGCCGCAGCAGGAGGTATTGAAACCCTTGTATATTCAGATCTCTGAAAATAAAATCGCAACAATTTTTGCTGAAACAGTGAAAGTTTAAAACGTGCTCCTCTTTGCTAAGATAATGTGATTTTGATGCGCTGTTTTTGCTGATGAACCGTGCTCCTCTTTGCATTCATCTCAATGTTAAAAATTTGCAAGTGATCCTGAGTACTGCCAGGTATTTGAGTTTTTAAAGCGAGAATTCTGCTGTTAGGATTCATTAAAGTTGAATCTGCCGTGATAGGCCTTCTCAATGGCTGCATAGACATATTCATATCAATGATCACAACACTGTTCGCAGGAGCAGTTTCCCGTACGCAGATGTACTTGTCGAACTCCATAGTGACATGAGTAAAGGTGATAAACTGTGGATTAATCCCGAGGCTTGCCAAGTCTCTTATTTTCTTTCCTGCGTCTCTGAATTTTTTCGAACCAGCCTCACTACTACCTTGTATTTGTCAGAGCTTTCGCCCTCCTCTGCCATGATCCCTGCGACATGAATTGTTGTGCATTTAATAGAGGGGAGTTCTAGCGAAGTTCTTGTAAGAGGATTGCATACAAATAAAAATGGTTTTCTCCCAAATAGCAAGAACAAGCCTGCGGCTGATCCCAAGATTCGGTTTTCTCCATTATTTGCATTTTCAATGAAGGACTCGTAAAGGACTCGTACGGAAAGAATAAATCACTTGGTTTTGCTAGACTTTCATTATTATTCCTGCAGCTTTTCCCGTTGGGCTTTTTTTTGAAGATTTGTAGAGTTTTCCTCGGATCTTTTCAAACCATTGACAGTGGGATGAGAACCTTCAAGTTGCACTGCAACCAATGACTCTCCTTCTATGATGTTATTATGTTCACATGAAATGGGGAAAATAGAAACCTTTTCTCTGTGTGGAGAAGAATGCACTAGATAAGCTGCAAAAGTTAGCTTCGTTGTACTGTTAGACAGATAAACCTTTGAACCCTGCATTGAAATACGTCGTATATGACAACATATGCATTGCAGTAAGCGTTGGAACAACATTTATATATGTACATTGTTTAAGGGGGTTGAGCCTGTCTACAAATCATTTGTTTCACAGGATTATAGTTTTTAAAGACTTGGAGATGCTGATGAAAGGATTTAAAATCATCAGCCTTTTGATTTGAATGCCTATGCACAGTCTTGTTCATTCAAAGCTGTTGTAATATTGCACAATTTTTTTT
Source organism: Pinus tabuliformis (assembly GCA_031772625.1). Lineage (NCBI taxonomy): Eukaryota > Viridiplantae > Streptophyta > Pinopsida > Pinales > Pinaceae > Pinus > Pinus tabuliformis. Next base: position 1,267,144,543 of record CM062807.1, on the reverse strand, counting down.
TATCAGCAGAGTTATTTTGTTACAGTATGCATTCAAGAGAAAGAAGAAGATATTTCAGAGGCAGGGGGGGGCAGACACCCTCAAGAAGAAAAGGCAGACTTACATTTCATTCGCTACAAAGAAAATGGATCTCATGATGCTTCTACATGCAAGCTACCATGGGAAAAGATTGAGCGGAGAAGAAATCAGCAGAAAGGTAAAACTGATGACACAGACAAAGGTAAAGCACCTGAATCCGCTCACTATATTGAGGCACAATGTAACATTGGAGTAAATGAAGATCTGTTTAATGCTTCACTTACTTCTTCGAAAAATGACTGGTTGCTTGATTCAGGAGCAACCTGTCATATGACTCATAGGAAAGATTTTTTTGAAGATTTCATTGATAATGTTGATGGAGCAGTATACTTTGTAGATCAGTCAAAAATCAAGCCATCAGGGCTTGGCACAGTCAGGCTTAAACTGCCTGGTCTTCCAGACTTTCTTCTGGATCATGTTCTATATCTCCCACAGCTCAAGAGAAACTTGCTGTCCCTGGTCCACATTCGCCAGCAAGGTCACTCCATTCATATGTTTGATGGAAAGCTTGAGGTAAGAAAGGCATCTGACCATTCACTTGTCGTGAGAGGTATAGAAGAAGAAAGACTTCTTAAACTGCAAGGAACCTCTGCTCATGCACAACATTTTTCATATATTTCTCATCATGATGAAGGTACACTTCCATCAAGTTTATTATGGCATGCTAGATTTGGACATTTAAACTATGATAGTCTCCGCTTGTTGAAGAAAAATGGTGTTGCTGGTTTGCCTACAATTCCTAGAAAACATAAACAATGTGATGCTTGCATTCTAGGAAAGCATAGCAAACAGTGTTTTCATGATTCACATTCAAGAGCACATAGGAAGCTTGAACTTATTCATTCAGATTTATGTGGTCCAATGCCTGTTCCTTCTGCAAATGGAAATAAATATATCATGATATTTATTGATGATTACACCAGAATGTGTTGGGTTTACTTATTGAAGAACAAATCTGATGCTTTTCAAACATTCAAGAATTTTCATAAGTGGATTGAAAATGATGCACAATCTCATATTGGGTCTATTCGCAGTGATAATGGAAAAGAATATACATCAAATGAATTTGAACACTATCTTCGCCAACATGGGATTAAACATCAAACAACTGTACCTTATAATCCTCAACAGAATGGTGTAGCTGAAAGAATGAACAGAACAATTTTGAATATGGTATGATCCATGCTTTTCTTCAAAAATGTAAAGACAATGTTTTGGGCTGATGCTGTTCTATGTGCTGCATATATAAAGAATAGATGTCCATCTAGTGCTATAAGAAACAAGACTCCTTATGAATTGTGGTATGGACATATTCCTTGGGTAAAAAATCTCAGGATTTTTGGTTCCACCTGTTATGCTTTAATACCAAAGGTACATAGAAACAAACTTGGTGCTAGAAGTCGTAAGTGTATCTTCCTGGGGTATTCAAACACATCTAAAGCATACCGCCTTTATGATGAAGTAAATAAAAAGTTTGTTTTATCTAGAGATGTCATTTTTCTTGAATCATCCAAATTTGACAGTGTTGTTGAGCGGCAACTTGATCGCTTGGATAGATTCACAAAATCGAAATCATTCCAAGATTTTGATAATCAGATTCCACATCTTGAAGGGGGGATTCCTATACTAGATCAACATGTGGAATCTTCTTCTGAAGAACAATCTCCCCTGCATGACACTCCAACAACGGATGATGCTTTAAGTGATGTAATTAATAGAATTGGGAGACTCAATCTTGATTCAGACCCAACTCAATCAACAGAACAGCCTGGACCATCTCAGAAAGGTCCCCCAAAGTGGCTGACAAAGACTCTTGAAAGTGTTCATCCTGATGAAATTGGAAAAACAGGAACCAGAAATACAAACCGAAAAGATGGAGGTGATGTAGATAACTCTAATTCACCTGTTGATATGGATGTTACTTATGATTGTGAATTGAACTTGTCTACAGATTTTGAACCAACTTCCTTCAAAGAAGCTGCTTCTCATGATGAATGGAAAGAAGCGATGCAGAAGGAGTATGATGCCCTCATAAAGAATGGCACTTGGAAGCTGGTTGATCCTCCATTTGGAACCAAACCAATTGGCTGCAAGTGGGTCTACAAGAACAAGTACAAAGCTGATGGCTCACTTGACAAGCACAAAACTAGGCTTGTGGCAAAAGGTTTTGCACAGAAGGAAGGGGTCGATTATGAGGAAACTTTTTCTCCCACAACAAAATGGGCCACCATCCGGACACTCTTTGCATTAGCTGCTCAGAACGGTTGGAAAGTCCATCAAATGGATGTAAAAACTGCATTCTTGAATGGAGATCTAAAAGAGAATGTTTTTATGTCCCAGCCTGAAGGATTTGCTGTGAAAGGACATGAACACAAAGTATGCAAACTTGTGAAGTCCTTGTATGGCCTCAAACAAGCACCACGAGCCTGGTATGAAAAACTAACTGAGCATCTTCTGAAACTCAACTTCAAACATTTTTATCTTGATGATGCAACTTTATTTGTCAAGAAAGTTGGCAAACAGTTGTATATCTTGTGGTATATGTAGATGATCTTTTAATGACAGGGAACAATGAAAGCTATATTGCATCCATAAAGAAAGAATTAGGAATTTTTTTTGAAATGACTGATTTGGGCTATGTTCATTACTATCTTGGCATTGAAGTAACCCAACATCCAAAGTCCATATTTCTTTCTCAAAAGAAATACATTGGAGATTTGTTAAACAGATTTGGCATGCCAGAGTGCAATCCCCTTTCTACTCCAATGGAACAAAACTTGAAGCTCACATCTATTGAAGGAAAGGAATTTGAGGATGCAACAAAGTATAGACAACTTGTAGGAAGTCTCATCTATCTCACTACTACCAGACCAGACATTTCATTTGCTGTTGGAATCCTCTCCAGGTTTATGCAAAAGCCTTGTGAGTGACATTGGTCTGCTGCAAAAAGAGTTCTAAGGTACTTGAAGGGAACTCAAGACCTTGGAATCAAGTATACACAGGTGGACGACTTCAACTTGATTGGATACTCTGATTCAGACTTCGATGGAGACAAAGAAACTGGGGTATCTACTTCAGGATATGCTATGAGTCTTGGATCAGGAGTTGTCTCCTGGAGATCACGCAAACAATCAGTACCAGCAGATTCCACAACAGAAGCAGAATACGTGGCAGCAGCTGAAGCAACGAAAGAAATTGTGTGGCTCAGGAAAATTCTTGAAGATTTGCAAGTAAAACAAATACAATCTACTCCACTCATGATTATAACACATCTGCAATAAAGTTGGCCAAGAATCCAAAGTTCCATGATCGTACTAAACACATAAATACTAAATATCATCTGATCCGACATCATGTTGAGGCCAAAACAATCCATCTCTGTCATTGTTCCACAAACGAGCAAATTGCAAACATCTTCACCAAAGCGCTTGGAAGAGAAAAGCTTGAAAGATTCAGGACGATGCTTGGACTCACCAACATCCCTTCAGATTAAGGGGGGGAATGTTGACACCTAATCCGAAACGGATGGGTGAACTGGACAGTCATCTAGAAGATGAACTGATCCGTTTTTATTTTTGTATATAAATGTGAGTTACCTAATGAATAAGATCAAATCAGTTTTGTCTCTCGTTCAATGTGGAGTTACCCTGGCCTGACAGAAGGTGAATCTAAACTTTATTTTTTTCTACTTGTAGTAATCCCTTTTTTAAATGTGAGAGGGTTTTCCACATATTCATGTTATCTCTTCCTCAATTATAATATATTATTTTATTATTTTTAATCATTTTGGTTTATTATTATTAATGAATTTTATTTTCAATTTATATTCGAAAATTATTGCATAAAAAGTAACGCGATGTTTTTTAAGATAATTTTGTAATCAAGAGTCATTAAAAATTGAGAAGAATAAAAAAATTTAAGATGTAATTTTTTTTTATGATGTAATACGAAGGAATTAATTTATGACATGAACTAGGAAAAAAATAAAACACTAAATTAGATCTTAAGGAATTTGACCATTATATCATGGTTTAAAATGGATTTTAGCTCCTAGACGAAACTCAATTAGAGGAATTTAATATTATTTCTGCAACTAATGTGCACTCTATAACTTAATATGAGGAGACTTATCACATTGTAATAGATAACTTTAAATTAAAAATAAATTTTGAAAATAAATACTTACTTTAAAAATTGTAGGTTTTAACCCATGTACAGAAATTATCTGCATACGAATTCTAAAAACACAGAAAATAAACAATGCGATAGCATAACACATAAAACACACATACACAGCGATTTTCCCCTGGATCCCAAAACCAGGACTACCAGCTTGATTTTTCATTATGTTCCTTTCAATGTCACAATACATATTTATACATGCCGAAGCATCCAATACCACGGACCGAAAACCATCGCGTCCAAAACCATGGACAGAAAACCATCGCGTCCAAAACCATGGACCGAAAACCATAGGTAGGTTCACCCAACCTAATATAGGGTCTAAATTTTTTTTTTCCCAGGGCGCTACCCCAAACCCTGTAAAGGGTGGCTACCTGCCCCCTTCAAACGCCCCAAACAAGGGGGGTTGCCGCTCCCCTACTACGCAATTGGTGCAACGGGGGTGGGGTTCACTACGTAGGTTAGTCGTGGAAATAATATAACACAACCCAAAATTCTCCCACTTGTTGTTTTCTTTCCATATGGAGCCACAAGAGAGTTTAGTCATTTTTCCAGTCCTAAAATGCCCATTGCTTCTCTACACTAGGAGAACTTCTCATAGCTCACAAATTTAGTTAATGCATCTGCAGTATTCTTCAAAGTGTCCACCTTTATTAGCAACACCTTTTTGTCTTCTATCATATCCCTCACAAAGTGATACTGAACATTAATGTACTTTGTCTTTGAATGATAAGGAGGGTTCTTTGCTAAGAAAATTGCACTCTGGCTATCATAGTCTATCCTTATAGCTCCTTGTACTAACCCCATACTTGAACACAATCTCTGCAACCAAACTACTTCCTTGTTTGCATGAGTGGCTACCATGTATTCTGTCTCTATAGTTGATAGTTCCACTACATATTGTTTCTTACTCATCCAACTGACTACACCTCCAAATAGGTTAAACACATACCCACTTGTAGATATTCTTTGATCCAGATCTCTAGCCCACTCTGTATCAACAAAGCCACAAATATCAAACACTCTATCTAATCCTTGTCTTCTTTGGTAGCACAAAATATAATCACTAGTGCCATGCAAATACCTGAAAACCCGCTTCATTGTTGTCCAATGTTGCTTTCCTTGTTTTGACATAAACCTGCTCAATACTCCCATTGCATGTGCAATGTCTGGTCTAGTACAGACCATTACATACATTAGGCTATCGACTACACTTGCATATGGAACACAGGATATCCTCTTCCTCTTCTTATGTCTTGGGACATTGCTCAGCAGATAACTTTACACCTACAGGAATAAGAACCTTCACCGGTTTATTATCTTGCACATTAAACCTCTACAATATTGTCTCAACATACTTCCTCTGGTTTAACCAGAGTTTCCTCTTTCCCCAATCTCTTTCAATTTCCATGCCCAAAATATAGTTTGTTGCACCAAGATCTCTCATGTAGAATTTGGAGGACAATTGGGTCTTCAAATCCTGGATATTTTCATTGTCATTTACAACCAACATCATATCATCCACATACAAGACCAGATAAACAACACGGTCACCAATTAATTTAAAATACACACAGTCATTTGCTTTGCTTCTGGTGAAGCCAAGTCCCTATATAAATTTATCAAATTTCTGATACCACATCCTTGGTGACTGTTTTAACCCATACAGAGACTTCTTTAACTTCATACCAGTTCTTTCTTACCCTTCACCGCAAAGCCTTCAAGTTGCTTCATGTAGATCTCCTCTTCTAGATCCCCGTGAAGAAATGTTGTCTTCACATCCATCTCTTCTACCTCAAAATAAAAAGCAACAACAACAGATAAAAGTAATATAATAGAAGTTACCTTTGCAACAAGAGAAAAATTATCACCAAAATCAATTCCCGGCACCTGGGAATAACCTTTTGCTACCAACCGAGCTTTGTATTTCTCCACCTTTCCTTTTGCATTTTTCTTCTTCATTAACACCCATTTGCTGCTAATGGGCTTCCTTCTAACCGGCAACTCCACCAGATCCCAAGTCTCATTTTTGTGCAAAGATGCCATTTCATCAACCATGGCCTCTTTCCAGAGTTTCCCATCCTCTAAATGTATTGCTTCCTTCATAGTTCTGGTATCATCATCAATAATAGATAAAGCAAAATTTGAATAGAAAGCAGATGGACTATACCTTTCTGACTGCATTCTTTCTCGAACTCATCTTCTCATAGCCGAAGTTTGTGGCTCTTCATCTTCTGATTCCTCCTACGTTGTAGAGTCTGATTCTTCCTCCTTTAGCTCAAACTCTATCTTCTCAGGTTTCTTTGATCGGACTTCATGTTTAATAACATCTTTAACCTCTCTAAACACCACATCTCAGTTGTACACAACCTTCCTTATTGTTGGGTTCCAAAGCTTATAACCCTTTAAACCGTCCTTATACTCAATAAAGATGCACTTTTCAGATTTACTATCCAACTTGGTTCGTTTCTCCTTTGGAATATGTACATATGCATCACATCGAAATACCCTCAGATGTGAAAGAGAGGGTTTCTTACCAGTCCATACTTCTTGTGGATTCTTATCCTCCAATGCTGCTGAAGGTGATCTGTTGACCAGGTAACATGTTGTCTCCACCGCCTCTGCCTAGAATTCTTGTCCTAACCTGGCACCACTGAACATGCTTCTTCCCCTTTCCATTAACGACTTGTTCATTCTTTTTGCAACTCCATTTTGATGAGGTGTATATGGAGTAGTATTTCGTCGTGCTATACCACACTTCTTACAAAATTCTTCAAATTCCTTATTATAAAACTCTCTGCCATTATCTATCCTCAACACCTTTATCTTCTTCTTTGTCTGGTTTTCCACCAAAGCCTTAAATTCTTTAAACCTGTCAAAGAATTCAGATTTCTTTTTAAGGAAATATATTCATGTATTCCTTGAGAATTCATCTATAAATGATACATAGTACATATAATTACCCAGTGATGGAACCTTCACAGGTCCAAACACATCACTGTGCACAAGCTTAATATATGTTTCACCCTCTTACCACCAAAGGGGAAACTCACAAGATTCTACTTCCTGTATACACAATTTTTACAGAAATAAAAATCCAGAGAGTTATTACTGATACTTTCTACCATACCTTTACCATGAAGTATTCGAAGGCTCTTCTCTCAAATATGTCCAAGCCTTTGATGCCATAACATGGTCATCTCTCCAGAGACCACTAGATTTTCTGCTTCACTTTTAGGAACCACAGAACTGTTGCACCCATCAACAATAGTGCTACCTTGCAGCTTGTACGGAGTTGTAATCCAAACTCCCTGCATCAATACCAGTGCTCCCCGAACCATCTTGCAGGTATCTTTCTCGAACACTGTCTTTACACCTGCATCATCCAACTTGCTTACAAAAGTGTTCTAACCCTTCCACCTTGCAAATTCAACTTTAATTTTCTGCAACCAATGATTCTAGCCTTCCTATCATCCCCCAATATGACATCACCACCATCGTATTTCTCATACTCGCAGAACCACTCTCTATGGGGAGTGAAGTTCAAGGAAGCACCTGAGTCAATCAAGCATGCTTCATGATCTACATGTGTACTTGAAGAAGCCAAGTACACACCCCCACCTTCATCTGAGGTGGTTTTCGCCTTTGCAGAAGGAGCATATCCAAATCCCTTTCCTTTATCAGGAGCTTTAGATTTACAGTCCCTTTTGAAGTGCCCTTCCTTTCCTCATTTCCAGCACACCACCTTTACAGGTTTTCCTGGAGATTTAGATCTCCCTCTATATTTAGATCTCCCACTCAATGAATTATTTTTGTTTCAATTCTCGGACCTTCCTCATACAGACAAGGCATCACCATTCTGGCTCTCCATATTTTTTCATCTCATATCCTCCATAAGCAAGGATGAGACTATTTCATCAAACTACGAGGCAATTGCATTGCTACCTATTGCAATAACCATACTATCCCACTAACCTGGTAGAGAACACAACAAACGGATGCACTTATCTTTATCTGAAATTTTAATATCAACAGATACTAGCTGACCTACCATAGTATTAAATACATTCAGATGCTCTTTCACCGAGTCTCCATCATTCATCCTCAGGTAATACAGTTTTTTCCGTAGGAACAGTTTATACACCAGAGAATTAGATTGGTACAAAGTCCCTAACTTGTCCCACAAAGCCTTCACCATAGTCCCTTGATACATTCAACAATATTGAATCTGAGACACAGAATCATATTGTGTTCTTTGCCTTCCGATCCAACTTCTTCCATTCTTCATCAAACACTCCCGTTGGTTTAGTACCTGGATCTACCACGATCCACTAATCATTATCCACCAACAGATCTTCCATCTTGAGTTTCCAGAACTCAAAACTCTGACCATTAAATTTCTCTATCTCTATCTTTCCACTGCTCGCCATCTTCTTTCACCACCAGAATTGATCTCATATATCTCCCACTAAATAGGGTCTACCACAGGCCCGAGCGAAACCCCTTAACAACAAAGGCGTCCCCTTGAAGCCAAAATAGCTCTGATACCAAGTGTAGGTTTTAACCCCGTACAGAAATTACTTGCATATGAATTCTAAAAACACATAAAATAAATGATGCAAGAGCATAACACATATACACAAAGATTTTCCCCTGGATCCCAAAACCAAGACTACTAGCTTGATTTTTCATTATGTTCTTTTCAATGTTACAATACATATTTATACATGCCGAAGCATCCAATAATATGGATCGAAAACCATCACGTCTAAAACCATGGACCAAAAACGATAGGTAGGTTCGCCCAACCTAATATAGGGTCCAATTTTTTTTTCCTGGGGTGCTGCCTCAGACCTCGTAGAGGGGGGATACATGCCCCCTCAAACCCCCTGAATAGGGGGGGCTGCTGCCCCCCTTGTGACCGCCCTGCTGCACAACCGATGCAATAAAGGGGGGGGCTCCGGCCCTCCTCTAACCCCCCGGTTCAATACGTAGGGTAGTATTAGAAAGAATATAACACAACCCAACAAAAGTTACCAAATACAAGTCTATTTTAAAGTAAAAGGAAAAAAACACAAATCAAATTTAAAGTAAATTTAGATTTATGTTTTTTTAGTAGAAAAAAAAAGAAACAACTTTTGATTATGAGTTGGATGCTTAATTGGCTTATAGTAAGAAATACAAATAATTGAGTATATAATTATAGTTTCTATCTGTTATATGATAATAACGATAATAACGGAGAAATTACACGATTACACGGCAGGATGGAGGCTCTGACGACGTTTCGCAAAGGACTAGGTTAAGCCGCAGACCGCAGCACAGGACCACAGTTAGGCAACGGATCGGGAGCTGGACAAGCGAATTGTTGACAGATCAACTGCGGCATTCGACAGGGAAGAAGACACTAACCGTCATGGAGGGTCAACAGGTAACGGACCTCGTGGATTTCACCGAGGATCCGTTCGAGGGACAGACAGTATTCCAAAACCCTAGCCTAGCTACGCCGGGTTTCGCTCCACCGCTTTCTGAGGGGTCACGCGCACAGGATGTTTTTCCGGTGGTCTCTCTGCCGGAACCCGCAATCTCAGCTATCGGCTTGGAGGCACCGCCCCTCTCCCCAGGTACTGCCCTCCTTCTCACTTCGCTCTCGCCCGATGCTCTGAATTTCGACCCTATCTCCTCCCCGCTACCTGGCACTCCAGAGGTACAAGCGAATCAAACGGTTAACGCGCCAAACCCTAGCTCGGATACAGGGGTAAAATCTTTTGGTTTCTTCGGCACCCCCGTGGTAAATGTAAATCCCCCGAAACCCACAATTCAGACTAGGGTTTCAGATCCGTTGGTTGAACATCCATCGGCTCCTCGATCGAAGAAACGGAAAACAAAGTGTGTAAGAGCAACCTCGAAGGACATCACTGTAGAGTTCGGCAACCCTGCAAGATTTGAAGAAACCATGGTTATAGCACGTACAGTGCTGGTTGGACATGTGCGGGGGCGCACATACACGACGGAAAGGTTGAAGCGATGGGTTAAGGAAATATGGGGAGGCATGTTCACACAGATGCCAGCAGTCCGGGTTCTCCCACGAGGATGGTTCTCCCTTCGCTTCGCACATGAGGGGCACACGGACGCTGTACTCGAAAAATTTTGGCACATAGAAACAACACCAGTCCTATTGAAGCGATGGAGTCCGCTCTTTGACCCCGAGCGAGAACAAATTGCAGCGGGGCCACTGTGGGTTCGGTTGCCAGGATTACCTTTGCAATTCTGGAGAGATGAAGCATTTATCAGAATCGGTAATGCTTTAGGCACATACTTGGACCATGACCGATCCTATATTGACTCAGGGAAGCAAACGGTGGCTCGAATTCTGGTGCACCTGGACACCAGAGAAGGCTTGGAAGAGAAAATCACCCTGAAATTGGGAAAGCACAGGCGCTCACAGATTCTGGACTATGAAGGAGTCCCCTTCCGCTGCAATCGGTGCCATCAAGTGGGACACCTCTACAGGGACTGCCCACTGATCAATAGTCCTGTCAGCTCTCCAAAGATCTCGCCCATTGCATCCAGAGGGAACTCTCCACTCACTCCACAAGCGGCCCAGAAGCAAGCAGAACAAAAGGGCGACATGGAGAACCCTGAGCAGATCAAGAAGGACGTGCCCTCACCTCCTATGACTCGGGCTCGGGCAGCAGCAGCAGCCGCACAGGCATCGGGTACTAATCTTATCTCTTCCCCTATCTCTAATGAGCAATCAATTGAATTTTTAAATTCAGTGACATGTTCCATGGCGCATTGCATTATCCCTCCACCTCCCTTGGTATCCTCCACTGCCCCTCCCTCTTTGACTCGATCTCCATCGCCCCCATCCGATTCATCCCCCAGGAAACCTCCTCCCCATCCATATTCCCTTCGCCCTCGGCCCTCACATGTGGAACATTCTGATCCTCTGATCGGGCTGGGTATTGTCTCCCCGGGGATGGGAACAATCTCCACAAGGGGTAGGAAATCTGATCTTAACAAAGCTATCAAACGCGCCGGTGTTGAAGTCGCATCAGGGCGACAGTCCACCATTGACGGGGTCCTTAGAGCATCAAAACCCCCAAAACGGGGGCCCTCATGAAGTGTCTCTCTTTCAACTGCAGGGGTCTGGCTAGTCCCCCCAAAAAACTAGCCATCAAGCGACTTTTTGAGGTCGAAAACCCAGATGTTATCCTACTTCAAGAAACCCTAGGACCTGTTGAGTCCATCACCCTCACTCTCAGCCACATCTCGTCTCGATGGAACTACATTGCCCTGGATGCCAATGGTAGATCAGGGGGTTTGGCAATTGGCTTCAACCCAAAAACCATCAGACTGGACTCTTCCTGGGGTGGTCCTGGGTTTATGGGGATTGATATCTTCTCAGCTGAACTAGGGATTAATCTGCGCATTGTCAATACATATGGGCCATGCCATCAGAGGGAAATATTTTGGAGACAGCTCCTCAGCAGCAGACTGATGTCCCTGGACCGCATCATCTTGGGAGGTGACCTAAACTTTTCAATGGGTTTCCGGGAATCATGGGGCTCTATGGCGCAGATAGATTCCATTACAGACTTCATGAGAAGCCTCTTGGAGCAATATGACTATATTGACATCCCTATGCAGAAGCCCCTACCAACGTGGAGAAATAGAAGGGTAGGACAAGCGGCACTTGCTCGCAGACTTGATCGATTTCTGCTGAAAGGACCATTGATCCACAATCTTCACTGGTACAAACAATGGGTAGGGTCCAGAGGCATATCAGATCACTGCCCAATCTTAATGGAGATCATGGGCCCCCTCCCAAAGCCTGAAGCACCATTCAAATTCAATCATCACTGGCTCAAGGATCAAAGCTTCTCTAATCTTGTATCAGACTTATGTAAATCCCATCCTATTGACCGGGAATCATCGATGGCAAGGGGGTTTGTCAAAAATTTGACAGAACTCAAGCACATGGTGATAGAATGGGCTAAAGCAAAGAAGATTAGGGAGGATGAACAACTCATCAGAGTGGAAGAAGAGCTCAAAGCCCTCCAGGATGACAGGAATCTGGCTTTTGGATCTATGGAGGACAAGACCCGCCTTATTGATTTAGAGAACCAAAAGCAGAACATTCTAAAGCTCAGGGAGGAATCACTTAGACTTCGGAGCAGGGCAGTCTGGCTCAAAGCAGGGGATGAGAATTCAAGATTCTTCCACAATTTTGCTAAAGGTAGGAGATTGGCTAACACCATATGGAATATTCCCCTGCCAGATGGAGGATTGGCGGACACCTTCAACAAGCTCTCACAATTAGGTACATCTCATTTCAGAGGTATATATAAAAGTCCTGCTGGCACAAATCTGGCTGAAATCATCAGGGTGGCTTCGCATTTCCCCAGATTTGTGAATGAGGAGGACATTGATCCGCTCACTGATCCTGTCACTATGGAAGAACTGGAGAGCACCATCAAGTGGTTTCAGAAGGAAAAGAGTCCTGGACCTGACGGATGGACTATTGAGTTTTACACAGCCTTCTTTGAACTCCTTGGAGGAGACATCCTGAAGGTGGTTGAGGAGAGTAGAACATCGGGACAGATCTATCATGCTATAAACTCCACCTTCATTGCCCTCATCCCCAAATCAGACTCCCCATCATCCTTCGATGACTTCCGGCCCATCTCTTTGTGCAATGTCCTCTACAAAATTATCTCGAAAATCATCGCCAACCGGATCCGGCCCATTCTGTCCAAACATATTGCCCCTCAGCAGTTTGCTTTCCTGGAAGACAGACAGATCCATGAAGCCATTGGATCAGCCCAGGAAGCAATTCACTCCATCTGGACCAAGCGACTCAAATGCATTCTCCTCAAGATTGACCTTTCAAAGGCTTTTGATCGTGTAAGCTGGCTCTTTATCAAAATGATCCTCATTCATTTGGGATTTCCCCTCCCCCTCATCAACTGGATTATGGCTTGCATCACATCCCCTACTTTTAGCATTCTTATCAACGGTGCTGCTTCTCACTTCTTCCACTCCGAAAGAGGCCTTCGCCAGGGCTGTCCTCTGTCACCCCTTCTTTTCCTCCTGGTGATGGAAGCCCTGAGTCGATTAATTATCACAGCAAAAAGGGATGGATCCATCAGGGGTCTAAAAATCTCAGATGAGTGTTTTCTTACTCATCTACTGTTCGTAGATGATGTGCTTATCATGCTAGATGGCAGCATTCAGGATACCTCCACCTTCAACAGAATTTTAAAGCTTTTTGCCCATGCAACAGGGATGGAGGTAAACCGGACAAAATCTTCTATCACTCTGGTTGGCACTTCAGTAAATGAATCATATGCTGCAAGCCAAGCTTTTCCTTTTTCCACCCAACCTCTGGACAGGGGGCTTAAATACCTGGGATACTGGCTAAAACCTACCTCACAAAAGATCGCGGACTGGGTTTGGCTGGTAGCAAAAGTTGAGAAAAGGATCTCATGCTGGAGCTTTAGATATCTATCCAGGGCTGGTAGATTAACCTTGATCAAATCCGTGCTGGAAGCAACACCGGTTTTTTGGATGGCGCTCGCTTGGATACCCCGTAATATTCTATCCAAGCTTCAGAGACTCTGTAATAGATACCTATGGGCTGGTAACAAAGAAAAGCACACCTTTGCTTGGATTAGATGGAATTCGATTGCCCTCCCCAAGAAATGGGGTGGCTGGGGTTTAAAGGATCTTCCCACCTTCGCCTGTGCTCTGGCAGCCAAGATGGGTTGGGCCCTGATGACAACACACAACTTATGGACCACCATTGTTTACCACAAATACATTTGGCCCCTAAACGTTTTGGATTGGCTCAGACTGCCAACTTGGAACAAAGTTGGAATATCATCTATCTGGAAGGCCGTGCTTCATGCTCTACCGCTCATCAGAAACAACATTGTTTGGAGAATAAAAAGCAGGGACAGAGCACGAGTTGTTCTTGACCCTTGGAATGGCAGTGGTGGGAGACACCTGCTCCCGCTAGCCCTGGTGGATTTCCTTTCTGCACATGGCATCAAGGTGATTGCTCAGATAGTGGATCAGGACCACTCGGACATATTTCACCAGGCTTGGAAGACTGCCTTCCATCTAAACCTTCCACAGAGATGGCACATGACCTGGCAAGATTATTGTGCTGCCCTGATGGAATCCCATATCAGAATAACTGAGGGTCCGGATGAACTGATATGGTATCAGGCTGATAGTGGATCGTACACTCCAAAGGAGGGATACACACAACTTATCATTCATAAAAAGCCCGAGGTTCTTGACAGTTGGTGGCAGAAAATATGGAAACTCTCAGCCTCGCCCCGGTCAAAGCTATTTACTTGGTGCATCCTGCGGAACAGGGTACCCACGGGAGATTATCTTATGCGACGAGCAATGCATGGTCCGACGAGATGTGCTCTCTATAAAGCGGACTCTGAATCCTCTGCGCACCTTTTTCTGCATTGCAATTCTGTACAACAAATATGGATCAATATTAAGCCTTTCATTCCTTTCAATGGGGATTGGAGTGGTCCCGATCCAATCAGTGCTTGGATTGATTGGGACAAAAGGCACAAAGGATCGAAGGCGGCAAACCTTCCCATTATTGTAAACTGGTTCGTCTGGAAAGTTAGGAACAGACTGATTTTCGATGACAAGGTCCCATTGTGGCCTCTCATTGAAGCCGGCATTATCTCAGCATTCAATGAGTTACTGGACCCGCCTCCCCCAAAAGCCCGTCGACCAAACCCTCCACCCATCATCGATCCAGGTATCCCATGGGCATATTTCGATGGAGCCGCAAATGCTCAAAGCTGTGGGGGTGGTTTCATCTTGCACCTAAACTCAAATCACTCCTACCATACCAAAGCTGGACTGGGGGCAGGAACAAACAATTATGCTGAGCTTATCTCATTGCGTCACCTCCTTCATTTTGCTCTTAGTCATCATTGCACTAGTATCAACATATATGGGGACTCTCAGATTATTACAAATTGGTTCAATGAGATTTCTACATGTCACATGCACACACTCAGCGTTATAATGGATGAAGTTCGGCAGCTCAAAGAGACCTTTAATCATATCACTGTTGCACACATTTACAGGGAACATAATATGGAGGCTGACAAATTGTCCAAGGAGGCCGCGCTGATGGATCGTGGCTTATGGGAGATCACTGAAATTTTGGATCAGCAAGAACGAAAATTCTATCATCGTCCCTATATAGACCCGGGATATCCTACATCGGGTCTACCCCATACTTAACATATCAAAATGGCAGCAGCTTTACAGATCACAGTTTTTGCATAGTCTTTTTTGAACAAACTGAAGGTTGCTGAAAGGCAACAAATCTTTTTTACAGACACAACAGGAATGCACAAGTGTTTATATCAGACAAATGAACAATGTAACTTTTTGTAAAAATGTACAGATCCACAGAGATCATGGCATATGCAAAAAAACATCTACATATGTAATCTTCTCATATTAATGAAAACTTTACGGATTTTTCCAGGGGAAAAGAAACAAAAGATAATAACGATAATAACATATATTTTCTTTTAATTAGGATTTAGTTACTCTTCTTTTTAGGGCAAATTATATTTGTTTCAAAAATGGAAATTACAAGATAAATTGAAAGTCAAGTCTGTCTAACCAAATACAAAATTTAGTTGGCCTCAATAATATGAGAGGTAACTAAGTACTAGGAGATACGAAACTTAACTTAAAAAATGAAAATTTGGCCTAAGTGGGAATGTAGAAAATAATTAGTTAAAAAAGAACCGTATAGAATACAGATACTAAAATCTAGGTAGAAGGGTCTCAGTTTGAAACAACGACCTAGATGGGTTATTTAGTATCTCTAGAGGTTCCTTCTTCCAAGGGGGGGTGGTGGATGCCAAGATGTTGTCCAATTCACTCCATCCTTCAATCTATGTTCCTCAAAAGTCGGTGCAAATGCTCAAGGGAATGGAGAATATCTACATAATTTTGGTGATGGTCTAAGAGAGAGCACATCGCGATAGAAATTTCATATGCCAGTTGGGATAAACTATTTGCATATATTGATTAAAAGCACCTCACACATTCCCTATATCTAGAATCCAATCTTCCCATTTAGTAAGACCCTTCATGTATGAGCGGCATAATCTATGAGAGGAAGCTTCCCCCTTAGCATGGGTGAGCTTTACCAAAATGGGTCTTGGCACGCGGCTAGAAAAGAAAAATGAAATATACTCCAATTGGTAATGCATACACATACTCCCCCTATGGGCCCTCTCCTTGTAGTAGGAAAACCCCCTCGTAACTTGCGCATACCGACGAGCCATGGAAGAAAAGATAGGGTATTGGTAAAGCTCAAATAAAGACTAGAACATACTCAAGGATGTAGGGCATTGGTAGGAATTCCACGTAAGTCAACCACCGTTCATAGAACCCATTCAGCCAAAATGACCTCCACAAAGATACACAGGTTGCAACAGGACAACAAAAGGGGGAGGATAGAAAACAAAACTAGACCAAAATTAGACCAGAATACAACAAAATGGGAACTTTCATATTGCCATGATCTGAGAAGGTGGAGTAGGCAGTGAAAGGAGGAAATTTCAAGGAGTATGGAGAGTCCACATTATGAAGGAGCATGGGAGCCCAATCATAGGAGAAGGCAGGGTGGACCAAGAAGGGAGGAAAAAGAAGATGAGAAATAAGGGGTGCAATCCCAGAGGAATATGATCGAAATAAGGGAGGAAGAAATAAAAAGTGAAGATCCTGACCGTCATTTCTAATGATCAGTTGACCAACCTGTAAGAGAAAAATAACATAGGATAATATCAATGTCTCATGGAAAACCATTATTACCAGTTTTAAAGCATTCTCATAGAACCAAGAGGAAACCAACTCTTTTGGATTGTCACACTTCGATATTAACAAATATCTTTTTTTCCAACCTCATTAGGGTCTATTAATAGATGGTTCCATGTCGATCCCATCACATTCCATGTACGCTTTAGAATTCAATGCATCTATGTGCTAATTTCCACTGCAAAAAAACTCAAAATGTAGATGTGGGCTTTGATCCATGGGAAAATTCTGTTCCCACATTAGAGACACTTCACTGAACACGTGAATAATGCATATACGTGATGGTGAACAACTAATTAATAATTCCTTTACCTCTATGGTATTACTAGCTAGAATGATGACCCACCTATCATAGTTTAGTCCCATTAATTATTCATGGGTGTGTGTTGTGACACCTCCCATCTCTATTGGCCAGGTGCGAAAGTGACAACCTACCCCACCTTCCCCCTTTTTCTCAATCACCACTCTATCTGCAACTGGAAAGTCTTTTTGAATCAACTTCCAACAAATGGTCTTAAGAGGGGAGTTCGAAAAAAGGTTCCAAGTGGATGACACAAGGGGAGAGTAATCTAAGAAATCATAATAAGTGATCAAGTACGTTATTTTATTACCATAACACCAAACATGTGTTGGAGTAAGATTTTAAATGAGGGTAATCAGAGAGTAGACCTGACAAAGGAGAGATTCCATCTGCCAAGTTGATGAAACCTTATGTATATTGGTGTCATTCTGAAGTTTTCAAAGCATATTTGTGATAATTTGAGAATTGTCTTCTACTAGGAGCTTGGTGATACCTTCAAAATGGGAAATATCTAATCCCATGTGGAGACCCATATGTTCAATGATGTTGTTTCTATTTATTTCAAGTAATCTAGAGGATATGTAGAAGGGAATGTCTGCCAAATCTAAAATACTTCCACTGTAATTTGTTGGACCAAGATTACCTTTCAATGTCCCATCAAAATTCAATTTTCGAAATGAAGGCAGAGGTGAAGCCAATTCAAAGGGCTAGAGATGAGGCAAGGATGGAGGGTGAGAGGATGGTAAAGTGGGAGGGAAGGGGAACATAACATGATGAAGAATCACCTCATGTCCATAAACATACTAGTTCATTGGATACAAGGTGAGAGTAAGAACTGGTTCCTTGATATGGTAAATAATATAGATCCAAATGGAGGCTTAGGGGATCAATCTCTTTACATGAAAACCTATTTTAGAGTGAAAAGAGATTTGATCCCTCTCATCTCTTGGTAAATCAAGAGTTAATATGGATCTAGGATGGTATAAAATGGATCCATTTTGAATTTTCGAATTTGTAAATGGAAAGCGAAATTGAGTGATGTTTTCCTTGGGTGTGTTGAGGCCTCAACACCTCCCCTTAGCTTTCTCAAAAATTACGAAGCCCCTTTATATGAATTTTTCTAATTTTTATTTTATATTTGTTTAGATTATTTTTCTTTGAGTGATTTTAGTTTTGCTTGACTATTTTTAGCTTTTCCTGGTTTCAATTTTTTTATTGCTCTATTGCCTCAACTTCTCTAACATCTTTTTAATGATTGGAATTTGGTTTCATTTTGACTCATAGTTTGAAACTTATCATTTTTTTAAGTCTTGGAATACTTCAACCATATTGCCGACTTGACACAATGAACTTATTCTTTTGAGTTGTCTAGTCTTAATCCGACTTGGTCTCTTCATGACATTCCCATAATCCATGTCCACTTGAAAAAATGTAAATATATCTATATACGCTAATATAAAATTAACTTTAAATTAACAAATAATTAATTTTTACATATAAATATTAATAAGCCTGTGTTAATAATAAATTGTTTTATTTAATTAACTTATAAAAATACATTTGAATGTAAATACAAATTATAATTATATTATACATTATAATTATAAATCAATTTTTTTAAATATATTATAAATAATTACATATAATAATAACCCTCTCCCATATACACCATATATAACCAACACATCATATATAATACTAATATAATAAAAATTAATAAAACAAAACAATCACCACATGTTAATAAAACAAAACAATCACCGCATGTTATAGTCAACATTAGGACTTATAAACATGCTATGAACCATCACAAAAAATCAGAAATCATTAATAACACATGGGGGAGTCCATAAAAAAGTATTTTTATATATAAATAAAGACCATTCAACATAGTTTCATCCTACACGTAATCAAGATCCCATTGAATTTCTTCTCGGGATCTCTAGCCCTAACCAAACAAGGAATTACATAACATCCAAAAAGGGCTAAGGTTTGAGGTTCCAACAAAGGCCAAGACGGAGAGTTCGAGGTTAATTGATGTAAAATGATGAGAAAACTTTTTGTCTTGCCTTGGGTTTTCTCTAGGGGAATTTCAGTTTACACTCGGAGAGAGTGAGATCGAGATGACATCATCTTGGGCTACATTCGCATCAATCTTTTACTTCAAGATCTTGAATTGTTATTAAATTTTAGGTTTTGTTTTGTTTCTAGAGGCTAAGATTTAGAAGGTTTTCTTGGACCACCTGGGATCAATTTCTCTCATCCACTCATTCCATATTGGATTTCAAACATATTTAATTTAAGTCAGGAAGGTTGAAAGCAAATTTTTTAATATATAAATTTTAGGGGCTAATATTTGCAGGGGGATAATTTTTCTGAAAAAAAAAAAAAAAAATTTGCTAATCTTCATTTTTTCTAAAAATGAGTTGCCCAAATTTTACAATATAAAATTATTTGATCTTAAAAATTGACAACATTATATAGAGGCTATATATAAAATCATTATAAATTTGAATAATTTACAAATATATCAATAAACATTTTATAGTTTTCATATTAGGCACTAGTGAGCTTCGCCAATATTTTTAAACTTCAAGATAATTTTCCATCCTTAAAATTTTCCCTAGTCATATAATTCATTTAACTACATAATAAAAAATAGAAAAAGAAAGCCTTGAGTCCATTCTATCGGTGTAGTGATTATTGTAACACCCCATCTTTGCAGAGCCATATATTGATATTTAGGGCACATAATCAAGCCCAATAGGAATCGTTCAAAATCTTATTGAAAGGAGAACAATCCAAAAACAACTATTTGACCAAATATGTACATTAAACCCTCCAAACACTCAAAACATAATAGCTTTGTGAATTTGCAACAACCTTAATTTCTAAGTGAGTTCTTGGGATAATTTAACTCCCATAACATTTCATTCCTGGAATATATTCTCCATATTCTCTATTTGTTGGTAATATCGTAACAGAAAACAATGGGATGATCATATTTATTTTATATTAATTAATTTATTTAGATTTTTTCGTAGAATGTTTCACTTTAAATGTTTTTACATTTGGAATTTGTTTGCAATTCTATTAGGCCTTTAATTATAATTTTGTTACGATTTTGTAGAATTCATTGAGTAAAATCAAAACTTGAACTTCCAAAAATTTCTAGATGTCAAACTTAGATATGAAAATATTCATTCAAATATTTTTGAAACAACTCCCATTTTCTGGATTTGAATTACTTAATGATAAATAGGAGTTTTGAAAAGGACATAATGATTCTATTTCTACAAAAGAGATTACTCATTTGCACAATTGTTGTTAGGTCCCTCTTCTACTAGTGTAACTCCTTATTGTTATTAGTGCAACCCTTTATTATATTTTTGTGCCCATGTAGTTCCCATATTGTTATTATTGTGCCCCATAGAAGTCCACTATTGTTTTTTATTGTGCTCTTAAATTATTATTGTTATGTTGGCTTTGATTATATTATGACCCCTTAGACTCCTATATATAGAAAAGAGGCCTTGTCATTTGTATCATCAAGAATTGTTCATTTGTGTAATGTAAAGGAGGTTTCCCCCTCGAAGAGGTTGATTTTGAAGGCGTTCATCTATATTTTATTCTATTTTATGAACTGGTTGCATAACATTTGGTATCAGAGCTTTGGATTCTAGGGTTTCACTACTCCAAACATGTCATAGTAGCAGTTTCGCTATAGATTTTTATTTTATTTTATTTATTTATTTATTTTTTCTGTTACGTTTCAGAAGATAAAAAAAAAAACAAAAAAAAAGAAAAAAAAAACCAATTGAGAAGAGATCTCGCTGAACCTTGGGTCCGAATTTCAGATCTTGAATCTCTATCGTTTCGGAGATCTGATATGAGGAAGTTAGGGTGTTTGCAAGCTATAGAATTCCATCTCAAATAGGTCATCATGGAATTTTTGCTATAATTGTTTTGCTACGAAGTTTCAGACTCTAAAATTAAAACCCACTTGAGCTGCAAGCTTGGTGAGGCTCGGACCCGAATTTCATATCTTGTTTCACTATATTTTCGGAGATATAGTCCAAGACATTTAGGGTTTCTACAAGCTCCTAAATTACATCCTAAAAAAATGACCTTGGGAAAATCGTCATAACTTTATATTGAGCATCAAATTGAAATTTTGTAAGAAGTTACAGGAATAAGATAGACTTTAGATTTTTTTTATCGGTTTTAGGTCCTATGGTCGAAAAAGTGACACATGGCACGTCGTATAAGTTCATTCTACTGAGTAAGTCTATAATTAGGTCATCATAGGAGATTGGACATAACTCTTTCTTTGGGAATCCAATTGCGATCAGACTTGTGGGGTTAGAAAGAGGACACATAGGGCTATCACAAACCAAAATTTCAAAACTTAAAGATCTGAAATTACAGAGTTACAGTCATTTCAAAATCGAGCTTTTAAAAACAAGAAAATGTGATATGAGGAAATTTGACGCCAAAGATTCTTTAAATTGGATACGACAGATGGAGAAATATTTTGATCTCCATTAGGTGACATTGATACAAGAGGTATGTATTGCATCTTTATATTTAGAACCAAATCAATTTTTATGGTATGAAGGGCTTTGTTATTGTAAACCACTTGTCTCGTGGTCAATTTTCATAAAGGAAATGATAGCACATGATGAGGATAGAAAGAGAAACACCTTCTTTAGCTAATTGATAAATCTCAAACAAAAGGGTTTAATGGCAGAGCACACTGAAAACTTTCAAAATTTGAATATAAGGGTAAATGATATTCCAGATAAGCAAAGGTTTTGATGTCTTCATAGGGACTTTAAAGGATAATATTCAGCATGAGGTTCATATTTGGGAACCTGATTCATTGGAGAAGGCTTTCAAGTTGGAAAGAAAAATTGAAAGTTGAATTATCGAAATAAGGAATACAACCACTCACAACTACAAATGTGGAAGTGTTTTTCTCCTAGCCTTCCACAACCTACAAGGTTTACACCACAACAATTGGAAGAAAAAAGAGAAAAAGGGCTTTGTTTCATTTGTGATAGCAAATACACTAAAGGTCATAAGTGTGCCAAGAAGAAATTATTTTACATCAATTGTGAAGAGGAGGAAGAAAAGGTTCAAGAAGTGAAAGATCACATCTAGAAAGAAGAAATGAATCCGACCATATATTGTAATGCATTGGCCGGAATTACCACTCCTCAAGCTATCAATATAAAAGGACAAATCAAGAAAGAAAAGCTAATTGTGTTGATTGATTCGGGAAGTACCCACAATTTTATTCATTGTAAGATAACCAAGGAATTGAATTTCTTCCTACATCCAACACGAGAGTTTCAAGTGATGGTTGCAAGTGGAGGAACCATAAACTGTTATGGAAAGTGCTATAATATCAAGCTATCCATGGGAGAATATGTATTTAATAGCCCAATGCTTTCCATTCAAATGGGTGGTTCTCATGTTGTACTAGGAGTTCAATGGCTACAATCCTTAGGTACAATAGCTTTTAATTTTCAAGAACTTTTAATGAAATTTTCTTCGGAAGGAAAGGAGCTGAATTAACGGGCAACTTTTAATGAAATTTTCTTCGGAAGGAAACGAAGCTGAATTAACGGGTAACTTTTAATGAAATTTTCTTCGGAAGGAAAGTAAGTTTAATTAAGGGGTATCAAGGGAAACCAAGAAAGATAATCATCTCTAACGGAATGACAAAGATTATAAAGAAATAAAAACGAGGTATAATTGCATAATTATGTTCACTAGAGGTTCCCACATCGAAATCATCTATTTCTTCAGGTCTCCAAAAAGTCTTGGACAATTATTCCAAGGTATTTGAAACTCCCAAAGGCCTCCCACCTATTCATGATCATTCTATTCATTTGATTCCATGAACCGGTGGAGTTGTCTTCTTAGGCAATTGGGCATGGACAACGTCTTTATATGAAAATGTCTTAGCAGAGGAGGATTGTCCAATAGCTCCCCCTCTCAAGCAAAGAGTAAGAGTAATGGATGCATTTCTCTTAATGCTATAAAAAGACAGGGGGAGAGAGTCCTCAAGTTGTTTACCTTCATGGAGAAGTCGTTGAGCTGCAGAGGGTATCCCCAACTTGAAATCCAGAGAATTCTTGAGGTTCTGCACTAGATCCGACGAGTTCACCCAATGTAGTTGAGTTTTGTCGGAGATAAGTCTGATCTGGATCTGAAACGCGACAGAAGGATCAGGCTTTTGCTTTCCTTTGCAGATCCAAGTCAAGAGGCAGTTGGAGCATTGAAGGGCCTTCTTCCATTGAATTTGTCGTAGGGGTTTGTGAGGAAAAGATGAGAGGGTCCAAAGACCATTGAATCTGTCAATGCAATCCACCCAGAAGAGCTTCCAGACAAATCGTCCATGTAAATCTAGGACACGTAAAAAAACTGAAGATCTAGAGCAGAGAAATGGTTGTTTTGGGGGGACAGAGAGGGCAATGGAAGGAATGAGCAGCCTTCCCGAGTAACGACTTTCTTCCCAAGAGCCTCCGCCTGAGGAGAGATGTTAGAATATTCGGCGCACTCATCCTTGGCCTCTGCGTTTGCATTCTGATGGAGGCGACTGGTAAGAGATGCGGTCGCTGAGGTCCAAGATCTCGCAGATGCAATGCCGGGAGCAGAGCAAAAGAGGGATAGGGTAGCTTTCAGAAAGTGATTGGAAACCTGCGTATCAGAGGAAAAAAGAGAAAGGAAATGAAACTCCCGTAATCCTGGACTGAAACGCGCGTCTCCTGCTTCGATATGGCAAACCAGAGGCCAGACGGCAGCCGAGGGCGAGGCACCGACGACTGTAAATTTAGGGTTCATCTTCGGCACCCGCCGAGTAATCTCTTTTTGTCCAATGTTAATTACCAATCTAAATTAATTTGATGAAGGGTTTGTTTTAGAATTTTCGCTATCTTCTTTTAAAAAATTTAAATTAATTTGAAGTTATTTTCCTAGAGCCAGTGATTCGAATTTTTAATTTAAATTTAAGTTGTGTAGCAAAAATTGTTGGAATTGTAAATTTATGTGTTGTAATTTACACAATCCAATTTCAAGGCATTGTATCAATTTATGCATTCAAGAATACAATTTTAAAAATGAAAAGTTACACATGCTATAGGCATATTTAAAACCAATATAGATCCATTTAGAAGAGGATTAAATCTCATGAGGTGTATAACTTTTTTTCAAGTGTTTGACTCTAAAAGAGGTCCTATATGCTATATTTAGCCTCATGGACATTAAAATTTTCTTTTTTCTCTCATTTTTCTAAAAGTAAATACGGTTTCCTTTCCATAGCTAGCGTGAATCCAACAAGAATAAGTGACCCTGTAAGTTAACCATAGTTGAAAAATATTTATGTCAAAGATCGCCATTGCTTTAAAAAAAAATACCCAATAAAATCTTAAATTAATCTTAAATTAAACACGATTTAAACCAATAACTGATGAAATAAATTTGGGGAGATATGTTATTTGGGAGGGAAAAAAGATATCGAAAAAAGTAACCATGAAGAAAATAGCAAGAGGTTGGCCAATTTCAATTGATGGAGTGTATATAAAAAATTTCTAACGAAGGAAAATAATATCGAAAAAGCAAAGAAACCATGAACTCGGTAACGGATGAAGTTTGGGGGAGGAAAAAACATATCGAAAAAAAATAACCACCCTAAAGAAAATAGCGAGAGAGTGACCGATTTCAATGGATGGAGTGTATATAAACTTTTGGTAATGAAGGAAAATAATATTGAAAAAGCAACGAAACCATGAAGAAAATTTCAGGGCATTTAAAGGAGTAATATTGGAAAAGAGCATTTACGGTACAGGGAATTTTAATGGACTAATGGGAATTCATCTAAAAACACCATCTACTTTATTTAAATTTAAAGTGAAAATATACTGATAGCACACTGCTTTATCGTTGATCTCACGTAATTGGAAATATTTTTATTTGCCCACTATTTTTTCTCTGATATTTGAATTACCAAGTCTTCACATTAAAATAAAATGTCAACAATATGTTTATTTTATATATATATATAATTTTTATTTTTATTTTTATTTTTATTTTTATATAAATTACTAATCAAAATGTTAGATCTAGAGTTGAAATGGATTTAGTCTCGTTTAATTCTTCTCTTTAAATAGTCTACATTACACATGAATACCATGGGTTACCAATATCATAGGTCAATTCCAAGGGTCATTTTTATCTTTTTTTTAATAGAGTTATTTTTATTTTTTAATTTTAACCAAGTTAAAGAGTTTCCATTATGTTACATTATTTTTTTATAATTTATTTTTTATTCTTATGTCATTTGACTTAGTTAAAATGTTAAACATTACATTACAACATCCCTAGCATAGAGAGTGGTGCAATTATTATTATTATTATTGAATTTTGTTTTAATTTATATTTCAATGTTGTTGTATTAGGAGTAATAAGGTGTTATGGAGTTTCTCCAATATTGTGTTAATTGAATACAGTGTCCACACTCAACTCACATAGTGTTCCAAAAGCTTCTATTAAGATATTATGGACAGTGAAAATTTTTAATGAGATGTTTTATAAGCTAATTTTGGAATAAGTTGTCTTATATAATTTTAATTTAAAAATTAATAGTTAAACAATTACTTATATTAAAAAGTTAAAAAACACAAATCAATTTTAAAATAAAAATTACAACACACATCAAGAGTAAATTTAGATTAATGGTTTTCACATAAAATAACAAATAAAAAATATTGTTTTTATTTATTACATGAAAATATATATATATATATATATATATATATATATATATATATATATATATATATATATATATATATATATATATATATATATATATATATATATATATATATTTGAGTTTGTTTCATAATAAGAATTTCTAGATCTATCAACTGAATCTATCAACCTCTAAAAGGGATCAAATATCTTGAGGTGCAAACATCTTTTACAGTGAAAAGGGATTTGATCTCTCTCAACACTTAGTATGTAAAATATTCCAGTAACGTCACATGAAAATGTATGGAGTTAGAAAAAATTTACACAAATTTACCCACACATAACTATCCAAATTATTATTCAAGATTCCTTATGAACCATTAGATATAATCTTCGTCATTACATAGAGTAACTTTAGTAAGAGAATAGTAAATTACATAACCATTAACAACCATTGTTGTAGCATATTAACATAAATTTTCTGATGTAACCTTGTATCAATTCCATGATTCTTTTAACTCGGTGAGTTAATCATATTATTACTAATATAAAAATCACATCATGCAAAGAAATCATAAAAATGACACAATAGACAACCACATCATTATACACTGATATACCATGCGAACCCCATGGGGTGAAAACCAACAAACATTTAATTTTATTATTAAATGCTCGGGAGGGTGTTCACCCCTCAATGGTTATAACGGAGTCCATTCCTTCAATATTTTCATAAAAT
Organism: Pinus tabuliformis; assembly: GCA_031772625.1. NCBI lineage: Eukaryota > Viridiplantae > Streptophyta > Pinopsida > Pinales > Pinaceae > Pinus > Pinus tabuliformis. The sequence goes on along the minus strand of CM062807.1, from coordinate 1,267,117,595 downwards.
ATTACAAAGAATATCAACTCAAAAACAACATAACTTGTTATAAGCTATTACAATCATCATGACATGATTTACCCACAAACCCTTGAACATTGTGTCTTTAGGGCCTACTTCTTTTCATTAGTGGATTATCCTTCCACCAAGATTCCTTCAATTTGCATAGGCCACTAACTTAATTCATATTTATATGTCAGAACCTTTTCCTGGGACTGCTATTGTCAACAACGTTCGATATCATGATGAAATAAAATATTAATAAAACTAATTCATAAATCTATACTAGTAGTTCTCCACCATCTATTTGTGTACATTCATGAAATACAAAAAAACAATCGCATCATGTTTCCTTTAACAACAGTGGATATGCATACCACATTAACTAATATTCCCCTCGCATAAGCACACATTCTTGCAAGACAAATCACTACAATTGTCCAAACATTCCTTTAAAGGAAACTAACACATCAGTTATGATCTTCATGCATGTGAACTACATAATCTTTATGAAAAGAAATAGCCCTTCCACTATTACTTTTGGTGCATTCAAATACATAAAGAAAATTAACACAATGAATGTTGTTTCTACGCATGCAAATGTATATACTTTTCAAAGGAATCTTCCAAAAATAATGCTTAACACAATAGAGCATGCAAACACATGTTTCCTTTTCGAGGAAATGTAGCATAATAGGGCGTGCAAAAACATGTTTTATTTTCCATAAAACTAATTCAATAAAGCATACAAATATGTGTCTTCTTTTCCAAACATTATAGAAACATCACCCATATATATTGTAACATACCCCGGTAACCTCACATGTAAAAGCGAGGAGTTAAATTTTTTATGCAAATTACCCACAAGTAATTATCCAAATCAGAACTCCACATTCCTCATTAACCATTAGATATAACGTTCATTAGTACATAAAGTAAATTGCATTAGAGGATAGTAAGTTACATAACCATTAACAACCACTTTTGTAGTGTAATAACATAAATCGTCTCATGAACCTTGCAACCATTTCATGATTTCCTTAACCATATTAATTACTCACATACTTGGATATTATGATTATCACATCAAATAAAGAATCATCATCATCAAGGATTCAACATTATCAAACTGACACAATAAGCAATCACATCATTGAACACCGATATACCCTGGAAACCCCGTAGGGTGAAAACCAACAAATGTTTAATCTTATTATTAAACGCTCATGAGGGTTTTCACCCTTCACTCAATGGCTTATAAGGGATTCCATCCCTTAACCATTGTTATAAAATATTACAATGAAATATCATTAAATTGTCACATAACTAGCTAAAAGCTAATACATTTTCTATGAAACCCTTTACCTACATATCAACACTCTCTACATCCTTGTGGCATGATTGTTCTATCAATGTACGATCATGCAACTCGTTCTCCTGAGCATGGACCATTAGTTCTTTACCTACCACAAAGTTAAACATCACTTTTCTTTGGCACAAACCGCCATCGTTTCCTGTCATTGTTATCGTCAACAAGCTTTGGAAACAATATTAGATACAATATTTATCAATCAATAGTCAACCTCTAAAGTGATCTTTTAACATCTACTCATGTGCATGAGCAAGCATGTCATAATAACTAACTAGTACATATATTCAAGTAAATACTTTTTTTACTTTCCACAATGTTTATTCACACTAATGCATATTTCTCTTTAAGAGATCTAACCCATTAGTTCTACAAATCCATGTTTCTCTTTAAAACATATAACACAATAGTTATATCTTCATACATGTAATAAACTATTGTTTCTACGCCTTTTCACATGGTTATTTTTCAATAACTCAACATAGTTTCTCTAACATACAAAGAACATATCTCTATAACACAATGACTATTCTTTGTGCATCCAATAGTTTATCTTAATAGCCCTTCTTTAATGTATGCAACACATATTCCCCTGTTTATAATTCTATCATCATTTCATGTAAACGATTACTTACTTCTTTCTTAAAAGGAAGTCATTATAATCTCATTTTTCTATCTTCCTATATGTAAGTTTCTCATACTTCCCTTTCAAGAAATTATTATAGATACCCATCTTTATGCTTAAAAATCAAGAAAATATAACAAGGTTAACTTAACCTTTTATGCACCAAAATCAAGAAATCGACCCAACTCATCTAGCAAGACAATCTTTTGAAGAGATTAATATTTTCAAGAAAGTTAACATCGATTATTTTCAAGAACGTTAATGTAATACTTTCTCTATGTACACACAAAATCATATTTCCAATGTCACAATAGCTACCTTTATGTGCATGCAACATGTGTTTTTTCTAACACATTACTTTTACTTCAATGCACACAATCTTTTCATGAAACAAGTATGGATATTTGTTCTTGTATGAACACTATTCATATGTGTCTTTCAAGAAAAGAATCTCTAGTTTTGTTTCAAGAGATCTCTCATAAAGTAATTATTTTCATACATGAAGTATGCACACTTTTTCTAAAAGAAGTTATCTTAATGACTATTATTTATGTGTATATAAAACATACGTTCTCTTCAATAAAGTTTGTAATGATTATCTATGTGCCTAGAAGCACATGCTCCCTTCAAGAAATTAAAAGGAAGCGAATCTAGCTCATTAGCTATTTCTATCATGTATGCAATGCATAATTATTTCATAAGAAACTTCTAAAATTAGCTAATGTCACAATGAATTTAAGTATATATTCCTTTTCAAGAAACTTTTATCAAATAAAAAATACATATTTTATTCAAAGAAAACTTGGCCACTTTTCACACTATGTCCTCAAGAAGTTTTCATATCTCACCATCTTTTCTCAAGAAGATATTTTGGCTACTTAGCAAGGATTTCGTTAATTATTCCAAGAAAATGACAAAGTGACACAACATTTCACACACAAGATTCACATGTAGTTTTTCTAGGAGAAACTACACATTTACTTTATAAGAAAACTACATGTTTACTTAGCTTTTAGGTCAATATATTGTTTTTCACATTCTTCATTGCATACTATTATGTATATATTATCTATATTTGGTAAGAAATCTTTCAAAAAGATACCCAAATAAACATACATATATTTTTCCTTCAAGAAAGTGAGCAAGTTACTTATCTTATCGATAACAACCTCCATCACCTTCAACACGCAGAAAGAACTTCTTTTCAGAGCATTCAGTGGAGTTAACACATGTTGGAACCACAACACTCATTGTGCGTGGCATAGCTAATCTCTGTTCTGGAATCCGAACCCGACAGAGACACTGGAATCAATTTGGAGTAGCCAAGAGAAGAACCTAGCAAGGGTTTGAGTAGCAACAACAATTGATCATAAAAACTCCCCTTAGCAGATTCTGTTGACTCAATTCCACCCTGCAGAGGATCACTGGATCTGCGGTGGCCTTGCGAGATCATGCCCATTGTGGAAAAGCATTCCCAACCAACTTTACATCTGCATCCATGTTCAAGTGCTCAGGAAAGATTGATCTCTGGAAAACTGATTACCAAGTTCTCTATTATGTTGCAGCGTTTAATTGGAGAGCATTAGTTGGCATTGATTTTGAGCCATCTCTCGATTAGAAGATGTGTATATTCAGGCTACCATTATAGAGATATGTTGTGCAAGTTTCATGGGATTGAGCATCCAACAATGAAGACAATGCAACCTGAAACAATAGGCTACAAGAGCGTTTTTAATGTACATGACAAAGCAAGCCACACCAACAACATAAAGTTCGTTGCCCACAATTTAATGAAACTACCATGAAAGAAGTGTTTCCTTTTACAAAGATCTCCTTTCTTGATTTCCCCTCATTTTTACAAATATCAAGAATCAGTTTTATAACTGATTCGTAACTTTAAAATTACTTTTACGCAGAGTTATTTACGATAGGGATATTACATATATCTTCTAAGGAAACTAACTCATTACTATGGTTTTTGTCCATGTAATTCATCTCCTTTCCCAAAGAATCTTTTCAAGTGTAGGCTAACACAACATGCTATCATTTCCCACATCCAAATGTATATTCTTTCCAACTAAAACTAGTACAAATCTTGGATGCATATACATGATCTTATTCCCAAAGAAACAAACATAATAGTTATGATAGCATAAAAGTAATCACACATAATTTTTTCTAAAGAAATATAACTCAATATTTCTTCTATGCATGTGAAGAAAATATCTCTATAACATAATGACTATTCTTTGTGCATGCAAGAATTTATCATAATATCCCTTCTTAATGTACGCAACACATATTCCATTCACTAGAATTCTACCATCATTAACTGTTATTTTCATGTAAAAAATACATACTTCTTTTTCAAAAGGAAGTTTATATAGCCTCATTTTTCTATCTTTATACTTGCAGTTTCTCATGCTTCCCTCTTCAAGAAATTACCATAGATAACTATATTTTATGCATAAAACCCAAAAAACAATAATAAGGTCAACTTAACATTTTATGCACCTAAATCAAGAAATTAACTCAATTCATCTAGTCAGGCAATCTTCTCAAGAAAATTAACATAACTTTATTTATCTACACACAAAAACATGTTTTCTATATCACTTCCCTCTTCAATAAATTACCATACATAACCATCTTTTATGCATAAAACCCAGACACCAATAATAAGGTTAACTTAACCTTTTATGAACCTAAATCAAGAAATTAACACAATTTATAAGGTTAACTTAACCTTTTATGCACCTAAATCAAGAAATTAACACAATTCATCTAGTCAGACATTCTTTTCAAGAAAATTAACATAACTTTCTTTATCTAGACACAAAAACATATTTTCTATATCACAATGATTTCCCTTTTGTGCATGCAACATGTGCCTTTTTACTAACACAATGAGCCTTACTTCAATGCACATAAGATTTTCAACAAACAAGCATGCATTCTTTTTCTTGTATGAACAAGTTTCATATGCATCTTTTAAGAAAACAATCCTTATTTTTCATCAATTCATGCACAGAAATCCCATGCAAGTCTTTCTGCACTCAAATATTTGCAGTCTTTAAATAAAAAACACGCTGATATATGCATACATATTTATGAAAACACTTCCAAGAAAATTAATCTAATTAACTTTTCTCTTTTCTAAGAATCAGATAATGTATGCAAAGACATCTCGCTTTAAAATAAAATACAATGAGGCATGCAATCAATATTTTCTCTTCAAGAATTGACATAGAAATTTATTTCATGAGATCCAATATAATGGATATTATTATTGTGCACATACCATTGATTTTCTTTTCAAGAATTAACATAAAAATTTATTTCATGAATTCCAATATAATGGATATTATTATTGTGCACATATTGCTATTAAGAGTCTATAGGAAGAAAAGTTTACATATATTCTTTTAATGAAAAATATCATGATTTCTTTAATCTTTTTGTGTGCAAGTTTCACTTCTGTTTTCTTTCCAAGGAAACAACCCTAATCTATATTTTAACATGAAATTTTTCTTTCACTAAAGTAATATGACTTCTTTATCTTTTACCACACAATTTTATTTCAAACAAGTAATATGATTTATTTATCTTTTACCATGGAAAATTCACATGAATTCTTTATGAAAAGTACTATGACTTAAATATTTTTGTGTGCTTGATTCACATGCATTCTATTTCTAATAGAAACAACATTCCTGCAATATATTCTTTTGATAAAACAACATGGTTTCTTTATTTTTAATATGTAAAATTTTTTGGATGTTTTTAGAAAATTATTCATAAAAACCATGAATAAGCTTCCAATGAAATAATTAATTCCTCTACAGAAAAATCTCTAGAAATTTCAAGAATCTAGAGCAAGATTTCTAATTAATAAAATAGCCTATCATTCCTTGCACAAAACACATGCAATTTATTTCCAAATAAAGTCATGGTTACTTATGTTTTGTGCACAATAACCATGAAGTCCCATGTGCATACCTCATGTTTAGTCATTCCTGGCACAAAACAAATGCAATTTATTTCTAAACAAATGAAATTTATTTCCAAAAAACGTCATGGTTACTTATGTTTTGTGCACAATAACCATAAAGTCCCATGTGCATACCTCATGTTTAGTCATTCCTTGCACAAAACACATGCAATTTATTTCCAGAGAAAGTCATGGTTACTTATGGTTTGTGCATAATAACCATGAAGTCCCATGTGCATACCTGATGTTCAGGAATACCTTCCGTTGGAGCCATAACATTCCTCACTAAAGTTGTGATGATCAATACCTCCAGACTTGGCATGATGAAAACTCCAATAGATGAAGATAAAGTAGTTTTTTTAGTTTACAAATCTTTATCTCAATGAATTATTATTTTGATTATTTGATTCAAATTAGTTGCCAACTAAATAATAACGGTTATTGTTTTCAGCTATTTCATTAAACATGGTAAAAATAATATTTTCCATTATGAATGTCAACGTAAATGCAATTTATAGAGATATTACATGGTATATTCAAAGTTAAGATGGATCTAGGTATATATATATATATATATATATATATATATATATATATATATATATATATATCTTCTTACACAATAATACTATTAGAAAAGAACCACGAAGCTGAAGGGACGGGATGGAGCGCGCCGGATTAGGGTAATTGCATAGGGTTTACTGCATAATCTTGCAGGTTGTAGCTTATACTGTAGCTGTTTCACTGCCTCTCACCGGTGTCGTTTAACCGTATCCACACCCGTCGCCATCTAATACTGACCGCTGGCTGAAATGGAGGGGAATATGGAGACAGATCTAGTGGATTACTTCGTGGACCCTTTCCCGGATCGGGTAATTTTCGGTAACCCTAATTTCTCTATGTCGGTTTCTGATCCTTTTCCGATATCGGACCTTACCTCGCATGTTGTCTCGCCTGTTGTTACATTGCCCGGTTATAACGCTGCCCCCTCTTCCTCTGAGCCGCCCCCTGTGGACTCTCCGGGTCATGAAGCTCCTCCCCTATCTCTGAGCACTCTGCATATCCTATCCACCTACATGCCTCATTCGCTCTTGTTTGATCCTCATCCGCCCCTCTCCACTGTTCTCTCGACGCCCCCGGTTAATGCTCCCGTGGTTGGACCTAATATCCCCCCTGTGCCTGGGCTGCAGCCATCTGGATGTTTCGAAATCCCGGTGGTAAACATTAAACCTGTCAAGAACATCTCTCTTGAGGGTGTCCAAAAACCCTTTGTTGACCACCCCTCGGCCCCTCGTACCAAGAAGAGGGAAACAAAGTGCATTAAGGCGACTGCAAAAGATATTACCATCAGGTTCGGCGAGACCTCGGCCATAAGGAAAGCTGCGGTCATGGCACGCATGGTCTTGGTCGGACATGTGCGAGGTCGTGCTTACTCTGCCAACAGGTTGATGCTATGGGTAAAGGAAATTTGGAGTGCCCTATGGAAAGAATTACCTTACGTTCATGTCTTGCCTCGAGGATGGTTCTCTCTCCATTTTGCAAAGGAATTCTACACGGATCTGGTACTGGAAAAGTACTGGCATACTGAGATGGCTCCGGTTCTGCTTAAGAGGTGGAGCCACCTCTTCGACCTGGAGCGCGAACAAATTGGGGCAAGACCCTTGTGGGTTATACTGCCAAGGCTACCACTGCAGTACTAGAGTGAGGATGTTCTCATAAGAATTAGAAATGCTCTCGGCACTTACTTAGATCACGATCGAACCTTCGTGGAATGAAGAATCAAACCCTTGCTCGTGTGCTGGTACACTTGGACACCCGTGAAGGACTAGAGGAGAAGATTACACTTCAGTGGGGGAAATACTACAGGATTCAGATTTTGGGATTATGAAGGCATCCCGTTTCGATGCAGACGGTGTCATCAGGTGGGACACCTCTACAAAAAGTGCCCGCTCAACAAAAAACCAGAGGACTCCCCCAAGGCTACTCCTATTCCATCCAGAGGAGCTTCTTCGGTTATTTCTTGTCCTCCTCGGGGGTCTTCACCTGCCGCCCAAGCTACTCCACAAAATTCCGGGACGATGGGACTCGGCACACTCTCTCTGCCGATGACCAGAGCTTGTGCTACTGCAGAAGCTGGACATGCTTCGGGTATCACTCTTAACCCTTCCTCCATAGTTCCCGATAACTCTTCATCTATGGTTGTATCATCTGCTCAGATCTCTATGGCTCATTGTAATATGTCGACCCCCCCCATCGTCGCTACTGCTCCATCTCTTTTTCCCCCGTCATCATCCTCCACCTCGCCGACTTCTTCTGGGACATCTACCTCCCACCCATATTTTCTCCGCCCTCCTTCCCATTCCATGGATACGCCGAGTCATCAGGTCCGGTTAGGGTTAGCTTCTCCGGGCCCTGGACCTATGACCACCAGAGGTAGAAAGGCTGATCTATCTAAAGTTATTTTGTGTGCTGGGGCAGAGGTCGCCTTCGGTCGTCAATCCACTCTCAATGGGGTCCTTAGAGAAAATTATACCCCGAGAAGCATTCTCCCATGAAATTCTTATCCTTCAACTGCAGGGGCATGGCTAGTGCCCCCAAGAAACTAGCCTTACAGAGACTTTTTGAGGTTGAGTCGACTGATATTATTTTGCTTCAAGAGACCCTAGGACAGGCTGAGAACATCACCCACTCTCTGCAAGCTCTAGCCCCGAGATGGAAGTTTATGGCTCTTGATGTTGTTGGGAGATCCGGGGGTCTGGCTATCGGATACAACCTAAGAACCATCAGGGTTGATGCATCCTGGGGGGGAACTGGCTTCATGGGTATCGATGTTTTCTCAACAGAACTCGGCAAAACCCTCTGTAATGTGAATTTTTATGGCCCCTGCCACCAGAGAGAAACTTTTTGGTCTCACCTCTTAAAGCTCTCTTTACTGACCCCTCACCACATCATTTTGGGTGGGGATTTAAATTTTTCTTTAGGTTTCAGTGAATCCTGGGGATCTTTGGCTCAGGTAGATGCCATTACTGAGTATATGACAAACATCTTGGAACATACCAATTTTATGGACGCACCCATGCAAAAGCCTCTACCCACCTGGAGGAACAAGAGAGTGGGTGCAGCGGCATTGGCCCGCAGACTTGACAGATTCTTGATGAAGGGTCCGCTCTTTCAACAACTTCATCATTACAAGAAATGGGTCGGTTCGGGGGGTATATCTGACCACTCCCCTATTTATCTAGAAATTCTTGGCCCTCACCAGAAGTCGAAAGCCCCCTTCAAATTCAATCACACATGGTTGCAGGACCCGGACTTCATAAAATTGGTTACTGACTTCTGGGTTGCAAACCCCATCGATAGAGAGGCATCCCTGGCAAAAGGTTTCTACAAAAACCTCTCCATGATGAAGCAGCAAGCTATCAATTGGGCAAAGGATAGGCTTAGAAGGGAAAACGCTCAGCTCAACCTCATTGAAGCTGAATTGTGCTCCTTATTGGATGATCAGAATTTGGGATTCATCACAGGAGAAGAAAAAGCACGGTTGATCGAGTTGGAGAACCAAAAGACTCATATTCTCAAATTAAGGGAAGAATCACAAAGATTGAGAAGCAGAGCCATTTGGCTTAGAGCTGGCGATGAAAACTCCAAATTGTTTCAAAATTATGCAAAGGGCAGAAAAGTCACAAATACTATTTGGAATCTCCCTCTGCCGGAGGGAGGTAATGCGGACTCCTTCAACAAGCTCTCCCAGCTCGGTACAGCTCACTTCAGGAGCATTTACAGGAGCCCACCAGGCACAAATCTGGCTGAGATCATAAATGTGGCAAATCATTTCCCCATATTTGTAAATGAGGAGGATACAGATGAACTCATTGCACCTGTCACCTCAGGGGAATTGGAAAGCACATTAAAATGGTTCAAGAAAGATAAAAGCCCAGGCCCGGATGGTTGGACAATCGAATTCTATCTAGCTTTCTATGAACTATTGGGACAAGACCTGCTGAGGGTGGTGGAGGAGAGCAGATCATCTGGTTGTCTATATCATGCTATTAACTCTACTTTTACTGCCCTCATTCCTAAGTCTAATAGCCCATCCTCTGATGACTATCGTCCCATATCTCTGTGCAACTGCCTATACAAGATCATCTCCAAGATTATTGCAAATCGCCTCAGACCCATATTTTCCAAAAATATTTCTCCCCAGCAATTTGCTTTTCTTGAAGATCGACAGATCCATGAAGCTATAGGTTCCGCTCAAGAAGCCCTCCATTTCATTTGGTCCAAACATCTCAAAAGTATCATCCTCAAGATCGACCTGTCAAAAGCATTTGACTGGGTCAACTGGCTTTATATCAAAATGCTCCTCATTCACCTGGGTTTTCCACTTAATGTCATCAAATGGATTATGGCATGCGTCACCACCCCTACTTTCAGTGTCCTCATCAATGGATCGGCTTCCCATTTCTTTCACTCTGAAAGGGGTCTCAGACAGGGCTGCCCCCTATCCCCTCTCTTATTTCTTATTGTCATGGAAGGGTTAAGCAGATTAATTATGACAACTAAGAGAGACGGATCCCTCAGTGGCCTCAAGATCACAAATGACTGTTACCTCACACATCTGTTATTTGTGGATGATTTTCTTATCTTGCTGGATGGTAGCATCAGAGACTCCCAGGCTTTCTCCCGAATCCTTCATCTTTTCTTGATTGCTACTGGCATGCTTGTAAACCAGCAAAAATCCACTATCACTTTCGCCCGCACTACAGTTCATGAATCACAGTATGCTCATCAGGTATTCCCTTATAGCATCCATCCAATGGACAGAGGACTAAAATATCTGGGTTACTGGTTAAAGCCCACGTGTCAAAGGATAGCAGATTGGGTCTGGCTTGTTACAAAATTGGAGAAAAGGCTCATCTGTTGGAGTCACAGATACCAATCCAGGGCAGGTCAGTTAGTGCTTATCAAAACAATCCTGGAAGCCACCCCAGTCTTCTGGATGGCTCTTGCGTGGATTCCCAGACATATTCTAGCGCAACTACAGAAAATGTGCAACAGATACCTCTGGTCAGGGAATCAAGACAAACGCATTTTCACCTGGATCGGCTGGCAAAATATTGCACTACCAAAGCGATGGGGGGGATGGGGTCTAAAAGATCTTCCTCTATTTGCACAAGCCCTTGCGGCCAAAATGGGCTAGTCCTTGCTGACTAGCGAGAACCTATGGTCCCGCATATCATATCATAAATATATCTGGCCCAAAGATTTGATGGACTGGGTCAGGCTTCCTAGCTGGCAAAAAACAGGCATCTCATCTGTATGGAAGACGTTGCTTCATTCATTGCCACTAATCAGAGACAACCTGGTGTGGAGGATCAATGATGGATCCCTGGCTCGAATAGGACTGGATCCTTCGATCGGCAGTGGAGGTAGGCATATCCTCTCTCAAGACCTCATCAGATACCTTCACTAACGAGAGATCAAAGTTTTTGCACATATTGCTGACCAGAAGAACTCAGGGATTTTTAATCAAGCATGGAGGTCGGCGCATCAGATGGACCTTCCACAAAGATGGAATCAGGAGTGGCAGGAATTCAGATCAACATTATTTTAATCCCATATCAGAATCAAAGAGGGTCCGGATGAACTAATATGGAGCCAGGTTGAGAATGGTAAATACTCCCCAAAGGTCGAATAAAACGTTCTAAATTTACATAAAAAATCGGATATCATCCCTTCTTGGTGGAGAAGCATTTGGAAGCTCACGGCGCCGCCAAGAACCAAGCTATTTTTCTGGTGCATGCTGAGGAACAAGGTACCTACAGGGGAGCAGCTCTCACATAGAGCTTTTCAAGGGCCAACCTGGTGCATACTGTGTAAAGGAGCATCAGAATCCACGAAGCACCTCTTTCCGCGATGCAGTGTTATCCTATACCTGTGGATCTCACTATAAAATTCGATTTCATACAACGGGCATTGGGAGGGAGATGACCTCAACTCCGCATGGGAAGAATGGGCTCATAGACACAAAGGATCGAAGATCATAAACCTTCCGATACTCGTCAATTGGCACATATGGAAAGCTCGTAATCGCCATATCTTTGACAATAGGCCTGTTCATTGGCCACAGATTGAGGCAGGGATTATATCAGCATTTAGGGAGCTTCCAGATCCCCCGCCACCCAAAGAGCGCCGACCACATCCACCTCCGTGTATTGACACAAACACACCATGGGCCTTCTTTGACGGGGCTGCAAACCAACATGGATGCGGTGGAGGCTTCATTTTATACATCAATGCACAACATTACTATAAAGTCAAATTGGGCTTGGGTGCCGGAACTAATAACTATGTTGAACTCATAACATTGTGGCACTTAATACACTTCACACTGGGTCACCATTGTACCAACATAAACATCTTTGGGGATTAAAAAATAGTTATAAATTGGTTCAATGGCATATCTGATTGTCACATACACACACTCAGCATCATTCTAAATGAAGTATTTCTATTCAAATATGCATTTAACAATATCTCTTGCTCTCATATCTACAGGGAGCATAACAACCATGCTGACAAATTATCCAAGGAGGCCACGCTGATGCGCAGAGGTGTGTGGGAGATTACCGAGCTGCAAGGGACAAATGAATACCAATATTATCACCGGCCATACATAGATCAAATATATCAGCGAGACCCTGGTCACTGAACAGGGCACTTTTTTGTTTTTTGTTATCTATCTGAACAATACAAATGATATTTTTGAAATGTACAGAACAAAGCATGAGAGCCTTGTGAGGCTCAATGTATAGTCACAGTTGACAGTATTTACAGCGAATTATAGCAGATTTCCCTGCCAGGTATATCTGGCTATAGATACACATAGCTTCTTATATGTTTTCTCTTATGTTCATAGTCCATAGTGACAAACAACATATGCGGAAAGCATCTACAATATGTAATTTTTCCAATATAATGAAAAATTACGGATTTTTCTAGAGGAAAAAAGAAAAATACTATTAGAAAAAATCCCTAAAAACATAGAAAATTGACTATTTTGGCTTAATTTTATTTTAATTATCAATTTACTTATTTATTTTCTATTTTCTTTTTTAACTTAATCTAATTATGTCTAAGTGCTTGAATAACATAATAGAACATTACAACATCTATTCCATATTGTAATACCCTTAGTGAATTGAAGATATTTTAATTGCTTTTGTTAAGAAAACTTTGGGCCATATAGAAGGCCTAGTATGAATAGGTGAAAACATAAATGTACCTTTTTTTAATTGCATTGACAAATATTGATTCTCGACATCCACTTAAGTTATGGTGGAAAAAGATGTTAAATGATAGTTTTACACACCGTACAGTTATATAATAGTTATTCCTCTCCCTTGAGATAAAATCATCTTAGTTAGGGAGCAAGGAGCCAAGAGGGTGAGAGGAAAAATGCTTGAGACAACCTGGAAAACTTGGAGCTTGATTGGAGGATGCCCAAGGGAGGAGATTTAAGTTGTAAGCTTGAAACTCTTAAACATGATGTTGTTGAGGGAGGTTAGCCACTACTAATTAAGGGATCCTTAGCTGATTAGTTAGTATAATTCCATGTTCAAGCTTGTGTGCTCAGTTAAACACTGAGACTGGACTTGGTGTGGGTCAGAGATTTTCTACGATTGGAACTGATATGGTCTTTGTCATGAAATTTCTTTGGTGGTTCAGTTGGCTAGGGGTAGTGCTGGTAGAGGATATTGGCTCTCATCGGTTTGGTGGAGCATTCTTTCCCTATAATCTCGTGGAAGACTAAACTATTTGAACGCAGATAAGTGAAAAATGGTTTGGATTGTTTGTGTTTCCTAGATGTATTTTTTCTAGATTTTCTATGCAACGTTTAAATTGAAGAAAATGTTACTAGTGTGATTTTTTGGAAAAAAAAACTCTGGTCTATGTAATCCTGATTTGACATAATGAAAAATACCTAATCTAAAAAAAACAGTTGAAAGGAAAACTGAAATTCATATATCAAAGAACAATAAAAAGGAAATAGGTTCAAAATTTTAAAGAACCTTTGAATTTAAATAAGAATATAGAATAAAAAATGGTTGAGTATTAATTAGGTATCATTATGGAAATTATAGGTGGTGACAACAATTTTATAAAGAACCTTGAATTGTAATTTCATATTCAATATAGACCATTCATAATTAGGTTACAAATGCAATGGAAAAAACTGTTAGTATCTTTTTCTCATATAAAAAGATCGTCCTTGAAGAGAGAATTTAATAGTTATGTAATCATTGAGAAATATAGAAAAAGTAGTCATATTTTGTCATTCTTAGGTTTCAAGGGTGAAATCTCTTGCAAATTGTGTGAGTGTGGGATTGAGTCTTTTCTATTTTTAATGTAATCATTGAGAGATAGAGGAAAAAGCTTTCTGGTGTTCTCTATTTTAGATTTATGTAGCAAAATATCTTACAAATTGTGTTCACTCTATTGAACTTTTTATGTTTTATAATGATAATATATTTGTAGAAATTATCCTCATATCCTACAAACGGTCAATTTTCTTCAAAATCTAATTTTTGGATAATATTTTAAGGGTAATTTAATATTAAGCATCAATAAATGCTTATTTATTTTTAAATGTTATTTTCAAATTATAATAATCTAATATGAAATATAATCTCATATTGATTATGTGTGGACTTTATTGCATCTCTATTTCTTTTTATCTACAAATTTATGCTGTACCCTAGTGACTAAGGGCACTGGCTTCTAGTTAGGCACTGGCTTCTAGTTAGTTTTGATCAAAATCTAGTAGAGATTTTAAGAATCATCAACTTAACATGTTTAATTCATTTATGCATTCAAAGTTGCATTTTAGACAAAAAGAAATAAAAATCTTGCTTATAATTGTATTAGCAAATTCCAACCAAAATAGTAATTTTACCATTTTATTAAATTTGATTATTTGAATTTAAATGTGATTTATATTTTTAAACAATATAATGAAAATAAATCACTTGTTGAATTGTGGCTTCTGTAATCCATATTATTTATAAGTAGAACTTCGGCCTAAATCACATAAAGAGAGACATTTGTCGACGCGAACCAACTTGTCCTGACGATGAACCACATTGGTTGGTTCGAAACGCGTCTCCCTTTATGTGATTTACGCCTAAGTTCTACTTATAAAAAAAATAAAAAATAAATCACATTTAAAAATATAGTTGAGTAATATATAAAATGTTTTTAAAGATAAATTTTATATAAACCAAAAAAGAAGATTTTATGAAAATGGAAAGATAAATCTATTTTAAAAATTCTATACTAATTTTAACAATGAGAAACAAACTTAATATACTATAACTAGGAGTCTATCGGACAGCGTCCCCCGAAGCTAAAAATAGATGTAAAATTGCCTTATAAATGTTCTAGTTTCGTAGTTAATTTCGTAGTCAATTTGGAAAGTTGTAGTTAATTTCGTAGTCAATTTGGACCCTTCATTAAGTGGACATCTGACCATACAAGTTATTTTTAATTTAGAAGGCAACACCTCGCTATAAATTTCGTAGCCAATTTGGAACATTGTAGTTAATTTCGTAGTCAATTTGGACTGTTCATTAAATGGAGATCTGGCGGAGGGTAGAAGTTATTTTTAATTTAGAAGGCAACACCTCTCTATATATGAGTGAATATATATGAGGGAATTGCATTGCCTCTATGTAGATCTGTATTTTAAGGGAGAAAAAAAAGAGAGGAGATTGAGCGAGAAAAGAGGAAATTACAATAGATGGTTGTATCTCTTCAGTTTGCTAGATAATAATGAAAGACTAGTTGTTTCTGTGTAAACCACATACCATATATTTTATGTGCTTTATGGTTATGTAATATATAATTTTCAAATAAAAATAAAGAAAAAACAAGTACCATTGTACCATTCATTCATTTCTGATATACCAATTTTAACAACCCATAATTTTGAAGTAGTAAAGAGAAATATTTACGAAAATATAATCATAAAACAAACGCTTCTATTAAATCCGTACTAATAAGAAATCTACAACCAGAAATAAAAAATAACCGTCTAAACATTCCTCAATAATGGAGGGATCAGCATTACACAGATCATGATTAAGACCACCATAAGTTGTTAGATTCGAAAGATGGCTTTTCTATAGAACACGGTCGTTGAGAGGTGCGAAGCCCTGGCAATTTGATTCCCCCGCTTATCAATTTCCCCTTCCAGTTATATATCCATATATTCATTTCCCAATCCCCATCCATTACCAAGATCAACCCGCTGCTGTTGACTGTTACACGATAGAATGGTGCACTACACCTGGGTATTTCCAAATGGCATGTTTGTAGAACACACCATACTTGTGCTTCATTCAACTTCCACATGCGAAGACAGCCAAACCCCTTCTGCTCCAATACCATCACTTGCCCATAGTATTCACATAAACTTTCACTGCTAATTATTCCACATCCCTGCGGCAACGGGATTGTTGTCCAAACTCCGTTAGCAATATTGAATGCTGCCAGGAAATTCCTGGAATTGGAATTGGTAGAGAAACACCTCCAGTAAAACTTGCCTGTACAATAAAGACCCTTTCCGATAGGGTCAATATTATTCGGGACCGTCATGGAAACTTGAGTCCACGCACTCGACTCTGAATCATAAATACACATCTCAATTTCTCTGGTGTTTGGTTGTCCCCTAACAGAATAATCACGACCTAGCAGAAGAGTGCTACGCCCTGCGGAAGAATCGAAGGCTAATCCGCTGAAAAAGTAAGCTGATACAGGAGGCGGCGGCAAATGTCTCCAGTTGCTGCTGCTACCAGGAATGCCTATGGAGAAGGCGGAACTATCCACTTTTCTACGAACACACATGATGCTTTTACAAGTACCCACAACGATGTGATGGGGCAAAGGAAGTTTGTAGATCTCCGAACCGCATCCTTCTACAACCCAATATTCAACGTCATTTTTCACGTCCCAATGGATCTGAATCAGAAACCCCACGGTGGAATGCAATGACCAATTTGGAACATTTACTTGGAGAGCATCACGGGAAGACAGCAGATAATTCCATTTTTTACAAACAGCCCTCATTTTGCCGAGAACTCTCATGGGTAGCCTTGCTAAAATCATATACACCAACTCTTCGTTGAGCCTTTGCCAGATTTCTGGTTCCATTACTACGATACTTATTTTTCACCCAAAATTATCTTTCATGAGATAATCACTTTTTTTAAAAACTTTTGAGATATTTTTTCTCACTGTTTTAAGTTGTAGTATGCTATCTCTTTGCACTACAAATACAGAGTTAAGATGGATCTAGACTGATTTAATTTTCCCTTTAAATAAGTTCTATTCCACATGAATACTATGGGTAATACCGTGAGTTTCTATAAACATGGAGCATAAAACCCACTAATAACTTCACCAAGTCAAATTTACTTTAACTTCACCAAGTCAATTCAACAAAAAATAATTTAAAAATAATAACGTAAAATTTTTATTTTAATATAGAATTATTTTTATTTTATTTTTAAAATGTTTACATTATATTAAAAAAAATATTTATTTTTATTTTTATATATTTTGATAGACATTACATCTCTTGCATAAAGATAGGACCCATATTTTTTTACCATCAAAGTCCACTTATATAACCACCCATTAAAACATGTGTTGTTGTGGTTGCATAAAGATGGGACCCATATTTTTTTACCATCAAGGTGCACTTATATAACCACCCATTAAAAAATGTGTTGTTGTGGCTACATAGAAAAAGATATCTTCATTAATTAATTAATATATTTTTGAAATTGTTTCTTTTAATATACATAAATTCTAAAAATAATTAATTTAATTTCGTTACATTTTAAGATAAGGTAAAACTAGATCTTTTAAATTGTTTAGAGACATGAATATTTATTTTTATTTTTATATATTTTGATAGACATTACATCTCTTGCATAAAGATAGGACCCATATTTTTTTACCATCAAGGTCCACTTATATCACCATCCATTAAAAATTGTGTTGTTGTGGCTACATAGAAAAAGGTATCTTCATTAATTAATTAATTAATATATTTTTGAAATTGTTTCTTTTAATATACATAAATTCTAAAAATAATTAATTTAATTTCGTTACATTTTAAGATAAGGTAAAACTAAACCTTTTAAATAGTTTAGAAACATGAACATTTATTTTTATTTTTATATATTTTGATAGACATTACATCTCTTGCATAAAGATAGGACCCATATTTTTTTACCATCAAGGTCTGATATAACCACCCATTTAAAAATGTGTTGTTGTGGCTACATAGAAAAAAGTATCTTCATTAATTAATTAATATATTTTTGCAATTGTTTCTTTTAATATACATAAATTCTAAAAATAATTAATTTAATTTAGTTACATTTTAAGATAAGGTAAAACTAAACCTTTTAAATAGTTTCGAGACATGAAGTTCCTTGATAATTTTATAGCTCGTTATTGTTGGGCCAAGGTTTAGCTGGTTTACCATCTAGAAAAAAGTTGGAAAGTACTCCCATATTCCTTGAGTTCAAAGAAAGAAAGGAAGGTGAATCTAAACTTTATTTTTTTCTACTTGTAGTAATCCCTCTTTTAAATGTGAGAGGGTTTTCCACATATTCATGCTATCTCTCTATTTTAACTAGCTCAAAGAAGAAAATTAATATAGCAAAGATTAGAACGAATTCTCATGAGCTCCATAGTGAAACAGGCCTTTGGGCAGTTCCTAAAACGCCATGGATGGAAAGGATCTGCCATATTTGTGAGAATAGAAGCATCGAGGATGAAAACCACTTCCTCTTAGAGTGCCCTTCATACAACCACATTAGATCTCAATTTCACAACCTTTGTTACAATACTGACCTTCCTAGCCTTTTACAACGCCAAAATTATAGTGAACTCGGAGGCTTCTCTCCAAGCTTTTTGATCATAGGAATAAAATCTTAAATCAAAATAAATAATTTGTCTTTTTAGGTCCGATAGATCATTATTTGGTCTCAGCGGACGTTAACCATCATCATCATCATCATCATTATTTTATTATTTGTAATGGTTTTGGTTTATTATTATTAATGAATTTTATTTTCAATTTATATTCGAAAATTATTGCATAAAAAGTCACGCGATGTTTTTTACGATAATTTTGTAATCAGGAGTCATTAAAATTTGAGAAGAATAAAAAAATTTAAGATGTAATTTTTTTTTATGATGTAATACGAAGGAATTAAATTATGACATGAACTAGGAAAAAAATAAAACACTAAATTAGATCTTAAGGAATTTGACCATTATATCATGGTTTAAAATGGATTTTAGCTCCTAGACAAAACTCAATTAGAGGAATTTAATATCATTTCTGCAACTAATGTGCACTCTATAACTTAGTATGAGGAGACTTATCACATTGTAATAGATAACTTTAAATTAAAAAATAATATTGAAAATAAATATTTACTTTAAAAATTGTAGGTTTTAACCCACCTACAGAAATTATCTGCATACGAATTCTAAAAACACAGAAAATAAACAATGCCAGAGCATAACACATAAAACACATATACATAGAGATTTTCCCCTGGATCCCAAAACCGGGACTACCAGCTTGATTTTTCAATATGTTCCTTTCAATGTTACAATACATATTTATACATGCCAAAGCATCCAATACCATGGACTGAAAACCATCGCGTCCAAAACCATGGACAGAAAACCATCGCGTCCAAAACCATGGACCAAAAACCATAGGTAGGTTCACCCAGCCTAATATAGGGTCCAAAAAAAAATTTCCCAGGGCATTGCCCCGGACCCCATAGAGGGGGGCTACCCACCTCCCTTAAACCCCCCAAATAAGGGGGGTGGGGTTCACTATGTAGGTTAGTCGTGGAAATAATATAACACAACCCAACATTCTCCCACTTGTTTTCTTTCCACAGGGAGCCACAAAAGAGTTTAGCCATTTTTCCAGCCCTGAAACGCCCATTGTTTTTCTACACCAGGAGAACTTCTCAGAGCTCACAAATTTAGTCAATGCATCTGCAGTATTCTTCAAAGTGTCCACCTTTACCAGCAACACCTTTTTGTCTTCTATCATATCCCTCACAAAGTGATACTGAACATCAATGTTCTTTGTCTTTGAATGATAAGCAGGGTTCTTTGCCAAGAAAATTACACTTTGGCTATCATAGTCTATCCTTTTAGTTCCTTGTACTAACCCCATACTTGAACACAATCTCTGCAACCAAACTACTTCCTTGTTTGCATGAGTGGCTACCATGTATTCTGTCTCTATAGTTGAGTGCCACTACAAATTGTTTCTTACTCATCCAACTGACTGCACCTCCAAATAGGTTAAACACATACCCACTTGTAGATCTTTTTTGATCTAGATCTCCAGCCCAGTCTGCATTAACAAAGCCACAAATATCAAACACTCTATGTAATCGTTGTCTTCCTTGGTAGCACAAACTATAATCAGTAGTGCCATGAAAATACCTGAAAGCCCGCTTCACTGTTGTCTAATGCTCCTTTCCTGGTTTTGACATAAACCTGCTCAATACTCCCATTGCATGTGCAATGTCTGGTCTAGTACAGACCATTGCATACATCAAGCTACCAACTGCACTTGCATATGAAACATGGGACATATCCTCTTCCTCTTCTTATGTCTTGAGACATTGTTCAACAGATAACTTTACACCTACAGGAATAAGAACCTTCATCGTTTATTATCCTGCATATTAAACCTCTACAATATTGTCTCGACATACTTCCTCTGGTTTAACCAGAGCTTTCTCTTTGCCTGATCTCTTTCAATTTCCATGCCCAAAATATAGGTTGCAGCACCAAGATCTCTCATGTCAAATTTGGAGGACAATTGGTTCTTAAAAATCTTGGATAATTTCTTTGTCATTTATAACCAACAACATATCGTCCACATACAAGACCAGATAAATAACACGGTCACCAACTAATTTATAATACACACAATGATCTGCTTTGCTTCTAGTGAAGCCAATTCCCCATATAAATGTATTAAATTTCTGATACCACATCCTTGGTCACTGCTTTAACCCATACAAAGACTTCCTTAACTTCATACCGGTTCTTTGTTACCCTTCACCGCAAAGCCTTCAGGTTGCTTCATGTAGATCTCCTCTTCTAGACCCCCCTGAAGAAATGTTGTCTTCACATCCATCTGTTCTACTTCAAAATCAAAAGCAACAACAACAGATAAAAGTAATCTAATAGAAGTTACCTTTGCAACAGGAGAAAAAATATCACCAAAATCAATTCCCAGCACCTGGGAATAACCTTTTGCTACCAACCGAGCTTTGTATTTCTCCACCTTTCCTTCTGCATTTGTCTTCTTCTTTAACACCCATTTGCTGCCAATGATCTTCCTTCCAGCCAGCAACTCCACCAGATCTCAAGCCTCATTTTTGTACAAAGATGCCATTTCATCAACCATGGCCTCTTTCCAGAGTTTTCCATCCTCTGAATGTACTACTTCCTTCACAGTTCTGGTATCATCATTAGTAATAGATAAATCAAACTTTGAACAAAAAGCAGATGGACTATACCTTTCTGGATGCATTCTTTCTCGAACTGATCTTCTCATATCCGGATTTTGTGGCTCTTCATCTTCTGATTCCTCCTCCACTGTAGAGTCTGATTCTTCCTCCTTTATCTCAAACTCTACCTTCTCAAGTTCCTTTGGTTGGACTTCATGTTTAATAACATCTTTAATCTCTCTAAACACCACATCTCAGCTGTACACAACCTTCCTTGTTGTTGGGTTCCAAAGCTTATAACCCTTTAAACCATCATTATACCCAATAAAGATGCACTTTCAGATTTACTATCCAACTTGGTTCGTTTCTCCTTTGGAACATGTACATACGCATCACATTCAAATACCCTCAGATGTGAAAGAGAGGGTTTCTTACCAGTCCATATCTTTTGTGGAGTCTTATCCTCCAACTCTGATGAAGGTGATCAGTTGACCAGGTAACACACTGTCTCAACCGCCTCTGCCCAGAATTCTTATCCTAACCGAACACCACTAAGCATGCTTCTTCCCCTTTCCATCAACGACTTGTTCATTCTTTCTGCAACTCCATTTTGCTGAGGTGTATATGGAGTAGTCTTCCACTATTCTATACCACACTTCTTACAGAATTCTTCAAATCCCTTACTGCAAAACTGTCCACCGTTATCTGTCCTCAACACCTTTATCTTCTTCTCTGTCTAGTTTTCCACCAAAGCCTTAAATTCTTCAAACCTGTCAAAGACTTCAAATTTCTTTCTAAGGAAATATATCCATGTATTCCTTGAGAAGTCATCTATAAATGATACATAGTACACAAACTTACCCAGTGATGGAACCTTCACAGGTCCAAACACATCACTGTACACAAGCTTAATATCTGTTTTGCATTCTTACCACCAGAGGGGAAACTCACAAGATTTTGCTTCCTGTATACATAATTTTCATAGAAATCAAAATCCAGAGAGCTATTACTGATACCTTCTACCATACCTTTACCATGAAGTATTTGAAGGCCCTTCTCTCCAATATGTGCAAG
This sequence comes from Pinus tabuliformis, assembly GCA_031772625.1. Taxonomy (NCBI): domain Eukaryota; kingdom Viridiplantae; phylum Streptophyta; class Pinopsida; order Pinales; family Pinaceae; genus Pinus; species Pinus tabuliformis. Next base: position 1,267,094,970 of record CM062807.1, on the reverse strand, counting down.
CCCTTGATGCCATAGCATGGTCATCTCTCCAGAGACCACTAGATTTTCTACTCCACTTTTAGGAATCATAGAACTATTGCACCCATCAACAATAGTGCTACCATGCAGCTTGTACATAGTTTTAATCCGAAATCCCCGCATCAATACCAGTGCTCCCCAAACCATCTTGCAGGTATCTTTCTCGAACACCGTCTTTACGCCTACATCATCCAGCTTGCTTACAGAAATCAGATTTTTAGCCAATGCAAGAATATGTAGAACACCCGGAAGTGTTCTAACCCTTCCACCTTGCAAATTCAACTTTACTTTTCTGCAACCAATGATTCTAACCTTCCTATCATCCCCTAAGAAGACATCACCACCATCGTATTTTTCATACTCGCAAATCCACTCTCTATGGGGAGTGAAGTTCAAGGACACACCTGAGTCAATCAAGCATGCTTCATGGTCTACATGTGTACTTGAAGAAGCCAAGTACACATCCCCACCTTCATCTGAGGTTGTTTTCGCCTCTGCAAAAGGAGCATATCCAGATCCCTTTCCTTTAGTAGGATCTTTAGATTTACAGTCCCTTTTGAAGTGCCCTTCCTTTCCGCATTTCCAGCACACCACCTTTACAGGTTTTCCTGGAGATTCAGATCTCCCTATATTCTTAGATCTCCCACTCGATGACTTATTTTTGTTTCTGTTATAGGACGTTCCTTATACAGACAAGGCATCACCATTTTGGCTCTCCATATTTTTCTGTCTCATGTCCTCCATTAGCAAGGATGAGACTATTTCACCAAACTGCAAGGCAGTTGCATTACTACCTATTTCAATAACCATACTATCCCACGAATCTGGTAGAGAACACAACAAACTGATGCACTTATCTTCATCTGAAATTTTAATATCAATAGATGCTAACTGACTTAACACAGTATCAACTGCATTCAGATTCTCTTCCATCTTTCATCCTCAGGTTATACAGTTTTTTCCGCAAGAACACTTTATACAACAGAGGCTTAGATTGGTACAAAATCCCTAACTTGTCGCATAAAGCCTTCGCCATAGTCCCTTGATACATTCAACAATACTGAATCTGAGACACACAATCATATTGTGTTCTTCGCCTTCCGATCCAACTTCTTCCATTCTTCATCAAACAATCTCGTTGGTTTAGTACCCGGATCTACCGCGATCCACTAATCATTATCCACTAACAGATCCTCCATCTTGAGTTTCCACAACTCAGAACTTTGACCATTAAATTTCTCGATCTCTATCTTTCCACTGCTCGCCATCTTCTTTCACCACCAAAATCGATCTCCCAGATCTCCCACTGAACAAGGTCTACCACAGGCCTGGGCAAAGCCCCTTAACAACAAAGGCGTCCCCTTGAAGCCAAAACAACTCTGATACCAAATGTAGGTTTTAACCCTGTACAGAAATTACCTGCATATGAATTCTAAAAAAACATAAAATAAATGATGTGAGAGCATAACACATAAAATACATATACACCGAGATTTTCTCCTAGATCCGAAAGCCAAGACTACCAGCTTAATTTTTCATTATGTTCCTTTCAATGTTACAATACATATTTATACATGCTGAAGCATCCAATACCATGGATCGAAAACCATCACGTCCAAAACCATGGACCAAAAACCATAGCTAGGTTCGCCCAACCTAATATAGGGTCCAATTTTTTTTCCTGGGGCGCTGCCTCAGACCCCGTAGAGGGGGCTACCCGCCCCCCTCAAACCCCCCGGATAAGGGGGGTTGCCGCCCCCCCTGTGACTACCCTCCTACACAATCGATGCAACGAAGGGGGGGCTCTGCCCCCCCACCCACCTGCCCCCCCCCCCCCTCTAACCCCCTGGTTCAATACATAAGTTAGTCGTGGAAAGAATATAACACAGCTCAACAAAAATTACAAAATACAAGTCTATTTTAAATTTAAAGGAAAAAAACACAAATAAAATTTAAAGTAAATTTAGATTTATGTTTTTTAGTAAAAAAAAAAACAACTTTTGATTATGAGTTGGTTGCTTAATTGGTTTATAGTAAGAAATACAAATAATTGAGTATATAATTATAGTTTGTATCTGTTATATGATAATAATGATAATAGCACATATTTTCTTTTAATTAGGATTTAGTTACTCTTCTTTTTAGGGAAAATTATATTTGTTTCAAAAATGGAAATTACAAGATAAATTGAAAGTCAAGTCTTTCTAACCAAATACAAAAGTTAGTTGGCCTCAATAATATGAGAGGTAACTAAGTACTAGGAGATACAAAACTTAGCATAAAAAATGAAAATTTGGCCTAAGTGGGAATGTAGAAAATCATTAGTTAAAAAAGAACCGTATAGCATACATATACTAAAATCTAGGTAGAAGGGTCTCAGTTTGAAACAATGACCTAGATGGGTTATTTAGTATCTCTGGAGGTTCCTTCTACCAAGGGGGGTTGGTGGATGCCAATATGTTGTCTAATTCGCTCCATCCTTCAATCTAAGTTCCTCAAAAGTCGGTGCAAATGCTCAAGGGAATGGAGAATATCTACATAATTCTGGTGATGGTCTAAGAGAGAGCGCATCGCAGTAGAAATTTCATATGCCAGTTGGGATAAAATATTTGCATATATTGATTAAAAGCGCCTCACACATTCCCTATGTCTAGAATCCTATCTTCCCATTTAGGAAGAACCTTCATGTATGAGAGGCATAATCTATGAGAGGAAGCTTCCCCCTTAGCATGGGTGAGCTTGACCTAAATGGGTCTTGGCATGAGGCTAAAAAAGAAAAATGAAATGTACTCCAATTAGTAATGCATACACATACTCCCCCTATGGGACCTCTCCTTGTAGTAGGAAAACCCCCTTGTAACTTGCACATACCGACGAGCCATGAAGGAAAGGTAGGGTATTGGTAAAGCTCAAATAAAGACTAGAACATACTCAAGGATGCAGGGCATTGGTAGGAATTCCACGTAAGTCAACCACCTTTCATAGAACCCATTCACCCAAAATGACCTCCACAAGATACACAGGTTGCAACAGGACAACAAAAGGGGGAGGATAGAAAAAAAAACTAGACCAAAATTAGACCAGAATACAACAAAATGGGAACTTGCATCTTGCCATCTTAGAAGGTGGAGTAGGCAGTGAAAGGAGGATATTTCAAGGAGGATGGAGAGTCCACATTATGAAGAAGCATGGGAGCCCAAGCATAGGAGAAGGTAGGGTGGACCAAGAAGGAAGGAAAAAGAAGATGAGAAATAGGGGCTGAAATCCCAGAGGAATATGATCGAAATAAGGGAGGAAGAAATAAAAAGTGAAGATCTTGACCGTCATTTCCAATGATTAGTTGACTAACCTGTAAGATAAAAAATAACATAGGATAATATCAATGTCTCATGGAAAACCATTATTACTAGTTTTAAAGAATTCTCATAGAACCAAGAGGAAACCAACTCTTTTGGATTGTCACGCTTAGATATTAACAAATATCTTTTTTTCCAACCTCATTAGGGTCTACTAATAGATGGTTCCATGTCAATCCCATCACATTCCATGTAGGCTTTAGAATTCAATGCATCTATGTGCTAATTTCAACTGTTAAAAAACTCAAAATGCAGATGTGGTCTTTGATCCATGGAAAAATTTTGTTCCCACATTAGAGACACTTGACTGAACACATGAAGAATGCATACACATGATGGTGAACAACTAATTAATAATTCCTTTACCTCTATGTTATTACAATCTAGAATGATGACCCACCTATCATAGTTTAGTCCCATTAATTATTCATGGGTGTGTGTTATGACGTCTCCCATCTCTATTGGCCAGGTGGGAAAGTGACAACCTACCCCACCTTCCCCCTTTTTCTCAATCACCACTTTATCTGCAACTAGAAAGTATTTTTGAATCAACTTCCAACAAATGGTCTTAAGAGGGGAGTTTGACAAAAGGTTCCAAGTGGATGACACAAGGGGAGAGTAATCTAAGAAACCATAATAAGAGATCAAGTACGTTATTTTATTACCATACCACCAAACATGTGTTGGAGTAAGATTTTAAATGACGGTAATCAGAGAGGAGACCTAACAAAGGAGAGATTCCATCTGCCAAGTTGATGAAACCTTATGTATATTGGTGTCATTCTGAAGTTTTCAAGGCATATTTATGATAATTTGAGAATCGTCTTCTACCAAGAGCTTGGTGATACCTTCAAAATGGGAAATATCTAATCCCATGTGGAGACCCATATGTTCAATGATGTTGTTTCTATTTATTTGAAGTAATCTAGAGGATATGCAGAAGGGAATGTCTGCTGAATCTTAAATACTTCCAATATAATTTGTTGGACCAAGATTACCTTTCAATATCCCATCAAAATTCAATTTTCAAAATGAAGGCAAAGGTGAAGCCAATTCAAAGGGCTAGAGATGAGGCAAGAATGGAGGGTGAGAGGATGGTAGAGTGGGAGGGAAGGGGAACATAACATGATGAAGAATCACCTCATTTCCAAAAACATACTAGTTCATTGGATACAAGGTAAGAGTAAGAACTGATTCCTTGATATGGTAAAGAATATAGATCCAAATGGAGGCTTATGGGATCAATCTCTTGACATGAAAACCTATTTTAGAGTGAAAATAGATTTGATACCTCCCATCTCTTGGTAAATCTAGAGTTAAGATGGATCTAGGATGGTATAAAATGGATCCATGTTGAATTTTCGAATTTGTAAATGGAAAGCGAAATTGAGTGATGTTTTCCTTGGGTGCGTTGAGGCCTCAACACCTCCCCTTAGCTTTCTCAAAATTACGAGGCCCCTTTATATGAATTTTTCTAATTTTTATTTTATATTTGTTTAGATTATTTTTCTTTGAGTGATTTTAGTTTTCCTTGAATATTTTTGGCTTTTCCTGGTTTCAATTTTCTTATTGCTCCATTGTCTCAACTTCTCTAACATCTTTGTAATGTTGGAATTTGGTTTCATTTTGACTCATAGTCTGAAACTTATGATTGTTTGAAGTCTTGGAATACTTCAACCATATTGGCGACTTGACACAATGAACTCCTTCTTTTGAGTTGTCTAGTCTTAATCCGACTTGGTCTCTTCATGACATTCCCATAATCCATGTCCACTTGAAAAAATGTAAATATATCTATATACGCTAATATAAAATTAACTTTAAATTAACAAATAATTGATTTTTACATATAAATATTAATAAGCCTTTGTTAATAATAAATTGTGTTATTTAATTAACTTATAAAAAACATTTTCTATGTAAACACAAATTATAATTATATTATAGATTATAATTATAATTTTTTTTTTAAATATATTATAAATAATTACATATAATAATAACCCTCTCCCATATACACCATATATAACAAACACATATATAATACTAATATAATAAAAATTAATAAAACAAAACAATCACCATATGTTATAGTCAACAACAAACAATAAGTGGTTCTGTTTTCGCGACAGCGAGGGTTTCGGTTAACCACAGCTGCAAGACCACAGGAAGGAGCGATGAATCGGGAGATAGGGACCTGACCTGCCGACAGATAGCCCTCGACGACGGATGGATGCAGTCTCCGACCAGCATGGAGCATCAACGGGAAATGGACCTCGTGGATTATTCGGAGGATCCATTAGAAGGACAGTTAATCTTTAAAAACCCTAACTCAGCAACCTCGGGTTTTGTTCCACCAACATCGGAAGCATCCCGTGCACTGGACTGTACACCAGTGGTCACTTTTCCAGAGCCTTCTTCTTCATCAATCGGCTTGGAGGCACCGCCCCTTTCACCAGGTACTGCTTTTCTCCTCACCTCTCTATCGCCTGATACCTTGGCCTTCGACCCGCTATCATCACCGCTGCCGGACTCACCGACTCCTCAAGCGGATCAGAGGGAGAATGCACCCAAACCTCTTTCGGATCTTGGGGCAAAAACATCGGGTTGCTTCAGTACTCGGTTGACAACGTCAAACCCATAAAACCCTCGACACAGCCTAGGGACTCAAATCCGCTCGTTGATCACCCATCAGCGCCCCGCACAAAGAAGAGGAAATATAAGTGTGTTAGGGCAACAACGAAAGACATCGCCATAACTTTCGGCAACCCTTCGAACTTTGAAGAAACTATGGCTATAGCTAGTACAGTTCTGGTTGGACATGTGCGGGGGCGTACGTACACGGCGGAAAGGCTGATGCGCTGGGTAAAAGAAATCTGGGGAGGCCTGTTCTCACAGTTGCCGGAGGTCCAGGTACTCCCACGAGGGTGGTTTTCCCTCCACTTTGCAAACGAAGGGCACACGAATGCAGTACTGGAAAGATTTTGGCATATTGAATCAACACCTGTCTTACTGAAGCGATGGAGCCCGCTATTTAACCCTGAACGCGAACAAATCGCAGTAGGACCTCTGTGGGTGCGACTGCCAGGGCTCCCATTACAATACTGGAGCGATGAAGCTTTCACCAGAATTGGAAATGCATTGGGGACTTACTTGGATCATGATCAAACCTACATCGACACAAGGAAGAGAACGGTAGCCTGAATACTGGTGCACCTGGATACAAGAGAGGGACTGGAGGAAAAAATCACATTGCAATGGGAAAAGCACAGAGAACACAGATTCTGGATTACGAAGGAGTCCCCTTTCGATGTAATCGGTGCCACCAAGTGGGACACCTCTACAAGGAGTGTCCATTGATCAAATGTCTGGATAGCTCGCCAAAGATTTCCCCCATAGCTTCTAGAGGGACTTCTCCAGACATACCTCATCCGACGCATGGATTCGCGGCATCTCAAGGCGTCCCGGAGAGTCCAGCGCTGAACAAGAGGGACACGCCCTCGCCTCCTATGACTCGGGCTCGGGCAGCTGCAGCAGCCGCACAGGCCTCGGGTACAAATCTTATCTCTTCCCCTATCTCTATTGAATCATCTGAATTTGTAAATTCTTTGTCATGTTCCATGGCATATTGCAATATCCCCCCGCCCCCTTTGATTCCTTCCATTGTTCCACCCACTCTGCCTCTCTCTCTGTCGCCCCGCTCTGAATCATCCTCCCGGAAAATCCCCCCTCACCCATATTCCCTTCGCCCTAGGACCTCACAAGCGGAATTTTCCGAAGCCCGGATTGGGCTGGGTATCGTCCCCTCGGGGGAGGGATCCACATCCACCAGGGGAAGGAAATCTGATCTCAATAAAGCTATCAGACGCGCAGGAGCTGAAGTTGCTTCAGGGCGCCAATCCACCATCGTCAGGGTCCTTAGAGCATCAAATCCCCCAAAGCAGGGGCCCCCATGAAGTGCCTCTCCTTTAATTGCAGGGGTCTGGCTAGCCCCCCCAAAAAACTAGCCCTCAAACGACTTTTTGAGGTCGAAATACCTGACATCATTCTCCTGCAAGAAACCCTAGGTTCTGCTGAGTCCATCACCCTTTCCCTTAGCAGCATCTCATCAAGATGGAATTACCTAGCCATGGATGCTAATGGTAGATCGGGTGGATTGGCGATTGGTTTCAACCCAAAAACCATCACAGTGGATTCCTCCTGGGGCGGATTTGGTTTTATGGGGGTTGACATCTTCTCTATGGACTTGGGTCTCACCCTCCGCATCGTCAATACATATGGTCCATGCCATCAGAGGGAAAATTTTTGGAGACAACTTCTCAGCAGAAGCATGATGTCCCTAGATCGCATCATCCTAGGGGGAGACCTGAACTTCTCACTAGGATTCCGGGAATCTTGGGGCTCTATGGCGCAGATAGACTCCATCACAGATTACATGAGAGGCCTTTTGGAGCAATATGATTTCATTGATATACCCATGCTAAATCCACTACCAACATGGAGGAATAGAAGGGTTGGGACAGCGGCACTTGCTCGCAGACTGGACCGATTTCTGCTGGAAGGTCCCCTGATCCATCTGCTTCACCATTATAAACAATGGGTAGGATCCGGGGGCATATCGGATCACTCCCCAATCTTAATGGAAATCATGGGTCCTCTTCCAAAGCCAAAATCCCCTTTCAAGTTTAATCACCATTAGCTCCTGGATCAAGACTTCTCCAAACTAGTCATAGACTTCTGGAAAGCACACCCCATCGATGGAGAATCCTCGAAGGCAAGGGGTTTTGTCAAAAACCTAACCGAGCTCAAACACATTGTGATTGAGTGGGCCAAAGCAAAAAAGATAAGAGAGGATGAGCAGCTCAATAGAGTGGAAGAAGAACTTAAAACCCTTTTGGATGAGAGAAATATGGGATTTGGATCAATGGAGGACAAGGCCCGCCTAGTAGAATTGGAGAACCAAAAGCACAATATTCTCAAGCTCAGGGAGGAATCACTTAGATTGCGGAGTAGGGCAATGTGGCTGAAAGCTGGGGACGAGAACACTCGATTCTTCCATAACTTTACTAAAGGAAGGAGAGTGGCTAATACCGTCTGGAACCTCCCCCTCCCGGGAGGAGGACTGGCGGACACCTTCAACAAACTCTCACAGCTCGGCACAACACATTTCAGAGGGCTATTCAAAAGTCCTGCTGGATCAAACCTGGCAGAAATCATCAACGTGGCCACCCATTTCCCCAGATTCGTAAATGATGAAGACATTGGAGCTCTCACTGACCCTGTCACTATGGAAGAATTGGAAAGTACAATCAAGTGGTTTCAGAAGGAAAACAGCCCTGGCCCTGACGGATGAAACATTGAGTTTTATATAGCCTTCTTTGACACCATAGGAGAGGATATCCTGAAGGTTGTTGAGGAGAGTCGTATATCAGGTCACCTCTATCACGCTATAAACTCCACCTTCATTGCCCTCATTCCCAAATCAGACTCCCCATCATCCTTTGACAACTTCCATCCTATCTCACTGTGTAATGTCCTCTACAAAATCATCTCTAAAATCATTGCCAACCGGATCAGGCCCATTCTGTCTAAGCATATTTCTCCACAACAATTTGCTTATCTGGAAGACAGACAGATCCACGAAGCCATTGGATCTGCCCAGGAAGCCATACACTCTATATGGACCAAGCGCCTCAAATGTATCCTTCTCAAGATAGACCTTTCCAAGGATTTTGACCGAGTTAGCTAGCTCTTTATAAAGATGATCCTCATACACTTGGGCTTTCCTCTCCCTCTCATCAATTGGATAATGGCGTGCATTACTTCCCCCACCTATAGCATTCTGATCAACGGAGTAGCCTCCCATTTCTTCCACTCAGAAAGAGGGCTGCGTCAAGGCTGCCCTCTATCACCACTCTTATTCCTCCTGGTGATGGAAGCATTAAGTCGACTGATTATCTCAGCTAAGAGAGAGGGAACTATCATGGGCCTTAAAATTATGGACGAGTGCTTCCTCACGCATCTCCTATTCGTAGATGATGTCCTTATCCTTCTAGATGGCAGCATACATGATACCTCTACTTTCAACAGGATTTTAAAGCTCTTCGCTCATGCCACAGGAATGGAGGTCAATCAGACGAAATCTACTATTACATTGGTTGGCACCTCAGTAAATGAATCCTTCACAGCAAGTCAAGCTTTCCCATACTCCACACAGCCCCTGGACAGGGGGCTAAAATACCTTGGATACTCGTTAAAACCTACATCCCAAAAGATTGTGGATTGGGTATGGTTGGTCTCAAAAATAGAAAAAAGGATAACTTGCTGGAGTTTTAGATATTTATCCAGGGCTGGAAGATTAACCTTGATCAAATCTGTTCTGGAAGCAACGCCGGTCTTCTGGATGGCGCTCGCCTAGATCCCTAGAAATATCCTAGCAAAGCTACAGCAAATATGTAACAGATACCTATGGGCTGGTAAACAAGAAAAGTGCACCTTCGCCTGGATTGGGTGGAACAAGATTGCCTGCCAAAGAAATGGGGTGGCTGGGGATTAAAAGACCTCCCCACCTTTGCATGTGCTCTGGTAGCCAAAATGGGCTGGGCATTGTTGACATCCCACAGCCTATGGACCAACATCACCTTCCACAAATATATATGGCCCCTCAACATCATGGAATGGGTCAGACTCCCATCATGGAACAAAACTGGCATATCCTCTATTTGGAAAGCTCTCCTACACTCTCTGCCACTTATCAGGAACAACTTAGTCTGGAGAATCAAGAGAGGTGACAGAGCACGAATTGGTATAGATCCTTGGAGTGGCAGTGGTGGGAGAAATTTTCTCCCACGAGCTCTGGTGGAATTCCTTTCAGCACAAGACATCAAGGTGATCGCACAGATAGTGGATCAAGAACAATCAGACATTTTTCACCAGGCCTGGAAGACAGCCACCCATCTAAACCTCCCGCAGAGATGGCACACAGAGTGGCGCAAATATTGCATTGCCCTGATGGAATCCCACATCAGAATCACTACGGGATCAGATGAACTCGTATGGCACCAGGCGGACAGTGGATTCTATACACCAAAGGAAGGCTACATTCAGTTAATCAAACAGAAGAAGCTCGAAGTATTAGACAGCTGGTGGCAGAACATTTTGAAACTCTCAGCCACGCCTAGATCCAAGCTTTTCACCTGGTGCGTCCTTAGGAATAGAATCCCCACGAGGGAACATCTCATGCGCCGAGCTCAACATGGACCGACGAGATGTGCACTATGCAAAGCCGACTCCGAATCTACAGAGCACCTATTCCTGCGATGTAGTACTGTACAACTCGTGTGGAATAACATAAAAACTTTTATTCATTATTCAGGGGATTGGAGCGGAACTGACCCAATTAACGCTTGGATCGAATGGGACAAGAGACACAAGGGCTCGAAGGCTACAAACTTGCCCATCATAGTAAATTGGTCCATTTGGAAAGATAGAAACAACTTGATTTTCGAAGACAGGGAAATCCAATGGCCTCTTATCGAGGCTGTTATTATCTCTACATTCAAAGAGCTTCCGGATCCGTCCCCCTCAAAAATCCGAAGGCCAAATCTTCCCCCCAACATTGACCAGGGTACACCTTGGGCATATTTTGATAGAGCTGCCAATGTACAAAGCTGCGGGGATGGCTTCATTCTACACTTAACTGATAAACACACTTATCAAATAAAAGTGGGACTGGGTGCTAGAACAAAAAACTTCGCAGAACTCATTACATTGTGCCACCTCCTACACTTTGCTTTAAGTCATCAATGCACTAGCATCAACATATTCGGGGACTCACAGATTATTATAAATTGGTTCAGTAATATATCTACATGTCACATGCACACACTCAGAAACATTCTTGATGAAGTTCTACAGCTCAAAGAGGCATTTAATCATATCTCTGTTTCACACATCTACAGGGAACATAACAAGGAAGCTCATAAATTGTCCAAGGAGGCCACGCTGATGGAACAAGGAGTATGGGAGATCACCGAGACTCTAGACTAACAGGAACAAATTTTTTATCATCACCCTTATATAGACCCGGGTTACCCCACAGCGGGTCTACACCCTACTTAATTATACAGGAATATGGCAGCAACGTTATACAAGACAGTTTTTGTATAGTCCTTTTTTGTAACAGACTAAAGGATGCCTGAAAGGCATAAATCTATTAACAGCTACAATAGAAACACTCTGTGCGGTATAACCGAACATCATAACATGCAATTTTTGCAACTTTTTGTAAAATGTACAGATACACAGTGAACATGGCATATGCACAAAAGCATCTACATATGTAATTTTTCATATTAATGAAATTTTACGGATTTTTCCAGTGGAAAAAAGTTATAGTCAACATTAGGACTTATAAACATGCTATGAACCATCACAAAAAATCATAAATCATCAATAACACATGAGGGGAGTCCATAAAAAAGTATTTTTATATATAAATAAAGACCATTCAACATAGTTTCATCCTACACACAATTAAGACCCCATTGAATTTCTTCTCGGGATCTCTAGCCCTAACCAAACAAGGAATTACATAACATCCAAAAAAGGCTAAGGTTTGAGGTTCCAACACAGGCCAAGAGGGAGAGTTCGAGGTTAATTGATGTAAAATGATGAGAAAGGTTTTTGTCTTGCCTTGGGTTTTCTCTAGGGGAATTTCAATTTACACTTTGAGAGAGTGAGATCGAGATGGCATCATCTTGGGCTACATTCACCTCAATCTTTTATTTCAAAATCTTGAATTGTTATTAAATGACAAGTTTTGTTTTGTCCCTAGAGGCTAAGATTGAGAAGGTTTTCTTGGGCTACCTGGGACCAATTCCTCTCATCCACTCACTCCACATTGGATTGCGAACATATTTAATTTAAGTCACGAAGGTTGAAAGCAAGTTTTGTTATGTATAAATTTTAGTGGCTAATATTTGCAGGTGGGACAATTTTCCATGATTTTCCAAAAAAAAGATTTGCTAATCTTCATTTTTTCTAAAAATTATTTGCTCAAATTTTACAATATAAAATTATTTTACCTTAAAAATTGCCAACATTATATAGAGCCTATATATCAAATCATTATAAATTTGAATAATTTACAAATATATCAATAAACATTTTATAGTTTTCATATTAGGCACTAGTGAGTTTCACCAATATTTTTAAACTTCAAGATAATTTTCCATCCTTAATTTTCTCTAGTCGTATAATTCATTTAACTACATAATAAAAAATAGAAAAAGAAAGCCTTGAGTCCATTCTGTGGGTGTGGTGATTATTGTAACACTCCATCTTTGCAGAGCCATATATTGATATTTAGGGCACATAATCAAGCCCAATAGGAATCGTTCAAAATCTTATTGAAAGGAGAACAATCCGAAAACAACTATTTGACCAAATATGTACATTAAACACTCCAAACACTCAAAACATAATAGGGTTGTGAATTTGAAACAACCTTAATTTCTAAGTGAGTTATTGGGATAATTTAACTCCCATAACATTTCATTCCTAGAATATATTCTCCATATTCTCTTTTTGTTGGTAATATCGTAACAGAAAACAATGGGATGATCATATTTATTTTATATTAATTTATTTATTTGGATTCTTTTTAGAATTTTTCACTTTAAATGTTTTTACATTTGGAATTTGTTTGCAATTCTATTAGGCCTTTAATTATAATTTTGTTATGATTTTGTAGAATTCATTGAGTAAAATCAAAACTTGAACTTCCAAAAATTTCTAAATGTCAAAATCAGATATGAAAATATTCATTCAAATATTTTTGAAACTACTCTCATTTTTTGGATTTGAATTACATAATGATAAATGGGAGTTCTGAAAAGGGCATAATTATTCTATTTCTACAAAAGAGATTACTCATTTGCACAATTGTTGTTAGGTCCCTCTTCTACTAGTGTAACTCCTTATTGTTATTAGTGTAACCCCTTATTATATTTTTGTGCCCATGTAGTTCCCATATTGTTATTATTGTGCCCCATAGAAGCCCACTATTATTTTTTATTGTGCCTTTACATTATTATTGTTATGTTGGCTTTGATTATATTATGACCCCTTAGACGCCTATATATAGAAAAGAGGCCTTGTCATTTGTATCATCCAAGAATTGTCCATTTGTGTAATGTAAAGGAGGTTTCCTGCTCGAAGAGGTTGATTTTGAAGGCATTCATCTATGTTTTGTTCTATTTTGTGAACTGGTTGTATAACATTTGGTATCAGAGCTTTGGATTCTAGGGTTTCACTACTCCAAACATGTCATTGTAGCAGTTTCGCTATAGATGTTTTTATTTTTTTATTTAATTTTTTTTTTTTTTTTTTAATTTTTTTTTTTTTTTTCTGTGACGTTTCAGAAGATATATATATATATATATATATATATATATATATATATATATATATATATATATATAACCATTTGAGAAGAGATCTCACTGAACCTTGGGTCCAAATTTCAGATCTTAACTCTCTATCGTTTCGGAGATTTGATATGAGGAAGTTAGGGTGTTTGCAAGCTCCAGAATTCCATCTCAAACAGGTCATCGTGGAATTCTTGCTATAATTTTTTTGCTACGAAGTTTTAGACTCTAAAATTAAAACCCACTTGATCCACAAACTTGGTGAGGCTCGGGCTCGAATTTCATATCTTGTTTCACTATCTTTTCAGAGATACAGTCCAAGTCATTTAGGGTTTCTGCAGGCTCCTGAATTACATCCTAAACAGATGACCTTGGGAAAATGATCATAACTTTGTCTTGAGCATCAAATTGAAATTTCATAAGAAGTTATAGGAATAAGATAGACTGTAGATTGTTTTTTATCGGTTTTAGGTCCTATGGTCTAAAAAGTGACGCGTGGCAGGTCGTAGAAGTTCGCTCTACTGAGCAAGTCTATAAGTAGGTCATCGTAGGAGATTGGACATAACTCTTTCTTTTGGAATCCAATTGCAATCAGAGTTATGGGGTTAAAAAGAGGACACATAGGGCTATCACAAACCAAAATTTCAAAACTTAAAGATCTGAAATTACAGAGTCAGTCATTTCAAAATCGAGCTAGAAACAAGAAAATGTGATATGATGAAATTTGATGCCAAATATTCGTTAAATTGGATACTACAGATGGAGAAATATTTTGATATCCATGAGGTGACACTGATACAAAAGGTATGTATTGCATTTCTATATTTAGAACTGAATCAATTTTTATGGTATGAAGGGCTTTGTTCTTGTAAACCACTTGTCCCATGGTCAATTTTCACAAAGGAAATGATAGCACATTATGAGGATACAAAGAGAAACACCTTCTTTAGCCAATTGATAAATCTCAAACAAAAGGGTTTAATGGCAAAGCACATTGAGAACTTTCAAAAATTGAATATAAGGGTAAATGATATTCCAGATAAGCAAAGGATTGATGTCTTTATAGGGACTTTAAAGGATAATATTCAGCATGAGGTTTGTATTTGGGAACCTGATTCATTGGAGAAGGCTTTAAAGTTGGCAAGAAAAATTGAAAGTTGAATTATCGAAACAAGGAATACAACCACTCACAACTACAAATGTGGGAGTGTTTTTTCTCCTAGCCTTCCACAACCTACAAGGTTTACACCACAACAATTGGAAGAAAAAAGAGAAAAAGGGCTTTGTTGCATTTGTGATAGAAAATACAATAAAGGTCATAAGTGTGCCAAGAAGAAATTATTTTACAACAATTGTGAAGAGGAGGAAGAAAATTTTTAAGAAGTGAAAGATCACATCGAGAAAGCATAAATGAATCCGAAAATATATTGTAATTCATTGGTCGGAATTACCACTCCTCAAGCTATCAATATAGAAGGACAAATCAAGAAGAAAAAGGTAATAGTGTTGATTGATTCGGGAAGTACCCACAATTTTATTCATTGTAAGATAACCAAGGAATTGAATTTCTTCCTACATCCAACACAAAAGTTTCAAGTGATGGTTGCAAGTGGACGGACCATAAATTGTTATAGAAAGTGCTATAATATCAAGCTATCCATGGGAGAATATGTATTTAATAGCCCAATGCTTTCCATTCAGATGGGTGGTTCTGATGTTGTACTATGAGTTCAATGGATACAATCCTTGGGTACAATAGATTTTAATTTTCAAGAACTTTTAATGAAATTTTCTTCGGAAGGAAAGGAAGCTGAATTAAGGGGTAACTTTTAATGAAATTTCCTTTGGAAGAAAAGGAATCATAATTAAGGGGTATCACAGGGAAACCAGGAAAGATAATCAGCTCTAACAGAATGACAAAGATTCTAAAGAAATAAAAACGAGGCATAATTGCATAATTATGTTCACTAGAGCTTCCCACATCGAAATCATCTATTTCTTCAGGTCTCCAAAAAGTCTTGGACAATTATTCCAGGTTATTTGAGACTCCCAAAGGCCTCCAACCTATTCATGATCATTCTATTCATTTGATTCCATCAAGTGTTCCTCCAAACGTCAGGCCTTACAGATGTCACTATGCCCAAAAGAGTGAAATTGAACATATGGTTGTAGAAATGCAAGAGGCTAGTATAAGTCAACCTAGTCAAAGTGCTTTCTTTTCTCTAGTAGTATTGATGCACAAGAATTATGGGTCATGGCACATGTGTCTGGATTTTACAGAGCTCAACAAACTCACTATTAAAGATAATTTTCCCATTCTTGTCATTAATGAATTATTGGATGAACTGCATGGATTAATTTACTTCACTAAGTTGGATCTTCGTTCAGGATATCATCAAATAAGAATGTCAGGATATCATCAAATAAGAATGAAGACTTAAGACATTCCAAAATCAACATTATTGAAGAAATATGCATTTTCATAGTCTCCAGAAGAAATGAAGGCCTTTGAACATCTTAAAGAGGCAATGTGCCAAGCACCGGTCTTAGTTATGCCAGACTTCAAAAAACATTTATTGTGGAATATGATGCATCAGGAAATGGAATTGGTGATGTTTTAATGCAAGAAGAAAGACCCATTACTTTCAAAATTTGTCCAATCAAAGGAATTATTTACAAAAAGATATTTATGAGAAGGGAATGTTGGAAAGACTACATGCAATTAAGAAATGACGACTTTACATAATGAGAAGATCCCAGTTCAAACAATATTTCCAGAACTTGAAGAGGAAGGAAAAACCATATTGGAACCTGGAGTAGTCACAGAAACAAGAACCTGAAAGCTATGAAATCAATCAATTTCAGAGTATCTCATCAAGTGGAAGAAATTACTCGCTGAAGATTCCACATGGGAGGACAAGAATTTTATACAAAAGCATCATGAACTACTTAAGCATTGAGGAGAACACTTTTTGAAGGAGAGGGGCATGTTAGGTTCCTATACTACTAGTGTAACCCCTTATTGTTATTAGTGGAACCCCTTAGTATATTTTTGTGCCCATGTAGTCCCGATATTGTTATTACTGTGCCCCATAGGAGCCCACTATTGCTATTATTGTGCCCTTACATTATTATTGTATTGTCGGCTCTGATTATATTATGACCCCTTAGACTCCTATATACAGAAAGAAGGTCTTGTCATTTGTATCATCCAAGAATTTGTGTAATGTAAAGGAGGTTGCCCCCTCGAAGAGGCTGGTTTTGAAGACGTTCATCTATCTTTTCTTCTATTTTGTGATCTGGTTGCATAAAAATTGTAAGGGGGTTTCTTTTCTGTAAAATTAGAAAGGGGAATTGTTCAAAAGGACGAATTATTTGCACTATTGTAAGGGACAAATCTGAAAGGAGAATTCAATGGCTAGGATTTGTTAATCATTCCTATTGGTGCATTTTTGTATTAGTTTAGTAACCAATTAATTGCTTAATAAATTCATTTTCAATTTTATTTTCAATCATTGTTCCTTATGAATATATAGTTCATGGTTTTTCACTATTGTTAATACCATGCAACTCTATATTTATTTAAAGTAATGAAAAAACTATTTCTTCTCATCGTAGGTTTCAATTGGAACAGAGTTGAGTAATGGGTTTATGTATATTTACATGTTTTCATTGATAAATCTAATGCATGGTTTTCTATATGCTCTTAATAATTTTTAAATCAACTAAACCATTTAAAAGTTGTAACAATGCATTTAACATCGAAACAATTTTAATATTGAATCTAAGAATGGATGTATTACATGTAGATTTCATGAACTATTTCATTAATTTATAGTCTTTTTATACACTTCTATTCAAATTTAACTTTTATTCCTTACTCTTGATTGAGATTAGGAGTTTTCCTTCTCTCAATTAAGATAGGTTAGATTTTTTTGTTGTTTGCATATGTATATAAGATTGCGTCTACATTTAGTAATATGTATTTGAAAGTCTCTTGTCGCAAGAGCAAGAATCCTTTTGGCCTAGCTAAGCCCTTATTTCATCTAATTTAACAAATTTCCTTCAAGTTTCTACAAGTAGGCAAGTATATTTTTTTTCCTGTTAATATCAACAAAGTATATCATACACGAATTGTTGTTTGATACCATGCAATTGTATGTTTATTTAAACTATTTATTTTTCATGGTAGGTTTTGATTGAAACATAGTTGAGTTATGGGTTTATGTATATTTACATGTTTTCATTGATAACCTGAATGCATGTTTTTCTATTTTCTCTTAATCGTTTTTATATCAACCATATGATTTCAAATTTGTAACAATGCATTTAATAGTGAATCAATTTTAATATTGAATCTAAGAATGGGCTTGTCACTTTCATATGAACTATTTCATTAATCAATAGGATTATTATAGACTTGGATTCAAATCTAGAGTTTATGCCTTACTCATGATTGAGACTAGGACGTGTCCTTCTCTCAATCAAGATATATTAGATTTGCTTTTGATATTTACATATTAAGATTAGATTGCATCTGAATTTAGGAATGCATATTTGAAATGCTCATTTCGCAAGAGAAAGCATCCCTGTGGCCTAGTTAATCGCTTATTTCAACAAATTTAACAAATTGTCTTCCTTCAAGAAGTTTCAACTGTAGGCAAGTTTGAGTAGGAAAGAGTTTTCCTTTTCCTATTAATATCAACAAAGTATATCATACAACAACATGTAAAATCTAGATTTAAGGAAAATTTATGCATGTAAAATAGTTTTAGATTAGTTTGGGAATTTAATCTAGGTTAGATTTTGGTTGATTTAACTAGGCACATAACTAGTCAAAATCACCACAAAAAATAGAAAAATGTCTAATTGGGGCCTTGAACGAGTGATTTTATTAATGTTGGACATGGCCAATTGGGGCCATCAAGGGAGGACATTGATAAGCTAACCCTTTTTTTAATTCTTTTATTTCTTTCTAATGGCTCCTCGAAAAATCCCATTTGGAGTTGGGTAAAAGCATGTTAATGTGTCTCATTATATGGCAAAAGCAATAAAGTACTCAAATGAAAAAAGATAAAAAAAAGATAATATAAAAATATCAATTAAATGAGTTGAGTTTCATACTTGTTAATTATAAAAAGTAAATGCTAAATTTGTAACAAAGCTAACTCACAATAAATTTTGGTAAAAGCCATAGTGAACCTATTTAATGGGTTTAGAAAATATAAATAATGTTATAAAAAGTAAATACTAAATTTGCAAATAAGTCAACTGATAGTAAATATTGGTAAATACTATGGTTAATCACTCACAAAATATAAATAACTTTATGTAAAGTTAAACGAAATGCCAAAACTCTTTAAAAATATATATAAAAATAGAAGTAGAATTTCTAAACAAATAATTTTATATATTATATTTTGAATAATATAAAATACGTTATTATAATAATAATTAAATACTTTATTAAAAAAAATATAAAATATATTTTAAAAATTTTCAAAAAATAATTTTAACATTTTGTTATATGTTATTTTCAAATTTCTATTAAAAAACATTGATTTTATAAACTTGAAAGGGTAGTTTCTTGGGTTGTGGTTTTATATATACGAAAATATGAACATTTTTACTAGTATTTTAATAATAATTAAAAAGTATGCTTACTTTTTATTTTTAAGTTTGTTTAGCAATCTTTAGAATGTTTACAACACATCTCTTAAAACAGAAGCAGAAGGGGAATGAAGACAAAAGCCTGTATCATTTTGGCTTAATTAAAATCCTCATTGAACATGAATTGCAAAGAAGAGGGAAACCATGGAAAGATAGTTGGATTAATTAAAAATATAGTTGAGTAATATATAAAATGTTTTTAAAGATAAATCTGATATAAACTAAAAAAGAAGATTTTATGAAAATGGAAAGATAAATCTATTTTAAAAATTCTATACTAATTTTAACAATGAGGAAACAAATTCAATATACTTTAACTAGTCTCTTTGGTGAGGTATCAGGCAGCATCCCCGAAGCTAAAAATAGATGTAAAATTGCCTTGTAAATGTTCTAATTTCATAGTTAATTTTGTAGTCAGTTTGAGCCGTTCATTAAGTGGAGATCTGACTGTAGAAGTTATGTTTAATTTAGAAGACAACACCTCATTATATATGAGGGAATTTCATTGCTTCTATGTAGATCTGTATTTTGAGGAAGAAAAAGGGAGGAGATTGAGCGAGAAAAGAAGAAATTACAACAGATGGTTGTATCTCTTCAGTTTGCTAGATAATAATGAAGGACTAGTTGTTTATTTGTGAACCACATATATCTATATCTCTTTTGTTTTATGTATTTATTGTGTTTATATTTTACAATATATTTTATCTGCTTCATAGTTCTATAATATATAATTTTCAAATAAAAATAAAGAAAAAACAAGTACCATTCATTCATTTCTGATATGCCATTTTTAATAACCCATAATTTTGCAGTAGTAAAGAGGAATATTTACGAAAATATATTCATTTCTGATATGCCATTTTTAATAACCCATAATTTTGCAGTAGTAAAGAGGAATATTTACGAAAATATATTTAAGGCATCAACACCCCTCGGCTGGCGAGGCACTTGATTTGAAGGATTGAACTAACTCTTGAAGCTAACAACAACTTCTATTAAATCTGTACTAATAAGAAACCTACAACCAGAAATAAAAAATAACCGTCTAAACATTCCTCAATAATGGAATGGATCATCATTACACGGATCATGATTAACACCACCATAAGTTGTTAGATTCGAAAGATGGCTTTTCTATAGAACACGGTCGTTGAGAGGTGCGAAGCCCTGGCAATTTGATTCCCCCGCTTATCAATTTCCCCTTCCAGTTTTTTTTTTTTTTCAGAAGAAAAAAGCAATATATATTCATATAGAGAAAGAGTTTACATAATGCAAATGCAAGAAGCATAAGCCAATCCGTGGACCGAGCCACATACAAATCTGCATAAACAGATCACCAGATAAAGCCCCGAAAGGCCAATAATGCCCTGAAAACAAGGCGAACCCATCTGAAAGGTGCAGAAGTGGCACCAAATCATAGAACAGAGAAGCAACGGAAAAAAGCGCAAGATCTGACCGCCCAATTCAAAAGGAGAGGCACGAAATGAGGAAGAGAGCAGCGAAAGAAGCCACTCCTTCCCCGCCCCCTCAAACTCTCCACTCGAACCAGACGAGAAACAAGATCACAGCCACAATCAACCGCATCTTCCTGCAGGAAAGACCAACAGAAAAATCCATAGAAGCGGCACGAAACAGAGCAAAGCCCATAGTTCCCTCAACGCTCCAAAGGATATTCTGCGGCCAGAACAAACCTAACTGCCACCGAGAAGGAGAAGACCCACTGGAGCAGAGGCGAGAACAGGGGGCAGAGGCGGCATGGGAGGCCGC
The DNA here is from genome assembly GCA_031772625.1 of Pinus tabuliformis. Classification (NCBI taxonomy): domain Eukaryota; kingdom Viridiplantae; phylum Streptophyta; class Pinopsida; order Pinales; family Pinaceae; genus Pinus; species Pinus tabuliformis. The sequence goes on along the minus strand of CM062807.1, from coordinate 1,267,073,729 downwards.
CTCGCCCCCACTCAGAGAAGACTAAGAAACTAGAAGATGAAAACAAGCCTGAAGGAAAAAACCCCTCTGCTAGCCTCTCGCCGCCTGACTCAAGGGAGCCCACTCCTCACGCCCTGCTCGCCTTTGGAGAAGCCCCGCAGATTCGCCGCTCCAGCTCCTCCCGGTTCTGCCGCTCCTGCTCCTCCCGGATCTCCTGCTCCTGCTCCCGTTCCCTCTCGTTCCTGATCTCTCTCTCCTACGCACAAAAACCTCCCGCCCCTGCTCCTGCTCCCTCTCGCCTACGCACAAACCCTCCCGCTCAGATTCACCTCTCCTGTTGGCCTCAAACCCTCGGACCTGCTGCTTCACCTCCCGCTCCTGTTCGCCGCCCCTGCTCCTTTGCTGCGTTCAAACCTCCCGCTCGCTCTCTTGCCGCTCGCCGCCCCTGCTCCTTTGCTACTTTACCTCCCGCTCCTGTTCACCACCCCTGCTCCTTTGCTTAAGCTCAATCTTCACAATAGTTAAAAAAATCCCAAATATAGCGTTTTCCTACGATGAACTACGCTCTCGCAGAGAAAGCCCTCGTTTCTCTGCTCGCTGCTCCAACGCTGAAACCTCTCAGTGCTCCAACGCTCCTCGCAGACAAAGCCCTCGCTGCTCCCTATACCTGCAAGTCCCCCGCCCTCGTTGCTCTACTCGCTGCTCCTTTACTGCAAGACCCCGTGAAGCCCTCGCTGCTCGCCCTCATTGCTCTGCTCGCTGCTCCTTTGCTGGAAGACCCCGTGAAACCCTCCTCGCTGCTCCCCCTACCTGCAAGACCCCGTGAAGCCTTCGCTGCTCGCCCTCGCCCTCGCTGCTCGCCTTCGCTGCTCCTTCTCCTTTCTCCCCTTCCAGTTATATATCCATATATTCATTTCCCAATCCCCATCCATTACCAAGATCAACCCGCTGCTGTTGACTGTTACACGAGAGAATGGTGCACTACACCTGGGTATTTCCAAATGGTATGTTTGTAGAACACACCATATTTGTGCTTCATTCAACTTCCACATGCGAACAGAGCCAAACCCCTTCTGCTCCAATACCATCACTTGACCATAGTATTCACATAAACTTTCACTGCTAATTATTCCACATCCCTGCGGCAACGGGATTGTTGTCCAAACTCCGTTAGCAATATTGAATGCTGCCAGGAAATTCCTGGAATTGGAATTGGTAGAGAAACACCTCCAGTAAAACTTGCCTGTACAATAAAGACCCTTTCCGATAGGGTCAATATTATTGGGGACCGTCATGGAAACTTGAGTCCACGCACTCGACTCTGAATCATAAATACACATCTCAATTCCTCTGGTGTTTGGTTGTCCCCTAACAGAATAATCACGACCTAGCAGAAGAGTGCAACGCCCTGCGGAAGAATCGAAGGCTAATCCGCTGAAAAAATAAGCTGATACAGGAGGCGGCGGCAAATGTCTCCATTTGCTGCTACCAGGAATGCCTATGGAGAAGGCGGAACTATCCCCTCTTCTACGAATACACATGATGCTTTTACAAGTACCCACAACGATGTGATGGGGCAAAGGAAGTTTGTAGATCTCCGAACCGCGTCCTTCTACAACCCAATATTCAACGTCGTTTTTCACTTCCCAATGGATCTGAATCAGAAACCCCACGGTGGAATGCAATGACCAATTTGGAACATTTACTTGGAGAGCATCACGGGAAGACAACAGATAATTCCATTTTTTACAAACAGCCCTCATTTTGCCGAGAACTCTCATGGGTAGCCTTGCTAAAATCATATACACCAACTCTTCGTTGAGCCTTTGCCAGATTTCTGGTTCCATTACTACAATACTTATTTTTCACCCAAAATTATCTTTTACAAGATAATCACTCTTTTTTAAAACTTTTGAGATATTTCTTCTCACTGTTTTAAGTTGTAGTCTGCTATCTCTCTGCACTTAACAGATACAGAGTTAAGATGGATCTAGACTGATTTAATTCTCCTTTTAAATAAGTTCTATTCCACATGAATACTATAAGTAATACTGTGGGTTTCTATAAACATGGAGCATAAAACCCACCAATAACTTCACCAAGTCAAATTTACTTTAACTTCACCAAGTCAAATTTACTTTACTAACTCAACAAAAAATTAATTTAAAAATAATAACGTAAAATTTTTATTTTAATATAGAAATATTTTTATTTTATTTTTAAAATGTTTACATTATATTAAAAAAAATATTTATTTTTATTTTTATATATTTTGATAGACATTACATCTCTTGCTTAAAGATATAGGACCCATATTTTTTTACCATCAAGGCCCACTTATATAACCACCCATTAAAAAATGTGTTGTTGTGGTTGCATAAAGATGGGACACATATTTTTTTACCATCAAGGTGCACTTATATAACCACCCATTAAAAAATGTGTTGTTGTGGATACATAGAAAAAGGTATCTTCATTAATTAATTAATATATTTTTGAAATTGTTTCTTTTAATATACATAAATTCTAAAAATAATTAATTTAATTTCGTTACATTTTAAGATAAGGTAAAACTAAACCTTTTAAATAGTTTAGAGACATGAATATTTATTTTTATTTTTATATATTTTGCTAGACATTACATCTCTTGCATAAAGATAGGACCCATATTTTTTTACCATCAAGGTCCACTGATATAACCACCCATTTAAAAATGTGTTGTTGTGGCTACATAGAAAAAGGTATCTTCATTAATTAATTAATATATTTTTGACATTGTTTCTTTTAATATACATAAATTCTAAAAATAATTAATTTAATTTCGTTACATTTTAAGATAAGATAAAACTAAACCTTTTAAATAGTTTAGAGACATGAAGTTCCTTGATAATTTTATAGCTCGTTATTGTTGGGCCAAGGTTTACCTGGTTTACCATCCAGAAAAAAGTGGGAAAGTACTCCCATATTCCTTGAGTTCAAAGAAAGAAAGGAAGGTGAATCTAAACTTTATTTTTTTCTACTTGTAGTAATCCCTCTTTTAAATGTGAGAGGGTTTTCCACATATTCATGCTATCTCTTCCTCAATAATAATATATTATTTTATTATTTTTAATGATTTTAGTTTATTATTATTAATGAATTTTATTTTCAATTTATATTCAAAAATTATTGCATAAAAAGTAACGCGATGTTTTTTAAGATAATTTTGTAATCAAGAGCCACTAAAAATTGAGAAGAATAAGAAATTTTAAGATGTATTTTTTTTTATGATGTAATACGAAGGAATTAATTTATGACATGAACTAGGAAAAAAATAAAACACTAAATTAGATCTTAAGGAATTTGACCATTATATCATGGTTTAAAATGGATTTTAGCTCCTAGAGAAAACTCAATTAGAGGAATTTAATATTATTTCTGCAACTAATGTGCACTCTATAACTTAGTATGAGGAGACTTATCACATTGTAATAGATAGCTTTAAATTAAAAATAAAATTTGAAAATAAATACTTACTTTAAAAATTGTAGGTTTTAACCCATGTATAACACATAACACATAAAACACATATACACAGCGATTTTCCCCTGGATCCCAAAACTGGGACTACCATCTTGATTTTTCATTATGTTCCTTTCAATGTTACAATAAATATTTATACATGCCGAAGCATCTAATACCACGGACCGAAAACCATTGTGTCCAAAACCATGGACAGAAAACCATCACGTCCAAAACCATGGACCGAAAACCATAGGTAGGTTCACCCAACCTAATATAGGGTCCAATTTTATTTTTTTCCCAGGGCGCTGCCCCAAACCCTGTAAAGGGGGGCTACCTGCCCCCTTCAAACGCCCCAAACAAGGGGGGTTGCCGCTCCCCTACTGCGCAATCGGTGCAACGAAGGGGGGTGGGGTTCATTACGTAGGTTAGTCGTGAAAATAATATAACACAACCCAACATTCTCCCACTTGTTGTTTTCTTTCCACAGGGAGCCACAAGAGAGTTTAGTCATTTTTCCAGTCCTAAAATGCCCATTGCTTCTCTACACTAGGAGAACTTATCAAAGCTCACAAATTTAGTTAATGCATCTGCAGTATTCTTCAAAGTATCCACCTTTACTAGCAACACCTTTTTGTCTTCTATCATATCCCTCACAAAGTGATACTGAACATCAATGTACTTTGTCTTTGAATGATAAGGAGGGTTCTTTGCTAAGAAAATTGCACTCTGGTTATCATAGTCTATCCTTATAGCTCCCTGTACTAACCCCATACTTGAACACAATCTCTGCAACCAAACTACTTCCTTGTTTGCATGAGTGGCTACCATGTATTCTGTCTCTATAGTTGATAGTTCCACTACAGATTGTTTCTTACTCATCCAACTGACTACACCTCCAAATAGGTTAAACACATACCCACTTGTAGATATTCTTTGATCTAGATCTCTAGCCCAGTCTGTATCAACAAAGCCACAAATATCAAACACTCTGTCTAATCCTTGTCTTCTTTGGTAGCACAAACTATAATCACTAGTGCCATGCAAATACCTGAAAACCCGCTTCATTGTTGTCTAATGCTGCTTTCCTAGTTTTGACATAAACCTGCTCAATACTCCCATGGCATGTGCAATGTCTGGTCTAGTACAGACCATTGCATACATTAGGCTACCGTCTGCAGTTGCATATGGAACACATGATATCCTCTTCCTCTTCTTATGTCTTGGGACACTGTTCAGCAAAATACTGAACAGTGTCCCAATACGGTAGCCCGAATACTGGTGCACCTGGATACCAGAGAGGGACTGGAGGAAAAAATCACATTGCAATGGGAAAAGCACAGAAGAACACAGATTCTGGATTACGAAGGAGTCCCCTTTCGATGTAATCGGTGCCACCAAGTGGGACACCTCTACAAGGAGTGTCCATTGATCAAATGTCTGGATAGCTCGCCAAAGATTTCCCCCATAGCTTCTAGAGGGACTTCTCCAGACATACCTCATCCGACGCATGGATTCGCGACATCTCAAGGCGTCCCGGAGAGTCCAGCGCTGAACAAGAGGGACACGCCCTCGCCTCCTATGACTCGGGCTCGGGCAGCTGCAGCAGCCGCACAGGCCTCGGGTACAAATCTTATCTCTTCCCCTATCTCTATTGAATCGTCTGAATTTGTAAATTCTTTGTCATGTTCCATGGCACATTGCAATATCCCCCCGCCCCCTTTGATTCCTTCCATTGTTCCACCCACTCTACCTCTCTCTCTGTCGCCCCCCTCTGAATCATCCTCCCGGAAAATCCCCCCTCACCCATATTCCCTTCGCCCTAGGACCTCACAAGCGGAATTTTCCGAAGCCCGGATTGGGCTGGGTATCGTCCCCTCGGGGGAGGGATCCACATCCACCAGGGGAAGGAAATATGATCTCAATAAAGCTATCAGACGCGCGGGAGCTGAAGTTGCTTCAGGGCGCCAATCCACCATCGTCAGGGTCCTTAGAGCATCAAATCCCCCAAAGCAGGGGCCCCCATGAAGTGCCTCTCCTTTAATTGCAGGGGTCTGGCTAGCCCCCCCAAAAAACTAGCCCTCAAACAACTTTTTGAGGTCGAAATACCTGACATCATTCTCCTGCAAGAAACCCTAGGTTCTGCTGAGTCCATCACCCTTTCCCTTAGCAACATCTCGTCAAGATGGAATTACCTAGCCATGGATGCTAATGGTAGATCGGGTGGATTGGCGATTGGTTTCAACCCAAAAACCATCACAGTGGATTCCTCCTGGGGCGGATTTGGTTTTATGGGGGTTGACATCTTCTCTATGGACTTGGGTCTCACCCTCCGCATCGTCAATACATATGGTCCATGCCATCAGAGGGAAAATTTTTGGAGACAACTTCTCAGCAGAAGCATGATGTCCCTAGATCGCATCATCCTAGGGGGAGACCTGAACTTCTCACTAGGATTCCGGGAATCTTGGGGCTCTATGGCGCAGATAGACTCCATCACAGATTACATGAGAGGCCTTTTGGAGCAATATGATTTCATTGATATACCCATGCTAAATCCACTACCAACATGGAGGAATAGAAGGGTTGGGACAGCGGCACTTGCTCGCAGACTGGACCGATTTCTGCTGGAAGGTCCCCTGATCCATCTGCTTCACCATTATAAACAATGGGTAGGATCCGGGGGCATATCGGATCACTCCCCAATCTTAATGGAAATCATGGGTCCTCTTCCAAAGCCAAAATCCCCTTTCAATTTTAATCACCATTGGCTCCTGGATCAAGACTTCTCCAAACTAGTCACAGACTTCTGGAAAGCACACCCCATCGATGGAGAATCCTCGAAGGCAAGGGGTTTTGTCAAAAACCTAACCGAGCTCAAACACATTGTGATTGAGTGGGCCAAAGCAAAAAAGATAAGAGAGGATGAGCAGCTCAATAGAGTGGAAGAAGAACTTAAAACCCTTTTGGATGAGAGAAATCTGGGTTTTGGATCAATGGAGGACAAGGCCCGCCTAGTAGAATTGGAGAACCAAAAGCACAATATTCTCAAGCTCAGGGAGGAATCACTTAGATTGCGGAGTAGGGCAATGTGGCTGAAAGCTGGGGACGAGAACACTCGATTCTTCCATAACTTTACTAAAGGAAGGAGAGTGGCTAATACCATCTGGAACCTCCCCCTCCCGGGAGGAGGACTGGCGGACACCTTCAACAAACTCTCACAGCTCGGCACAACACATTTCAGAGGGCTATTCAAAAGTCCTGCTGGATCAAACCTGGCAGAAATCATCAACGTGGCCACCCATTTCCCCAGATTCGTAAATGATGAAGACATTGGAGCTCTCACTGACCCTGTCACTATGGAAGAATTGGAAAGTACAATCAAGTGGTTTCAGAAGGAAAAGAGCCCTGGCCCTGACGGATGAACCATTGAGTTTTATATAGCCTTCTTTGACACCATAGGAGAGGATATCCTGAAGGTTGTTGAGGAGAGTCGTATATCAGGTCAGCTCTATCACGCTATAAACTCCACCTTCATTGCCCTCATTCCCAAATCAGACTCGCCATCATCCTTTGACGACTTCCGTCCTATCTCACTGTGTAATGTCCTCTACAAAATCATCTCTAAAATCATTGCCAACCGGATCAGGCTCATTCTGTCTAAGCATATTTCTCCACAACAATTTGCTTATCTGGAAGACAGACAGATCCACGAAGCCATTGGATCTGTCCAGGAAGCCATACACTCCATATGGACCAAGCGCCTCAAATGTATCCTTCTCAAGATAGACCTTTCCAAGGCTTTCGACCGAGTTAGCTGGCTCTTTATAAAGATGATCCTCATACACTTGGGCTTTCCTCTCCCTATCATCAATTGGATAATGGCGTGCATTACTTCCACCACCTATAGCATTCTGATCAACGGAGTAGCCTCCCATTTCTTCCACTCAGAAAGAGGGCTGCGTCAAGGCTGCCCTCTATCACCACTCTTATTCCTCCTGGTGATGGAAGCATTAAGCCGACTGATTATCACAGCTAAGAGGGAGGGAACTATCATGGGCCTTAAAATTACGGACGAGTGCTTCCTCACCCATCTCCTATTCGTAGATGATGTCCTTATCCTTCTAGATGGCAGCATACATGATACCTCTACTTTCAACAGGATTTTAAAGCTCTTCGCTCATGCCACAGGAATGGAGGTCAATCAGACGAAATCTACTATTACATTGGTTGACACCTCAGTAAATGAATCCTTCACAGCAAGTCAAGCCTTCCCATACTCCACACAGCCCCTGGACAGGGGGCTAAAATACCTTGGATACTCGTTAAAACCTACATCCCAAAAGATTGTGGATTGGGTATGGTTGGTCTCAAAAATAGAAAAAAGGATAACTTGCTGGAGTTTTAGATATTTATCCAGGGCTGGAAGATTAACCTTGATCAAATCTGTTCTGGAAGCAACGCCGGTCTTCTGGATGGCGCTCGCCTGGATCCCTAGAAATATCCTAGCAAAGCTACAACAAATATGTAACAGATACCTATGGGCTGGTAAACAAGAAAAGCGCACCTTCGCCTGGATTGGGTGGAACAAGATTGCCCTGCCCAAGAAATGGGGTGGCTGGGGATTAAAGGACCTCCCCACCTTTGCATGTGCACTGGCAGCCAAAATGGGCTGGGCATTGTTGACATCCCACAGCCTATGGACCAACATCACCTTCCACAAATATATATGGCCCCTCAACATCATGGAATGGGTCAGACTCCCATCATGGAACAAAACTGGCATATCCTCTATTTGGAAAGCTCTCCTACACTCTCTGCCACTTATCAGGAACAACTTAGTCTGGAGAATCAAGAGAGGTGACAGAGCACGAATTGGTATAGATCCTTGGAGTGGCAGTGGTGGGAGAAATTTTCTCCCACGAGCTCTGGTGGAATTCCTTTCAGCACAAGACATCAAGGTGATCGCACAGATAGTGGATCAAGAACAATCAGACATTTTTCACCAGGCTTGGAAGACAGCCACCCATCTAAACCTCCCGCAGAGATGGCACACAGAGTGGCGCAAATATTGCATTGCCCTGATGGAATCCCACATCAGAATCACTACGGGATCAGATGAACTCGTATGGCACCAGGCGGACAGTGGATTCTATACACCAAAGGAAGGCTACATTCAGTTAATCAAACAGAAGAAGCCCGAAGTATTAGACAGCTGGTGGCAGAACATTTGGAAACTCTCAGCCACGCCTCGATCCAAGCTTTTCACCTGGTGCGTCCTTAGGAACAGAATCCCCACGAGGGAACATCTCATGCGCCGAGCTCAACATGGACCGACGAGATGTGCACTATGCAAATCCGACTCCGAATCTACAGAGCACCTATTCCTGCGATGTAGTACTGTACAGCTCGTGTGGAATAACTTAAAAACTTTTATTCATTATTCAGGGGATTGGAGCGGAACTGACCCAATTAACGCTTGGATCGAATGGGACAAGAGACACAAGGGCTCGAAGGCTGCAAACTTGCCCATCATAGTAAATTGGTCCATTTGGAAAGCTAGAAACAGTTTGATTTTCGAAGACAAGGAAATCCAATGGCCTCTCATCGAGGCTGGTATTATCTCTGCATTTAAAGAGCTTCCGGATCCGCCTCCCCCAAAAAACCGAAGGCCAAATCCTCCCCCCAACATTGACCAGGGTACACCTTGGGCTTATTTTGACGGAGCTGCCAATGTACAAAGCTGTGGGGGTGGCTTCATTCTGCACTTAACTGATAAACACACTTATCAAATAAAAGTGGGACTGGGTGCTAGAACAAACAACTTCGCAGAACTCATTACATTGTGCCACCTCCTACACTTTGCTTTAAGTCATCAATGCACTAGCATCAACATATCCGGGGACTCACAGATTATTATAAACTGGTTCAGTAATATATCTACATGTCACATGCACACACTCAGAAACATTCTTGATGAAGTTCTACAGCTCAAAGAGGCATTTAATCATATCTCTGTTTCACACATCTACAGGGAACATAACAAGGAAGCTCATAAATTTTCCAAGGAGGCCGCGCTGATGGAACAAGGAGTATGGGAGATCACCGAGACTCTAGACTAACAGGAACAAAATTTTTATCATCACCCTTATATAGACCCGGGTTACCCCACAGCGGGTCTACACCCTACTTAATTATACAGGAATATGGCAGCAACGTTATACAAGACAGTTTTTGTATAGTCCTTTTTTGTAACAGACTAAAGGATGCCTGAAAGGCATAAATCTATTAATAGCTACAATAGAAACACTCTGTGCGGTATAACCGAACATCATAACATGCAATTTTTGCAACTTTTTGTAAAATGTACAGATACACAGTGAACATGGCATATGCACAAAAGCATCTACATATGTAATTTTTCATATTAATGAAATTTTACGGATTTTTCCAGTGGAAAAAAGTTATAGTCAACATTAGGACTTATAAACATGCTATGAACCATCACAAAAAATCATAAATCATCAATAACACATGAGGGGAGTCCATAAAAAAGTATTTTTATATATAAATAAAGACCATTCAACATAGTTTCATCCTACACACAATTAAGACCCCATTGAATTTCTTCTCGGGATCTCTAGCCCTAACCAAACAAGGAATTACATAACATCCAAAAAAGGCTAAGGTTTGAGGTTCCAACACAGGCCAAGAGGGAGAGTTCGAGGTTAATTGATGTAAAATGATGAGAAAGGTTTTTGTCTTGCCTTGGGTTTTCTCTAGGGGAATTTCAATTTACACTTTGAGAGAGTGAGATCGAGATGACATCATCTTGGGCTACATTCACCTCAATCTTTTATTTCAAAATCTTGAATTGTTATTAAATGACAAGTTTTGTTTTGTCCCTAGAGGCTAAGATTGAGAAGGTTTTCTTGGGCTACCTGGGACCAATTCCTCTCATCCACTCACTCCACATTGGATTGCGAACATATTTAATTTAAGTCACGAAGGTTGAAAGCAAGTTTTGTTATGTATAAATTTTAGTGGCTAATATTTGCAGGTGGGACAATTTTCCATGATTTTCCAAAAAAAAGATTTGCTAATCTTCATTTTTTCTAAAAATTATTTGCTCAAATTTTACAATATAAAATTATTTTACCTTAAAAATTGCCAACATTATATAGAGCCTATATATCAAATCATTATAAATTTGAATAATTTACAAATATATCAATAAACATTTTATAGTTTTCATATTAGGCACTAGTGAGTTTATATAATATTTTTAAACTTCAAGATAATTTTCCATCCTTAATTTTCCCTAGTCGTATAATTCATTTAACTACATAATAAAAAATAGAAAAAGAAAGCCTTGAGTCCATTCTGTGGGTGTGGTGATTATTGTAACACTCCATCTTTGCAGAGCCATATATTGATATTTAGGGCACATAATCAAGCCCAATAGGAATCGTTCAAAATCTTATTGAAAGGAGAACAATCCGAAAACAACTATTTGACCAAATATGTACATTAAACACTCCAAACAGTCAAAACATAATAGGGTTGTGAATTTGAAACAACCTTAATTTCTAAGTGAGTTATTGGGATAATTTAACTCCCATAACATTTCATTCCTAGAATATATTCTCCATATTCTCTATTTGTTGGTAATATCGTAACAGAAAACAATGGGATGATCATATTTATTTTATATTAATTTATTTATTTGGATTCTTTTTAGAATTTTTCACTTTAAATGTTTTTACATTTGGAATTTCTTTGCAATTCTATTAGGCCTTTAATTATAATTTTGTTATGATTTTGTAGAATTCATTGAGTAAAATCAAAACTTGAACTTCCAAAAATTTCTAAATGTCAAAATCAGATATGAAAATATTCATTCAAATATTTTTGAAACAACTCTCATTTTTTGGATTTGAATTACATAATGATAAATGGGAGTTCTGAAAAGGGCATAATTATTCTATTTCTACAAAAGAGATTACTCATTTGCACAATTGTTGTTAGGTCCCTCTTCTACTAGTGTAACTCCTTATTGTTATTAGTGTAACCCCTTATTATATTTTTGTGCCCATGTAGTTCCCATATTGTTATTATTGTGCCCCATAGAAGCCCACTATTAATTTTTATTGTGCCTTTACATTATTATTGTTATGTTGGCTTTGATTATATTATGACCCCTTAGACGCCTATATATAGAAAAGAGGCCTTGTCATTTGTATCATCCAAGAATTGTCCATTTGTGTAATGTAAAGGAGGTTTCCCGCTCGAAGAGGTTGATTTTGAAGGCATTCATCTATGTTTTATTCTATTTTGTGAACTGGTTGCATAACATTTGGTATCAAAGCTTTGGATTCTAGGGTTTCACTACTCCAAACATGTCATTGTAGCAGTTTCGCTATAGATGTTTTTATTTTTTTATTTAATTTTTTTTTTTTTTTTATTTAATTTTTTTTTTTTTTTTTTCTGTGACGTTTCAGAAGATATATATATATATATATATATATATATATATATATATATATATATATATATATATATATATATATATAACCATTTGAGAAGAGATCTCACTGAACCTTGGGTCCAAATTTCAGATCTTAACTCTCTATCGTTTCAGAGATTTGATATGAGGAAGTTAGGGTGTTTGCAAGCTCCAGAATTCCATCTCAAACAGGTCATCGTGGAATTCTTGCTATAATTTTTTTGCTACGAAGTTTTAGACTCTAAAATTAAAACCCACTTGATCCACAAACTTGGTGAGGCTCGGGCTCGAATTTCATATCTTGTTTCACTATCTTTTCAGAGATACAGTCCAAGTCATTTAGGGTTTCTGCAGGCTCCTGAATTACATCCTAAACAGATGACCTTGGGAAAATCATCATAACTTTGTCTTGAGCATCAAATTGAAATTTCATAAGAAGTTACAGGAATAAGATAGACTGTAGATTGTGTTTTATCGGTTTTAGGTCCTATGGTCTAAAAAGTGACGCGTGGCAGGTCGTAGAAGTTCGCTCTACTGAGCAAGTCTATAATTAGGTCATCGTAGGAGATTGGACATAACTCTTTCTTTGGGAATCCAATTGCAATCAGAGTTATGGGGTTAAAAAGAGGACACATAGGGCTATCACAAACCAAAATTTCAAAACTTAAAGATCTGAAATTACAGAGTCAGTCATTTCAAAATCGAGCTAGAAACAAGAAAATGTGATATGATGAAATTTGATGCCAAATATTCGTTAAATTGGATACTACAGATGGAGAAATATTTTGATATCCATGAGGTGACACTGATACAAAAGGTATGTATTGCATTTCTATATTTAGAACTGAATCAATTTTTATGGTATGAAGGGCTTTGTTCTTGTAAACCACTTGTCCCATGGTCAATTTTCACAAAGGAAATGATAGCACATTATGAGGATACAAAGAGAAACACCTTCTTTAGCCAATTGATAAATCTCAAACAAAAGGGTTTAATGGCAAAGCACATTGAGAACTTTCAAAAATTGAATATAAGGGTAAATGATATTCCAGATAAGCAAAGGATTGATGTCTTTATAGGGACTTTAAAGGATAATATTCAGCATGAGGTTTGTATTTGGGAACCTGATTCATTGGAGAAGGCTTTCAAGTTGGCAAGAAAAATTGAAAGTTGAATTATCGAAACAAGGAATACAACCACTCACAACTACAAATGTGGGAGTGTTTTTTCTCCTAGCCTTCCACAACCTACAAGGTTTACACCACAACAATTGGAAGAAAAAAGAGAAAAAGGGCTTTGTTGCATTTGTGATAGAAAATACAATAAAGGTCATAAGTGTGCCAAGAAGAAATTATTTTACAACAATTGTGAAGAGGAGGAAGAAATTTTTTAAGAAGTGAAAGATCACACCGAGAAAGCATAAATGAATCCGAAAATATATTGTAATTCATTGGTTGGAATTACCACTCCTCAAGCTATCAATATAGAAGGACAAATCAAGAAGAAAAAGGTAATAGTGTTGATTGATTCAGGAAGTACCCACAATTTTATTCATTGTAAGATAACCAAGGAATTGAATTTCTTCCTACATCCAACACAAAAGTTTCAAGTGATGGTTGCAAGTGGACGAACCATAAATTGTTATAGAAAGTGCTATAATATCAAGCTATCCATGGGAGAATATGTATTTAATAGCCCAATGCTTTCCATTCAGATGGGTGGTTCTGATGTTGTACCATGAGTTCAATGGATACAATCCTTGGGTACAATAGATTTTAATTTTCAAGAACTTTTAATGAAATTTTCTTCGGAAGGAAAGGAAGCTGAATTAAGGGGTAACTTTTAATGAAATTTCCTTTGGAAGAAAAGGAATCATAATTAAGGGGTATCACAGGGAAACCAGGAAAGATAATCAGCTCTAACAGAATGACAAAGATTCTAAAGAAATAAAAACGAGGCATAATTGCATAATTATGTTCACTAGAGCTTCCCACATCGAAATCATCTATTTCTTCAGGTCTCCAAAAAGTCTTGGACAATTATTCCAAGTTATTTGAGACTCCCAAAGGCCTCCAACCTATTCATGATCATTCTATTCATTTGATTCCATCAAGTGTTCCTCCAAACGTCAGGCCTTACAGATGTCACTATGCCCAAAAGAGTGAAATTGAACATATGGTTGTAGAAATGCAAGAGGCTAGTATAAGTCAACCTAGTCAAAGTGCTTTCTTTTCTCTAGTAGTATTGATGCACAAGAATTATGGGTCATGGCACATGTGTCTGGATTTTACAGAGCTCAACAAACTCACTATTAAAGATAATTTTCCCATTCTTGTCATTAATGAATTATTGGATGAACTGCATGGATTAATTTACTTCACTAAGTTGGATCTTCGTTCAGGATATCATCAAATAAGAATGTCAGGATATCATCAAATAAGAATGAAGACTTAAGACATTCCGAAATCAACATTATTGAAGAAATATGCATTTTCATAGTCTCCAGAAGCAATGAAGGCCTTTGAACATCTTAAAGAGGCAATGTGCCAAGCACCGGTCTTAGTTATGCCAGACTTCAAAAAACATTTATTGTGGAATATGATGCATCAGGAAATGGAATTGGTGATGTTTTAATGCAAGAAGAAAGACCCATTACTTTCAAAATTTGTCCAATCAAAGGAATTATTTACAAAAAGATATTTATGAGAAGGGAATGTTGGAAAGACTACATGCAATTAAGAAATGACGACCTTACATAATGAGAAGATCCCAGTTCAAACAATATTTCCAGAACTTGAAGAGGAAGGAAAAACCATATTGGAACCTGGAGTAGTCACAGAAACAAGAACCTGAAAGCTATGAAATCAATCAATTTCAGAGTATCTCATCAAGTGGAAGAAATTACTCGCTGAAGATTCCACATGGGAGGACAACAATTTTATACAAAAGCATCATGAACTACTCAAGCATTGAGGAGAACACTTTTTGAAGGAGAGGGGCATGTTAGGTTCCTATACTACTAGTGTAACCCCTTATTGTTATTAGTGGAACCCCTTAGTATATTTTTGTGCCCATGTAGTCCCGATATTGTTATTATTGTGCCCCATAGGAGCCCACTATTGCTATTATTGTGCCCTTACATTATTATTGTATTGTCGGCTCTGATTATATTATGACCCCTTAGACTCCTATATACAGAAAGAAGGTCTTGTCATTTGTATCATCCAAGAATTTGTGTAATGTAAAGGAGGTTGCCCCCTCGAAGAGGCTGGTTTTGAAGACGTTCATCTATCTTTTCTTCTATTTTGTGATCTGGTTGCATAAAAATTGTAAGGGGGTTTCTTTTCTGTAAAATTAGAAAGGGGAATTGTTCAAAAGGACGAATTATTTGCACTATTGTAAGGGACAAATCTGAAAGGAGAATTCAATGGCTAGGATTTGTTAATCATTCCTATTGGTGCATTTTTGTATTAGTTTAGTAACCAATTAATTGCTTAATAAATTCATTTTCAATTTTATTTTCAATCATTGTTCCTTATGAATATATAGTTCATGGTTTTTCACTATTGTTAATACCATGCAACTCTATATTTATTTAAAGTAATGAAAAAACTATTTCTTCTCATCGTAGGTTTCAATTGGAACAGAGTTGAGTAATGGGTTTATGTATATTTACATGTTTTCATTGATAAATCTAATGCATGGTTTTCTATATGCTCTTAATAATTTTTAAATCAACTAAACCATTTAAAAGTTGTAACAATGCATTTAACATCGAAACAATTTTAATATTGAATCTAAGAATGGATGTATTACATGTAGATTTCATGAACTATTTCATTAATTTATAGTCTTTTTATACACTTCTATTCAAATTTAACTTTTATTCCTTACTCTTGATTGAGATTAGGAGTTTTCCTTCTCTCAATTAAGATAGGTTAGATTTTTTTGTTGTTTGCATATGTATATAAGATTGCGTCTACATTTAGTAATATGCATTCGAAAGTCTCTTGTCGCAAGAGCAAGAATCCTTTTGGCCTAGCTAAGCCCTTATTTCATCTAATTTAACAAATTTCCTTCAAGTTTCTACAAGTAGGCAAGTATATTTTTTTTCCTGTTAATATCAACAAAGTATATCATACACGAATTGTTGTTTGATACCATGCAATTGTATGTTTATTTAAACTATTTATTTTTCATGGTAGGTTTTGATTGAAACATAGTTGAGTTATGGGTTTATGTATATTTACATGTTTTCATTGATAACCTGAATGCATGTTTTTCTATTTTCTCTTAATCGTTTTTATATCAACCATATGATTTCAAATTTGTAACAATGCATTTAACAGTGAATCAATTTTAATATTGAATCTAAGAATGGGCTTGTCACTTTCATATGAACTATTTCATTAATCAATAGGATTATTATTGACTTGGATTCAAATCTAGAGTTTATGCCTTACTCTTGATTGAGACTAGGACGTGTCCTTCTCTCGATCAAGATATATTAGATTTGCTTTTGATATTTACATATTAAGATTAGATTGCATCTGAATTTAGGAATGCATATTTGAAATGCTCATTTCGCAAGAGAAAGCATCCCTGTGGCCTAGTTAATCGCTTATTTCAACAAATTTAACAAATTGTCTTCCTTCAAGAAGTTTCAACTGTAGGCAAGTTTGAGTAGGAAAGAGTTTTCCTTTTCCTATTAATATCAACAAAGTATATCATACAACAACATGTAAAATCTAGATTTAAGGAAAATTTATGCATGTAAAATAGTTTTAGATTAGTTTGGGAATTTAATCTAGGTTAGATTTTGGTTGATTTAACTAGGCACATAACTAGTCAAAATCACCACAAAAAATAGAAAAATGTCTAATTGGGGCCTTGAACGAGTGATTTTATTAATGTTGGACATGGCCAATTGGGGCCATCAAGGGAGGACATTGATAAGCTAACCCTTTGTTTTAATTCTTTTATTTCTTTCTAATGGCTCCTCGAAAAATCCCATTTGGAGTTGGGTAAAAGCATGTTAATGTGTCTCATTATATGGCAAAAGCAATAAAGTACTCAAATGAAAAAAGATAAAAAAAGATAATATAAAAATATCAATTAAATGATTTGAGTTTCATACTTGTTAATTATAAAAAGTAAATGCTAAATTTGTAACAAAGCTAACTCACAATACATTTTGGTAAAAGCCATAGTGAACCTATTTAATGGGTTTAGAAAATATAAATAATGTTATAAAAAGTAAATACTAAATTTGCAAATAAGTCAACTGATAGTAAATATTGGTAAATACTATGGTTAATCACTCACAAAATATAAATAACTTTATGTAAAGTTAAACGAAATGCTAAAACTCTTTAAAAATATATATAAAAATAGAAGTAGAATTTCTAAACAAATAATTTTATATATTATATTTTGAATAATATAAAATACGTTATTATAATAATAATTAAATACTTTATTATAAAAAATATAAAATATATTTTAAAAATTTTCAAAAAATAATTTTAACATTTTGTTATATGTTATTTTCAAATTTCTATTAAAAAACATTGATTTTATAAACTTGAAAGGGTAGTTTCTTGGGTTGTGGTTTTATATATACGAAAATATGAACATTTTTACTAGTATTTTAATAATAATTAAAAAGTATGCTTACTTTTTATTTTTAAGTTTGTTTAGCAATCTTTAGAATGTTTACAACACATCTCTTAAAACAGAAGCAGAAGGGGAATGAAGACAAAAGCGTGTATCATTTTGGCTTAATTAAAATCCTCATTGAACATGAATTGCAAAGAAGAGGGAAACCATGGAAAGATAGTTGGATTAATTAAAAATATAGTTGAGTAATATATAAAATGTTTTTAAAGATAAATCTGATATAAACTAAAAAAAAGAAGATTTTACGAAAATGGAAAGATAAATCTATTTTAAAAATTCTATACTAATTTTAACAATGAGGAAACAAATTCAATATACTTTAACTAGTCTCTTTGGTGAGGTATCAGGCAGCATCCCCGAAGCTAAAAATAGATGTAAAATTGCCTTGTAAATGTTCTAATTTCATAGTTAATTTTGTAGTCAGTTTGAGCCGTTCATTAAGTGGAGATCTGACTGTAGAAGTTATGTTTAATTTAGAAGACAACACCTCATTATATATGAGGGAATTTCATTGCTTCTATGTAGATCTGTATTTTGAGGAAGAAAAAGGGAGGAGATTGAGCGAGAAAAGAAGAAATTACAACAGATGGTTGTATCTCTTCAGTTTGCTAGATAATAATGAAGGACTAGTTGTTTATTTGTGAACCACATATATCTATATCTCTTTTGTTTTATGTATTTATTGTGTTTATATTTTACAATATATTTTATCTGCTTCATAGTTCTATAATATATAATTTTCAAATAAAAATAAAGAAAAAACAAGTACCATTCATTCATTTCTGATATGCCATTTTTAATAACCCATAATTTTGCAGTAGTAAAGAGGAATATTTACGAAAATATATTCATTTCTGATATGCCATTTTTAATAACCCATAATTTTGCAGTAGTAAAGAGGAATATTTACGAAAATATATTTAAGGCATCAACACCCCTAGGCTGACGAGGCACTTGATTTGACGAATTGAACTAACTCTTGAAGCTAACAACAGCTTCTATTAAATCTGTACTAATAAGAAACCTACAACCAGAAATAAAAAATAACCGTCTAAACATTCCTCAATAATGGAATGGATCATCATTACACGGATCATGATTAACACCACCATAAGTTGTTAGATTCGAAAGATGGCTTTTCTATAGAACACGGTCGTTGAGAGGTGCGAAGCCCTGGCAATTTGATTCCCCCGCTTATCAATTTCCCCTTCCAGTTATATATCCATATATTCATTTCCCAATCCCCATCCATTACCAAGATCAACCCGCTGCTGTTGACTGTTACACGAGAGAATGGTGCACTACACCTGGGTATTTCCAAATGGTATGTTTGTAGAACACACCATACTTGTGCTTCATTCAACTTCCACATGCGAACAGAGCCAAACCCCTTCTGCTCCAATACCATCACTTGACCATAGTATTCACATAAACTTTCACTGCTAATTATTCCACATCCCTGCGGCAACGGGATTGTTGTCCAAACTCCGTTAGCAATATTGAATGCTGCCAGGAAATTCCTGGAATTGGAATTGGTAGAGAAACACCTCCAGTAAAACTTGCCTGTACAATAAAGACCCTTTCCGATAGGGTCAATATTATTGGGGACCGTCATGGAAACTTGAGTCCACGCACTCGACTCTGAATCATAAATACACATCTCAATTTCTCTGGTGTTTGGTTGTCCCCTAACAGAATAATCACGACCTAGCAGAAGAGTGCAACGCCCTGCGGAAGAATCGAAGGCTAATCCGCTGGAAAAATAAGCTGATACAGGAGGCGGCGGCAAATGTCTCCATTTGCTGCTACCAGGAATGCCTATGGAGAAGGCGGAACTATCCCCTTTTCTACGAATACACATGATGCTTTTACAAGTACCCACAACGATGTGATGGGGCAAAGGAAGTTTGTAGATCTCCGAACCGCGTCCTTCTGCAACCCAATATTCAACGTCGTTTTTCACGTCCCAATGGATCTGAATCAGAAACCCCACGGTGGAATGCAATGACCAATTTGGAACATTTACTTGGAGAGCATCACGGGAAGACAACAGATAATTCCATTTTTTACAAACAGCCCTCATTTTGCCGAGAACTCTCATGGGTAGCCTTGCTAAAATCATATACACCAACTCTTCGTTGAGCCTTTGCCAGATTTCTGGTTCCATTACTACAATACTTATTTTTCACCCAAAATTATCTTTTACAAGATAATCGCTTTTTTTTTAAACTTTTGAGATATTTCTTCTCACTGTTTTAAGTTGTAGTCTGCTATCTCTCTGCACTTAACAGATACAGAGTTAAGATGGATCTAGACTGATTTAATTCTCCTTTTAAATAAGTTCTATTCCACATGAATACTATGAGTAATACTGTGGGTTTCTATAAACATGGAGCATAAAACCCACCAATAACTTCACCAAGTCAAATTTACTTTAACTTCACCAAGTCAAATTTACTTTACTAACTCAACAAAAATTAATTTAAAAATAATAACGTAAAATTTTTATTTTAATATAGAAATATTTTTATTTTATTTTTAAAATGTTTACATTATATTAAAAAAAATATTTATTTTTATTTTTATATATTTTGATAGACATTACATCTCTTGCTTAAAGATATAGGACCCATATTTTTTTACCATCAAGGCCCACTTATATAACCACCCATTAAAAAATGTGTTGTTGTGGTTGCATAAAGATGGGACCCATATTTTTTTACCATCAAGGTGCACTTATATAACCACCCATTAAAAAATGTGTTGTTGTGGATACATAGAAAAAGGTATCTTCATTAATTAATTAATATATTTTTGAAATTGTTTCTTTTAATATACATAAATTCTAAAAATAATTAATTTAATTTCGTTACATTTTAAGATAAGGTAAAACTAAACCTTTTAAATAGTTTAGAGACATGAATATTTATTTTTATTTTTATATATTTTGCTAGACATTGCATCTCTTGCATAAAGATAGGACCCATATTTTTTTACCATCAAGGTCCACTGATATAACCACCCATTTAAAAATGTGTTGTTGTGGCTACATAGAAAAAGGTATCTTCATTAATTAATTAATATATTTTTGAAATTGTTTCTTTTAATATACATAAATTCTAAAAATAATTAATTTAATTTCGTTACATTTTAAGATAAGGTAAAACTAAACCTTTTAAATAGTTTAGAGACATGAAGTTCCTTGATAATTTTATAGCTCGTTATTGTTGGGCCAAGGTTTACCTGGTTTACCATCCAGAAAAAAGTGGGAAAGTACTCCCATATTCCTTGAGTTCAAAGAAAGAAAGGAAGGTGAATCTAAACTTTATTTTTTTCTACTTGTAGTAATCCCTCTTTTAAATGTGAGAGGGTTTTCCACATATTCATGCTATCTCTTCCTCAATAATAATATATTATTTTATTATTTTTAATGATTTTAGTTTATTATTATTAATGAATTTTATTTTCAATTTATATTCAAAAATTATTGCATAAAAAGTAACGCGATGTTTTTTAAGATAATTTTGTAATCAAAAGCCATTAAAAATTGAGAAGAATAAGAAATTTTAAGATGTATTTTTTTTTATGATGTAATACGAAGGAATTAATTTATGACATGAACTAGGAAAAAAATAAAACACTAAATTAGATCTTAAGGAATTTGACCATTATATCATGGTTTAAAATGGATTTTAGCTCCTAGACAAAACTCAATTAGAGGAATTTAATATTATTTCTGCAACTAATGTGCACTCTATAACTTAGTATGAGGAGACTTATCACATTGTAATAGATAGCTTTAAATTAAAAATAAATTTTGAAAATAAATACTTACTTTAAAAATTGTAGGTTTTAACCCATGTATAACACATAACACATAAAACACATATACACAACGATTTTCCCCTGGATCCCAAAACTGGGACTACCATCTTGATTTTTCATTATGTTCCTTTCAATGTTACAATAAATATTTATACATGCCGAAGCATCTAATACCACGGACCGAAAACAATTGTGTCCAAAACCATGGACAGAAAACCATCACGTCCAAAACCATGGACCGAAAACCATAGGTAGGTTCACCCAACCTAATATAGGGTCCAATTTTTTTTTTTTCCCAGGGCGCTGCCCCAAACCCTGTAAAGGGGGGCTACCTGCCCCCTTCAAACGCCCCAAACAAGGGGGGTTGCCGCTCCCCTACTGCGCAATCGGTGCAACGAAGGGGGGTGGGGTTCATTACGTAGGTTAGTCGTGGAAATAATATAACACAACCCAACATTCTCCCACTTGTTGTTTTCTTTCCACAGGGAGCCACAAGAGAGTTTAGTCATTTTTCCAGTCCTAAAATGCCCATTGCTTCTCTACACTAGGAGAACTTATCAAAGCTCACAAATTTAGTTAATGCATCTGCAGTATTCTTCAAAGTATCCACCTTTACTAGCAACACCTTTTTGTCTTCTATCATATCCCTCACAAAGTGATACTGAACATCAATGTACTTTGTCTTTGAATGATAAGGAGGGTTCTTTGCTAAGAAAATTGCACTCTGGTTATCATAGTCTATCCTTATAGCTCCCTGTACTAACCCCATACTTGAACACAATCTCTGCAACCAAACTACTTCCTTGTTTGCATGAGTGGCTACCATGTATTCTGTCTCTATAGTTGATAGTTCCACTACATATTGTTTCTTACTCATCCAACTGACTACACCTCCAAATAGGTTAAACACATACCCACTTGTAGATATTCTTTGATCTAGATCTCTAGCCCAGTCTGTATCAACAAAGCCACAAATATCAAACACTCTGTCTAATCCTTGTCTTCTTTGGTAGCACAAACTATAATCACTAGTGCCATGCAAATACCTGAAAACCCGCTTCATTGTTGTCTAATGTTGCTTTCCTGGTTTTGACATAAACCTGCTCAATACTCCCATGGCATGTGCAATGTCTGGTCTAGTACAGACCATTGCATACATTAGGCTACCGACTGCACTTGCATATGGAACACATGATATCCTCTTCCTCTTCTTATGTCTTGGGACACTGTTCAGCAGATAACTTTACACCTACAGGAATAAGAACCTTCACCGGTTTATTATCTTGCACATTAAACCTCTACAATATTGTCTCAACATACTTCCTCTGGTTTAACCAGAGCTTCCTCTTTGCCCAATCTCTTTCAATTTCCATGCCCAAAATATAGTTTGTTGCACCAAGATCTCTCATGTAGAATTTGGAGGACAATTGGGTCTTCAAATCCTGGATATTTTCATTGTCATTTACAACCAACATCATATCATCCACATACAAGACCAGATAAACAACACGGTCACCAATTAATTTAAAATACACACAGTGATCTTCTTTGCTTCTGGTGAAGCCAAGTCCCTGTATAAATGTATCAAATTTCTGATACCACATCCTTGGTGACTGTTTTAACCCATACAGAGACTTCTTTAACTTCATACCGGTTCTTTCTTACCCTTCACCGCAAAGCCTTCAAGTTCCTTCATGTAGATCTCCTCTTCTAGATCCCCGTGAAGAAATGTTGTCTTCACATCCATCTGTTCTACCTCAAAATAAAAAGCAACAACAACAGATAAAAGCAATATAATAGAAGTTACCTTTGCAACAGGAGAAAAATTATCACCAAAATCAATTCCTGGCACCTGGGAATAACCTTTTGCTACCAACCGAGCTTTGTATTTATCCACCTTTCCTTTTGCATTTGTCTTCTTCATTAACACCCATTTGCTGCCAATGGGCTTCCTTCTAACCGAAAACTCCACCAGATCCCAAGTCTCATTTTTGTGCAAAGATGCCATTTCATCAACCATGGCCTCTTTCCAGAGTTTTCCATCCTCTAAATGTATTGCTTCCTTCATAGTTCTGGTATCATCATCAATAATAGATAAAGCAAAATTTGAATAGAAAGCAGATGGACTATACCTTTCTGACTGCATTCTTTCTCGAACTCATCTTCTCATAGCCGGAGTTTGTGGCTCTTCATCTTCTGATTCCTCCTCCGTTGTAGAGTCTTATTCTTCCTCCTTTAGCTCAAACTCTATCTTCTCAGGTTTCTTTGGTTGGACTTCATGTTTAATAACATCTTTAACCTCTCTAAACACCACATCTCAGTTGTACAAAACCTTCCTTATTGTTGGGTTCCAAAGATTATAACCCTTTAAACCGTCCTTATACCCAATAAAGATGCACTTTTCAGATTTACTATCCAACTTGGTTCGTTTCTCCTTTGGAATATGTACATATGCATCACATCCAAATACCCTCAGATGTGAAAGAGAGGATTTCTTACCAGTCCATACCGCTTGTGGATTCTTATCCTCCAATGCTGATGAAGGTGATCTGTTGACCAAGTAACGTGTTGTCTCCACTGCCTCTGCTTAGACTTCTTGTCTTAACCTGGCACCACTGAACATGCTTCTTCCCCTTTCCATTAACGACTTGTTCATTCTTTCTGCAACTCCATTTTGATGAGGTGTATATGGAGTAGTCTTCCGTCGTGCTATACCACACTTCTTACACAATTCTTCAAATTCCTTACTACAAAACTCTCCACCATTATATGTCCTCAACACCTTTATCTTCTTCTTTGTTTGGTTTTCCACCAAAGCCTTAAATTCTTTAAACCTGTCAAAGAGTTCAGATTTCTTTTTAAGGAAATATATCCATGTATTCCTTGAGAAGTAATCTATAAATGATACATAGTACACAAAATTACCCAGTGATGGAACCTTCACAGGTCCAAACACATCACTATGCACAAGCTTAATATCTGTTTCACCCTCTTACCACCAAAGGGGAAACTCACAAGATTCTACTTCCCGTATGCACAATTTTCATAGAAATCAAAATCCAAAGAGCTATTACTGATACTTTCTACCATACCTTTACCGTGAAGTATTCGAAGGCCCTTCTCTCCAATATGTCCAAGCCTTTGATGCCATAACATGGTCATCTCTCCAGAGACCACTAGATTTTCTACTTCACTTTTAGGAACCACAGAACTGTTGCACCCATCAACAATAGTGCTACCTTGCAGCTTGTACGAAGTTGTAATCCGGACTCCCCGCATCAATACCAGTGCTCCCGGAACCATCTTGCAGGTATCTTTCTCGAACATTGTCTTTACACCTGCATCATCCAACTTGCTTACAGAAGTGTTCTAACCCTTCCACCTTGCAAATTCAACTTTACTTTTCTATGACCAATGATTCTAGCCTTCCTAGCATCCCCCAACACCATCGTATTTCTCATACTCGCAGAACCATTCTTTATGGGGAGTGAAGTTCAAGGAAGCACCTGAGTCAATCAAGCATGCTTCATGATCTACATGTGTACTTGAAGAAGCCAAGTACACACCCCCACCTTCATCTGAGGTGGTTTTCGCCTTTGCAGAAGGAGCATATCCAGATCCCTTCCCTTTATCAGGAGCTTTAGATTTACACTCCCTTTTGAAGTGCCCTTCCTTTCCGCATTTCCAGCACACCACCTTTACAGGTTTTCCTGGAGATTTAGATCTCCCTCTATATTTAGATCTCCCACTCAATGACTTATTTTTGTTTCTGTTCTCGGACCTTCCTCATACAGACAAGGCATCACCATTCTGGCTCTCCATATTTTTTCATCTCATATACTCCATAAGCAAGGATGAGACTATTTCATCAAACTGCGAGGCAGTTGCATTGCTACCTATTGCAATAACCATACTATCCCACTAACCTGGTAGAGAACACAACAAACTGATGCACTTATCTTCATCTGAAATTTTAATATCAACAGATACTAGCTGACTTACCACAGTATTAAATACATTCAGATGCTCTTTCACCGAGTCTCCATCATTCATCCTCAGGTTATACAGTTTTTCCGTAGGAACAGTTTATACACCAGAGAATTAGATTGCTACAAAGTACCTAACTTGTCCCACAAAGCCTTCACCATAGTCCCCTGATACATTCAACAATATTGAATCTTAGACACACAATCATATTGTGTTCTTTGCCTTCCGATCCAACTTCTTCCATTCTTCATCAAACACTCCCGTTGGTTTAGTACCCGGATCTACCATGATCCACTAATCATTATCCACCAACAGATCTTCCATCTTGAGTTTCCACAACTCAAAACTCTGACCATTAAATTTCTCGATCTCTATCTTTCCACTGCTCGCCATCTTCTTTCACCACCTGAATCGATCTCATAGATCTCCCACTAAACAGGGTCTACCACGGGCCTGAGCGAAACCCCTTAACAACAAAGGCGTCCCCTTGAAGCCAAAATAGATCTAATACCAAATGTAGGTTTTAACCCCGTACAGAAATTACCTGCATATGAATTCTAAAAACATATAAAATAAACGATGCGAGAGCATAACACATAAAACACATATACACAAAGATTTTCCCCTCGATCCCAAAACCAAGACTACCAGCTTGATTTTTCATTATGTTCCTTTCAATGTTACAATACATATTTATACATGCCGAAGCATCCAATACTATGGATCGAAAACCATCACATCTAAAACCATGGACCAAAAACCATAGGTAGGTTCGCCCAACCTAATATAGGGTCCAATTTTATTTTTTTCCTGGGTTGCTGCCTCAGACCTCGTAGAGGGGGGCTATACGCCCCCTCAAACCCCCTGAATAGGGGGGGCTGCTGCCCCCCTTGTGACCACCCTGCTGCATAACCGATGCAACAAAGGGGGGGGGCTTCGGCCCCCCTCTAACCCCCCGGTTCACTACGTAGGTTAGTCTTAGAAAGAATATAACAAAACCCAACAAAAATTACCAAATACAAGTCTATTTTAAAGTAAAAGGAAAAAAACACAAATCAAATTTAAAGTAAATTTAGATTTATGTTTTTTAGTTAAAAAAAAAAAAACAACTTTTGATTATGAGTTGGATGCTTAATTGGCTTATAGTAAGAAATACAAATAATTGATTATATAATTATAGTTTCTATATGTTATATGATAATAACGATAATAACATATATTTTCTTTTAATTAGGATTTAGTTACTCTTCTTTTTAGGGCAAATTATATTTGTTTCAAAAATGGAAATTACAAGATAAATTGAAAGTCAAGTCTGTCTAACCAAATGCAAAAGTTAGCTGGCCTCAATAATATGAGAGGTAACTAAGTACTAGGAGATACGAAACTTAGCATAAAAAATGAAAATTTGGCCTAAGTGGGAATGTAGAAAATAATTAGTTAAAAAAGAACCGTATAGAATACAGATACTAAAATCTAGCTAGAAGGGTCTCAATTTGAAACAATGACCTTGATGGGTTATTTAGTATCTCTAGAGGTTCCTTCTTCCAAGGGGGGGTGGTGGATGCTAAGATGTTGTCCAATTCAATCCATCCTTCAATCTATGTTCCTCAAAAGTCGGTGCAAATTCTCAAGGGAATGGAGAATATCTACATAATTTTGGTGATGGTCTAAGAGACAGCACATCGCGATAGAAATTTCATATGCCATTTGGGATAAACTATTTGCATATATTGATTAAAAGCACCTCACACATTCCCTATATCTACAATCCAATCTTCCCATTTAGTAAGACCCTTCATGTATGAGCGGCATAATCTATGAGAGGAAGCTTCCCCCTTAGCATGGGTGAGCTTTACCAAAATGGGTCTTGGCACGAGGCTAGAAAAGAAAAATGAAATATACTCCAATTGGTAATGCATACACATAATCCCCCTAGGGGCCCTCTCCTTGTAGTAGGAAAACCCCCTCGTAACTTGCGCATACCGACAAGCCATGGAAGAAAAGATAGGGTATTGGTAAAGCTCAAATAAATACTAGAACATACTCAAGGATGCAGGGCATTGGTAGGAATTCCATGTAAGTCAACCACCGTTCATAGAACCCATTTAGCCAAAATGACCTCCACAAAGATACACAAGTTGCAACAGGACAACAAAAGGGGGAGGATAGAAAACAAAAATAGACCAAAAGTAGACCAGAATATAACAAAATGGGAACTTGCATATTGCC
This sequence comes from Pinus tabuliformis, assembly GCA_031772625.1. Taxonomy (NCBI): domain Eukaryota; kingdom Viridiplantae; phylum Streptophyta; class Pinopsida; order Pinales; family Pinaceae; genus Pinus; species Pinus tabuliformis. The sequence continues at coordinate 1,267,046,023 of CM062807.1, read as the reverse complement.
ATGATCTGAGAAGGTGGAGTAGGCAGTGAAAGGAGGAAATTTCAAGGAGTATGGAGAGTCCACATTATGAAGGAGCATGGGAGCCCAATCATAGGAGAAGGCAGGGTGGACCAAGAAGGGAGGAAAAAGAAGATGAGAAATAAGGGGTGCAATCCCAAAGGAATATGATCGAAATAAGGGAGGAAGAAATAAAAAGTGAAGATCCTGACCGTCATTTCTAATGATCACTTGACCAACCTATAAGAGAAAAATTAACATAGGATAATATCAATGTCTCATGGAAAACCATTATTACCAGTTTTAAAGCATTCTTATAGAACCAAGAGGAAACCAACTCTTTTGGATTGTCACACTTCGATATTAACAAATATCTTTTTTTCCAACCTCATTAGGGTCTATTAATAGATGGTTCCATGTCGATCCCATCACATTCCATGTACGCTTTAGAATTCAATGCATCTATGTGCTAATTTCCACTGCAAAAAAACTCAAAATGTAGATGTGGGCTTTGATCCATGGGAAAATTATGTTCCCACATTAGAGACACTTCACTGAACACATGAATAATGCATATACGTGATGGTGAACAACTAATTAATAATTCCTTTACCTCTATGGTATTACTAGCTAGAATGATGACCCACCTATCATAGTTTAGTCCCATTAATTATTCATGGGTGTGTGCTGTGACGTCTCCCATCTCTATTGGCCAGGTGGGAAAGTGACAACCTACCCCACCTTCCCCCTTTTTCTCAATCACCACTCTATCTGCAACTGGAAAGTCTTTTTGAATCAACTTCCAACAAATGGTCTTAAGAGGGGAGTTTGACAAAAGGTTCCAAGTGGATGACACAAGGCAAGAGTAATCTAAGAAACCATAATAAGTGATCAAGTATGTTATTTTATTACCATAACACCAAACATGTGTTGGAGTAAGATTTTAAATGAGGGTAATCAGAGAGTAGACCTGACAAAGGAGAGATTCCATCTGCCAAGTTGATGAAACCTTATTATATTGGTGTCATTCTGAAGTTTTCAAAGCATATTTATGATAATTTGAGAATTGTCTTCTACTAGGAGCTTGGTGATACCTTCAAAATGGGAAATATCTAATCCCATGTGGAGACCCATATGTTCAATGATGTTGTTTCTATTTATTTCAAGTAATCTAGAGGATATGTAGAAGGGAATGTCTGTCGAATCTTAAATACTTCCACTGTAATTTGTTGGACCAAGATTACCTTTCAATGTCCCATCAAAATTCAATTTTCGAAATGAAGGCAGAGGTGAAGCCAATTCAAAGGGCTAGAGATGAGGCAAGGATGGAGGGTGAGAGGATGGTAAAGTGGGAGGGAAGGGGAACATAACATGATGAAGAATCACCTCATGTCCATAAACATACTAGTTCATTGGATACAAGGTGAGAGTAAGAACTGGTTCCTTGATATGGTAAATAATGTAGATCCAAATGGAGGCTTAGGGGATCAATCTCTTTACATGAAAACCTATTTTAGAGTGAAAAGAGATTTGATCCCTCTCATCTCTGGGTAAATCCGGAGTTAAGATGGATCTAGGATGGTATAAAATGGATCCATTTTGAATTTTCTAATTTGTAAATGGAAAGCGAAAGTGAGTGATGTTTTCCTTGGGTGTGTTGAGGCCTCAACACCTCCCCTTAGCTTTCTAAAAAATTACGAAGCCCCTTTATATGAATTTTTCTAATTTTTATTTTATATTTGTTTAGATTATTTTTCTTTGAGTGATTTTAGTTTTTCTTGACTATTTTTAGCTTTTCCTGGGTTCAATTTTTTTATTGCTCCATTGCCTCAACTTCTCTAACATCTTTTTAATGATTGGAATTTGGTTTCATTTTGACTCATAGTTTGAAACTTATCATTTTTTTGAGTCTTGGAATACTTCAACCATATTGGCGACTTGACACAATGAACTCATTCTTTTGAGTTGTCTAGTCTTAATCCGACTTGGTCTCTTCATGGCATTCCTATAATCCATGTCCACTTGAAAAATTGTAAATATATCTATATACGCTAATATAAAATTAGCTTTAAATTAAAAAATAATTAATTTTTACATATAAATATTAATAAGCCTTTGTTAATAATAAATTATTTTATTTAATTAACTTATAAAAATACATTTGTATGTAAATACAAATTATAATTATATTATAGATTATAATTATAAATCATTTTTTTAAATATATTATAAATAATTACATATAATAATAACCCTCTCCCATATACACCATATATAACCAACACATCATATATAATACTAATATAATAAAAATTAATAAAACAAAACAATCACCACATGTTATAGTCAACATTAGGACTTATAAACATGCTATGAACCATCACAAAAAATCAGAAATCATTAATAACACATGGGGGGAGTCCATAAAACAGTTTTTTATATATAAATAAAGACCATTCAACATAGTTTCATCCTACACGCAATCAAGATCCCATTGAAATTCTTCTCGGGATCTCTAGCCCTAACTAAACAAGGAATTACATAACATCCAAAAAAGGCTCAAAGTTTGAGGTTCCAACAAAGGCCAAGACGGAGAGTTCGAGGTTAATTGATGTAAAATGATGAGAAAAGTTTTTGTCTTGCCTTGGGTTTTCTCTAGGGGAATTTCAGTTTACACTTTGAGAGAGTGAGATCGAGATGACATCATCTTGGCCTACATTCACCTCAATCTTTTATTTCAAGATCTTGAATTGTTATTAAATTTTAGATTTTATTTTGTTCCTATATACGCTAAGATTTAGAAGGTTTTTTTGGGCTACCTGGGACCAATTCTTCTCATCCACTCATTCTACATTGGATTGCAAACATATTTAATTTAAGTCACGAAGGTTGAAAGTAAATTTTGTAATATATAAATTTTAGGGGTTAATATTTGCAGGGGGATAATTTTCCATGATTTTTCTGAAAAAAAAAGATTTTCTAATCTTCATTTTTTCTAAAAATGATTTGCCCAAATTTTACAATATAAAATTATTTTACCTTAAAAATTGCCAACATTATATAGAGGCTATATATAAAATCATTATAAATTTGAATAATTTACAAATATATCAATAAACATTTTATAGTTTTCATCTTAGGCACTAGTGAGCTTCCCCAATATTTTTAAACTTCAAGATAATTTTCCATCCTTAAAATTTTCCCTAGTCATATAATTCATTTAACTACATAATAAAAAATATAAAAAGAAAGCCTTGAGTCCATTCTATCGGTGTGGTGATTATTGTAACACCCCATCTTTGCAAAGCCATATATTGATATTTAGGGCACATAATCAAGCCCAATAGGAATCGTTCAGAATCTTATTGAAAGGAGAACAATCCAAAAACAACTATTTGACCAAATATGTACATTAAACACTCAAAACATAATAGCTTTGTGAATTTGCAACAACCTTAATTTCTAAGTGAGTTATTGGGATAATTTAACTCCCATAACATTTCATTCCTGGAATATATTCTCCATATTCTCTATTTGTTGGTAATATCGTAACAGAAAACAATGGGATGATCATATTTATTTTATATTAATTAATTTATTTGGATTTTTTCATAGAATGTCACTTTAAATTTTTTTACATTTGGAATTTGTTTGCAATTCTATTAGGCCTTTAATTATAATTTTGTTACGATTTTGTAGAATTCATTGAGTAAAATCAAAACTTGAACTTCCAAAAATTTCTAGATGTCAAAATTAGATATGAAAATATTCATTCAAATATTTTTGAAACAACTCCCATTTTCTGGATTTGAATTACTTAATCATAAATAGGAGTTTTGAAAAGGACATAATGATTCTATTTCTACAAAAGAGATTACTCATTTGCACAATTGTTGTTAGGTCCCTCTTCTACTAGTGTAACTCCTTATTGTTATTAGTGCAACCCCTTATTATATTTTTGTGCTCATGTAGTTCCCATATTGTTATTATTGTGCCCCATAGAAGCCCACTATTGTTTTTTATTGTGCTCTTACATTATTATTGTTATGTTGGCTTTGATTATATTATGACCCCTTAGACTCCTATATATAGAAAAGAGGCCTTGTCATTTGTATCATCCAAGAATTGTTCATTTGTGTAATGTAAAGGAGGTTTCCCCCTCGAAGAGGTTGATTTTGAAGGCGTTCATCTATATTTTATTCTATTTTATGAACTGGTTGCATAACATTTGGTATCAGAGCTTTGGATTCTAGGGTTTCACTACTCCAAACATGTCATAGTAGCAGTTTCGCTATAGATTTTTATTTTATTTTATTTATTTATTTATTTTTTTCTGTGACGTTTTAGAAGATAAAAAAAAAAAAAACCAATTGAGAAGAGATCTTGCTGAACCTTGGGTCCAAATTTTAGATCTTGACTCTCTATCGTTTCGGAGATCTGATATGAGGAAGTTAGGATGTTTGCAAGCTCTAGAATTCCATCTCAAATAGGTCATCATGGAATTTTTGCTATAATTGTTTTGCTACGAAGTTTCAGACTCTAAAAATTAAAACCCACTTGAGCTGCAAGCTTGGTGAGGCTCGGACCCGAATTTCATATCTTGTTTCACTATATTTTCGAAGATACAGTCCAATACATTTAGGGTTTCTGCAAGCTCCTGAATTACATCCTAAACAGATGACCTTGGGAAAATCGTCATAACTTTATCTTGAGCATAAAATTGCAATTTTGTAAGAAGTTACAGGAATAAGATAGACTGTATATTTTTTTTATATCGGTTTCAGGTCCTATGGTCGAAAAAGTGACACATGGCACGTCGTAGAAGTTCACTCTACTGAGTAAGTCTATAATTAGGTCATCATAGGAGATTGGACATAACTCTTTCTTTGGGAATCCAATTGCGATCAGACTTGTGGGGTTAGAAAGAGGACACATAGGGCTATCACAAACCAAAATGTCAAAACTTAAAGATCTGAAATTACAGAGTTACAGTCATTTCAAAATCGATCTTTTAAAAACAAGAAAATGTGATATGAGGAAATTTGATGCCAAAGATTCTTTAAATTGGATACTACAGATGGAGAAATATTTTGATATCCATGAGGTGAAACTGATACAAGAGGTATGTATTGCATCTTTATATTTAGAATCGAATCAATTTTTATGGTATGAAGGATTTGTTATTGTAAACCACTTGTCTCGTGGTCAATTTTCATAAAGGAAATGATAGAACATGACGAGGATACAAAAAGAGAAACACCTTCTTTAGCTAATTGATAAATCTCAAACAAAAGGGTTTAATGGCAGAGCACACTGAGAACTTTCAAAAATTGAATATAAGGGTAAATTATATTCCAGATAAGAAAACGTTTTGATGTCTTCATAGGGACTTTAAAGGATAATATTCAACATGAGGTTTGTATTTGGGAACCTGATTCATTGGAGAAGGCTTTCAAGTTGGGAAGAAAAATTGAAAGTTGAATTATCGAAACAAGGAATACAACCACTCACAACTACAAATGTGGAAGTGTTTTTCTCCTAGCCTTCCACAACCTACAAGGTTTACACCACAACATTTGGAAGAGAAAAGAGAAAAAGGGCTTTGTTTCATTTGTGATAGCAAATACACTAAAGGTCATAAGTGTGCCAAGAAGAAATTATTTTACATCAATTGTGAAGAAGAGGAAGAAAATGTTCAGGAAGTGAAAGATCACATCGAGAAAGAAGAAATGAATCCGACCATATATTGTAATGCATTGGCCAGAATTACCACTACTCAAGCTATCAGTATAGAAGGACAAATCAAGAAGAAAAAGCTAATTGTGTTGATTGATTCGGGAAGTACCCACAATTTTATTCATTGTAAGATAACCAAGGAATTGAATTTCTTCCTACATCCAACACGAGAGTTTCAAGTGATGGTTGCAAGTGGAGGAACCATAAATTGTTATGGAAAGTGCTATAATATCAAGCTATCCACGGGAGAATATGTATTTAATAGCCCAATGATTTCCATTCAAATTGGTGGTTCTGATGTTGTACTAGGAGTTCAATGGCTACAATCCTTGGGTACAATAGCTTTTAATTTTCAAGAACTTTTAATGAAATTTTCTTCAGAAGGAAAGGAAGCTGAATTAACGGGTAACTTTTAATGAAATTTTCTTCGGAAGGAAAGTAAGTTTAATTAAGGGGTATCACAGGGAAACCAGGGAAGATAATCATCTCTAACGGAATGACAAAGATTATAAAGAAATAAAAACGAGGTATAATTGCATAATTATGTTCACTAGAGGTTCCCACATCGAAATCATCTATTTCTTCAGGTCTCCAAAAAGTCTTGGACAATTATTCCAAGGTATTTGAGACTCCCAAAGGCCTCCCACCTATTCATGATCATTCTATTCATTTGATTCCATGAACCGGTGGAGTTGTCTTCTTAGGCAACTGAGCATGGACAACGTCTTTATATGGAAACGTCTTAGCAGAGGAGGACTGTCCAACAACTCCCCCTCTCAAGTGAAGAGTAAGAGTAATGGATGCATTTCTCTTAATGCTATAAAAATACAGGGGGAGAGAGTCCTCAAGTTGTTTACCTTCATGGAGAAGTCGTTGAGCTACAGAGGGTATCCCCAACTTGAAATCGAGAGCATTCTTGAGGTTCTGCACTAGATCCGACGAGTTCACCCAATGTAGCTGAGTTTTGTCGGGGATAAGCTTGATCTGGATATGAAACGCGACAGAAGGATCAGGGTTCTGCTTTCCTTTGCAGATCCAAGTCGAGAGGCGGTTGGAGCATTAAAGGGCCTTCTTCCCCTGAATTTGTCGTAGGGGTTTGTGAGGAAAAGATGAGAGGGTCCAAAGACCATTGAATATGCCAATGCAATCCACCCAGAAGAGCTTCCAGACAAATCGTCCATGTAAATCCAGGACACGTAAAAAAATTGAAGATCTAGAGCAGAGAAATGGCTGTTTTGGGGGGACAGAGAGGGCAATGGAAGGAATGAGCAGCCTTCCAGAGTAGAGACTTTCTTCCCAAGAGCCTCCGCCTGAGGAGAGACGTTAGAATATTCGGCGCGCTCATCCTTGGCCTCTGTGTTTGCATTCTGATGGAGGTGACTGGTAAGAGATGCGGCAGCCGAGGTCCAAGATCTTGCAGATGCAATGCCGGGAGCAGAGCAAAAGAGGGATAGGGTAGCTTTCAGAAAGTGATTGAAAACCTGCGTATCAGAGGAAAAAAGAGAAAGGAAATGAAACTCCCGTAATCCTGGACTGAAACGCGCGTCTCCTGCTTCGATATGGCAAACCAGAAGCCAGACGGCGGCCGAGGGCGAGGCAGCGGCGGCTGTAAATTTAGGGTTCATCTTCGGCACCCGCAGAGTAATCTCTTTTGGTCCAATGTTAATTACCAATCTAAATTAATTTGATGAAGGGTTTGTTTTAGAATTTTAGCTATCTTCTTTTAAAAAATTTAAATTAATTTGAAGTTATTTTCCTAGAGCCAGTGATTCCAATTTTTAATTTAAATTTAAATTGTGTAGCAGAAATTTGTTGGAATTGTAAATTTATGTGTTGTAATTTACACAATCCAATTTCAAGGCATTGTATCAATTTATGCATTCAAGAATACAATTTTAAAAATGAAAATTTACACATGCTATATGCATATTTAAAACCAATATAGATCCATTTTGAAGAGGATTAAATCTCATGAGGTGTATAACTTTTTTTCAAGTGTTTGACTCTAAAAGAGGTCCTATATGCTATATTTAGCCTCGTGGACATTAAAATTTTCTTTTTTCTCTCATTTTTCTAAAAGTAAATACGGTTTCCTTTCCATAGCTAGCATGAATCCAACAAGAATAAGTGACCCTGTAAGTTAACCATAATTGAAAAATATTTATGTCGAAAATCGCCATTGCTAAAAAAATTTGAAAAATACCCAATAAAATCTTAAATTAAACACGATTTAAACCAATAACTGATGAAATTTGGGGAGATATGTTATTTGGGAGGGAAAAAAGATATCGAAAAAAATAACCATGAAGAAAATAGCAAGAGGTTGGCCAATTTCAATTGATGGAGTGTATATAAAAAATTTGTAACGAAGGAAAATAATATCGAAAAAGCAAAGAAACCATGAACTCGGTAACTGATAAGTTTGGGGCAGGAAAAAACATATCGAAAAAAATTAACCACCATGAAGAAAATAGCGAGAGTGACCGATTTCAATTGATGGAGTGTATATAAACTTTTGCTAATGAAGGAAAATAATATTGAAAAAGCAACGAAACCATGAAGAAAATTTCAGCGCATTTAAAGGAGTAATATTGGAAAAGAGCATTTACGGTACAGGGAATTTTAAAGGGCTAATGGGAATTCATCTAAAAACACCATCTACTTTATTTAAATTTAAAGTGAAAATATACTGATAGCACACTGCTTTATCGTTGATCTCATGTAATTGGAAATATTTTTATTTGCCCACTATTTTTTCTCTGATATTTGAATTACTAAGTCTTCACATTAAAAGAAAATGTCAACCATTAATATGTTTATATATATATATATGTCAACAATTAATATTTTTATTTTATATATATATAAATTTTTTATTTTTATGTAAACTATTAATTAAAATGTTAGATCCAGAGTTGAAATAGATTAGTCTCGTTTAATTCTTCTCTTTAAATAGTTTACATTACACATGAATACCGTGGGTTACCAATACCATAGGTCAATTCCATGGGTCAGTTTTTCTTTTTCTTTTTTAATAGAGTTATTTTTAATTTTTAATTTTAACTAAGTTAAAGAGTTTCCATTATATTACATTATTTTTTTATAATTTATTTTTTATTCTTATGTCATTTGACTTAGTTAAAATATTAAACATTACATTACAACATCCCTACCATAGAGAGGTGCAATTATTATTATTATTAATGAATTTTGTTTTAATTTATATTTCAATGTTGTTGTATTAGGAGTAATAAGGTGTTATGGAGCTTCTCCAATATTGTGTTAAACTCACATAGTGTTCCAAAAGCTTCTACGGACACTGAAAATTTTTAATGAGATGTTTTATAAGCTAATTTTGGAATAAGTTGTCTTATATAATTTTAATTTAAAAATTAATAATTAAACAATTACTTATATTAAAAAGTTAAAAAATACAAATCAATTTTAAAATAAAAATTTAATGTCACATGAAAATGTATGGAGTTACAAAAAATTTACACAATTTACCCACACATAACTATCCAAATTATTATTCAAGATTCCTTATGAACCATTAGATAGAATCTTCCTCATTACATAGAGTAACTTTAGTAAGAGAATAGTAAATTACATAACCATTAACAACCATTGTTGTAGCATATTAACATAATTTTTCTATGTAACATTGTATCAATTCCATGATTCTTTTAACTCGGTCAGTTAATCATATTATTACTAATATAAAAATCACATCATGCAAAGAAATCATAAAAATGACACAATAGACAACCACATCATTATACAGTGATATACCCTGGGAACCCCATGGGGTGAAAACCAACAAACATTTAATTTTATTATTAAATGCTCGAGAGGGTTTTCAACCCTCACTCAATGGTTATAATGGAGTCCATTCATTCAATATTTTCATAAAATATTTCAAAGAATATCAACTCAAAAACAACATAACTTGTTATAAGTTATTTTTTTTCCCATAAGGAAAAAGTCGTAATTTCTATTAAAAGAAAGAAATTACATTTGGTAGATGTTGGTTGCATATTCGTTTGTGGCCATAGGCCAGTCAAGTTATCAAAAATGATCCTGAGTGATCTGGATCTCCACACAGGGAGTCTTGTAGATCTTCTCTAAAAACCAAAATTTAATATCAAAACTTGCTCTACGCAGAGAGGACTGTTATGGACAGTTACTGTATATAGATTGTACAATCATGAGTACGTGTATCAAAAAGAAACATATCAGTTGTGACTGATTATGTACGGGACTGAGACCCATTTCTATTAAGATCCATATAAGGCCTGTGATAGTATTGATGGAAGGTTCCATCAATCTCCTCTTGTATCAGCCATTGATCTAGATGGCTGTGCGCTGCTTCTTTGGAAAGTTGGTTAGCTTTAGTGTTTTGTTCCCTGTAAATATGGCAACAGACAAAAGATTCAAAAGATGTAATCAGTCTTTTGGCTTCATCAAGAATATGTCTCAGAGAGAAGAAAAACAATGAGATGCAGAATTTAGCCAATTGCAAACTATCTGTGAATCTCCAAATAGTTGAAGGTGTCTGCATTGTTTTTGGATTGCAAAATGTATGATATGTTTTGCGGTGCTTAATTTTGCAAAGTTATTGGTGCCATTTTCAAGCTTAATCTGGATCTTAAAGCAATGGGACTCATTTATATATAATACTGCTCCCCCGCCACATCCCTCATCCTGAGCAGAGCCATCAAAATAGGCCCAGGGCTTAGATTTATCAATGGTAATAGGAGTAAAAGAACGTGTTGGCGCAGTGCGGACTATCTCAGGGAACATATTATAATCAACAATGGTGTGACTCAGAATTGTCGGCCAGTGGGGAGCCTTGTTGTTAGAGATGATTTGATTCTGAGCTATCCAGATAGCCCAGCATACGAGGAGGGGCATGTTAATGGGCTTGCCTGAGTGTTCTCTTGTCCAATTGTTCCAAGCATCCAAAATATTAGTCCCTTGACAAGCTTTAAGGGAGGTAATATAAGATGATATACTGTGCCAGAAATGTCTAGTGACTGTGCAGTGTATGAAAAGATGATCAGTACTCTCCTCTTCGCAACAACAAAGATGACATCTGAATGGTCCGTTGAAAGATCGTTTCAAGAGATTTTTCCAGTGGGAATTTTATCAAAAATGATGTTCCACATTAATAAACGATAATGAGGGGCGGCCTGGAGTTTCCAGATCTTTTTCCAGTGCGATAGGATGTTAGGAGGCTTATGTGGTTCCGTTAACTTCAGGTATCCGATTTTAGGAGAGTAAATACCGTGTTTGGCAATGGCCCATATGAGCTCGTCCGGTCCTTCAGTCAATCTGATGTTTGCCTGGGTGAGAGCATCTGTAAAATTACTCCATTCTAACTGCCATTGTTCCAGGATATCCAGGGCCATCGAGGAGGTCCAAGCCTGTTGTAGGAAAGTAGAGTTTGTACTGTCACCAATATGATTTATGTGAGTAATGCCCCTGCTGTGAAGATGTCTGATAAGGCCATCTGAAAGTCTGTGCATGTTGCCACATCCTACCCATGGGTCCATGCCTATTTTTACATCTTGTCCACTCTTAATGCGCCAGGTAATGCCGTCCCGTAAAAGGGGGAGGGATAGTAAAACCGCCTTCCATATATTAGAGATATTGTGTCCCACGTTATGTTGCTGTCGGAACCAGTCCATAAGGTGTGTGGGCCAGATGTATTTTTCTTGGGCTACTCGTGACCAAAGGCTATCTGTGGTCAGTAGTTGCCAGCCAAGCTTTGCAGCTAATGCTTTTGCAAATAGATCTAGCCTTTTGATACCCCAGCCTCCCCAACTTTTTGGTCTGGCAATAGTATCCCATTTCACCCATGCAAATACTTTCCCAGGCTGATGTCCATTCCATAGAAATCTGGTACAGATGCTCTGTAGTCTGTTTAAGACACCTCGGGGTATCCAGGCCAGTGTCATCCAATAAACTGGCGTAGCTTCAATGACGGCTTTGATGAGGATCAGACGACCCGCTCTAGAGAGATATTTGTGGTACCAGATTTGGAGTCTTTTCTCCACCTTTTCGAGAAACCATGTCCAGTCAGCAATTTTGTAGCCAAGAGGTTTTAACCTGTACCCCAGGTATTTGATGCCATCAGCGAGCGAGGATGAGGTGAAGGGGAAGCGTTGGGTAGCATATGCAAGTTCATGACGTGTAACACCAACAGTCGTGATAGTAGATTTACTGTCATTTACCATCATCCCCGTAGCTTGCTGAAACAGGAGAAAAATATTGTGTAGAGTAGTGACATCGCCAATGCCTCCATTTAGAAAAATGAGAATATCATCCACAAACAATAAATGGGTGAGGAGAAAATTTCCAGAGATGTTAATGCCAGTAATATGATGCCTATCTCTGGAGTATATGATAAGCCTGCTCATCCCTTTGATGACAAGAAGGAATAGAAGGGGGGAAAGGGGGCAGCCCTGTCTGAGCCCTCTTTCCGAAGTGAAAAAGGATGTGGCCTCCCCGTTTAGAAGAACACTGTAAGCAACATCTGATATACAACTCATGACCCATTTGATGTAGTCGAAGGGGAAGCCTAGGTGAGTCAAGAGCAATATGATGTATAACCAATTTACTCTATCAAATGCTTTGGATAGGTCAACCTTGAGGATCATACCTTTTTGTTTTTTAATGTGGAGGGAATGGAGGAGTTCCTGAGTAGTGGCTATGGCTTCATGTATCTGCCGGTGGTCAAGGAAGGCAAATTGCTCAGATGAAATGTGGCGAGATAATATAGGCTTCAGACGGTTTGCAATGATTTTGGTGATGATCTTCTAGAGAAAATTGCAAAGAGATATGGGTTTGAAATCATTGAATGATGTACGGTGATCGGTTTTAGGTATGAGGGTGATGAAAGTAGATTTGATAGCCGAGGAGACCCTACCAGATTGCCTGCTTAGTTCGACGATCGTCAGGAGATCGTCTACCATTAAGTCAAAAAAGGCTATGAAGAATTCGATGGTCCAACCATCAGGGCCGGGGCTTTTATCCTTCTTAAACCATTTGATGGTCGATTCTAGCTCTTCCATGGTCACCTCCTTGTTGAGATCATCATGTTCCTCCGGGGAGACAAATCTGGGGAATTTTTCGGCCACCCTCATTATTTCAAGAATGTTGGCCTCACGGGGAGCCTTGTATATGCTTCTGAAATGGTCGGTTGCTAGCTTAGCAAGGTGCCTCTGAGATGTAACAATATGATCCTGGGCATCCACTAATTCCCAAATAGTGTTAATAGCCTTCCTCCCGTTGGAAAATTTGTGATAGAATTTGGTGTTGTTATCCCCTTCTGAGAGCCATATAGCTCTGCTCCGCAGCCTCCAGCTTTCCTCTCTGTCCTTCAGGATCTGTGATCGCTTTGCAATGAGGGACATGTATAGATCTTTTCTTTCCTGTGTAGGAAAGATGCCTCCTGCCTCGTCTTCATGTGATGCTATGATTCTTTCTGCCTCCCTCAAAATATGATCATCCCGGAGTCTCTTCTGATGTGCCCATAGCTTTGAGATCCTTTTGAGCTCCGTTAATTTCCTGATGAAACCTTCAGTGAAGTTTTCATCCTCTCTGCTAGGGTTTCTTTGCCAATGCTCGGTTACCATCTGAATGTAGGAGGGGTCCTTTAACCAGGACGAGTTAAATTTGAAGGGGCTCTTAATTTTGTTGTAGATATCAGAGATCTCCAAAAAAATTGGACGGTGGTCAGATATGCCTCCAGAGCCCACCCATTGCCTTATACGGGCAATCCTGTTGTGGAGGGATTCTTTGATAAGAAATCTGTCGAGTCTCCTGGCTAGACTCTGCTCACCACTTCGATTGTTAGACCAAGTATGTTGTAATTTTTCCATGGGTGTGTCTATCCAGTGGTGCTCATTCAATAGAGTAGATATAGTTTCCGAGAAGGGGTCAATCCGGGCTGCATGTCCCCATGATTCACAGAATCCCATGGTAAAATTTAAATCACCTCCAAGTATGATATTATCCTGTTGTAATAGTACTGAATCCAGTAAAGAATTCCAGTAGGCAGCCCTATCTGAGCAAGGACCGTATACATTGATGAGCCGAAGATCTAATTTCATAGAAAGAACATAGGCGTCTATACCAATAAACCCTCTGCCACCCCAAGTATTCTTGATTCTCAACGCTCTATTATTGATCCCAATCGCCAAACCGCCAGATCTCCCGGAAGCATCCAGAGCGTGAAAAGTCCAGTAGGGCAACCAGGCCTGGAGGGTGGGAATAAGGGTGTCCGCAGGACAGAGGGTTTCTTGCACAAAAATAATATCCGATTGAGAGAGGGAGAGAAGTCTCCTGAGGGCTAGTTTTTTGGGTGAACTAGAGAACCCTCTGCAGTTAAAGGATAGTATCTTCATGTTGGATGAGTAGCAGGGCCATTCAACGCTCTAAGGGCCCTTAAGATGGTCTGCTGTCGTCCTATAACGACTTCAGCATCAGCAGCATGTCTGGCTTTCGAAATGCGAGATGGTCACCCTCGAGAGAGCTTATGAGAGGTAGGCGCGGTATCAAAGTCCAGACCGATGGCATCTGGGCCGTTACCTCTAGTTCGGGGTCGGAGGGAGTATCTGGGAGGAGCAGGGGGAGAGGGAACCGAAAGCGATTCCATCAACTGCGAGGGAAGAGATGGCTGGCACGACGATGTGCTAGGAGAGGGGGCCGGGATGGAGCAGATGAGAGAGGAGGGAGGTACAGGTGCAGGGGAGGAAGACTAAAGAGGTGCAGATGGGGGGGGTGGATGAGAGGCAACCCGATGCATATAAACAGAGACAACCGGATCATGCATAGATGAAAAAACAATAGATGTGGAAGCGACAGACATACCCGGTGTATCGTCGCCCACCGGATCAGAGTCTTCTGGATCGGGGGCAGGCAATGAGCAGGTGGGTACCTTCGTCGAACTTGTTATAAGCTATTATAATCATCATGACATGATTTACCCACAAACCCTTGAGCATTGTGTCTTTAGGGCCTGCTTCTTTTCATTAGGGATTGTCCTTCCACCAAGATTCCTTCAATTTGCATAGACCACTAAATTAATTCATATTTATATGTCAGAACCTTTTCCTGGGACTGCTATTGTCAACAACGTTCGATATCATGATTAAATAAAATATTAATAAAACTAATTCATAAATCTATACTAGTAGTTCTCCACCATCTATTCGTGTACATTCATGAAATACAAAAAAAATATCGCATCATGTTTCCTTTAACAACAGTGGATATGCATACCACATTAACTAATATTTCCTTCGCATAAGCACACATTCTTGCAAGACAAATCACTACAATTTTCCAAACATTCTATTAAAGGAAACTAACACATCAGTTATGATCTTCATGCATGTGAACTACATAAACTTTATGAAAAGAAATAGCCCTTCCACTATTACTTTTGGTGCATGCAAATACATAAAGAAAATTAACACAATGAATGTTGTTTCTACGCATGCAAATGTATATACTTTCCAAAGGAATCTTCCAAAAATAATGCTTAACACAATAGAGCATGAAAACACATGTTTCCTTTTCGAGGAAATCTAGCATAATAGGGCGTGCAAAAAAATGTTTTCTTTTCCATAAAACTAATTCAATAAAGCATACAAATATGTGTCTTATTTTCCAAACATTATAGGAACATTACCCATATATATTGTAACATACCCCGATAACCTCACATGTAAAAGCGGGGAGTTAGAATTTTTATGCAAATTACCCACAAGTAATTATCCAAATCAGAACTCCACATTCCTCATTAACCATTAGATATAATGTTCATTAGTACATAAAGTAAATTGCATTATAGGATAGTAAGTTACATAACCATTAACAACCACTTTTGTAGTGTAATAACATAAACCGTCTCATGAACCTTGCAACCATTTCATGATTTCCTTAACCATATTAATTACTCACATACTTGGATATTATGATTATCACATCAAATAAAGAATCATCATCATCAAGGATTCAACATTATCAAATTGACACAATAAGCAATCACATCATTGAACACCAATATACCCTGGAAACTCCGTAGGGTGAAAACCAACAAATGTTTAATCTTATTATTAAACGCTCATGAGGGTTTTCACTCTTCACTCAATGGCTTATAAGGGATTCCATCCCTTAACCATTGTTATAAAATATTACAATGAAATATCATTAAATTGTCACATAACTAGCTAAAAGCTAATACATTTTCTATGAAACCCTTTACCTACATATCAGCACTCTCTACATCCTTGTGGCATGATTTTTATATCAATGTATGATCCTGCAACTCGTTCTCCTGAGCATGGACCATTAGTTCTTTACCTACCACAAAGTTAAACATCACTTTTATTTGGCACAAACTGCCATCGTTTCATGTCATTGTTATCGTCAACAAGTTTTGGAAACAAGATTAGATAAAATATTAATCAATCAATAATCAACCTCTAAAGTGATCTTTTAACATCTACTCATGTGCATCAGAAAGCATGTCATAATAACTAACTAGTACATATATTCAAGTAAATACTTCTTTTACTTTCCACAATGTTTATTCACACTAATGCATATTTCTCTTTAAGAGATCTAACCCATTAGTTCTACAAATCCATGTTTCTCTTTAAAACATATAACACAATAGTTATATCTTCATACATGTAATAAACTATTGTTTCTACGCCTTTTCACATGGTTATTTTTCAATAACTCAACATAATTTCTCTAACATACAAAGAACATATCTCTATAACACAATGACTATTCTTTGTGCATCCAATAGCTTATCTTAATAGCTCTTCTTTAATGTATGCAACACATATTCCCTTGTTTAGAATTCTACCATCATTTCATGTAAACAATTACTTACTTCTTTCTTAAAAGGAAGTCATTATAACCTCATTTATCTATCTTCCTATATGTAAGTTTCTCATACTTCCCTTTCAAGAAACTATTATAGATACCCATATTTATGCTTAAAAATCAAGAAAAAATAACAAGGTTAACTTAACCTTTTATGCACCAAAATCAAGAAATCGACCCAACTCATCTAGCAAGACAATCTTTTCAAGAGATTAATATTTTCAAGAAAGTTAACATCGATTATTATTTTCAAGAATGTTAACGCAATACTTTCTCTATGTACACACAAAACCATATTTCCAATGTCACAATAGCTACCCTTATGTGCATGCAACATGTGTTTTTTCTAACACATTACTTTTACTTCAATGCACACAATCTTTTTATGAAACAAGTATGGATTCTTGTTCTTGTATGAACACTATTCATATGTGTGTTTCGAGAAAAGAATCTCTATTTTTGTTTCAAGAGACCTCTCATAAAGAAATTATTTTCATACATGAAGTATGCACACTTTTTCTAAAAGAAGTTATCTTAATGACTATTATTTATGTGTATATAAAACATACGTTCTCTTCAATAAAGTTTGTAATGATTATCTATGTGCCTAGAAGCACATGCTCCCTTCAAGAAATTAAAATGAAGCGAATCTAGCTCATTACCTATTTCTATCATGTATGCAATCCATAATTATTTCACAAGAAACTTCTAAAATTAGCTAATGTCACAATGAATTTAAGTATATATCCCTTTTCAAGAAACCTTTATCAAATAAAAAATACATATTTTATTCAAAGAAAACTTGGCCACTTTTCACACTATGTCCTCAAGAAGTTTTCATGTCTCACCATCTTTTCTCAAGAAGATATTTTGGCTACTTAGCAAGGATTTCGTTAATTATTCCAAGAAAATGACAAAGTGACACAACATTTCACACACAAGATTCACATGTAGTTTTTATAAGAGAAACTACATATTTACTTTATAAGAAAACTACATGTTTACTTAGCTTTTAGGTCCACATATTGTTTTTCACATTCTTCATTGCATACTATTATGTATATATTATCTATATTTGGTAAGAAATCTTTCAAAAAGATAACCAAATAAACATACATATATTCTTCCTTCAAGAAAGTGAGAAAGTTACTTATCTTATCCATAGCAGCCTCCTTGCCTCCATCACCTTCAACACGTAGAAAGAACTTCTTTTCAGAGCATTCAGTGGAGTTAACACATGTTGGAACCACAACACTCATTGTGCTTGGCATAGCTAATCTCTATTCTGGAATCCGAACCCGACAGAGACACTGGAATCAATTTGGAGTAGCCAAGAGAAGAACCCAACAAGGGTTTGAGTAGCAACATCAATTGATCATAAAAAATCCCCTCAACAGATTTTGTTGACTCAATTCTGCCCTGTAGAGGATCGCCAGATCTGCGGTGGCCTTGCAAGATCATGCCCATTGTGGAAAAGCATTCCCAACCAACTTTACATCTGCATCCACGTTCAAGTGCTCAGGAAAGATTGATCTCTGGAAAACTGATTTCCAAGTTCTCTATTATGTTGTGGCGTTTAATTAGAGAGCATTAGTTGGCAGCGATTTTGAGCCATCTCTCGATTAGAAGACATGTATATTCAGGCTACCATTAGAGACATACGTTGTGCAAGTTTCATGGGATTGAGCATCCAACAATGAAGGCAATGTAACCTGAAACAATAAGCTAGAAGAGCATTTTTAATGTACACAACAAAGCAAGCCACACCAATAACATAAAGGTCGTTGCCCACAATTTAATGAAACTACCATGAAATAAGTGTTTCCTTTTACCAAGATCTCCTTTCTTGATTTCCCCTCATTCAATTCGTAACTTTAAAATTACTTTTACGCAAAGTTATTTACGATAGGGATATTACATATATCTTCTAAGGAAACTAACACAAGATGCTATCAATGTAGGCTAACACAAGATTCTATCATTTCCCACATCCAAATGTATATTCTTTCCAACTAAAACTAGTACAAATCTTGGACGCATATACATGATCTTATTCCCAAAGAAACAAACATAATAGTTATGATAGCATAAAAGTAATCACATATAATTTTTTCTAAGGAAATATAACTCAATATTTCTTCTATGCATGTGAAGAAAATATCTCTATAACATAATGACTATTCTTTGTGCATGCAAGAATTTATCATAATATCCCTTTTTAATTTACGCAACACATATTCCATTCACTAGAATTCTACCATCATTAACTATTATTTTCATGTAACAAATACATACTTCTTTTTCAAAAGGAAGTTAATATAGCCTCGTTTTTCTATCTTTATACTTGCAGTTTCTCATGCTTCCCTCTTCAAGAAATTACCATAGATAACTATATTTTATGCATAAAACCCAAAAAACAATAATAAGGTCAACTTAACATTTTATGCACCTAAATCAAGAAATTAACCCAATTCATCTAGTCAGGCAATCTTCTCAAGAAAATTAACATAACTTTATTTATCTACACAAAAAAACATGTTTTCTATATCATAATGCTTCCCTCTTCAATAAATTACCGTACATAACCAACTTTTATGCATAAAACCCAGACACCAATAATAAGGTTAATTTAACCTTTTATGAACCTAAATCAAGAAATTAACACAATTCATAAGGTTAACTTAACCTTTTATGCACCTAAATCAAGAAATTAACACAATTCATCTATTCACGCATTCTTTTCAAGAAAATTAACATAACTTTCTTTATCTAGATACAAAAACATATTTTCTATATCACAATGATTTCCCTTTTGTGCATGCAACATGTGTCTTTTTACTAACACAATGAGCCTTCAATGCACGTAAGATTTCAACAAACAAGCATGCATTCTTTTTCTTGTATGAACAAGGTTCATATGCCTCTTTTAAGAAAACAATCTTTATTTTTCATCAATTCATGCACAAAAATCCCATGCAAGTCTTTCTGCACTCAAATCTTTGCAGTCTTTAAATAAAAAACACGGTGATATATGCATACATATTTATGAAAACCCTTCCAAGAAAATTAATCTAATTAACTTTTTTCTATTCTAAGAATCTGATAATTTATGCAAATACATTTCACTTTAAATTCAAATACAATGAGGCATGCAATCAATATTTTCTCTTCAAGAATTAACATAGAAATTTATTTCATGAATTCCAATATAATGGATATTATTATTGTGCACATACCAAGAATTAACATAAAAATGTATTTCATCAATTCCAATATAATGGATATTATTATTGTGCACATATTGCTATTAAGAGTCTATAGGAAGAAAAGTTTACATATATTATTTTAATGAAAAATATCATGATTTCTTTAATCTTTTTGTGTGCAAGTTCTGTTTTCTTTCCAAGCAAACAACCCTAATCTATATTTTAACATGAAATTTTTCTTTCACTAAAGTAATATGACTTCTTTATCTTTTACCATACAATTTTATTTCAAACAAGTAATATGATTTATTTATCTTTTACCATGGAAAATTGACATGAATTCTTTATGGAAAGTACTATGACTTCAATATTTTTGTGTGCATGATTCACATGCATTCTATTTTCTAATAGAAACAACATTCCTGCAATATATTCTTTTAATAAAACAACATGGTTTCTTTATTTTTAATATGTAAAATTTTTTGGATGTTTGTAGAAAATTATTGCATAAAAACCATGAAGAACCTTCCAATGAAATAATTAATTCCTCTACAGAAAAATCTCTAGAAATTTCAAGAATCTAGAGCAATATTTCTAATTAATAAAATAGTCTATCATTCCTTGCACAAAACACATGCCATTTATTTCCAAATAAAGTCATCGTTACTTATGTTTTGTGCACAATAACCATGAAGTCCCATGTGCATACCTCATGTTCAGTCATTCCTGGCACAAAACACATGCAATTTATTTCTAAAGAAATGAAATTTAAACACATGCAATTTATTTCTAAAGAAATGAAATTTATTTCCAAAAAACGCCATGGTTACTATGTTTTGTGCACAATAACCATAAAGTCCCATGTGCATACCTCATGTTTAGTCATTCCTTGCACAAAACACATGCAATTTATTTCCAGAGAAAGTCATGGTTACTTATGTGAGAAAGTCATGGTTACTTATGTGAGAAAGTCATGGTTACTTATGTTTTGTGCACAATAACCATGAAGTCCCATGTGCATACCTCATGTGTTCCAGAGAAAGTCATGGTTACTTATGTGAGAAAGTCGTGGTTACTTATGCTTTGTGCACAATAACCATGAAGTCCCATGTGCATACCTCATGTTTAGGAATACCTTCTGTTGGAGCCATAACATTCCTCACTAAAGTTGTGACGATCAATGCCTCGAGACGTGGCATGATGAAAACTCCAGTAGATGAAGATAAAAATAGTTTTTTTAGTTTACAAATCTTTATCTCAATGAATTATTATTTTGATTATTTGATTCAAATTAGTTGCCAACTAAATAGTAATGGTTATTTTTTTCAGCTATTTCATTAAACATGGTAAAAATAATCTTTTCCATTATGAATGTCAATGTAAATGCAATTTATAGAGATATTACATGGTATATTCAAAGTTAAGATGGATCTAGGTTATATATATATATATCTATATATATATATATATATATATATATATATATATATAGCTTCTTACACAATAATACTATTAGAAAAAATCCCTAAAAACATAGGAAATTGGCTATTTTGGCTTAATTTTATTTTAAGTATCAATTTACTTATTTATTTTCTATTTTCTTTTTTTAGCTTAATCTAATTATGTCTAAGTGCTTGAATAACATAATAGAACATTACAACATCTATTCCATATTGTAATAACATTAGTGAATTGAAAATATTTTAATTGCTTTTGTTAAGAAAACTTTGGGCCATATAGAAGGCCTAGTATGAATAGGTGAAAACATAAATGTACCTTTTTTTTAATTGCATTGACAAATATTGATTCTGGACATCCACTTAAGTTATGGTGGAAAAATATGTTAAATGATAGTTTTACACACCATACAGTTATATAATAGTTATTCCTCTCCCTTGAGATAAAATCATCTTAGTTAGGGAACAAGGAGCCAAGAGGGTGAGAGGAAAAATGCTTGAGACAACCTGGAAAACTTGGAGCTTGATTGGAAGATGCCCAAGGGAGGAGATTTAAGTTGTAAGCTTGAAACTCTTAAACATGATGTTGTTGAGGGAGGTTAGCCACTACTAATTAAGGGATCCTTAGCTGATTAGTTAGTAGAATTCCATGTTCAAGCTTGTGTACTCAGTTAAACCCTGGGACTGGACTTGGTGTGGGTCAGATATTTTCTTTCCCTATAATCTAGTGGAAGACTGAACTATTTGAACACAGATAAGTGAAAAATGGTTTGGATTGTTTGTGTTTCCTAGATGTATTTTTTCTAGATTTTCTATGCAATGTTTAAATTGAAGAAAATGTTACTAGTGTGATTTTTTGGAAAAAAAATATTTGGTCTATGTAATCCTGATTTTACATAATGAAAAACACCTAAGCTAAAAAAAAACAGTTGAAAGGAAAATTGAAATTCATATATCAAAGAGCAATAAAAAGGAAATAGGTTCAAAATTTTAAAGAACCTTTGAATTTAAATAAGAATATAGAATAAAAATGGTTGAGTATTAATTAGCTATCATTATGGAAATTATAGGTGGTGACAACAATTTTATAAAGAACCTTGAATTGTAATTTCATAGTCAATGTAGACCATTCATAATTAGGTTACAAATGCAATGGGAAAAGCTATGTTAGTATCTTTTTCTCATATAAGACGACTGCCCTTTGAAAAGAGAATTTAATAGTTATGTAATCATTGAGAAATATAGAAAACGTAGTCATATTTTCTCATTCTTAGGTTTCAAGGGTGAAATCTCTTGCAAATTGTGTGAGTGTGGGATTGAGTTTTTTCTATTTCGAAATGTAATCATTGAGAGATATAGGAAAAAGATTTTTGGTGTTCTCTATTTAGATTTATGTAGCAAAATATCTTACAAATTGTGTTAACTCTATTGAACTTTTTATGTTTTATAACCATAATATATTTGTAGAAATTATCCTCATATCCTAAAAACAGTCAATTTTCTTCAAAATCTAATTTTTGGTTAATATTTAAGGGTAATTTAATATTAAGCATCAACAAATGCCTATTTATTTTTAAATGTTATTTTCTAATTATAATAATTTAATATGAAATATAATCTCATATTGATTATGTATGGACTTTATTGCATCTCTTTTTCTTTTATCTACAAAATTATGGTGTACCCTAGTGAGTAACGACAGTGGCTTCTAGTTAGTTTTGATCAAAATCTAGTAGAGATTTTAAGAATCATCAACTTAACATGTTTAATTCATTTATGCATTCAAAGTTGCATTTTAGACAAAAAGAAATAAAAATCTTGCTTATAATTGTATTAGCAAATTCCAACCAAAATAGTAATATTACCATTTTATTAAATTTGAATTTATTTGAATTAAATGTGATTTAAATTTTTAAACAATATAATGAAAACAAATCACATTTATAAATATAGTTGAGTAATATATAAAATGTTTTTAAAGATAAATCTTATATAAACTAAAAAAGAAGATTTTATGAAAATGAAACGATAAATCTACTTTAAAAATCCTATACTAATTTTAACAATGAGGAAACACATTTAATATACTTTAACTAGGGGTCTCCTTGGTGAGGTATCAGAGCAGTGTCCCCCAAATCTAAAAATAGATGTAAAATTGTTCTAATTTCGTAGTTAATTTAGACCATTGTAGTTAATTTCATAGTCAATTTGGACAGTTCATTAAGTGCAGATATTACTGTAGAAGTTATGTTTAATTTAGAAGGCAACACGGCTATATATGACTGAATATATATTATGTTTAATTTAGAAGGCAACACCGCTATATATGAGTGAATATATATGAGGGCATTGCGTTGCCTCTATGTAGACCTGTATTTTGAGCAAGAAAAAAGGAGGAGATTGAGCGAGAAAAGAGGAAATTACAACAGATGGTTGTATCTCTTCAATTTTCTAGAAAATAATGAAAGTGAACCACATATATTTATGTCTCTTTTGTTTTATGTATTTTCTGTGTTTATATTTTGCAATATATTTTATGTGCTGCATAGTTCTCTAATATATAATTTTCAAATAAAAATAAAGAAAAAACAAGTACCATTCATTCATTTCTAATATGCCATTTTTAATAACCCATAATTTTGAAGTAGTAAAGAGAAATATTTACGAAAATATATTCATAAAACAAACGCTTCTATTAAATCCATACTAATAACAAATCAACAACCAGAAATAAAAAATAACGGTCTAAACATTCCTCAATAATGGAATGGATCATCATTACACAGATCTTGATTAAGACCACCATAAGTTGTTAGATTCGAAAGATGGCTTTTCTATAGAACACGGTCGTTGAGAGGTGCGAAGCCCTGGCAATTTGATTCCCCCGCTTATCAATTTCCCCTTCCAGTTATATATCCATATATTCTTCCTTTCCCAATCCCCATCCATTACCAAGATCAACCCGCTGCTGTTGACTGTTACACGATACAATGGTGCACTACACCTGGGTATTTCCAAATGGCATGTTTGTAGAACACACCATACTTGTGCTTCATTCAACTTCCACATGCGAACAGAGCCAAGCCCCTTCTGCTCCAATACCATCACTTGCCCATAGTATTCACATAAACTTTCACTGCTAATTATTCCACATCCCTGCGGCAAC
The DNA here is from genome assembly GCA_031772625.1 of Pinus tabuliformis. Lineage (NCBI taxonomy): Eukaryota > Viridiplantae > Streptophyta > Pinopsida > Pinales > Pinaceae > Pinus > Pinus tabuliformis. The sequence goes on along the minus strand of CM062807.1, from coordinate 1,267,021,553 downwards.
GGGATTGTTGTCCAAACTCCATTAGCAATATTGAATGCTACCAGGAAATTCCTGGAATTGGAATTGCTAGAGAAACACCTCCAGTAAAACTTGCCTGTACAATAAAGACCCTTTCCGATAGGTTCAATATTATTGGGGACCATCATGGAAACTTGAGTCCACGCACTCGACTCTGAATCATAAATACACATCTCAATTTCTCTGGTGTTTGGTTGTTCCCTAACAGAATAATCACGACCTAGCAGAAGAGTGTAAAATATGCATTATGCATTAACAGCCCAAGATTATCAATACCAAATATTTCACATTCAGAACTTAATATGATAGATGACATACCTTGATTAACAACGAAAGATGTAATGGCTGCCATCTTCTTTGATCTGACTCCTGACTGTTCCTCTTCCTCAGAATTCGGTTTCTCTCCTCTTGCCCTCACTTCCTTTATGTGCTTCTTGATGGAGAAGAAATGCAACTCTTGTGTGTGGGAGAGAGAGGACCCAATCCTTTATATATGATTTAACTCTAATCTGGTACGTCCATCATATACCAATTCAACGCTTAAGATCTAATGCTTTAATGCTTTAATGCTTTAATGCTTTAATGCTTTAAGATTAGATCGGGTCACATTAAGATTAGAAACTGCTTTAACGTTAAAAGCATTTGCTGTTTCCAATAGCAGATTTCTAACATTCTCCCACTTGACCCGACTATTCATAATATTAAGTGTTGAACATCATACTATGATAAATTGCTGAGAGTTATGGCGGTTGTGCACTATTAATTCAATGCATTCCCTTCCATATACTACAATACCAGTAATCCATCAATTCATACTCATAATTTATATAAAACAACATAATGGTCCACATAATGTCTTATATCATAATGATTAAACATAATATCTTTATAAGACTCTTTCTTGTTTAAAATTACATAAAATACGTACTACTACATTAAAACAAGAGACACATAATTGTATATCAGAAACACATAAAAGAGCTCAGAATGTCACACATCAATTATTATTAATACAACCAAGACCCATTCTTTGAACATGTTCCTTAAATTGTTTTGGTTGTAACCCTTTCGTCAAAGGGTCTGCAATCATAAGTTCTGTCCTGATGTGCATGATTGACACTCTTTGTTTATGAATCTCATCTTTCACAACAAGATACTTCAGATCTATGTGTTTGGCACTTTTAGAGTACTTGTCGTTCTTTGAGAAAAATACTGCTGCAGAGTTATCACAATAAATTTTCAGCGGCTTGCTAATGGTGTCGACAACCGCAAGTCCTGAAATAAAGTTCCGCAACCATAATGCATGAATTGTGGCTTCAAAACATGCCAAAAATTATGCCTCCATAGTGGATGAAGCAATGATAGTCTGTTTCGCACTTTTCCATGATATGGCACCTTGAGCAAACATAAACAGGTAACCAAAAGTCGATTTTCTAGTATCGATGCATCCAGCAAAATCTGAATCGCTATATCCAATCACCTTTGATTCATTGGATCTTCTATACATGAGATGTAATCTTTCGTGCCTTGTAAGTACCTCAAAACTTTCTTTGCAGCTTGCCAATGTTCCCTTCCTGGATTACTTTGATACCTCCCTAACATACCGACCGCAAAGCTGATATCCGGTCTAGTACAGGTTTGAGCATACATCAGGCTACCAACAACAGATGCATATGGAATTGATTCCATTTCCTTTCGTTCAACATCATTCTTAGGAAATTGCATGAGATTGAATTTATCACCTTTCTGTACAGGAACTATTCTAGGTGAACACTTACTCATTCCAAATCTCTCTAGAACCCTTTCGACATATCCTTTCTGAGACAATCCCAATATTCCTTGTGATTGATCACGGAATATTTCTATTCTAATCACATAGGATGCCTCTCCCATGTCTTTCATTTCAAAGTTCGTTGAGAGAAATTCCTTAGTCTCATGCAATATACTTAAATTATTTGCAGCAAGCAAGATGTCATCAACATAAAGGACCAGAAAAATAAACTTTCTCCCACTGATCTTTAGGTATATACAGTGATCAACCTTATTTTCCTTAAAACCAAAAGATGTAATAATGGTATTGAACTTAATATACCATTTCCGGGATTCTTCTTTAAGCCCATATATTGACTTCTTAAGTTTACACACCAATTGTTCTTTACCTTCTACAGAAAAACCCTCAGGTTGATCCATATAAATATCCTCATCAAGATCTCCATTCAGAAAGGTTGTTTTCACATCCATTTGATGCAAATCCAAATCATAATGAGCTACTAATGCCATTATTATTCTTAGTGAGTCCTTTTTCGAAACAGGAGAAAATGTCTACTTGTAATCAACACCATCTTTCTAAGTGTAACCCTTAGCAACAAGTCTAGCTTTATACCGTTCGATATTACCACTAGAGTCGTGTTTGGTTTTAAAAACCCATTTGCATCCGACTCTTTTACAGCCATGTGGTAACTCAACGAGATCCCAAAATTCATTATGTTGCATGGATTTCATTTCTTCTTTCATGGCATTAATCCATTCCTTTGACTCTTTACTTTCTACAGCATGTGAAAACGAAACTGGATCCTTATTGATTCCAATATCATAATCTGATTCTTGCATATAAACCACATAATCATCAGAAATAGTTGACCTACGATTTCTTTGAGGTCTTCTTAATGCTACTTGTGGTGGTTCATGCATATCAGTATTATGTAAGTCATTTCCTTCAGGAAGTACTTCTTCATTTATATGTTGTTCATTATCATCATGCTGTTCTACAACAGCTGGAACAACATTTGGAGTAATAGTAGATGGAGGAACTATTCTGGGCAATGTAACATTTACCCTTGTTTCCTTTATTTCTACTATTTCTCTTATAGTACTCCCACTGACTTCACCGTTCTCAATGAATCTTGCATTACCAGTTTCTATAATTCTTGGACTATGATTAGGACAGTAAAACACATACCCTTTAGATTTCTCAGGGTAACCTAAAAAATACCCACTGATCGTTCGAGAATCTAATTTCTTTTCATGTGGATTATAAATTCTCGCTTCCGCTGGACAACCCCAAACATGCAGGTGTCTTAAGCTAGGTTTCTTGTTAGTCCATAACTCAAAAGGAGTCTTTTGAACAACTTTACTAGGAACCCTATTCAACAAATAATTAGCGGTTTTGAGAGCATATGACCACAAATTCTTAGGTAGTGTAGAATCTAACATCATACTCCTAATCATATCCATTAACGTCCTATTACGCCTTTCTGCTACACCATTTTGCTGTGGTGTACCTGGCATTGTGTATTGCGCACATATGCCATGACTTTCGAGGAATTTTGCAAATGGACCTGGACACTGGCCTGACTCATTATATTTACCATAATATTCACCACCTCTTTTAGACCTTATGATTTTCACCTTTTTATCTAATTGCCTCTCAACTTCCTTTACAAACGTCTCAAGGACATTCACAAATTGAGATTTTTCATGAAGCAAATAGACATAACCATAATGGGAAAAATCGTCAATGAAAGTGATGAAATACTTTTCTCCATTAAAGGCTGAAGTGTCCATAGGTCCGCAAATATCAGTGTGTATTATTTCAAGAAGCTGGCTGCTTCTAGTGGCTCCTTTCTTATTATCTTTGGTTTGTTTACCTTTAATACAATCCACACATAATTCTAGATCACTAAAGTCCAAATTTGACAAAATTTCATTACTTACTAATCTCATCATTCTTTCTTTGGATATATGACCTAGTCATTTATGCCACAAGAAAGCAGAATTTTCATTCAACCTGCTACGTTTACATCCAACATTATTTACTACATTCAACAAGGAATTCACATAAGTGTCATTCAGTTTCAATTTATATAAACCATCAATTAGAATACCAGAACCAACATTATCAGTATTCTTATATAAATCAAAACAACCAGATCCAATCACACATCTAAAACCAGAAATATCCAATTTAATTGTGGAAATAAGGTTTCTAGATAATGAAGGTACATAAAGGGTACTGTATAAGTCTAATACATATCCACTTTCTAGAATTAGACGATAAGTCCCAATGCCTTCAATTGAAGATTTCATTCCGTTTCCCATAAAGAGAAAACGATCTTCATTTGGATTTATGGTTCGGATCGTAAGAAATCCCTGCATATTGTTGGAAACATGAGTTGTAGCACTAGTATCAAGCCACCATGTATTAATAGGAACTTCAACTAAATTTGATTCAAAACATACGAAAGATAGATAACCTGCAAATCATAAATGAAATAACTATAAGCTCATGACCAACGCGATTCAGATGTAGACATAATGGTATAATATAGCACTCCTTTGGGTAGATACTATCTTATACTTAACATAATTAAATACCAAAACATAAGTAGGTAATAAATATATTCAATTAAATAGAACTGACATCTTTGGATGATCAATATTTATTTAATCAAAATATCTATCAAACCTCATCATGTCAACTAGTTATAGAACAAGACTTTCCTTTGGGTAAGTTCTTAGGTTCTATCATTAGTGACGCCAGTTCTTAATTGGTATTATTATAACTGGCAATTTCTATCAATAATCATTATGTCACTTATGCACTAAATGATTATTCCGATTTTGACCACTTTGGTGATTAACAAAATCATAAATCTCATGTGCATAAATGATTTGTAACACATACCTTATGCAAAACAACATTATGATTTTGACCACTTTGGTGATTAACAAAATCATAAATCTCATGTGCATAAATAATTTACATACCTTATGCAAAACAATCAGTCATAGAGCAATCACTTTTATGCCCAAATTTCAAACAATTATTTTGCACCAGTAAACTTTACCAAAACAGTAAATGATGCACGAAAAGACCCAATTGAAACCCCTTTATTTCATACTTCAAATATTCAGATCATGCATTTCTAAACACCCAATATTGGCGGCCTCAATCTGGTCCCATATGACCAAGCCCCCAAACACTGAATCCGCAATGCCGCGCACTCAATAAAATCTCAAGGCCCAATGGTCTACCGCATGTAATGTTTTCAATAAAATCTCCAGATTCAATGGCCCATCGGGAAACCCCACCGCGGCTTACTATTTATTGGCCAGCAAAGTACAAGTTTCTTCCATTATAGCGAGCCAAGAAATATATACTCATTATAATAAACCTTAAGTTGGTGGGAGTTCAGCATCATACATTTAATGAGAGGAACAGCTAACGCAAGTGGAGATGTGAATGTTTATGGAATTGGGTATCTGTGAAGCAAACGGAAATTTTAATTTCGTGGTCGGTTTTTTTAGTTGGATTTCAGAGGTCAGAGGATCGAATCCATTGGCTTTGCAGTTGTTTTATGAAATGCAAAGAGCAGGCGTCAAACCAAATCAGTTCACCTTGACCAGCGTAAAAATCTTGCTTTAATACATCTCCGCGCCATCAATTATACTTACTACTTGCAAATACTTGAAAATTAATGCATAAATATGACATCACGTGCATAATGGGAGAAACAAGTTCGAGTTTGCCAAAGGCGGACTGAAGGATCCCATTACAGGCGAAAGCCTAAAGGATGGCGTTTTGACACCGGCAGCGCAATTACATGGCTCGGATTTTGAAGGCAAGAATTGAGCTTGAAAATCGAAACGATGCTGAGCGAGTAAGGGCGCTTACGGATTTGATTAACATCATGAGTAAAGCTCAATTCCAATCATAGGAAATATTCAGTTATTGATTTGCTCTGATACCAAATGTAAAATATGCATTATGCATTAACAGCCCAATATTATCAATACCAAATATTTCACATTCAGAACTTAATATGATAGATGACATACCTTGATTAACAGCGGAAGATGTAATGGCTGCCATCTTCTTTCTTCTGACTCCTGACTGTTCCTCTTCCTCAGAATTCGGTTTCTCTCCTCTTGCCCTCACTTCCTTTATGTGCTTCTTGATGGAGAAGAAATGCAACTCTTGTGTGTGGGAGAGAGAGGACCCAATACTTTATATATTATTTAACTCTAATCTGGCACGTCCATCATATACCAATTCAACGCTTAAGATCTAATGCTTTAATGCTTTAATGCTTTAATGCTTTAAGATTAGATCGGGTCACATTAAGATTAGAAACTGCTTTAACGTTAAAAGCATTTGTTGTTTCCAATAGCAGATTTCTAACAAAGAGTGCAACGCCCTGCGGAAGAATCGAAGGCTAATCCGCTGAAAAAATAAGCTGATACAGGAGGCGGCGACAAATGTCTCCATTTGATGCTACCAGGAATGCCTATGGAGAAGGCGGAACTATCCCCTTTTCTACGAATACACATGATGCTTTTACAAGTACCCACAACGATGTGATGGGGCAAAGGAAGTTTGTAGATCTCCGAACCGCGTCCTTCTACAACCCAATATTCCACGTCATTTTTCACGTCCCAGTGGATCTGAATCAGAAACCCCACGGTGGAATGCAATGACCAATTTGGAACATTTACTTGGAGAGCATCACGGGAAGACAGCAGATAATTCCATTTTTAACAAACAACCCTCATTTTGCCGAGAACTCTCATGGGTGGCCTTGCTAAAATCATATACACCAACTCTTCGTTGAGCCTTTGCCAGATTCCTGGTTCCATTACTACAATACTTATTTTTCACCCAAAATTATCTTTCACCAGATAATCACTTTTTTTAAAAACCTTTGAGATATTTCTTCTCACTGTTTTAAGTTGTACTTTGCTATCTCTCTGCAGATACAGAGTTAACATGGATCTAGACTGATTTAATTCTCCCTTTAAATAAGTTCTATTCCACATGAATACTATGGGTAATATTGTGGGTTTCTATAAACATGGAGCATAAAACCCACCAATAACTTCACCAAGTCAAATTTACTTTAACTTCACCAAGTCAAATTTACTTTACGAACTCAACAAAAATTAATTTAAAAATAATAACTTAAAATTTTTATTTTAATATAGAATTATTTTTATTTTATTTTTAAAATGTTTACATTACATTAAAAAAAATATTTATATTTATTTTTATATATTTTGATAGACATTACATCTCTTGCATAAAGATAGGACCCATATTTTTTTACCATCAAGGTCCACTTATATAACCACCCATTAAAATATGTGTTGTTGTGGTTGCATAAAGATGGGACCCATATTTTTTTACCATTAAGGTGCACTTATATAACCACCCATTAAAAAATGTGTTGTTGTGGCTACATAGAAAAAGGTATCTTCATTAATTAATTAATATATTTTTGAAATTGTTTCTTTTAATATACATAAATTCTAAAAATAATTAATTTAATTTAGTTACATTTTAAGATAAGGTAAAACTAAACCTTTTAAATAGTTTAGAGACATGAATATTTTTATTTTTTATTTTTTATTTTTATATATTTTGATAGACATTACATCTCTTGCATAAAGATAGGACCCATATTTTTTTACCATCAAGGTCCACTTATATAACCACCCATTTAAAAATGTGTTGTTGTGGCTACATAGAAAAAGGTATCTTCATTAATTAATTAATATGTTTTTGAAATTGTTTCTTTTAATATACATAAATTCTAAAAATAATTAATTTAATTTCGTTACATTTTAAGATAAGGTAAAACTAAACCTTTTAAATAGTTTAGAGACATGAAGTTCCTTGATAATGTTATAGCTCGTTATTGTTGGGCGAAGGTTTACCTGGTTTACCATCCAGAAAAAAGTGGGAAAGTACTCCCATATTCCTTGAGTTCAAAGAAAGAAAGGAAGGTGAATCTAAACTTTATTTTTTTCTACTTGGAGTAATCCCTCTTTTAAATGTGAGAGGGTTTTCCACATATTCATGCTATCTCTTCCTCAATTATAATATATTATTTTATTATTTTTAATGATTTTGGTTTATTATTACTAATGAATTTTATTTTCAATTTATATTCGAAAATGTTTTTTAAGACAATTTTGTAATCAAGAGTCATTAAAAATTGAGAAGAATAAAAAATTTTAAGATTTATTTATTTATTTTTATATGATGTAATAGGAATGAATTAATATATGACATGAAGTAGGAAAAAAATAAAACACTAAATTAGATCTTAAGGAATTTGACCATTATATCATGGTTTAAAATGGAAATTAGCTCCTAGACAAAACTCAATTAGAGGAATTTAATATTATTTCTGCAACTAATATGCACTCTATAACCTAGTATGAGGAGAATTATCACATTGTAATATATAACTTTAAATTAAAAAATAATATTGAAAATAAATACTTACTTTAAAAATTGTAGGTTTTAACCCACATACAGAAATTATCTGCATACAAATTCTAAAAACACAAAAAATAAACAATGCGAGAGCATAACACATAAAACACATATACACAGAGATTTTCCCCTAGATCCCAAAACCGGGACTACCAACTTGATTTTTCATTATGTTCCTTTCAATGTTACAATACATATTTATACATGCCGAAGCATCCAATACCATGGACTGAAAACCATCGCGTCCAAAACTATCGACAAAAAACCATCGCGTCCAACACCATGGACCGAAAACCATAGGTAGGTTCACCCAGCCTAATATAGGGTCCAAAAAAAAAAAATTCCCGGGCGCTGCCCCGGACCCCTACCCACCTCCCTCAAACCCCCCAAACAAAGGGGGTGGGGTTCACTATGTAGGTTAGTCATGGAAAGAATATAACACAACCCAACATTCTCCCACTTGTTTTCTTTCCACAGGGAGCCACAAGAGAGTTTAGCCATTTTTCCAGCCCTGAAACACCCATTATTTCTCTACACCAGGAGAACTTCTCAGAGCTCACAAATTTATTCAATGCATCTGCAGTATTCTTCAAAGTGTCCACCTTTACCAGCAACACCTTTTCGTCTTCTATCATATCCCTCACAAAGTGATACTGAACATCAATGTTCTTTGTCTTTGAATGATAAGCAGGGTTCTTTGCCAAGAAAATTACACTTTGGCTATCATAGTCTATCCTTTTAGCTCCCTGTACTAACCCCATACTTGAACACAATCTCTGCAACCAAACTACTTCCTTTTTTGCATGAGTGGCTGCCATGTATTCTGTCTCTATAGTTGATAATGCCACTACAAATTGTTTCTTACTCATCCAACTGACTGCACCTCCAAATAGGTTAAACACATACCCACTTGTAGATCTTTTTTGATCCAGATCTCCAGCCCAGTCTGCATTAACAAAGCCACGAATATCAAACACTCTATGTAATCCTTGTCTTCCTTGGTAGCACAAACTATAATCACTAGTGCCATGCAAATACCTAAAAACCCGCTTCAATGTTGTCCAATGCTCCTTTCCTGGTTTTGACATAAACCTGCTCAATACTCCCATTGCATGTGCAATGTCTGGTCTAGTACAGACCATTGCATACATCAGGTTACCAACTGCACTTGCATATGAAACATGGGACATATCCTCTTCCTCTTCTTATGTCTTGAGACATTGTTCAATAGATAACTTTACACCTACAGGAATAAGAACCCTCACTGTTTATTATCCTGCATATTAAAACTCTACGATATTGTCTCGACATACTTCCTCTGGTTTAACCAGAGCTTTCTCTTTGCCCGATCTCTTTCAATTTCCATGCCCAAAATATAGTTTGCAGCACCAAGATCTCTCATGTCAAATTTGGAGGAAAATTGGTTTTGCTGGAAATAATACTGAGAGGGGGGGTGAATCAGTATTATCAAGCCAAATATTTCCTTTTTAAATTCTAGATGATATACGCTACTTCAGTTAATACAACTCGCGTATATACGCAACTAAAGATAAAGAAACCCGCGTATATAAATCAGACTTATAATTTGAATTATCTTTCAGATGTCAGTTATTAATCTGTGATTCAGATGCACATAAACAGTATCAGAAATAGTGAAACAGAGCAGAAGACAGTCACACACAAGAACACAAGATATAAGGAGGAAACCCAATGTGGGTGAAAACCCCCTGCTGCAATTCGTCTCTATCTTCCTTTTAATTAGAAACTTTGCAATGTCTTGTACTGGAGCAGACTTTACCAGTACGCAGGCTGCAACCTGCAGAGAGCTACAACTCTCTCTCTCATTTTCCAGCTTCCCTAGAAAGGAGCTTCAACCCCCTTAGTCCTTGTACTAGCTTGAGATACTAGTACGCAGGCTCCTACCTGTAGAAGGCTGCAACCTTCTCTTTGCTTTCAGGGACCTCGTTTCATTAATTTTCAGACTGGATCCACATCAATCAAACATCAAGAATTTCTGCATAACCCAAACTCCTTTTCACCAATCAAAAGCTGAAACACCTAAGCACTCCTCTGACCACTGAACCCAGAACACAGTAACTATAATCAAACACCAATTCTGAACCTAGAACACTGCAGCAATAAAACAGAAGCAGCTAGAACATAAATCAAGACATATACGCTACTTCACTGTTCATCAACCTGCGAGTATACGCTTCTGTACCACAACCAACCTGCGTATACGCGTCTTTCATTCACAGAAAACGCGTATATACGCACCTTCAATTCACTGAACCTGCGTACAGATCTATAAAGGATAATTTATTCTTTTAAGCATTCAGACATTAGTTAGCCCAGATTTATAGATCAAGAGTGTGCCACATATAACAGATCAAAATCATACAGAGATACCAATGTTCAAGCCTTGAGATTTAGATCCATTAATAGTCCTTATCCTTCTTGCGCTCAGGTTCCACCTTCATTCAAATCTAGATCTGCACCATAACCCAATCACCCGTATTCCAAATCTATCACAATATCAGATATTCAAGAATTCAGATAATGCCTTGCCACATGATCTACTTCCTCTTTTACAGTTTTAGGCCTTCCTCAATACCACGGTCCAAAAACATAATAAACCAATGCCAAGGGCCAAAAACCTGGGTTCAACTCTTCTGCCGAGATACCATGGTCAACAACCAAAGGTTCAAATTCCAAGGACTAACAACCACGGACCAAAAATAAGTTTCCCATCATGTACGTGCTTTTATGTGCATAAAAGTGCGTGTATCGCATACGCGACTTCAGAACGTATAAACCGCGTGTATACGCGTCTTCGGCAAGATGTACCTGCGTATACAAGATTTCCTTCATTCTGAGCACTTGAAATGATATCTGTCACCAAAATGAGTTGCCATCAAGGACAAAACCTGTACCATAGCGCCACATCTGTGCCAAAATGCCAACAATCTCCCCCTTTGGACTTGATGGCAACCCCAAGATCCTCAAAGTCATTCTCCCCCTTTGTCATCAAGGGCAAAGGGCTGTGCTCCCCCTGAGTACATGCTGATATCTCTGCTCTGCTGTGCTGAACATGCTCCCCCTGACTGTAGGCAAGATCTGCAAAAAGATGTTCTTCAAGAAGAACCATGGCTTATACATCATAAAAGACCTTCCTATCCAAAAAGACTTGATACGTACAACCATCACCCAACCAAGTGGGGATACATCAGAAATTTACATATGAGAACAGATCACAACAATCATCCCAGGCATAGTGGGGAAACCAAAATAGGCTGTTACATGACCTTGATAAGAAAATATACATGAATAGAGATGAAATATCAAGACTTATGACCAATAACTACTATCAGCAGCATCTGACAATCACTGTACATATCAGCAATCATGTTCACCTTCTAGTCTTATTTCTGCAGCTGATCCACTTGAGCCAAAAACAACTTGAGTACTAGACCCAAGAGCTTCTAAGGTAATGCCAACAATGCATTAATAGAAAATTATCTGCTCCCCCTGAATCTGTGCCTGATGGTCTCTGACAGACCCATCTCAGACTCTCTTCAACCAAATTCTACCCTTGCCGATTTTCTTCAGAACTCCATATACGCGACTGCACCTGAATAAAACGGCGTATGTACGCAGATACCCCTCATCCAACTCACGTACAACAACTTTTCTTGGAACAGACAAGCTTCAACAGCAGGATGAAGCATCAACGACTCCCAGCTTCTGTTTGAGATATTCAAACGTTTCCCTGGGCAGTGGTTTAGTGAGTATATCAGCAACTTGTTCCTTAGAAGGAACATACTCCAATTTGACCTTTTGTTCCAATACTTGTTCTCGGAGAAAGTGATACTTGATCGGTATGTGCTTGGTTTTTGAATGCATGACTGGGTTCTTTGAAATGCTTATTGCACTTGTATTATCACATAAGATAGAGACAGGTGGATTACAAGTGATTTGAAAGTCCTGCAAGGTTTGCATCATCCAAAGGGGTTGTGTGCAACAGGATGCAACAACCACATATTCTGCTTCAGCTGTAGATAAAGCAATCGAACTTTGTTTCTTGCTGAACCAAGATACTAATTTGGAACCCATAAAGAATGCACCGCCACTTGTGCTCTTCCTGTCATCCACGCTTCCGGCCCAATCTGCATCTGTGTAAGCATGAAGAGTGAGATCTGTATCTCTAGGATACCATAGGCCATAGTTTTGAGTTCCTTGAAGGTACTCGAAGATTCTTTTGACTGCCTGAAGATGAGTTTCTTTTGGGTTGGCTTGAAACCTTCCAACTATTTCCACTGCATGCATAATATCTGGTCGTGTACCTGTCAAATAAAGCAAGCTCCCAATCATGGATCTATAGGTTGGTTGATGCACTGCTGCTGATTCATCATTTTCACTAAGGCTACTTCCCGTAACCATGGGGGTACATACTGGTTTCGAATCTTCCATGCCATACTTCTTCAAGATCTGCTTGAGGTACTTGGTTTGAGACAAGAAAATACCGCCTTCATTTTGTTGGATTTGCAATCCAAGAAAATATGTCAATTCTCCAAGTAATGACATTTCGAATTCTTTCTACATCACCAAGGCAAAGCTTTGACTCATAGCTTCTTCATTGCTTCCAAAGATAATATCATCTACATACACAACAAGTATTAGCAATTTGTTATTTTCAATTCTTATATATAGATTGCTATCTGCTGATCCTTTTGAAAATCCTTGTTGATGAAGGTATTTGTCCAACCGATAGTACCAAGCCCTTGGAGCTTGTTTAAGCCCATAGAGAGCCTTTTTAAGTTTGCATACAAGATTTGGATCATTTCCAAGGATAAAGCCATCTGGTTGCTCAATGTACACTTCTTCTTCTAAGTCTCCATTCAAAAAGGTTGACTTTACGTCCATTTGAAATACTTTGAATTTTTGAAAGCTAGAGAGGGAAAGGAACATTCTGATGGCCTCAAGTCTAGGAACAGGAGCAAAAGTTTCTTCAAAGTCTATTCCTTCCTGTTGAGCATACCCTTTGCAAACGAGCCTGGCCTTGTTTCTAATAACTTCCCCATTTTCATTCAACTTGTTCTTGAAGATCCATTTTGTTCCTATGACATTCTTTTATTTTGGTCTAGGAACCAACTCCCAAGTTTTGTTCTTTTCGATCTGCTCAAGCTCTTCATCCATTGCCTTAACCCAACACTCATCCTTGCATGCTTCTTTTTACATTTTTCGGTTCAGTGGAAGAGAGCAATGCCAAATAGCTTGAAGCTTTTGCTATTGTTCTTCTGGTTTGTATACCTGCCTCTTTCTGCCCCAAAATTTGAGATTCTGGATGATTCTTCTGAACATATCTGGATGGAGTCTTCTCTTCTACCCTTATCTATTCCTCTGGTGCCTCTTGGGGTTCTTCTTCATCGTCTGCCTGATTTGGAGAGTAGTCTTCATCCTCATCGATATTTTCATGATTTACTTGCCTGGGGATGTATCCTTTTTCATCAACCACTACATCAATACTGTCAACAATACTTCCAAGTATTTTATTGTAACACTTATATGCTTTGCTGTAGGGAGAATAACCAAGAAGAATGCCTTCATCTGCTCTAGGTTCAAGTTTGCCAAGCTGCTCATCAGTGTTATTAATATAGCATTTTCTCCCAAAAATTTTGAAATGCTTTACCGAAGGAGTCTCACCATACCATAGCTCAGGAGGAGTTTCAGTGTTGTTCACTCGGATATTTGTTTTGTTGAGAATAACAACCGCAGCATATGCAGCTTCACCCCAGAAGGTTGCGGGAGTTCCGGATTCATCAAGCATAGCACGAGCCATTTGTTGGACTGTTCTGTTCATCCTTTCTACAACTCCATTTTGCTGAGGAGTTCTAGCTGTGGAGAATTCACTTCTTATCCCATGTTCTTCACAAAAATCAAAAAATTCATTTGAGGTAAACTCCCCACCTCTGTCGGACCTGAGGCACTTAATTTTGTAACCTGATTCATTTTCAACCAAGGCTTTGAAGGATTTGAATTTTTCGAATGCTTCATCTTTGAGCTAGAAAAAAAGAGGACATTGAGCAAGAAAAGAGAAAATTACAACAGGGAGTTGTATCTTTTCAGTTTGCTAGAGAATAATGAAGGACTAATTGTTTCTTTGTAAACCACATATATCTATGTCTCTTTTGTTTTATGTATTTTCTGTATTTATATTTTGCAATATATTTTATGTGCTTCATGGTTATGTAATATATAATTTTCAAATAAAAATAATGAAAAAACTAGTACCATTCATTCATTTCTGATATGCCATTTTTAACAACCCATAATTTTCTAGTAAATAGAAATACTTACGAAAATATATTCATAAAACAAAAGCTTCTATTAAATCCGTATTAATTAGAAATCTACAACCAGAAATAAAAAAATAACCGTCTAAGCATTCTTCAATAATGGAATGGATCATCATTATACAGATCATGATTAAGACCACCATAAGTTGTTAGATTCGAAAGATGGCTTTTCTATAGAACACGGTCGTTGAGAGGTGCGAAGCCCTGGTAATTTGATTCCCCCGCTTATCAATTTCCCCTTCCAGTTATATATCCATATATTCATTTCCCAATCCCCATCCATTACCAAGATCAACCCGCTGCTGTTGACTGTTACACGATAGAATGGTGCACTACACCTGGGTATTTCCAAATGGCATGTTTGTATAACACACCATACTTGTGCTTCATTCAACTTCCACATGCGAATAGAGCCAAGCCCCTTCTGCTCCAATACCATCACTTGCCCATAGTATTCACATAAACTTTCACTGCTAATTATTCCACATCCCTGCGGCAACGGGATTGTTGTCCAAACTCCGTTAGCAATATTGAATGCTGCCAGGAAATTCCTGGAATTGGAATTGGTAGAGAAACACCTCCAGTAAAACTTGCCTGTACAATAAAGACCCTTTCCGATAGGTTCAATATTATTGGGGACCGTCATGGAAACATGAGTCCACGCACTCGACTCTGAATCATAAATACACATCTCTATTTCTCTGGTGTTTGGTTGTCCCCTAACAGAATAATCACGACCTAGCAGAAGAGTGCAACGCCCGGCGGAAGAATCGAAGGCTAATCCGCTGAAAAAATAAGCTGATATAGGAGGCGGCGGCAAATGTCTCCAGTTGCTGCTACCAGGAATGCCTATGGAGAAGGCAGAACTATCCCCTTTTCTACGAATACACATGATGCTTTTACAAGTACCCACAACGATGTGATGGGGCAAAGGAAGTTTGTAGATCTCCGAACCGCGTCCTTCTACAACCGAATATTCAACGTCATTTTTCACGTCCCAATGGATCTGAATCAGAAACCCCACGGTGGAATGCAATGACCAATTTGGAACATTTACTTGGAGAGCATCACGGGAACACAGCAGATAATTCCATTTTTTACAAACAGCTCTCATTTTGCCGAGAACTCTCATAGGTAGCCTTGCTAAAATCATATACACCAACTCTTCGTTGAGCCTTTGCCAGATTTCTGGTTCCATTACTACACTATTTATTTTTTACCGGAAATTACTTTTGAAATGGCCATCACTCTTTTTTAAAATCCTAGACCCTTTCTCTCACTGTGTAAGATCTAGCTTGTTATCTCTCTGCGCTTAATAGATACAGAGTTAAGATGGATCTAGACTGATTTAATTTTCCCTTTATTCCACATGAATCCTTTGGGTAATACCGTGGGTTTTTATAAACATGGAGCATAAAAGACACCAATAACTTCACCAAGTCAAATTTACTTTACTAACCCAACAAAAATTAATTTAAAAATAATAACATAAAATTTTTAGTTTAATATAGAATTATTTTTATTTTATTTTTAAAATGTTTACATTACATTAAAAAAAACATATATTTATTTTTATTTTTATATATTTTGTTAGACATTACATCTCTGACATAAAGATAGGACCCATATTTTTTTACCATCAAGGTCCACTTATATAACCACCCATTAAAAAATGGGTTGTTGTGGGTACATAGAAAAAGGTATCTTCTTTAATTAATTAATATATTTTTGAAATTGTTTCTTTTAATATACAGAAATTCTAAAAATAATTAATTTAATTTCGTTACATTTTAAGATAAGGTAAAACTAAACTTTTTAAATAGTTTAGAAACATGAATATTTATTTTTATTTTTATATATTTTGATAGACATTACATCTCTTGCATAAAGATAGGACCCATTTTTTTTACCATCAAAGTCTATTGATATAACCACCCATTTAAAAATGTGTTGTTGTGGCTACATAGAAAAAGGTATCTTCATTAATTAATTAATATATTTTGAAATTGTTTCTTTTATATACATAAATTCTAAAAATAATTAATTTAATTTCGTTATACTTTAAGATAAGGTAAAACTAAACCTTTTAAATAGTTTAGAGACATGAAGTTCCTTGATAATGTTATAGCTCGTTATTGTTGGGCGAAGATTTACCTAGTTTACCATCCAGGAAAAAAGGGGGAAAGTAATCCCATATTCCTTGAGTTCAAAGAAAGAAAGGAAGGTGAATCTAAAATTTATTTTTTCTACTTGGAGTAATCCCTCTTTCAATTGTGAGAGGGCTTTCCACATATTCATGTTATCTCTTCCTCAATTATAATATATTATCTTATTATTTTTAATGATTTTGGTTTATTATTATTAATGAATTTTATTTTCAATTTATATTTGAAAATTATTGCATAAAAAGTAACCCGATGTTTTTTAAGCTAATTTTGTAATAAAGAGCCATTAAAAATTGAAAAGAATAAAAAATTTTAAGATGTACTATTTTTTTATGATGTAATACGAAGGAATTAATATATGACATGAAGTAGGAAAAAAATAAAACACTAAATTAGATCTTAAGGAATTTGACCATTATTTTATTGTTTAAAATGGACTTTAGCTCTTAGACAAAACTGAATTAGAGGAATTTAATATTATTTCTGCAACTAATGTGCACTCTATAACTTAGTATGAGGAGACTTATCACATTGTAATAGATAACTTTAAATTAAAAAATAATATTGAAAATAAATACTTACTTTAAAAATTGTAGGTTTTAACCGACGTACAAAAATTATCTGCATACAAATTCTAAAAACACAGAAAATAAACAATGCGAGAGCATAACACATAAAACACATATACACAGAGATTTTCCTTGGATCCCAAAATCGGGACTACCAACTTGATTTTTCATTATGTTCCTTTCAATGTTACAATACATATTTATACATGCCGAAGCATCCAATACCATGGACCAAAAATCATCA
The DNA here is from genome assembly GCA_031772625.1 of Pinus tabuliformis. Classification (NCBI taxonomy): domain Eukaryota; kingdom Viridiplantae; phylum Streptophyta; class Pinopsida; order Pinales; family Pinaceae; genus Pinus; species Pinus tabuliformis. Next base: position 1,267,003,923 of record CM062807.1, on the reverse strand, counting down.
CGTCCAAAACCATGGACCGAAAATGATCGCGTCCAAAACCATGGACCGAAAATCATCACGTCCAAAACCATGGACCGAAAATGATCGCATCCAAAACCATGGACCGAAAATCATCACGTCCAAAACCATGGACCGAAAATGATCGCGTCCAAAACCATGGACCGAAAGCCATAGGTACGTTCACCCAACCTAATATAGGGTCCAAAAAAAAAAATCCTGGGGCGCTGCCCCGGACCCCATAGAGGGGGGCTACCTGCCTCCCTCAAACCCCCCAAATTGCCGCTCCCCTGCTGCGCAATCGGTGCAACGAAGGGGGTGTGGGGTTCACTATGTAGGTTAGTCATGGAAAGAATATAACACAGACCAACATTCTCCCACTTGTTGTTTTCTTTCCACAGGGAGCCACAAGAGAGTCTAGTCATTTTTCCAGCCCTAAAACACCCATTGTTTCTCTACACTAGGATAACTTCTTAGAGCTCACAAATTTAGTTAATGCATCTGCAGTATTCTTCGAAGTGTCCACCTTTACCAGCAACACCTTTTTGTCTTCTATCATATCCCTCACAAAGTGATACTGAACATCAATGTGCTTTGTCTTTGAATGATAAGCAGGGTTCTTTGCCAAGAAAATTGCACATTGGCTATAATAGTCTATCCTTCTAGCTCCCTGTACTAACCCCATACTTGAACACAATCTTTGCAACCAAACTACTTCCTTGTTTGCATGAGTGGCTACCATATATTCTGTCTCTATAGTTAATAGTGTCACTACAGATTGTTTCTTACTCATCCAATTCACTGCACCTCTAAATAGGTTAAACACATACCCACTTGTAGATCTTCTTTGATCCAAATCTCCAGCCCAGTCTGCATCAACAAAGCCACGAATATCAAACACTCTCTGTAATCCTTGTATTCCTTGGTAGCACAAACTATAATCACTAGTGCCATGCAAATACCTGAAAACCCACTTCACTGTTGTCCAATGCTCCTTTCCTGGTTTTGACATAAACCTACTCAATACTCCCATTGCATGTGAAATGTCTGGTCTAGTATAGACCGTTGCATACATTAGGCTACCGACTACACTTGCATATGGAACACGGGACATATCCTCTTCCTCTTCTTATGTCTTGGGACATTGTTCAACAGATAAATTTACACCTACAGGAATACGAACCTTCACCGGTTTATTATCCTGCATATTAAACCTCTACAATATTGTCTCGACATACTTCCTCTGGTTTAACCAAAGCTTTCTATTTGCCCGATCTCTTTCAATTTCCATGCCCAAAATATAGTTTGTAGCACGAAGATCTCTCATGTCAAATTTGGAGGACAATTGGGTCTTCAAATTTTGGATAATTTCTTTATCATTTACAACCAATAACATATCATCCACATACAAGACCAGATAAATAACACGGTCACCAATTAATTTAAAATACACACAGTGATCTGCTTTGCTTCTGGTGAGGCCAATTCCCCATATAAATATATCAAATTTCTGATACCACATCCTTGGGGACTGCTTTAACCCATATAGAGACTTCTTTAACTTCATACCAGTTCTTTCTTACCCTTCACAGCAAAGCCTTCAGGTTGCTTCATGTAGATCTCCTCTTCTAGATCCCCCTGAAGAAATGTTGTCTTCACATACATCTGTTCTACCTCAAAATCAAAAGCAACAACAACAGATAAAAGTAATCTAATAGAAGTTACCTTTGCAACAGGAGAAAAAATATCACCAAAATCAATTCCCGACACCTGGGAATAACCTTTTGCTACCAACCGAGCTTCGTATTTCTCCACCTTTCCTTCTACATTTGTCTTCTTCTTTAACACCCATTTGCTGCCAATGGGCTTCCTTCTAGCCGGCAACTCCACCAGATCCCAAGCCTCATTTTTGTACAAAGATGCCATTTCATCAACCATGGCCTCTTTCCAGAGTTTTCCATCCTCTAAATGTACTTTTTCCTTCACAGTTCTGGTATCATCAGTAATAGATAAAGCAAAATTTGAACAGAAAGTAGATGGACTATACCTTTCTAGCTGCATTCTTTCTCGAACTGATCTTCTCATAGCTGGAGTTTGTGGCTCTTCATCTTCTGATTCCTCCTCCACTGTAGAGTTTGATTCTTCCTCCTTTAGCTCAAACTCTATCTTCTCAGGTTCCTTTGGATGGAATTCATGTTTAATAACATCTTTCATCTCTCTAAACACCACATCTCATCTGTACACAACCTTCCTTGTTGTTGGGTTCCAAAGATTATAACCCTTTAAACCATCCTTATAGCCAATAAAGATGCACCTTTGAGATTTACTATCCAACTTGGTTCGTTTCTCCTTTGGAACATGTACATATGCATCACATTCAAATACCCTCAGATGTGAAAGAGAGGGTTTCTTAACGGTCCATATCTCTCATGGAGTCTTATCCTCCAACGCTGATGAAGGTGATCTGTTGACTAGGTAACACGTTGTCTCCACCGCCTCTGCCCAGAATTCTTGTCCTAACCTGACACCACTGAGCATGCTTCTTCCTCTTTCCATCAACGACTTGTTCATTCTTTCTACAACTCCATTTTGCTGAGGTGTATATGGAGTAGTCTTCCGTTGTTCTATACCACACATCTTACAGAATTCTTCAAATTCCTTACTGCAAAACTCTCCACAGTTATCTGTCCTCAACACCTTTATCTTCTTCTCTGTCTGGTTTTCCACCAGAGCCTTAAATTCTTTAAACTTGTCAAAGACTTCAGATTTCTTTTTAAGGAAATATATCCATGTGTTCCTTGAGAAGTCATCTATAAATGATACATAGTACACAGACTTACCCAGTGATGGAACCTTCACAGTTACAAACACATCACTGTACCAGAGGGGAAACTCACAAGATTCTGCTTCCTGTATACATAATTTTCACATAAATCAAAATCCAGAGAGCTATTACTGATACCTTCTACCATACCTTTACCATGAAGCATTCGAAGGCCCTTCTCTCCAATATGTCCAAGCCTTTGATTCCATAGCATGGTCATCTCTCCAGAGACCACGAGATTTTCTACTCCACTTTTAGGAACCACAGAACTGTTGCACCCATCAACAATAGTGCTACCTTGCAGCTTGTATAGAGTTTTAATCCGAACTCCCCGCATCAATACCAGTGCTTCCCAAACCATCTTGCAGGTATATTTCTCGAATAGTGTCTTTACGCCTGCATCATCCAGCTTTCTTACAGAAATGAGATTTCTAGCCAATGCAAGAATATGTAGAACACTCGGAAGTGTTCTAACCCTTCCACCTTGCAAATTCAACTTTATTTTTCCGCGACCAACGATTCTAACCTTCCTATCATCCCCTAAGAAGACATCACCACCATCGTATTTTTCATACTCGCAAAACCACTCTCTATGGGGAGTGAAGTTCAAGGACGCACCTGAGTCAATCAAGCATGCTTCATGATCTACATGTGTACTTGAAGAAGCCAAGTACACATCCCCACCTTCATCTGAGGTGGTTTTCGCCTCTGTAGAAGGAGCATATCCAGATCCCTTTCCTTTAGCAAGAGCTTTAGATTTACAGTCCCTTTTGAAGTGCCCTTCCTTTCCGCATTTCCAACACACCACCTTTACGGGTTTTCCTGGAGATTTAGATCTCCCTATATATTTAGATCTCCCACTCGATGACTTGTTTTTGTTTCTGTTCTGGGACCTTCCTCATACAGACAAGGCATCACCATTCTGGCTCTCCATATTTTTCTGTCTCATGTCCTCCATCAGCAAGGATGAGACTATTTCACCAAACTGCAAGGCAGTTGCATTACTACCTATTGCAATAAACATACTATCCCACGAATCTGGTAGAGAACACAACAAACTGATGCACTTATCTTCATCTGAAATTTTAATATCAATATATGCTAACTAACTTAACACAGTATTAAATGCATTTAGATGCTCTTTCACCAAGTCTCCATCTTTCATCCTTAGGTTATACAGTTTTTTCCGCAGGAACAATTTATACACCAGAGACTTAGATTGGTACAAAGTCCCTAACTTGTCCCATAAAGCCTTCATCGTAGTCCCCTGATACATTCAACAATACTGGATCTGAGACACACAATCATATTGTGTTCTTTGCCTTCCGATCCAACTTCTTCCATTCTTCATCAGACACTCTCGTTGGTTTAGTACCCGAATCTACCGCGATCCACTAATCATTATCCACTAACAGATCCTCCATCTTGATTTTCCACAACTCAAAACTCTGACCATTAAATTTATCGATCTCTATCTTTCCACTGCTCGTCATCTTCTTCACCACCAAAATCGATCTCCCAGATCTCCCACTGAACAGGGTCTACCACAGGCCCGAGCGAAACCCCTTAACAACAAAGGTGTCCCCTTGAAGCCAAAACAGCTCTGATACCAAATGTAGGTTTTAACCCTGTAAAAAAATTACCTGCATATGAATTCTAAAAACACATAAAATAAATGATGTGAGAGAATAACACATAAAACACATATACACAAAGATTTTCTCCTGGATCCCAAAACCAGGACTACCAGCTTGATTTTTCATTATGTTCCTTTCAATGTTACAATACATATTTATACATGCTGAAGCATCCAATACCACGGATCGAAAACCATCATGTCCAAAACCATGGACCAAAAACCATATGTAGGTTAGCCCAACCTAATATAGGGTCCAAATTTATATTTCCTGGGGCGCTGCCTCGGACCCCGTAGAGGGGGCTACCCGCCCCCCTCAAACCCCCCGGATAAGGGGGGTTGCTGCCCCCCTTGTGACTACCCTGCTACACGATTGGTGCAACGAAGGGGGGGCTCTGCCCCCCCTCTAACCCCCTGGTTCAATACGTAGGTTAGTCACGGAAAGAATATAACACAACCCAACAAAAATTACAAAATACAAATCTATTTTAAATTTAAAGGAAAGAAAACACAAATCAAATTTGAAGCAAATATAGATTTATGTTTTTTAGTAAAAAAAAACAAGTTTTGATTATGAGTTGGTTGCTTAGTTGGTTTATAGTAAGAAATACAAATAATTGAGTATATAATTATAGTTTGTATCTGTTATATGATAATATGATAATAACACATATTTTCTTTTAATTAGGATTTAGTTACTCTTCTTTTTAGGGAAAATTATATTTGTTTCAAAAATGGAAATTATAAGATAAATTAAAAGCAAGTCTGTCTAACCAAATACAAAAGTTAGTTGGCCTCAATAATATGAGAGGTAACTAAGTATTAGGAGATACAAAACTTAGCATAAAAAATGAAAATTTGGTCTAAGTGGGAATGTAGAAAATCATTAGTTAAAAAAGAACCGTATAACATACAGATACTAAAATATAGGTAGAAGGGTCTGAGTTTGGAACAATGACCTAGTTGGGTTATTTAGTATCTTTGGAGGTTCCTTCTGCCAAGGGGGGGTGGTGGATGCCAAGACGTTTTCTGATTCGCTCCATCCTTCAATCTAAGTTCCTCAAAAGTCGGTGCAAATGCTCAAGGCAATGGAGAATATCTACGTAATTCTGGTGATGGTCTAAGAGGTAGCGCATCGGAGTAGAAATTTCATATGCCAGTTGGGATAAACTAATTGCATATATTGATTAAAAGCACCTCACACATTCCCTATATCTAGAATCCAATTTTCCCATTTAGGAAGAGCCTTCATGTACGAGCGGCATAATCTATGAGAGGAAGCTTCCCCCTTAGCATGGGTAAGCTTTACCTAAATGGGTCTTGGCATGAGGCTACAAAAGAAAAATGAAATATACTCCAATTGGTAATGCATACACATACTCCCCCTATGGGCCCTCTCCTTGTAGTAGGAAAACCCCCTCATAATGTGCGCATACCAACGAGCCATGGAAGAAATGATAGGGTATTGGTAAAGCTCAAATAAAGACTAGAACATACTCAAGGATGCAGGGCATTGGTAGGAATTCCATGTAAGTCAACCACCTTTCATAGAACCCATTCAGCCAAAATGACCTCCACAAAGATACACAGGTTGCAACAAGACAACAAAAGGGGGAGGATAGAAAACAAAACTAGACCAAAATTAGACTAGAATACAGCAAAATGGGAACTTGCATCTTGCCATCTTAGAAGGTGGAGTAGGCAGTGAAAGGAGGAAATTTAAAGGAGGATGGAGAGTTCGCATTATGAAGGAGCATGGGAGCCCAAGCATAGGAGAAGGCATGGTGGATCAAGAAGGAAGGAAAAAGAAGATGAGAAATAGGGGGTGAAATCCCAAAGAAATATGATTGAAATACGGGAGGAAGAAATAAAAAGTGAAGATCTTGACCGTCATTTCCAATGATTATTTGACTAACCTGTAATATAAAAGATGACATAGGATAATATCAATGTCTCATGGAAAACTATTATTACCAGTTTTAAAGCATTCTCATAGAACCAAGAGGAAACCAACTCTTTTGGATTGTCACACTTCGATATTAACAAATACCTTTTTTTTCCAACCTCATTAGGGTCTACTAATAGATGGTTCCATGTCAATCCCATCACATTCCATATAGGCTTTATAATTCAATGCATCTATGTGGTAATTTCCACTGCAAAAAAACTCAAAATGCAGATGTGGGCTTTGATCCATGGGAAAATTTTGTTCCCACATTAGAGACACTTGACTGAACACATGAATAATGCATACACGTGATGGTGAACAACTAAATAATAATTCCTTTACCTCTATGTTATTACGAGCTAAAACGATGACCCACCTATCATAGTTTAGTCCCATTAATTATTCATGGGTGTGTTTTGTGACGTATCCCATCTCTATTGGCCAGGTGGGAAAGTGACAACCTACCCCACCTTTCCTCTTTTTCTCAATCACCACTCTATCTTCAACTGGAAAGTCTTTTTGAATCAACTTCCAACAAATGGTCTTAAGAGGGGAGTTCAACAAAAGGTTCCAAGTGGATGACACAAGGGGAGAGTAATCTAAGAAACCATAATAAGAGATCAAGTACGTTATTTTATTACCATACCACCAAACATGTGTTGGAGTAAGATTTTAAATGAGGGTAATGAGAGAGGAGACCTGACAAAGGAGAGATTCCATCTGCCAAGTTGATGAAACCTTATGTATATTGGTGTCATCTTGAAGTTTTCAAAGCATATTTATGATAATTTGAGAATCGTCTTCTACCAAGAGCTTGGTGATACCTTCAAAATGGGAAATATCTAATCCCATGTGGTGACCCATATGTTCAATGATGTTGTTTCTATTTATTTCAAGTAATCTAGAGGATATGTAGAAGGGAATGTGTGCCGAATCTTAAATACTTCCACTATAATTTGTTGGACCAAGATTACCTTTTAATGTCCCATAAAAATTCAATTTTCAAAATGAAGGCAGAGGTGAAGCCAATTCAAAGGGCTAGAGATGAGGCAAGGATGGAGGGTGAGAGGATGGTAGAGTGGGAGGGAAGGGGAACATAACATGATGAAGAATCACCTCATGTCCATAAACATACTAGTTCATTGGATACAAGGTAAGAGTAATAATCGATTCCTTGATATGGTAAAGAATATAGATCCAAATGGAGGCTTAGGGGATCAATCTCTTGACATGAAAACCTATTTTGGAGTGAAAAGAGATTTGATACCTTTCATCTCTTGGTAAATCCAGAGTTAAGATGGATATAGGATGGTATAAAATGGATCCATTTTGAATTTTCGAATTTGTAAATGGAAAGTGAAATTGAGTGATGTTTTACTTGGGTGTGTTGAGGCCTCAACACCTCCCCTTAGCTTTCTCAAAAATTATGAGGCCCCTTTATATGAATTTTTATTTTATATTTGTTTAGATTATTTTTCTTTGAGTGATTTTAGTTTTCCTTGACTATTTTTAGCTTTTCCTGGTCATTGTCTCAACTTCTCTAACATCTTTTTAATGGTTGGAATTTGGTTTCATTTTTACTCATAGTTTGAAACTTATGATTGTTTGAAGTCTTGGAATACTTCAACCATATTGGCGACTTGACACAATGAACTCCTTCTTTTGAGTTGTCTAGTATTAATCTGACTTGGTCTCTTCATGACATTCCCATAATCCATGTCCACTTGAAAAAATGTAAATATATCTATATACGCTAATATAAAATTAACTTTAAATTAACAAATAATTGATTTTTACATATAAATATTAATAAGGCTTTGTTAATAATAAATTGTGTTATTTAATTAACTTATAAAAACATTTGTATGTAAATACAAATTATAATTATATTATACATTATAATTATAAATTATTATTTTTAAATATATTATAAATAATTACATATAATAATAACCCTCTCCCATATCCACCATATATAACAAACACATCATATATAATACTAACATAATAAAAATTAATAAAACAAGACAATCACCATATGTTATAGTCAACATTAGGACTTATAAACATGCTATGAACCATCACAAAAAATCATAAATCATCAATAACACATGGGGGAGTCCATAAAAAAGTATTTTTATATATAAATAAAGACCATTCAACATAGTTTCATCCTACACGCAATTAAGACCCCATTGAATTTCTTCTCGGGATCTCTAGCCCTAACCAAACAAGGAATTAGATAACATCCAAAAAAGGCTAAGGTTTGAGGTTCCAACAGAGGCCAAGACGAAGAGTTTGAGGTTAATTGATGTAAAATGATGAGAAAAGTTTTTGTCTTGCCTTGGGTTTTTTCTAGGGGAATTTCAGTTTACACTTTGAGAGAGTGAGATCGAGATGACATCATCTTGGGCTACATTCACCTCAATCTTTTATTTCAAGATCTTGAATTGTTATTAAATTCCAAGTTTGTTTTGTCCCTGGAGGCTAAGATTGAGAAGGTTTTCTTGGGCCACCTGGGACCAATTTCTCTCATCCACTCATTCCACATTGGATGTTAGACACTCTCATAAAACAGTAATAAATCCAAAAATAAATAAATTAATTAAATATTCCAAGTTAGGAATTTGTGCCTAACTCTTGGGTTGTTCCTCTAAGATAGGAGTTAGTTTAGGTAACTCCTATATTGGTGTGTCTGGTGAGAAATTATCTCAACCAAAGGAGAAATTATCTCAACCAAAGGTGTCCAAGATAGCACGCACTATCTTGAGACCAATATCTCTCATCTATTTATTTGTAACACTATTTCAATTATTTTGGATGTAAGAATGAGAGAGAGAATACATGAGGCTTCAGCCTTTTTCCGTCAATATTGTGTCTCTGGTTTTTATATGTGTGATTTATGTATTTTTCTGTAATCTGTTGGAGTTTCTTTCTGAGTTAATTGCATTTTTATCATGTGGTATCAGAGCGAGGTATGGACAGTATGAGTTAGGTGTGCCTGCTGTGAGTGAGCGCATCTTTGAAATGTTGAATCTGTTGTGAGTGAGTAGCAATGGCATAATGCTACTATATTGAATTTCGTGGGTGTATTTCTGCATAGTTTGGAGGTACGCTACAAAGACAACCCACACTGATCTCCCACAAGGCAGCAAACGATATTTTGTTGAAGATGGATAATTAAAGTGCACATTCAGGAGCCCTGCGGCTAAGATCTGCTGTAGGAGATTAAAAGCGTAGATTATCTTGGCTATGTTTGATGAGCATGCGTTGGAGACTGGTGCGTTGTGGAGGCTGTCATGGAGCATCATCATCATGAGATAAGTCTAAGCGGTGGAGCGCAGAACAATGAGATCGGAGCTAATGGTTTTCTCTTTGGGAGTAAGGTGACGATGAAGGAATACTAGACAGACTCTTCCTCACTTCTTTTGCAAGAAGCTGCCTGTATAGCTCCGCTGCTCTTGATGTATATTTTGATTCAATCTTCCCACCTTCAGTCCAACCATGTTGCTTAAAGAATAATTGTGCACGGCCATTATCATCAAAGCTCATCAATTTCAACTGCTCCATGGTCCATGTATCGAGATTCGTAGACCTGTAAGCACAAATTTCTGCAGACGCATTTGACTATCTGCATCAATAGCCTTCTTATCTTCATCAAAGAATTGGGAAGATGATATGGATTTTGCACCTGAAAACTTCCGTTGTGCCTCACCAGTTTCTTCAATCTGAGGTTTAGAGCGGTTGGAATTTCCAGATTTTCGACTCCCTGAAGTACTGAAATCAGAGAAGAAATCCACACCAGTGGATGGTGCCAAAACATGACCAGAGGAAGACAGACCATCTGAATTGAATGTTGATTGCTCTTCAGCATAAGTAAAACGAGATGTTCGAGGTGCCGACTGTGTTAGGAACAGTAAAGCTTCTGTTAAATTATAAGTTTTACTGTTGTTTGTGCGGCTAATGGACGAGATTTGTATTTTGGTTGATCGAGAGAGGTAGCGCAACATGATATATCATTGTGCATATATATTGATGCAGACTTGCAGATCTGTGTGCGCCTGAGTCGATTGGTGCTAATATGAATCCATACAAATGTGAAAATCACCTTTTTTTGCACGTTTTCAGTTTACTTGAATGCCCAAAGTCATAGCTTGTATGAAATAGTGTAGTTTTATACTGTTATTAATCATCACCATTGCAGAATCCACAATGAAGCCGTTGCGGTATACAAACTACAATTGCCAGGAAAAATAAAGAGAAGCAGTGCAAAGAATCCAGCGTGGAGTTCAGTTTCAAGAAATGAACCACGTGGAAGTGTAGCCAACAGTGAATCACCGTGAGGAGAATCAACATTGTAAGTGAATTTCTGAGGTGGAGGAGTCGATATTGGGTTGCAGTTGCAGTTGCTAGAAGCTGCGGAGGACTATGTGTGGAACTTAGTTGCGTGAGGTGTGCGTTGTTCGATGTCTCTGCATTGGATCAGCTAACATGTCTGCGTCTTTTTTTTATCGTTGCAAGTTATGCGTTGCTCAAAGTATACGGTGAAAAGTTTTTGAAAAGACACATTGTATGGTACGTCTATTTTTATATGCATAAAGGGAGTGGCACATACACTTTTACATACATAAGCAACGTGAATTCAAGTGATTTCATAAAGTTTTCATAATTATTTTTTGAATGGGAAGTATGTAAAGGCACTTTTTAAAGAGTGATCATAAATTGTTTTCGGAGAGATAAGGAGTGGAATATGGTTGAGTGGAGTTAAATGCATAAGTCACGTTGGGTAAGGAAAAGGTAAAGTTGTTTATTAAATTGTTTTTGGAGAGATAAGGAGTGGAATATGGTTGAGTGAAAGTTAAGCTGAGCTGAAATTGAAATTGAAAAGTGTATTTTTTTAATTATAGTGTTTTTTGGGGAGAAATAAGGTGACCTTTATAAAAATAGTTTTTAAAGCTTTGTCATGGAGTAATAAGGGTGATGTTTTGAAATCTTTGGAGTGATAAATTTTTTCAATGGAAGGTTCATTGATATAGGAGGTTGAGTCAGGTTTTTGAACGCATTTCCTTCCAAATTTGTGAGTGTCAAATTCTCATTGTTTGAGAAAGCTTTCATGGCAATGTTGTAAAAGATGAAAGGTTGATGATCTCAATACTCAATAAAGACATATTATTTGTGGTGATTGTGTCCTAGATCCCCCCGAAATTGAATAAGGGGATCTAAGGTACACTGTGTGTGTTTGATGGCGCATGTGTTTTATGGCTTCATGTTTTTGCTTTTTGATCTGTGTCTAGTTGTGACACATCAATAATTTCATCTAATATGGCATACATAAAGCAAGCACAACACTTGTAAAAGAATAGCGTCAAGGAAGGACAATTGAACTCGACACTTGCATCTGTGCAAATACAACTCATAACCATAGATTGTCAACATCAACATTCTACACCAACAATCAATTTCACTCAATACAATCAAGTTCATGAATCTGCAGACTCCAATATTTCAAAGCAAAGTCTACATCAACATTCTTGCAAACAAATTTAAGAACTTGTGAATCAAATTCCAATTGAATTGTACGGGTGCATTCTCGGTTGAAACTGACACCCATGTTTTGATTTGATCAGAAGTCAAGCACGTCAATTCTCTTCAACTTAGTCAAATTAAGACAAGTGAATTCCTTGTTTTATGTGAGTCATTACAATCATTGTAAGCTTTTTGGGTGCATTTTCGACAGCGTTCGACACCCTTTCTTTAAAACACAATCAAGTGAGTCCATGAGTTTTAACTCCTTGAAACAACCATCATAGCAACCACAACCAGTTCAACTCTAACACCAATCAAGCAAGTTGAGATCAACAAATCAAGCGAGCGTGCCAGTCAAATCCCATAGCAAGCGAGCCTATCATTCAATTAAAGTGAAACAGTTCAAAGCACGACATCTACAACAAGAGAGCCTGACTGCAAGTGAGCAAGTTCAGATGGCGCAGCATATTCAATTATTAAACATTCTTCACAGTTTGATGATCTCCAGTGATGAAGACATGGTGCACGTCAACAAAGAAACTCTTGCTGATATTTCACGGCATCTACAACGAACGCATGAAACCATTGAGTTTCTTGAACTTGAGTCCCAACTTCAAAGGAATGAATTGCAAGAAAAGAGTGATACTTTCAAGTCTTTGAACCATCCAGATGATAAGTCATTCATCCCAACAACTTCAAGTGTCGAATTTGTTCATGATCAAAGTCAAATTTCTTCCAAACCCATCATCAAGCCCTGGGAAGAAATTCAAAATAACAAGAATAGACGAGGCTTAGGATATGTTCCTAATGACATCAATTTACAAATCCCAGATTATTCCAAGCCAATTAAGTTTGTGAGTGCAGGATTTCTTGAACTACTCACCTCAGCAGGTACTGAGCAAGTTGCAGACAAACTAAATTGCACGCAACCTGAAGTTGAAGTTCAACCAAAGTGTTCTCATTGTCAAAGAACTGGTCATATGGAAGATTAACGTTTTGATCTCCATTCGTGTTGCCATTGTGGCAAGCACAATCATTCCTCAGAAAAATGTCGCAACCAACAAAAATCAGGCAGATTGAAGATACATTATGACTAGATTGATCCTTGGGAATGGTCATCCACAGTCAAACGGTTGTCTCAGTTCTACAACCGACTACAATCTTACATAGTGCAGCGAGCAGTGAACAACTGATGGTACTCTCATGCAGTTGAATGAGGGAGTACAACGGTGAAACTCTCCTACACCTGAAGGGGGGGAGTTCAAATATATTTTGGAGCAGATTGTCTCTCCTTTTAGCTGACAAAGGGGGGAAAAGTGTCAATGAAATTGACAAGTGGTTGTCAGACTGAAAGTATCGACAATATCAGCGAAGCAGCCAGTGGGCATCTTCATCAGCCAGTGGGCATCTTCATCAGCCAGTGGGCATTTGTCATTAGCAGTGAGCATTAGCAAATTTTCCAGTGGGCGATCGATAGCCAAAGCAGTAGTGAGCAACTTTCATCATCGCAAAAGCAACATTGAGTTGTTTTTCGACATCTTCAGCCAGTGGGCAATCATCATCAAATTGTGTCAGTGGACACCGGATGCTGTTTTCAAGCAAAGGACAGTTGGATCCTTTTGCGGCTTTGCACATGATGGAGTTGTCAAGTGTCCTTCAGAGATGAATCAAGCATGCAGCTGATTCATGTTCTCTTCAGATTTGAGTTTTTTTCCAGCATCCAGTTTTGGCGGTTTTTCCAGGCAATGTTTTTGAGGATCAACATGAGAACTTGGAAGATGGTTCTCGTTTTTGGATTTATCATTGAGGGGGGGAATGTTAGACTCTCTCATAAAACAATAATAAATCCAAAAATAAATAAATTAATTAAATATTCCAAGTTAGGAATTTGTGCCTAACTCTTGGGTTGTTCCTCTAAGATAGGATTTAGTTTAGCTAACTCCTATATTGGTGTGTCTGGTGAGAAATTATCTCAACCAAAGGAGAAATTATCTCAACCAAAGGTGTCCAAGATAGCACGCACTATCTTGAGACCAATATCTCTCATCTATTTATTTGTAATACTATTTCAATTATTTTGGATGTAAGAATGAGAGAGAGAATACAAGAGGCTTCAGCCTTTTTCCGTCAATATTGTGTCTTTGGTTTTTATATGTGTGATTTATATATTTTTCTGTAATCTGTTGGAGTTTCTTTCTGAGTTAATTGCATTTTTATCATTGGATTGCAAACATATTTAATTTAATTCACGAAGGTTGAAACCAAGTTTTGTAATATATAAATTTTAGGGGCTAATATTTGCAGGTGGGACAATTTTCCATGATTTTTCCAAAAAAAGATTTGCTAATCTTCATTTTTTCTAAAAATTATTTGCCCAAATTTTACAATATAAAATTATTTTACCTTATAAATTGCCAACATTATATAGAGGCTATATATAAAATCATTATAAATTTGAATAATTTACAAATATATCAATAAACATTTTATAGTTTTCATATTAGGCACTAGTGAGCTTCACCAATATTTTTAAACTTCAAGATAATTTTCCATCCTTAAAATTTTCCCTAGTCGTATAATTCATTTAACTACATAATAAAAAATAGAAAAAGAAACTCTTGAGTCCATTCTGTGGGTGTGGTGATTATTGTAACACTCCATCTTTGTGGAGCCATATATTGATATTTAGGGCACATAATCAAGCCCAATAGGAATCGTTCAAAATCTTATTGAAAGGAGAACAATCCAAAAACAACTATTTAACCAAATATGTACATTAAACACTCCAAACACTCAAAACATAATAGGGTAATAAGGTTGTGAATTTGAAACAACCTTAATTTCTAAGTGAGTTATTGGGATAATTTAACTCCCATAATATTTCATTCCTAGAATATATTCTCCATATTCTCTATTTGTTGGTAATATCGTAACAGAAAATAATGGGATGATCATATTTATTTTATATTAATTAATTTATTTGGATTTTTTGTTAGAATTTTTCACTTTAAATATTTTTACATTTGGAATTTGTTTGCAATTCTATTAGGCCTTTAATTATAATTTTTTTATGATTTTGTAGAATTCATTGAGTAAAATCAAAACTTGAACTTCCAAAAATTTCTAGATGTCAAAATCAGATATGAAAATATTCATTCAAATATTTTTGAAACAACTCCCATTTTTTGGATTTGAATTACATAATGACAAATGGGAGTTCTGAAAAGGACATAATGATTCTATTTCTGTAGGAATTTACAGGGTAAGTTCCTTAGAAAGAACACCAAAAGGACACCGCTCACAACCAGATCACAGATCAATACACCAACATTTTTGACGTGGTTAAAACCCTCAAAGAGGGAAATAGTCCACAGCATGTGCCAATGTGGCTACTACAGGCAATTTATTAATCAAAGAATGAAAATTTACATAAGCTTCTCTCATGCACGGATTACCCGAACAATGACCCTCCATGCGCTTTAAATAGAACTCATGGACCAATCGGGTGTCAAGCCACGGATAAAGTGTCGGTAATACCGAGGAGAGAGTGAACCGTCGGATCACTACATATCGTGACCGTTGGATTGTAAGTTACAAAATGTACAACGGTAAAGAAACACACTTTACCTAACTCTATACCTAACTCTACACTAGACCAAGTTGAACTTAACTATATCCTATGTGTCGGAATATCCTAACATCCCCCCTTAAGAACAACTTGGGATAGGATTGAAGGATTTACAAATATGACACAATAGGAGAAGGAAGGAGGCACTAGAGCCTATCCCCCCTTAGTGACAGCTTCCTGAAGTCCAAGCATATATCGAAGTTTAGTGAACTTCGCCTCTGTGAGAGCCTTTGTGAAGATGTCTGCAACCTGATCATCTGTTGAACAATATTGCACTTCAAGAACATGGTCATGAATGAGATTTCTGATGAAGTGCATGTGTAGTTCAATGTGTTTGCTGCGCTGATGCTGGACTGGATCTTTGCATAGCTGAATGGCACTTTGATTATCACACCAAAGTGTGGTTGGATGCTGCTGCTCAAAACCAAACTCTGATAGGATCTGACGAAGCCACAAGGCTTCCTGACTAGCTTCCACGGCACCACGATACTCTGCTTCTGCTGACGAAAGAGAAGTGGCAGCCTGTTTCTTACAAGCCCATGTAATAGGTCCTGAACCAAGAGTGAAGACATAACCGGCAGTAGACTTCCGATCATCAGGGTCACCAACCCAATCAAAATCAGTGAAACCAACTAATAGAGGAGCTGCTTTGGCACTGTAATGAATCCCAAACTGTATTGTACCTCGAACATAACGAAGTATTATTTTAGCTGCTTTCCAATGACTTTCATGGGGGTTTTGCATAAAATGAGCAACAAGGCCAACAACAAAGGAAAGGTCAGGATGAGTATGGGTTAAATACAAGAGTTTTCCTACAAGTTGACGGTATAAGGTAGCATCAACTTCAGGAGAAGTACAAGAGACTGAAAGTTTGACTCCAGACTGAAAGGGAGAAGGGGCTGGCTTACAGTCTTCCATGTGAAAATGACGAAGAATATCACAAGCATACTTGGACTGGGAAAGGGAAATACCCTCCTTGGATTGCAAGACTTGAAGACCGAGAAAATAGTGTAAGTGTCCTAAGTCTGTCATTTCAAATTTCTTTTTAAGGCTGGACTTCACATGGTTTATAAGGTTAGGATCGCTACCAGTAAGAATAAGATCATCAACATAAAGAACAAGGATGATAAGAGAGTTGCGTACTTTCTTGGTGTAGACAGTATTGTCAGAACAACACCTAGAAAAGCCAGATTCTAAAAGAAAGCTATCCATTTTGGCATACCAAGCCCGAGGAGCTTGCTTGAGACCATAAAGGGATTTCTTAAGTCGACATACAAGGCTGGAGTCTGTTTGGATGAAGCCAATGGGTTGTTCCATATAGATTTCTTCATGCAAGTCCCCATGCAAGAAGGAAAATTTAACATCCATCTCATGGACTTCCCATTCTAAAGAGGCAGCAAGGGAAAGAACAATGCGGATAGAGTTCATTTTGGCCACAGGGGAGAAGGTTTCAGTGTAGTCAATGACTTCGACCTGTGAAAAGCCCTTAGCAACAAGACGAGCTTTATGTTTATCTACTTTCCCATCTGGTCCATACTTGGTTCTGTAAACCCATTTACATCTAACAAGTTTTCGTCCCTTTGGTAGAGGAACAAGATCCCATGTATCATTTGTCAACAATGAATGATATTCTTCATTCATAGCTGCTTCCCAATGTGGATGGCCTGAAGCTTCTGCAAAAGTGTCAGGATCATGATTTACTGGAGCTTGAGCCAGTAAAGAAGAGGCTCTTTCAAACTGAGAATGTGTACGTCGCTGATCTGTAGGATCAACGGAAAGATCACCTGCTGCATCCCGAGTAGCACGGACCCATCTTGGAAGTTGAGGATCCTGAGAAGGTGGGGAAGGATTGTCATCCTCACTTTCATCATATGAAGAAGAAATGTTTTCAAAAGTAGAAGAGATAGGAAGAGGTGGCACATCCACCGGATTAGGCTCGCAGGTCGATTTATTTTCATCAAATTTTACATCTCTTCTAATGATAACATTTTTGGACTTAAATGGAATAAGTCTATAACCTTTTACATCTTCAGAATATCCAACAAAAATACATTTCTCACTCTTAGGTTCTAAAGCTTTATGCTTTTCATCTGGAATATGGGCCCATGCTTCACTTCCAAAAACACGAAAGTGACTTACATCTGGTTTAATGGAACTCCAAGCTTCTTCTGGAGTGATATTCTTTAGAACCTTAGTAGGAGTGCAATTTATTATATAATTTCCACAATTAATTGCTTCGGCCCAAAAACTAAGACTGAGTCCTTTAGATTGCAGCATACAATTAGTCATTTCCTTTAAGGTGCGATTTTTCCTTTCAGCTACACCATTTTGTTGTGGATTGTATGGAACAGTATGTTGCATTTGAATTCCATTTTCGGTGCAAAAGTTGATGAATGTGTTTTTAACATATTCTCCACCATTATCAGTTCTTAGCTTAAGAATTTGATGTCCAGATTGTTTTTCAACAAAGGCTTTGAAGGCCAAAAATGTGTTAAATACTTCACTCTTGAGTTTTAAGAAGTATACCCAAGTGCGTCTGGAGAAATCATCAATGAAAGTTAAGAAATACTTGCAGCCAGAGAATGAAGCAACAGGAAGTGGACCACATAAATCACTGTGCACAAACTGTAAAGGGGCTGAGGCGTGCCAAGAGGCACGTTTTTTAAAACTGTCCCGATGATGTTTTCCGAGTACACATCCGGAACAAACACCATATCTGCAAGATACCATAGGAAGACCTGTCACCATATTTTCTTTACATAGATGCTGAAGGGAGCGATAGTTTAAGTGACCAAATCGCTCATGCCAAAGTTTGCTCACTTCATCATTATGAGCAACAAATACTGAGGGAAGATTTGATGACCCAAAGTTGTGAAACTTATACAACCTTGTGGAATCATCAGCAATACCAGTAGCTAGAATCTGTTTAGGATCTCTTAGATCCTTGATTACAACATCATGAGGTGAAAACTCAACAATTTTACCTTCACCTGAATGAGTTATCTGATATACAGATAGAAGGTTGCAGGATAAGGTTGGAACACATAATACATCATTAAATTGACCATTGTCTAGATGAACAGTTCCAGTCCCTACAACATTAAGAGATCTATCATCACCAACATATATATTTTTGGTGTTACAATCATTTAAAGAAGAAAACATGGCTTGGTTTTTGGCCATGTGATAAGAGGCTCCAGAATCAATGAGCCACTCATGAGAATGAGAAGAAGAAGATACATTTAATGCATTACCAGACTGAGATGATTGACAACGACATGCAGAAAGTGTCATTCCTAAAGTTGAAGTTGAAGGTTGCCCCAAATTGATGTTATGCTTCTTCATTGCTGCTTCCAAGGCTTCCATCGTTTTAAAGCATTTTGATTCTAAGTGGCCATCTCGATTACAAAAGTTGCAATGTCTGTCATTCTTCTTCCATTTGTTTTTATTGGTCCTATCATTTTGTTGAAATGATCTTTCATTTTGAGGCTGATTTTGCTTAGGACCCTTGTTTGGTTTAGGACCATTCTTTTTAGGATATGACTTCTTAGGATTCTTTGAATTTGGTTGCTGCTGGGTGGCTAACGCTTTCTTGGAAGAGTTTCCAAGATTAAGAAGACCAAGGTGTAAGAGTTTTTCTTGTTCTCTTATTAAAGAATCACAAAAAGAGTCAAAGGAAGGGGCCTTGTAGTCTTTTCCCTGACAAATGAAAGCTTCCCTTGTAGAATGGAAGGTGGAAACAAATACAGAGTAGGCTGGTCCCAACTTAGTAAGGATGGAATAAATAAGGTTACTATCTTCTTTCTTAAGCTTAACACCTTCCAAGAGATATCTAAGGGTCTTGAATTTGGACAAGAAATATTCAATGCAAGAAAAATTATTAGGATCCAATGTAAGCAACTCATTTTCAAGTTGGTGGGCTCTAATTTCATTTTTAATCCCAAAAACTTTAGTGATTTGTTCCAATGCTTCATGAGGAGTCTCAAGTTCTGCAATATGGAATCTAAGATTAGGAGAAATAGACATCCCTATCAAACCACATGCTTGATCTTGTCTATTTTCCCATTTTGCAGCCTTGTCTTCATCTTTTGGTTTCTTCTTTTGGTCCATGGCTATTCTGTAGAGACCTTTACTTCTAAGTAAATCTTCCATGTAGGATATCCATTGAAAGTAGTTAGTGCTGTCAAGAATGACTTGGCATGGAATTTCCATTTTTTTTTTAAACTGAAGCTGAAGATGCTAAAAGTAAGTGTTCCAATGGATAGATCTCGAAAAATTAGGCGGTTTTAAAAAAAACGGCTCTGAAAAAGGCTTCCGGATGAAGAAGTTATGGCTTTTTGAAAACAAATTGTTGAAGTTGCCGGCAAAGTGCGCGAATGTGCGGAAATGAAAAAAATCCGCCCCCACAAAATGAAGACTTGAACCCAAGACCTATACTCTCTTAAAATAGCTTTGGAGTGAGAGAGAGAGAGAGAGAGAGAGAGAGAGGCCTTGGTTTGCGTGCTTGCCTTGAGAAAGCTCTTTTTCCCTACAAAACAAAAAACACAAAACCCCACACGGACATGCAAAGAAAATGAACCTTATGGCTCGAAGTTAGCTTTAGGCAAAAAACTAGATATTTTAAAAAAATGAACCTTGCGGCTCAAAGTTAGCTTTAGCCGAAAAACTAAATATTTTTCTCAATGTTTCTGATTTTCCGAGATCACACTAAGGTGCAGGGAAAAGAGCATACGCAGAAATGAAAGGTATAGATCCGGTTGAAAAAAAGTAAATAAACCGAAACCGAAATAAGCAGAGAGAAAATAACAGTAAACTGCAAATAAACACTGTATACCTCCAGATCTTAGAAAAGACGCAGCTAGGGCTACCAGAAACCTTTTCGCGTGAAACGAAAGGGGTTCCTCACTGGAACAGATGCTCCGAACACAACAGAGCAGTCCTCTCAGCCCGA
This sequence comes from Pinus tabuliformis, assembly GCA_031772625.1. Taxonomy (NCBI): domain Eukaryota; kingdom Viridiplantae; phylum Streptophyta; class Pinopsida; order Pinales; family Pinaceae; genus Pinus; species Pinus tabuliformis. The sequence continues at coordinate 1,266,983,413 of CM062807.1, read as the reverse complement.
AAGCAATCAGAAATAGCAGATCTAGGAAACAGCAGTCGGATGCAGTTCTACCGGCTTCAGATTTGGATCACCAACGGACGCGGCCCTCAAATAGCTCTGATACCATGTAGGAATTTATAGGGTAAGTTCCTTAGAAAGAACACCAAAAGGACACCGCTGACAACCAGATCACAGATCAATACACCAGTATTTTTGACGTGGTTAAAACCCTCAAAGAGGGAAACAGTCCACGGTCTGTGCCAATGTGGCTACTACAGGCAATTTATTAATCAAAGAATGAAAATTTACATAAGCTTCTCTCATGCACGGATTACCCGAAAAATGACCCTCCATGAGCTTTAAATAGAACTCATGGACCAATCGGGTGTCAAGCCAAGGATCAAGTGTCGGTAATACCGAGGAAAGAGTGAACCGTCGGATCACTACATATCGTGACCGTCGGATTGTAAGTTACAAAATGTACAACGGTAAAGAAACACACTTTACCTAACTCTATACCTAACTCTACACTAGACCAAGTTGAACTTAACTATATCCTATGTGTCGGAATATCCTAACAATTTCTACAGAAGAGATTGCTCATTTGCACAGTTGTTGTTAGGTCCCTCTTCTACTAGTGTAACTCCTTATTGTTATTAGTGCAACCCCTTATTATATTTTTGTGCCCATGTAGTTCCCATATTGTTATTATTGTGCCCCATAGAAGCCCACTATTGTTTTTATTGTGCCCTTACATTATTATTGTTATGTTGGCTTTGATTATATTATGACCCCTTAGACTCCTATATATAGAAAAGAGGTCTTGTCATTTGTATCAGCCAAGAATTGTTCATTTGTATAATATAAAGGAGGTTTCCCCCTCGAAGAGGTTGATTTTGAAGGCGTTCATCTATATTTTATTCTATTTTGTGAGTTGGTTGCATAAAATTTGGTATCAGAGCTTTGGATTCTAGGGTTTCACTACTCCAAACATGTCATCATAGCAGTTTCGCTATAGTTTTTTTTTTTTTTTTTTCTGCAATGTTTTAGAAGATATATATATATATATATATATATATATATATATATATATATATATATATATATATATATATATATATATATATATATATATATAAAAAAAAAAAAAAGCAAAAAAAAAACATTTGAGAAGAGGTCTCGCTGAACCTTCGGTCCAAATTTCAGATCTTGACTCTCTATTATTTCGGAGATCTGATCTGAGGAAGTTAGGGTGTTTGCAAGTGTTGACACCTAATCTTCATGATTCAGAATTTTATGTAAATAAATAAATTGGGAAGGTGAACAGTCATTAGGAGATGAACTGAACAATCACTCCATATTGTATATAACAATGGGTTACCCATGGAATATACACGAATCAATTTTTCTAAGTTTTCTGCCAAACTGGAGTTACTTCTGGCCTGACATGGTATTAGAGCCAGTTCTAAAAATAGTCGTAACTCCCTTCATCTCTACCACTGCCTTAGTGCTGAGCGCTACTCTGCCTCTGTCGATGGCCTGATGTGCCCAGAGATGCGTTGGTGCCTCCACGCAGGATTGTCCAAGCATCATTTCACTCTCACCCAATGCCCATGCCCTTGGCCAAGGAATAACCCTGTATTGCGAAATTGTGCGACCCATTGACAGTATTGGTAACTGATCTCAAGCTCGAAGGCGAGCCATCGCCGTTCTCAGGGATTCCTTGCGCAGTGGAAAATCGTGGTATTACATTTTGAATTTTGAATGCGCAGAGACTTCTTTGAATTAGCTGGTATTATCGTGGTATTACGTTTTGAATTTTGAATGCGTAGAGACTTATTTGAATGCACTGGTATCTGCTATTGTGTTCAGTCTCCCAATTCGCTTCATAGACTTCTTTGAATGCGCTGGTATCTACTATTTCAGAGACTTCTTTGAGTCTCCCAGTACGCAGAGACTTCTTTGAATGCGCAGAGACTTCTCAACTTGTTATTGCAAACTGTGGAGATTCCAGAGCAGTCTTATCAAGGGGAGGCAAAGCTATTCCCCTTTCCAGTGACCATAAGCCCGAACGAGAGGACGAGTTGAACCGCATTGTAGCTGCTGGTGGACATATTATTTTTTGGAATGCATCAAGAAGTGCTCTTTGGAATGGTGCGGAATGTGCCGCGATACATGAAGAGGGACGCCGATGGGATGCCCTGTAGAAGGCTTTATTTGGTTGAAGGCACTGTGAATCGAACCTTCGCGTCCGACTCTCATTAAATTCTCACCGCTCACTCTCCGGTGTTTTATGCAAGATTTTTGTCCACTAAAAAAAAAAAGCGCACAACTTTTTATATACATATGCCATTGCATGTTTCAATTTGGAATGGTTTCAAATAAATGCTGCTGACATATATTTTGAAGTTTTCAAATAAATACGCTTGCTGCCTGATTCAAATAAGTTCGAATTTAAAATAAGTTTTGTGCGCTGGCCTCCATAACTTGGTTTAATGCTTTGCCGAAGTTGACCGCTGTAAATTACAGTTCAAAGAATGCGCATGACCATGATATTTATAGGTGAAGTTTTATGAGATTTATATAAGATTTATAAGGTGAAGTTTTATGAGGGTTATATGATGGACTTATATGAAACTTATATGAGGTTTATGTAAGGTGAATTTATACAATGATGGATTTATAGGGGTCACATTGTGGATTTGAAATCTTTTGAGTTGCCCTTTTGAGTACAACTTCATTTTATATCAGCAGAAAGTTTTTTTTATCAGCAAAAGTTTTTTATCAACAAAAGTTTTTTATCAACAGAAGTTCTTTTTATCAGCAAAAGTTTTTTTTTATCAGCAGAAGTATTTTTTTACAGAATGCATTCAATCATCTCTATGGTAGGAATAGTTCTCACTAGCAAGGAGAACTATCCTGAATGGTCCCGGATGATAAAACACACCTTCATCTTCAATGAGTTGTGGAAAGGAGTGTGTGTCGGAGAAGGAGACAATGACCCAGTGCAGCCTACATCAGACAAAGAGCTCGTCATTTGGGAAAACAAGAACAACAAATCCTATGCATTAATCGCAGTATCTGTAAATGAAGAAGTAAGTCGCCATATTTCATCATATTCAACTGCCTTTGAAGATTTACAAAAGCTAAAAGAACTCTATGACTCACATTCTGCACTTGAAGTTGTTCAGCTCATGATTAAACTCTTCACTCTTGAACTGAAAAATAATGATCCTCTTGCTCCTGCATCTGAAGTAAAGTCTATAATGCATGATATTAAATCCACTAAGGTTGAGCTGGATATCCCTCTTATTTCTTTTCTCAATGCACTCTATCCTACCTACTCCAATTATCTTGAGTCTTTACAAGCAAATGGAAATCTTAAAGATATAACCTTTGACTCTCTTGTGAAAAAGTTTGTTGAAAGAGAGAAAACCTTTGGAAAGAAGACAGCTCCTGAATCTTCTGAAGAGACTGTGTGCCTTGCTCATAAAGAAAAGCATCCTGCTCAAGATTCTACAAGAGGAAGAGGTGGACGAAGAGGAAGAGGAAGATACTTCAGAGGCAGGGGGGGCAGACATTCTCAAGGAGAAAAGGTAGATCTGCATTGCATTCACTGCAAACGAAATGGATCACATGATGCTTCTACATTCAAGCTACCATGGGACAAAATTGAGCAGAAAAGAAACCAGCAGAAAGGTAAAACTGATGATACAGACAAAGGTAAAGCACCTGAATCCGCTCACTATATTGAGGCACAATGTAACATTGGAGTAAATGAATATTTGTTTAATGCTTCACTTGCTTCTTCGAAAAAATGATTGGTTGCTTGATTCAGGAGCAACCTGTCATATGACTCATAGAAAAGATTTTTTTGAATATTTCACTGACAATGTTGATGGAGCAGTATACTTTGCAGATCAGTCAAAAATCAAGCCATCAGGGCTTGGCACAATCAGGCTTAAACTGCCTGGTCTTCCAGACTTTCTTCTGGATCATGTTCTATATCTCCCACAACTCAAGAGAAACTTGTTGTCCTTGGTCCACATCCGCCAGCAAGGTCACTCCATTCATATGTTTGATGGCAAGCTTGAGGTAAGAAAATCATCTGACCACTCACTTGTCATGAGGGGAATAGAAGAAGAAAGGCTTCTCAAACTGCAAGGAACCTCTGCTCATGCACAACATTTCTCATATATTTCTCATCATGAAGAAGGTACACTTCCATCAATTTTATTATGGCATGCTATATTTGGACATTTAAACTATGACAGTCTCCGCTTATTGAAGAAAAATGGTGTTTCTGGTTTGCCTACAATTCCTAGGAAACATAAGCAATGTGATGCTTGCATTCTAGGAAAGCATAGCAAACAGTCTTTCCATGATTCACATTCAAGAGGACATAGGAAGCTTGAATTCATTCATTCAGATTTATGTGGTCCAATTCCTGTTCCTTCTGCAAATGGAAATAAATATATCATGAAATTTATTGATGATTACACCAGAATGTGTTGGGTTTATTTATTGAAGAACAAATTCGATGCTTTTCAAACATTCAAGATTTTTCATAAATGGATTGAAAATGATGCACAATCTCATATTGGGTCTATTCGCACTGATAATGGAAAAGAATATACATCAAATGAATTTGAAAACTATCTTCGCCAACATGGGATCAAACAGCAAACAACTATGCCTTATAATCCCCAATAGAATGGTGTAGCTGAAAGAATGAATAGAACACTCTTGAATATGGTATGATCCATGATTTTCTTCAAAAATGTAAAGATAATGTTTTGGGCTGATGATGTTCTATGTGCTGCATATATAAAGAATAGATGTCCATCTAATGCTATAAGAAACAAGACTCCCTATGAATTGTGGTATGGACATGTTCCTTCGGTAAAACATCTCAGGATCTTTGGTTCCACCTGTTATGATTTGATATCAAAGGTACATAGAAACAAACTTGGTGCTAGAAGTCGTAAGTGTATCTTCCTGGGGTATTCAAACACTTCTAAAGCATACCGCCTCTATGATGAAGTAAATAAAAAGTTTGTTGTATCTAGAGATGTCATTTTTCTTGAATCATCCAAATCTGACAATGTTGTTGAGGGGAAACTTGATCGCTTGGATAAATTCGCAAAAACGAAATCGTTTCAAGAATTTGATAATCAGATTCCACATCTTGAAGGGGGGATTCTTATACTAGAACAACATGTGGAATCTTCTTTTGAAGAACAATCTCCTCTGCATGAAAATCCAACAACGGATGATGCTTTAAGTGATGTAATTGATAGAATTGGGAGACTCAATCTTGATTCTGTCCCAACTCAATCAACAGAGCAGCCTGGACCATCTCAGAAAGGTCCCCCAAAATGGCTGACAAAGACACTTGAAAGTGTTCATCCTAATGAAATTGGAAAAACAGGAACCAGAAATTCAAACCGACAAAATGGAGGTGATGTAGATGACTCTAATTCACCTGTTGATATGGATGTTACTTATGATTGTGAATTGAACTTGTCTACAGATTTTGAACCAACTTCCTTCAAAGAAGCTGCTTCTCATGATTAATGGAAAGAAGCTATGCAAAAGGAGCATGATGCTCTCATAAAGAATGGCACTTGGAAGTTGGTTGATCCTCCATTTGGAACCAAACCAATTGGCTGCAAGTGGTTCTACAAGAACAAGTACAAAGCTGATGGCTCACTTGACAAGCACAAAGCTAGGCTTGTGGAAAAAGGTTTTGCACAGAAGGAAGGGGTCGATTATGAGGAAAATTTTGCCCCCACAGAAAAATGGGCCACCATCCAGACACTCTTTGCACTAGCAGCTCAGAACGGTTGGAAAGTCTATCAAATAGATATAAAAACTGCATTCTTGAATGGAGATCTAAAAGAGAATGTTTTTATGTCCCAGCCTGAAGGATTTGCTATGTAAGGACATGAACATAAAGTATGCAAACTTGTGAAGTCCTTGTATGGCCTCAAACAAGCACCACGAGCCTGGTATGAAAAACTAACTGAGCATCTTCTGAAACTCAACTTCAATCATTTTGATCTTGATGATGCAACTTTATTTGTCAAGAAAGTTGGCAAAAAAGTTGTGTATCTTGTGGTATATGTAGATGATCTTTTAATGACAAGGAACAATGAAAGCTACATTGCATCCATAAAGAAGGAATTGGGGAAAAGTTTTGAAATGACTGATTTGGGCTATGTTCATTACTATCTTGGCATTGAAGTAACCAAACATCCAAAATCCATATTTCTTTCTCAAAAGAAATACATTGGAGATTTGTTAAACAGATTTGGCATGACAGAGTGCAATCCTCTTTCTACTCCAATGGAGCAAAACGTAAAGCTCACATCTGTTGAAGGAAGGGAATTTTAGGATGCAACAAAGTATAAACAGCTTGTAGGAAGTCTCATCTACCTCACTACTACCAGACCAGACATTTCATTTACTGTTGGAATCCTCTCCAGGTTCATGCAAAAGCCTTGTGAGGGACATTGGTCTGCTGCAAAAAGAGTTCTAAGGTACTTGAAGGGAACTCAAGACCTTGGAATCAAGTATACACATGTGTACGACTTCAGCTTGATTGGATACTCTGATTCAGACTTCGATGGAGACAAAGAAACTGGGGTATCTACTTCAGGATATGCTATGAATGTTGGATCAGGAGCTGTCTCCTGGAGATCACGCAAACAATCAGTTCCAGCAGATTCCACAACAGAAGCAGAATACGTGGCAGCAACTGAAGCAACGAAAGAAATTGTGTGGCTCAGAAAAATTCTTGAAGATTTGCAGGTAAAACAAGTACAATCAACTCCACTCATGATTGACAACACCTCTACAATAAAGTTGGCCAAGAACCCAAAGTTCCATGATCGAACAAAGCATATCAACACTAAATATCATTTGATTCGACATCATGTTGAGGCCAAAACAATCCATCTTCGTCATTGTTCCACAAATGAGCAAATTGCAGACATCTTCACCAAAGCACTTGGAATGGAAAAGCTTGAATGATTCAAAATGATGTTTGGACTCACCAACATCCCTTCAGATTAAGGGGGGGAATGTTGACACCTAATCTTCATGATTGGGAATTTTATGTAAATAAATAAATTGGGAAGGTGAACAGTCATCGGGAGATGAACTGAACAATCACTCCCTATTGTATATAACAATGGGTTACCTATGGAATATACACGAATTAGTTTTTCTGAGTTTTCTGCCAAACTGGAGTTACTCTTGGCCTGACAGCAAGCTCCAGAATTCCATCTCAAACAGGTCATCGTGGAATTTTTGCTATAATTGTTTTGCTACGAAGTTTTAGACTCTAAAATTAAAACCCACTTGAGCCACAAACTTGGTGAGGCTCGGGCCCGAATTTCATATCTTGTTTCACTATATTTTCAGAGATACGGTCCAAGACATTTAGGGTTTCTGCAGGCTCGTGAATTACATCCTAAACAGATGACCTTGGGAAAATCGTCATAACTTTGTCTTGAGCATCAAATTGGAATTTTTTAAGAAGTTACAGGAATAAGATAGACTGTAGATTGTTTTTTATCGGTTTTAGGTCCTATGGTCGAAAGAGTGACGCGTGGCACGTCATAGAAGTTCACTCTGCTGAGAAAGTCTATAATTAGGTCATCCTAGGAGATTGTACATAACTCTTTCTTTGGGAATGCAATTGCAATCAGATTTGTGGGGTTAGAAAGAGGACACATAGGGCTATCACAAACCAAAATTTCAAAACTTAAATATCTAAAATTACAGAGTTACAGTCATTTCAAAATCAAGCTTTTAAAAACAAGAAAATGTGTGTTATATACCTAGGGGGGATAATATGGGGTATCAAGGGTGGTACCCAAGGTAATAATTTAATAATGGGATGGGCCATAGTAATAAATAAGGTGGTTAACCCATGTCATGTAAGGGACCACAAGTAGTTAATAATAATGTGATGGGCCCATGGTATTAGTTGATGGTATGAGGGAACCATGGTAATGATGCATGGTATTGTATGTATGAGGCCTATATAAAGGCTAGAGACTCCACATATGAATAGGAAGAGAAGTATTATTGTATGAACAGGCAGATGGCTTGTGGAGTGTTCTCCTTCCTTAAGGAGTGAATGTATGGTGTTGCCCTACCATAAGGGTTTTGATTAATAAAGAATCATTTCATATTATTTCTTGGTTTATTTGCATGGTCTTATATTTTCATATCAGATCTATAATATTTTTGGGTTAGATCTACAACAAGTGGTATCAGAGTACTTTCTTGGGCAAACCGTGGAGAATTTTTTTTTCATTTTTGCAAGGGATTTTTTGGGCGGCGACTTTGCAGGTCAGATCTGTACATTTTGGTGCAAGATCTGTAAAATATAATTACAGATCTGGATTCTTTTTGCAAAAATAGTCTAATTCAAAAAAAAATCAGTTGAATCAGAGTCCGGATGAAGGCGATATCACTGATCTAAAAATCAGTGGGGTTGTAGACAATTTTCAGGGCAGCAATTTTGCGGCGCAGATCTAGACGTCCTCGTACAAGATCTGCAAAATCTAATTGCAGATCTGGATTCTTTGGGAAAAAATACCCAACTTCAAAAACAAAATCAGTTAAATCGGAGTCCGGATGAGGGAGATATCGCTGATTTAAAATCAACTCTTTTTGCAGAAATTTTGGGTGACAGCGGGAGAATAGCAGCGCAGATCTGAAATTCCAGTGTCTGAATCAGGATTTATATCACATGGGCAAATGCAGAATGGTTGTTCCATTTCCAAAAACAGGTTATAATAGAGATTCTGAGCAATATTGACGAAACTGTGACATTTTCAAATTTTCGCCAAGTAACTGAATTTTTTCCCAAACCATTCATGGCTTCTAGCAAGGTTCTATACTTTACAAGAAAAGATGATGGTCCTACTATTGAAGAATACATAAAACACCAGAAGTGGGCATGGGAAAAAAATTGGAGGAATTCATGGTGGTATTGTCTCAAAGATGAGGCTTACAAATGGTATCTCTCACTTGATAACAAACAGTTGACCAAACTCTCAGATGCAGAATTTGAAAAAGTACTTTTAGACAAATGGTCTCGTGCTAGAAAAAAGGAGAATGAGCCACGTAAAGGGTTATTTCCTACTGGTATATCTTTATTGCGGGTTCATGGATTGATTCAGAAAGAGAACATCATTGTTTCTATCAATCCTAGTTGTAAACATAATTTTATCAGTGTTAATTTGGAAAAAAAGTTGCAAGTCCCAGCAAAACAAATTGAACATACACAGGTTGATAATGAGAATGTTCAAGTGTACAAGGATTTGAAGATTTCTATGGATAAATATGTGTTGCATGGTGATTTTTATGCTTCAGAGCTGGATAATATGGATGTTGTTTTGGGATATCCTTGGATGGAATTAGTGGGTACTACCAATATTAATGTGCAGAAGAAATTCCTGAAGCTCTGGTATAAAAAAAAGAAAATTACATTACAGGATATTTCCATTAACAAGCAGGTAGAGTCCAAGGAGGCTGAAGCAGAAGATGTTCAAGGGACTGACACATCAGATGATGAGCCTTTGATGATCAACAATCAAACACAAACAAAGGCTACATGTGATGATACATCAGAGGAGGGCTCAGTAGTTGAAGTCATATTGAAAAATAAGACACCACAACAGGCACCACAGCAGGGTGAAGTCAAGCAAAAGCCATCGTGGGTTAAAACTTCAACATATCATCACCCACATCACCCCTCAAGACAACCATCATGGAAACCAAGTAGTCACATGATGGATATAAAGGAGAGACGTTCCACTCACTACACATCAACATAGAAGAGTTGCCACGGTCAACTTCCATCTCAAGCGAGCGAGGCACCAGCGAGATCGAGGGTTCACCTTTCTCTAGGATGGTTAGATGCATGTGCATGGTACCAGTGGACTACTCTTTTGAGTAGATCTTATTATTTGTGTTCTTCCCATGTTTCGGGGACGAAACATGCTTAGGGGGGTGGAATGTTATATACCTAGGGGGGATAATATGGGTACCAAGGGTGGTACCCAAGGTAATAATGTAATAATGGGATGGGCCATAGTAATAAATAAGGTGGTTAACCCATGTCATGTAAGGGACCACAAGTAGTTAATAATAATGTGATGGGCCCATGGTATTAGTTGATGGCATGAGGGAACCATGGTAATGATGCATGGTATTGTATGTATGAGGCCTATATAAAGACTAGAGACTCCACATATGAATAGGAAGAGAAGTATTATTGTATGAACAGGCATATGGCTTGTGGAGTGTTCTCCTTCCTTAAGGAGTGAATGTATGGTGTTGCCCTACCATAAGGGTTTTGATTAATAAAGAATCATTTCATATTATTTCTGGGTTTATTTGCATGGTCTTATATTTTCATATCAGATCTATAATATTTCTGGGTTAGATCTACAACAATGTGATATGACGAAATTTGATGCCAAAGATTCATTAAATTAGATACTACAGATGGAGAAATATTTTGATATCCATGAGGTGACACTGATACAAAAGGTACATATTGCATTTTTATATTTAAAACCGAATCAATTTTTATGGTATGAAGGGCTTTGTTCTTGTAAACCACTTGTCCCATGGTCAATTTTCACAAAGGAAATGATAGCACATTATGAGGATACAAAGAGAAACACCTCCTTTAGCCAATTGATAAATCTCAAACAAAAGGGTTTAATGGCAAAACACATTGAGAACTTTCAAAAATTGAATATAAGGGTAAATGATATTCCAGATAAGCAAAGGATTGATGTCTTCATAGGGACTTTAAAGCATAATATTCAGCATGAGGTTCGTATTAGGGAACCTGATTCATTGGAGAAGGCTTTCAAGTTGGCAAGAAAAATTGAAAGTTGAATTATCGGAACAAGGAATACAACCACTCAAAACTACAAATGTGGAAGTGTTTTTTCTCCTAACCTTCCACAACCTACAAGGTTTACACCACAACAATTGGAAGAAAAAAGAGAAAAAGGGCTTTGTTGCATTTGTGATAGAAAATACACTAAAAGTCATAAGTGTGCCAAGAAGAAATTATTTTACATCAATTGTGAAGAGGAGGAAGAAAAGGTTCAAGAAGTGAAAGATCACATCGAGAAAGCAGAAATGAATCCGACAATATATTGTAATGCATTGGCCGGAATTACCACTCCTCAAGCTATCAATATAGAAGGACAAATCAAGAAGAAAAAGGTAATAGTGTTGATTGATTCAGGAAGTACCCACAATTTTATTCATTGTAAGATAACCAAGGAATTGAATTTCTTCCTACATCCAACAAGAGAGTTTCAAGTGATGGTTCCAAGTGGAAGAACCATAAATTGTTATGGAAAGTGCTATAATATCAATCTATCCATGGGAGAATATGTATTTAATAGCCCAATGCTTTCCATTCAAATGGATGGTTCTGATGTTGTACTAGGAGTTCAATGGCTACAATCCTTGGGTACAATAGATTTTAATTTTCAAGAACTTTTAATGAAATTTTCTTCGGAAGGAAAGGAAGCTGAATTAAGGGGTGAATTTTAATGAAATTTTCTTCAAAAGAAAAGGAATCTGAATTAAGGGTTATCACATGGAAACCAGGAAAGATAATCATCTCTAACAGAATGACAAAGATTCTAAAGAAATAAAAACGAGGCGTAATTGCATAATTATGTTCACTAGAGCTTCCCACATCGAAATCATCTATTTCTTCAGGTCTCCAAAAAGTCTTGGACAATTACTCCAAGGTATTTGAGACTCCCAAAGGCCTCCCACCTATTCATGATCATTCTATTCATTTGATTGTTAGAAAATTATATATTACGGAGCAATGGAACACATAAAATATTGCAGAAATATAAACACAGAAAACGCACAAAACAAGAGAGACACAGATATACGTGGTTCACCCAGTTTGGGCTACGTCCACCCCGAACAGCCAGTCCTTCCTTTCTATTATCCAACAAAATGAAGAGATACAACCTACAACAAAACCGCTGTAATATCCTCTGTTTTCTCTCACAGTCTCACCTCTATGTTTCTCGCTCACCGAATACACATCTATCACAGCCTCAAATACAATGCCCTCATATAAAGAGAGGGGTTGCCTTCTAGGGCAAAAAACCCTAAACTAAACATAAGTTCTACCGTCAGATCATCCGCCTAATGAACGGCCCAGATTGACTAGAAATTACTATACTTTTACAAGGCAATTTTACAGTTGTTTTTAGCTTCGGGGGCGCTGCCCCCGAAATCCCCTGCCAGGGGGGGAATCCATAAAGTCGCTGCCCCCCCCCTGGACCCCCCACGGCAGCGATCATTTTACGGGCGGCGTTGCCGCCCCATTTTGAACTGGGGTCCAATATGCCGGTACTATAGAAGATAATCAGGCTCCACACCCAACATTGATTCCATGAAGTGTTCCTCCAAACATCAGGCCTTATAGATGTCCCTATGCCCAAACGAGTGAAATTGAACATATGGTTGTAGAAATGCTAGAGGCTGGTATAATTCAACCTAGTTAAAGTCCTTTCTTTTCTCTAGTAGTATTACTGCACAAGAATGATGGGTCATGGCACATGTGTCTGGATTTTACAGAGCTCAACAAACTCATTATTAAAGATAATTTTTCCATTGCTGTCATTAATGAATTGTTGGATGAATTGCATGGATTAATTTACTTCACTAAGTTGCATCTTCGTTCAGGATATCATCAAATAAGAATGAAGACTGAAGACATTCCGAAATCAACATTATTGAATAAATAGGCATTTTCATAGACTCCAGAAGCAACGAAGGCCTTTGAACATCTTAAAGAGGCAATGTGCCAAGCACCGGTGTTAGTTATGCCAGAATTCACAAAAACATTTGTTGTGGAATATGATGCATCAGGAAATGGAATTGGTGAAGTTTTAATGCAAGAAGAAAGACCCATTGCTTTTGAAAGTTGTCCAGTCAAAGGAATTATTTACAAAAAGATATTTATGAGAAGGGAATGTTGGCAAGACTACATGCAATTAAGAAATGACGACCTTACATAATGAGAAGATCCCAGTTCAAACAATATTTTCAGAATTTGAAGAGGAAGGAAAAATAATATTGGAACCTGGAGTAGTCATAGAAACAAGAACCTGAAAGTTATGAAATCAATAAATTTCAAAGTATCTCATCAAGTGGAAGAAATTACTGTCGAAGTTTCCACATGCGAGGACAAGAATTTTTTACAAAAGCATCAAGAACTACTCAAGCGTTGAGGAGAACACTTTTTGAAGGAGAGGGGCATGTTAGGTTCCTATACTACTAGTGTAACCCCTTATTGTTATTAGTGCAACCCCCTTAGTATATTTTTATGCCCATGTAGTCCTGATATTGTTATTACTGTGCCCCATAGAAGCCCACTATCGCTATTATTGTGCCCTTACATTATTATTCTTATGTCAACGCTGATTATATTATGACCCCTTAGACTCCTATATATAGAAAGAAGGTCTTGTCATTTGTATCATCCAAGAATTTGTGTAATGTAAAGGAGGTTGCCCCCTCGAAGAGGCTGGTTTTGGAGACGTTCATCTATCTTTTCTTCTATTTTGTGATCTGGTTGCATAACAATTGTAAGGGGGTTTATTTTCTGTAAAATTAGAAAGGGGAATTGTTCAAAAGGACGAATGATTTGCACTATTGTAAGGGACAAATCTGAAAGGAGAATTCAATGGCTAGGATTTGTTAATCATTCCTATTTGTGCATTTTTGTATTAGTTTAGTAACCAATTAATTGCTTAATAAATTCATTTTCAATTTTATTTTCAATCATTGTTCCTTATGAATATATTGTTCATGGTTTTTCACTATTGTTAATACCATGCAACTGTATATTTATTTAAAGTAATGAAAAACTATTTCTTCTCATCGTAGGTTTCAATTAGAATATAGTTGAGTAATGGGTTTATGTATATTTACATGTTTTCATTGATAAATCTAATGCATGGTTTTCTATATGTTCTTAATAATTTTTAAATCAACTAAACCATTTCAAAGTTGTAATAATACATTTAACATCGAAACAATTTTAATATTGAATCTAAGAATGGATGTATTACATGTAGATTTCATGAACTATTTCATTAATTTATAGGCTTATTATACACTTCTATTCAAATTTAACTTTTATTCCTTACTCTTGATTGATATTAGGATTTTTCCTTCTCTCAATTAAGATAGGTTAGATTTTTTTGTTGTTTGCATATGTATATAAGATTGCGTCTACATTTAGTAATACGTATTCGAAAGTCTCTTGTCGCAAGAGCAAGAATCCTTTTGGCCTAGCTAAGGCCTTATTTAATCTAATTTAACAAATTTCCTTCAAGTTTCTACAAGTAGGCAAGTCTATTTTTTCTCATGTTAATATCAAAAAAATATATCATACACGAATTGTTGTTTGATACCATGCAATTGTATGTTTATTTAAACTATTTGTTTTTCATGGTAGGTTTTGATTGAAACATAGTTGAGTTATGGGTTTATGTATATTTACATGTTTTCATTGATAACTTGAATGCATGTTTTTCTATTTTCTCTTAATCGCTTTTATATCAATCATACGATTTCAAAGTTGTAACAATGCATTTAATAGTGAATCAATTTTAATATCGAATCTAAGAATGGACTTGTCACTTTTATATGAACTATTTCATTAATCAATAGGATTATTATAGACTTGGATTCAAATCTAGAGTTTATGCCTTACTCTTGATTGAGACTAGGACGTGTCCTTCTCTCGATCAAGATATATTGGATTTCCTTTTGATATTTACATATTAAGATTAGATTGCATCTGAATTTAGGAATGCATATTTGAAATACTCATTTCGCAAGAGAAAGCATCCTTATGGCCTAGTTAATCCCTTATTTCAACAAATTTAACAAATTGTCTTCCTTCAAGAAGTTTCAAGTGTAGGCAAGTTTGAGTAGGAAAGAGTTTTCCTTTTCCTATTAATATCAACAAAGTATATCATACAACAACATGTAAAATATAGATTTAAGGAAAATTTATGCATGTAAAATAGTTTTAGATTAGTTTAGGAATTTAATCTAGGTTAGATTTGGGTTGAGGTAACTAGGCACTTAACTAGTCAAAATCACCACAAAAATAGAAAATGTCTAATTGGGGCCTTGAATGAGTGATTTATTAATGTTGGACATGGCTAATTGGGGCCATCAACAGTTTTGGCACTAGAAGGGAGGACATTGTTAAGCTAACCCTTTGTTTTAATTCTTTTATTTCTTTCTAATGGCTCCTCGAAAAATCCCATTTGGAGTTGCATCTCTTCATAATCATCTTCCAACACTCCAATGAAGGTAGTAAAAATCTTGTCAAATATGAAAATTTATGGTAAGGGTAAATTTTTTGCATAAGAAAATGTTTTTTAAGTATCCTCAAAACTTTATAAACTACTTATATTGATGGTGGTGTAATGTGTAGTATTTTTACCCTTACTTTCATATAAAAAACCAAAAAATGGTCTTAATCACTGTTGATTGCCTCTATACACAAGTGGGATGAATTTAAAATAAAGTGTTGTAATATCTCATTGTTTTTGTAATAATGTTTTCTTTACTTAGAATGAATTATGTTAGTTTGATGGAAAAAAGATCATGAATTAGTTAAGATGAGAAATGGACATTAAAGTGGTTATGATGTAAGAGATAAATTGATCCAGTTGGATATTGGTGGCCACCCACCTATTCCACCCAGACCCCCCAGTGAGTTTCATTTGTTTCCTTGTTCATTTCAGCATTTAATATTTTTAGCATTTTTTTCAGGTCTTGAATTTCTAGAGTAGTTTTGACCCTAAACAACGTTTTTTGGGGTTTGTGATAGGCCCATGGCTATTGGAAGGGGCTTCGGCAAAAACTGTAGTACTCGGAGAGACCTTTCCAACAAGGTATTGTATGTGAAAAATGGAGATAATACGACAAAGTTACAACCCCAAGAGGTTGGATGCCCAAATAACCCCAACGGGGCCCACAAACTCTTGGTGTTACATCCCCTAGGGTTAGGTTTTTGGTTTTTCACAGTTTTCTCATGTTTTCTAATAATAAATAGGCCCTTGAGACTCATCATAACACAGTTCAGAGGCATGTGGCCACCACATTTATTCTTAGAGATAAGCTACCATCGCCTAAGCTATCTTATTTCCATTATGTTTGTAAGAATAGTTCAATGTTTTTCTATTACTGAAATGAAGTGTTTTTATGTTGTATCTCTGTGTTTATGATTATATATGTAAGTTGTTGCATTCATGTTTAAGTTTGGATCAGTGGTATTAGAGTGTTTTACTCTTTCTCTGTTTTTCTTTGCATGTCCCCAACGAGGTCAGGGTATTAGGATTTATGGCTCAATCTGGTTGAACCATTGCGGGATGAGCCTCACAAAACCCAATAACCTCCCATGGCAGAAGAAAATAATTACGAGGGGGTAGGAGATCCTTTCAAAATGTTTCTCGAGGAAGACCTTGTGCGATAGAGGGATGTGATGATGGATAACTTTGCCTAGATACTTCAACGACTACGCATACATGATGCATCTTCATCTAGCAGCCACTCTGAAGGCATGATAGATATAGACGTCGTAGATAAATGTTTAAATCTATTGGAAGGATATTTTTTAGTTCATGACTTTTCCAATCGGGAAAATATTACTTTTGCACTTCTCAAAGTCGCCCCACACATCAAGGAACTGGTGGGAAACCTACTGTGAAGAAAAGGACGAGAGTGAACCCTCATTGTTTTCAGTGACACCCACTTGGAATTCTTTTTTATATTCCATCATGGAACAATATTACCATTTTGGAAGCTATGAAGATAAATACATAAAGTGGACCATACTACGGTAGGGCAGGGACCAAGATGTGCTACAGTTCACAAATACTTTCCATACTCTTCGCATGAATACGGTTATCAAGGATATTGATTAGAAATTGGTTCTTAAGTACCATGATTGCTACACAAGTACATCCAGGACGAGATGGAGTTCCTGGACATGTCCTCGCTCAAAACGACATATTGGTATGCTATAAAGATTAAGCAAAAGTTTAAACAAAAGAAGCAGTACTTTGGATCTGCGAATCCAAAGCAAGGGAAAGGCGCCCCAAAACAAAATAACGAATGACCAAGCCAAGGCAAGGCTACCCACGATAGCCCGTTGAAGCCAAAAAAAAACAAGAACACCACGAAGACGAATAAGGACACAGTAAAATGTGTAGCTTCTATCCCTGTATAAAAATTACTTGCATACGAATTCTAAACCATAGAAAATAAGCAATGCGAGAGCATAACACATAAAACACATATACATAGATATTTTCCCTTGGATCCAAAAATCGGGACTACTAGCTTGATTTTTCATTATGTTCCTTTCAATGTTATAATACATATTTATACATGCCGAAGCATCCAATACCATGGACAAAAAACCATCACGTCCAAAACCATGTGTGAAAATCATCCACAAAAACCATAGGTAGGTCTGCCCAACCTAATATAGGGTCAAAAAAAAAAAAACCCCGCGGTGTTGTCCCGGACCTCGTAGAGGGGCTACGCGCCCCCCTTAAACCCCCCAGATAGGGGGGGCTACCCGCCCCCCTTAAACCCCCCAGATAGGGGGGGCTACCACCCCCCCTGTGACCCGCCCATTGCGCAATCAACGTAACGAAGGGGGGGCTCTGCATCCCCTCTAACCCCCGGTTCACTTTTTCCCACTTGTTGTTTTCTTTCCATAGGGGGACATAAGAGAGCTTAGTCATTTATCCAGCCTTGCAATGCCCATTGTTTGTCTACACGAAGAGAACTTCTTAGAGCTCATAGATTTTGTTAATGCATCTGCAGTATTATTCAAAGTGTCCACATTTAGTAGCAACACCGTTTTGTCTTCTATCATATCCCTGACAAAGTGATACTGAACATCAATGTGCTTTGTCTTTGAATGGTAAGCAATGTTCTTTGCCAATAAAATTGCACTTTGGCTACTACAGTCTATCCTTATAGCTCCCTGTACTAACCCCATACTTGAACACAATCTCTACAACCAAACTGCTTCCTTGCTTGCATGAGTGGCTACCATGTATTCTGCCTATGTACTTGATAGTGCCACTACAAATTGTTTCTTACTCATCCAACTGACTGCACCTCCAAATAGGTTAAACACATACCCAGTTGTAGATCTTCTCTGATCCAGATCTCTAGCCTAGTCCGCATCAACAAAGCCATGGATATCCAAAACTCTGTCCAATCCTAGTCTTCCTTGCTAGTACAAACCATAATCACTAGTGCCATGGAAATACCTGAAAACCCACTTCACTATCGTCTAATCTTGTGGAAGACTAAACTATTTGAACACAGATAAGTCAAGAATGGTTTGGATTGTTTGTGTTTCCTAGATGTATTTTTTCTTAGATTTTCTATGCAATGTTTAAATTGAAGAAAATGTTACTAGTGTGATTTTTTGGGAAAAAATATTTGGTTTATGTAATCCTGATTTGACATAATGAAAAACACCTAACCTAAAAAAAACACTTGAAAGGAAAATTGAAATTCATATACCAAAGAACAATAAAAAGGAAATAGGTTCAAAATTTTAAAGAACCTTTGAATTTAAATAAGAATATAGAATAAAAATGGTTGAGTATTAATTAGCTATCATTATGGAAATTATAGGCGGTGACAACAATTTTATAAAGAACCTTGAATTGTAATTTCATAGTCAATATAGACCATTCATAATTAGGTTACAAATGCAATGGAAAAAACTATGTTAGTATCTTTTTCTCCTATAAGAAGACCGCCCTTGAAGAGAGAATTTAATAGTTATGTAACCATTGAGAAATATAGAAAAAATAGTCATATTTTCTCATTCTTAGGTTCGAAGGGTGAAATCTCTTGCAAATTGTGTGAGTGTGGGATTGAGTCTTTTCTATTTCTAAATGTAATCATTGAGAGATATAGGAAAAAGCTTTATGGTGTTCTCTATTTTAGGTTTATCTAGCAAAATATCTTACAAATTGTGTTAACTCTATTGAACTTTTTATGTTTTATAATGATAATACATTTGTAGAAATTATCCTCATATCCTACAAACAATCAATTTTCTTCAAAATCTAATTTTTGGTTAATATTTTAAGGGTAATTTAATATTAACCATCAACAAATGCCTATTTATTTTTAAATGTTATTTTCGAATTATAATAATCTGATATGAAATATAATCTCATATTGATTATGTATGGACTTTATTGCATCTCTTTTTCTTTTATCTACAAAATTATGGTGTACCCTAGCGAGTAAGGGAACTCGCTTCTAGTTAGTTTTGACCAAAATCTAGTAGATATTTTAAGAATCATCAACTTAACATGTTTAATTCATTTATGCATTCAAAGTTGCATTTTAAACAAAAAGAAATAAAATCTTGCTTATAATTGTATTAGCAAATTCCATCCAAAATAGTAATTTTACCATTTTATTAAATTTGAATTTATTTGAATCTAAATGTGATTTATATTTTTAAATAATATAATGGAAATAAATCACATTTAAAAATATAATTGAGTAATATATAAAATGTTTTTAAAGATAAATCTTATATAAACTAAAAAAGAAGATTTTACAAAAATGGAAAGATAAATCTATTTTAGAAATTCTATACTAATTTTAACAATGAGGAAACAAATTTAATATACTTTAACTAGGAGTTTTTTGGTGAGGTATCTGGGCTAAAAATAGATGTAAAATTGTCTTGTAAATGTTCTAATTTCATAGTTAATTTCGTAGTCAGTTTGGACCGTTCATTAAGTGGAGATCAGAAGGCAACACCTCGTTATATATCAGGGAATTGCATTGCCTCTATGTAGATCTGTATTTTGAGAAAGAAAAAGGGAGGAGATTGAGTGAGAAAAGAGAAAATTACAACAGATAATTGTATCTCTTCAGTTTGATAGATAATAATGAAGAACTAATTTATTTGTGAACCACATATATCTATGTCTCTTTTATTTTATGTATTTTATGTATTTATATTTTACAATATATTTTTTGTTTGCTTCATGGTTCTATAATATATAATTTTCAAATAAAAATAAGGAAAGAACAAGTACCATTCATTCATTTCTGATATACCATTTTTAATAAACCATTTTTAATAACCCATAATTTTGAAGTAGTAAAGAGAAATATTTACGAAAATATATTCCTAAAACAAACGCTTCTATTAAATCCGTACTAATAATAAATCTACAACCAGAAATAAAAAATAACCGTCTAAACATTCCTCAATGGAATGGATCATCATTACACAGATCATGATTAAGACCACCATACGTTGTTAGATTCGAAAGATTGGCTTTTCTATAGAACACCGTCGTTGAGACGTGCGAAGCCCTGGCAATTTGATTCCCTCGCTTATCAATTTCCCCTTCCAGTTATATATCCATATATTCATTTCCCAATCCCCATCCATTACCAAGATCAACCCGCTGCTGTTGACTGTTACACGAGAGAATGGTGCGTTACACCTGGGTATTTCCAAATGGCATGTTTGTAGAACACACCATACTTGTGCTTCATTCAACTTCCACATGCGAACAGAGCCAAGCCCCTCCTGCTCCAATACCATCACTTGCCCATAGTCTTCACATAAACTTTCACTGCTAATTATTCCACATCCCTGCGGCAACGGGATTGTTGTCCAAACTCCGTTAGCAATATCGAATGCTGCCAGGAAATTCCTGGAATTGGAATTGGTAGAGAAACACCTCCAGTAAAACTTGCCTGTACAATAAAGACCCTTCCCGATAGGTTCAATATTATTGGGGACCGTCATGGAAACTTGAGTCCACGCACTCGACTCTGAATCATAAATACACATCTCAATTTCTCTGGTGTTTGTTTGTCCCCTAACAGAATAGTCACGACCTAGCAGAAGAGTGCAACGCCCTGCGGAAGAATCGAAGGCTAATCCGCTGAAAAAATAAGCTGATACAGGAGGCGGCGGCGGCAAATGTCTCCAGTTGCTGCTACCAGGAATGCCTATGGAGAAGGCAGAACTATCCCCTGTCTACGAATACACATGATGCTTTTACAAGTACCCACAACGATGTGATGGGCAAAGGAAGTTTGTAGATCTCCGAACCGCGTCCTTCTACAACCCAATATTCAACGTCATTTTTCACGTCCCAATGGATCTGAATCAGAAACCCCACGGTGGAATGCAATGACCAATTTGGAACATTTACTTGGAGAGCATCACGGGAAGACAGCAGATAATTCCATTTTTTACACCCAAAATTATGTTTAATCAGACAATCACTTTTTTTAAAAACTTTTGAGATATTTTTCTCACTGTTTTAAGTTGTAGTCTGCAATCTCTGCACTTAATAGATACAGAGTTAAGATAGATCTTCTCACTGTTTTAAGTTGTAGTCTGCGATCTTTGGACTTAATAGATACAGAGTTGAGATGGATCTAAACTGATTTAATTCTCCCTTTAAATAAGTTATATTCCACATGAATACCTTGGGTAATACCCTGGGTTTCTATAAACATGGAGCATAAAAGCCACCCATAACTTCACCAAGTCAAATTTACTTTACCAACCCAAAAAAAAATAATTTAAAAATAATAACCTAAATTTTTTATTTTAATATAGAATTATTTTTATTTTATTTTTAAAATGTTTACATTACATTAAAAAATATATATATTTATTTTTATTTTTATATATTTTGATAGACATTACATCTCTTGCATAAAGATAGGACCCATAATTTTTTACCATCAAGGTCCACTTATATAACCACCCATTAAAAAATGGGTTGTTGTGGCTACATAGAAAAAAGTATCTTCATTAATTAATTAATATATTTTTGAAATTGTTTCTTTTAATATACAGAAATTCTAAAAATAATTAATTTAATTTTTACATTTTAAGATAAGGTAAAACTAAACTTTTTAAATAGTTTAGAAACATGAATATTTATTTTTATTTTTATATATTTTGATAGACATTACATCTCTTGCATAAAGATAGGACCCATTTTTTTTACCATCAAGGTCTATTGATATAACCACCCATTTAAAAATGTGTTGTTGTGGCTACATAGAAAAAGGTATCTTCATTAATTAATTAATATATTTTTGAAATTGTTTCTTTGAATATACATAAATTCTAAAAATAATTAATTTAATTTTGTTACATTTTAAGATAAGGTAAAACTAAACCTTTTAAATAGTTTCGAGACATGAAGTTCCTTGATAATTTTATAGCTCGTTATTGTTGGGCCAAGGTTTACCTGGTTTACCATCTAGAAAAAAGTGGGAAAGTACTCCCATATTCCTTGAGTTCAAAGAAAGAAAGGAAGGTGAATCTAAACTTTATTTTTTTCTACTTGTAGTAATCCCTCTTTTAAATGTGAGAGGGTTTTCCACATATTCATGCTATCTCTTCCTCAATTATAATATATTATTTTATTATTTAATGATTTTGGTTTATTATTATTAATGAATTTTATTTTCGATTTATATTCCAAAATTATTGCATAAAAAGTAATGCGATGTTTTTTAAGATAATTTTGCAATCAAGAGTCATTATAAATTGAGAAGAATAAAAAATTTTAAGATGCAATATTTTTTTAATGATGTAATACGAAGGAATTAATTTATGACATGAACTAGGAAAAAAATAAAACACTAAATTAGATCTTAAGGAATTTGTCCATTATATCATGGTTTAAAATGGATTTTAGCTCCTAGACAAAACTCAATTAGAGGAATTTAATATTATTTCTGCAACTAATGTGTAGTCTATAACTTAGTATGAGGAGACTTATCACATTGTAATAGATAACTTTAAATTAAAAATAAATTTTGAAAATAAATACTTACTTTAAAAATTGTAGGTTTTAACCCATGTACATAAATTAATTGCATACGAATTCTAAAAACACAGACAATAAACAATGCGATAGCATAACACATAAAACACATATACACAACGATTTTCCCCTAGATCCCAAAACCGGGACTACCAGCTTGATTTTTCATTATGTTCCTTTCAATGTTACAATACATATTTATACATGCCGAAGCATCCAATACCGCGGACCGAAAACCATCGCGTCCAAAACCATGGACAGAAAACCATCGCGTCCAAAACCATGGACCGAAAACCATAGGTAGGTTCACCCAACCTAATATAGGGTCCAAAAAAAAAATTTCACAGGGCACTGCCCCAAACCCTGTAAAGGTGGGCTACCTGCCCCCTTCAAACGCCCCAAACAAGGGGGGTTGCCGCTCCCCTACTGCGCAATCGGTGCAACGAAGGGGGGTGGGGTTCACTACGTAGGTTAGTCGTGGAAATAATATAACACAACCCAACATTCTCCCACTTGTTGTTTTCTTTCCACAGGGAGCCACAAGAGAGTTTAGTCATTTTTCCAGTCCTAAAATGCCCATTGCTTCTCTACACTAAGAGAACTTCTCAAAGCTCACAAATTTAGTTAATGCATCTGCAGTATTCTTCAAAGTGTCCACCTTTACTAGCAACACCTTTTTGTCTTCTATTATATCCCTCACAAAGTGATACTGAACATCAATGTACTTTGTCTTTGAATGATAAGGAGGGTTCTTTGCTAAGAAAATTGCACTCTGGCTATCATAATCTATCCTTATAGCTCCCTGTACTAACCCCATACTTGAATACAATCTCTGCAACCAAACTACTTCCTTGTTTGCATGAGTGGCTACCATGTATTCTGTCTCTATAGTTGATAGTTCCACTACAGATTGTTTCTTACTCATCCAACTGACTACACCTCCAAATAGGTTAAACACATACCCACTTGTAGATATTCTTTGATCCAGATCTCTAGCCCAGTCTGTATCAACAAAGCCACAAATATCAAACACTCTGTCTAATCCTTGTCTTCTTTGGTAGCACAAACTATAATCACTAGTGCCATGCAAATACCTGAAAACCCGCTTCATTGTTGTCCAATGCTGCTTTCCTGGTTTTGACATAAACCTGCTCAATACTCCCATTGCATGTGCAATGTCTGGTCTAGTACAGACCATTGCATACATTAGGCTACCGAATGCACTTGCATATGGAACATGGGATATCATCTTCCTCTTCTTATGTCTTGGGACACTGTTCAGCTGATAGCTTTACACCTACAGGAATAAGAACCTTCACCGGTTTATTATCTTGCACATTAAACCTCTACAATATTGTCTCAACATACTTCCTCTGGTTTAACTAGAGCTTCCTCTTTGCCCAATCGCTTTCAATTTCCATGCCCAAAATATAGTTTGTTGCACAAAGATCTCTCATGTAGAATTTGGAGGACAATTGGGTCTTCAAATCCTGGATATTTTCATTGTCATTTACAACCAACATCATATCATCCACATACAAGACCAGATAAACAACACGGTCACCAATTAATTTAAAATACACACAGTGATCTGCTTTGCTTCTGGTGAAGCCAAGTCCCTGTATAAATGTATCAAATTTCTGATACCACATCCTTGGTGACTGTTTTAACCCATACAAAGACTTCTTTAACTTCATACCAGTTCTTTCTTACCCTTCACCGCAAAGTCTTCAAGTTGCTTCATGTAGATCTTCTCTTCTACATCCCCGTGAAGAAATGTTGTCTTCACATCCATCTGTTCTACCTCAAAATAAAAAGAAACAACAACAGATAAAAGTAATATAATAGAAGTTACCTTTGCAACAGGAGAAAAATTATCACCAAAATCAATTCCCGGCACCTGAGAATAACCTTTTGCTACCAGCCAAGCTTTGTATTTCTCCACCTTTCCTTTTACATTTGTCTTCTTCATTAACACCCATTTGCTGCCAATGGGCTTCCTTCTAACCGACAACTCCACCAGATCCCAAGTCTCATTTTTGTGCAAAGATGCCATTTCATCAACCATGGCCTCTTTCCAGAGTTTTCCATCCTCTAAATGTATTGCTTCCTTCATAGTTCTAGTATCATCATCAATAATAGATAAAGCAAAATTTGAATAGAAAGCAGATGGACTATACCTTTCTGACTGCATCCTTTCTCGAACTCATCTTCTCATAGCCGGAGTTTGTGGCTCTTCATCTTCTGATTCCTCCTCCGTTGTAGAGTCTGATTCTTCCTCCTTTAGCTCAAACTCTATCTTCTTAGGTTTCTTTGGTTGGAATTCATGTTTAATAACATCTTTAACCTCTCTAAACACCACATCTCAGTTGTACACAACCTTCCTTATTGTTGGGTTCCAAAGATTATAATCCTTTAAACCGTCCTTATACCCAATAAAGT
This sequence comes from Pinus tabuliformis, assembly GCA_031772625.1. Lineage (NCBI taxonomy): Eukaryota > Viridiplantae > Streptophyta > Pinopsida > Pinales > Pinaceae > Pinus > Pinus tabuliformis. The sequence continues at coordinate 1,266,958,013 of CM062807.1, read as the reverse complement.
TGCACTTTTCAGATTTACTATCCAACTTGGTTCGTTTCTCCTTTAGAATATGTACATATGCATCACATCCAAATACCCTCAGATGTGAAAGAGAGGGTTTCTTACCAGTCCATACCTCTTGAGGATTCTTATCCTCCAATGCTGATGAAGGTGATCTGTTGACCATGTAACATGTTGTCTCCACCGCCTCTGCTTAGAATTCTTGTCCTAACCTGGCACCACTGCGCATGCTTCTTCCCCTTTCCATTAATGACTTGTTCATTCTTTCTGCAACTCCATTTACACAATTCTTCAAATTCCTTAGAGGATAGTAAGTTACATAACCATTAACAACCACTTTTGTAGTGTAATAACATAAACCGTCTCATGAATCTTGCAACCATTTCATGATTTCCTTAACCATATTAATTACTCACATACTTGGATATTATGATTATCACATCAAATAAAGAATCATCATCATTAAGGATTCAACGTTATCAAGCTGACATAGTAAGCAATCACATCATTAAACACCGATATACCCTGGAAACCCCGTAGGGTGAAAACCAACAAACGTTTAATCTTATTATTAAACGCTCATGAAGGTTTTCACCCTTCACTCAATGGCTTATAAGGGATTCCATCCCTTAACCATTGTTATAAAATATTACAATGAAATATCATTAAATTGTCACATAACTAGCTAAAAGCTAATACATTTTCTATGAAACCCTTTACCTACATATCAGCACTCTCTACATCCTTAGGGCATGATTGTTCTATCAATGTACGATCTTGCAAATCATTCTCCTGAGCATGGACCATTAGTTTTTTACCTACCACAAAGTTAAACATCACTTTTCTTTGGCAAAAACTGCCATCGTTTCCTGTCATTGTTATCGTCAACAAGCTTTGGAAACAAGATTGGATACAATATTAATCAATCAATAATCAACCTCTAAAGTGATCTTTTAACATCTACTCATGTGCATGAGCAAGCATGTCATAATAACTAACTAGTACATATATTCAAGTAAATACTTTTTTTGCTTTCCACAATGTTTATTCACACGAATGCATATTTCTCTTTAAGAGATCTAACCCATTAGTTCTACAAATCCATGTTTCTCTTTAAAACATATAACATAATAGTTATATCTTCATACATGTCATAAACTATTGTTTCTACGCCTTTTCACATGGTTATTTTTCAATAACTCAACATAGTTTCTCTAACATACAAAGAACATATCTCTATAACACAATGACTATTCTTTGTGCATCCAATAACTTATCTTAATAGCCCTTCTTTAATGTATGCAACACATATTCCCTTGTTTATAATTCTACCATCATTTCATGTAAACAATTACTTACTTCTTTCTTAAAAGGAAGTCATTATAACCTCATTTCTCTATCTTCCTATATGTAAGTTTCTCATACTTCACTTTCAAGAAATTATTATAGATACCCATCTTTATGATTAAAAATCAAGAAAAACTAACAAGGTTAACTTAACCTTTTATGCACCAAAATCAAGAAATCGACCCAACTCATCTAGCAAGACAATCTTTTCAAGAAAGTTAACATCGATTATTATTTTCAAGAATGTTAACGTAATACTTTCTCTATGTACACACAAAATCATATTTCCAATGTCACAATAGCTACCCTTATGTGCATGCAACATGTGTTTTTTCTAACACATTACTTTTACTTCAATGCACACAATCTTTTCATGAAACAAGTATGGATTCTTGTTCTTGTATGAACACTATTCATATGTGTCTTTCAAGAAAAGAATCTCTATTTTTGTTTCAAGAGATCTCTCATAAAGCAATTATTTTCATACATGAAGTATGCACACTTTTTCTAAAAGAAGTTATCTTAATGACTATTATTTATGTGTATATAAAACATACGTTCTCTTCAATAAAGTTTGTAATGATTATCTATGTGCCTAGAAGCACATGCTCCCTTCAAGAAATTAAAATGAAGTGAATCTAGCTCATTAGCTATTTCTATCATGTATGCAGTGCATAATTATTTCACAAGAAACTTCTAAAATTAGCTAATGTCACAATGAATTTAAGTATATATCCCTTTTCAAAAAAGCTCTATCAAATAAAAAATACATATTTTATTCAAAGAAAAATTAGCCACTTTTCACACTATGTCCTCAAGAAGTTTTCATGTCTCACCATCTTTTCTCAAGAAGATATTTTGGCTACTTAGCAAGGATTTCGATAATTATTCCAAGAAAATGACAAAGTGACACAACATTTCACACACAAGATTCACATGTAGTTTTTCTAAGAGAAACTACATATTTACTTTATAAGAAAACTACATGTTTACTTAGCTTTTAGGTCCACATATTGTTTTTCACATTTTTCATTGCATACTCTATATATATATATATATATATATATATATATATATATATATATATATTATCTATATTTGGTAAGAAATCTTTCAAAAAGATACCCAAATAAACATACATATATTTTTCCTTCAAGAAAGTGAGCAAGTTACTTATCTTGTCCATAGCAACCTCCTTGCCTCCATCACCTTCAACACGCAGAAAGAACTTCTTCTCAGAGCATTCAGTGGAGTTAACACATGTTGGAACCACAACACTCATTGTGCGTGGCATAGCTAATCTTTGTTCTGGAATCCGAACCCAACAAAGACACTGGAATCAATTTGGAGTAGCCAAGAGAAGAACCCAACAATGGTTTGAGTAGCAACAACAATTGATCATAAAAACTCCCCTGAGCCGATTCTGTTGACTCTATTTTGCCCTGCAGAGGATCACCGGATCTGCGGTGGCCTTGCGAGATCATGCCCATTGTGGAAAAGCATTCCCAACCAACTTTACATCTGCATCCATGTTCAAGTGCTCAGGAAAGATTGATCTCAGGAAAATTGATTTCCAAGTTCTCTATTATGTTGCAGTGTTTAATTAGAGAGAATTAGTTGGCAGCGATTTTGAGCCATCTCTCAATTAGAAGACGTGTATATTCAGGCTACCATTAGAGAGATATGTTGTGCAAGTTTCATGGGATTGAGCATCCAACAATGAAGGAAATGCAACTTGAAACAATAAGCTACAAGAGCATTTTTAATGTACACAAAAAAGCAAGCCACACCAACAACATAAAGGTCGTTGCCCACAATTTAATGAAACTACCATGAAAGAAGTGTTTCATTTTACCAAGATCTCCTTTCTTTATTTCCCCTCATTTAGTTTTACAAATATCAAGAATCAGTTTTACAACTGATTCGTAACTTTAAAATTACTTTTACGTAGAGTTATTTACGATAGGGATATTACATATATCTTCTAAGGAAACTAACACATTACTATGGTTTTTGTCCATGTAATTCATCTTCTTTCACAAAGAATCTTTTCCAATGTAGGCTAACACAACATGCTATCATTTTCCACATCCAAATGTATATTCTTTCCAACTAAAACTAGTACAAATCTTGGATGCATATACATGATCTTATTCCCAAAGAAACAAACATAATAGTTATGATAGCATAAAAGTAATCACATATAATTTTTTCTAAAGAAATATAACTCAATATTTCTTCTATGCATGTGAAGAACATATCTCTATAACATAATGACTATTCTTTGTGCATGCAAGAATTTATCATAATATCCCTTTTTAATGTACGCAACACATATTCCATTCACTAGAGTTCTACCATCATTAACTATTATTTTCATGTAACAAATACATACTTCTTTTTCAAAAGGAAGTTAATATAGCCTCGTTTTTTTATCTTTATACTTGTAGTTTCTCATGCTTCCCTCTTCAAGAAATTACCATAGATAACTATATTTTATGCATAAAACCCAAAAAACAATAATAAGGTCAACTTAACATTTTATGCACCTAAATCAAGAAATTAACCCAATTCATCTAGTCAGGCAATCTTCTCAAGAAAATTAACAAACTTTATTTATCTACAAAAAAAAACATGTTTTCTATATCACAATGCTTCCCTCTTCAATAAATTACCATACATAACCAAATTTTATGCATAAAGCCCACACACCAATAATAAGGTTAACTTAACCTTTTATGAACCTAAATCAAGAAATTAACACAATTCATAAGGTTAACTTAACCTTTTATGCACCTAAATCAAGAAATTAACACAATTCATCTAGTCACACATTCTTTTCAAGAAAATTAACATAACTTTCTTTATCTAGACACAAAAACATATTTTCTATATCACAATGATTTCCCTTTTGTGCATGCAACATGTGTCTTTTTACTAACACAATGAGCCTTACTTCAATGCACATAAGATTTTCAACAAACAAGCATGCATTCTTTTTCTTGTATGAACAAGGTTCATATGCATCTTTTAAGAAAACAATCTTTATTTTTCATCAATTCATGCACAAAAATCCCATGCAAGTCTTTCTGCACTCAAATCTTTGCGGTCTTTAAATAAAAAACATGGTGATATATGCATACATAACCCTTCCAAGAAAATTAATCTAATTAACTTTTATCTTTTCTAAGAATCCGATAATGTATGCAAAGACATTTCACTTTAAAATCAAATACAATGAGGCATGCAATCAATATTTTCTCTTCAAGAATTAACATAGAAATTTATTTCATGAATTCCAATATAATGGATATTATTATTGTGCACATACCATTGATTTTCTTTTCAAGAATTAACATAAAAATTTATTTCATGAATTCCAATATAATAGATATTATTATTGTGCACATAGTGCTATTAAGAGTCTATAGGAAGAAAAGTTTACATATATTCTTTTAATGAAAAATATCATGATTTCTTTAATCTTTTTGTGTGCAAGTTTCACTTCTGTTTTCTTTCGAAGGAAACAACCCTAATCTATATTTTAACATGAAAATTTTCTTTCACTAAAGTAATATGACTTGTTTATCTTTTACCACACAATTTTATTTCAAACAAGTAATATGATTTATTTATCTTTTACCATGGAAAATTCACATGAATTCTTTATGAAAAGTACTATGACTTAAATATTTTTGTATGCATGATTCACATGCATTCTATTTCTAATAGAAACAACATTCCTGCAATATATTCTTTTAATAAAACAACATGGTTTCTTTATTTTTAATATGTAAAGTTTTTTTTGGATGTTTTTAGAAAATTATTGCATAAAAGCCATGAAGAACCTTATTTGGGGAAGCAACTGGTGGCCGAAAGTTTCACTATTCATATGACTTGCAGCTAAGAACAAGATCCTAACTTGGGACAAAATTCAAAAAAAAGGCTTCAGTGGACCCTCAAGATGTTGTCTCTGTAAAAACGAAGAGGAGACCCGAAATCACCTCCTAATTAATTGTTCGTTCACTAAGAAATTATGGATGGATACAAGAAAGATATTCGGCAAATCTGAGATAGTTCCCAGAGACATTAACGCAATAATTTTCCAATGGAACAAGGAGAAATTCCAATGTAAAGTTGTTAGCAGAGCTTGGGATCTTATTGCAGGCTTCGTGCTATGGATGATGTGGAAAGAAAGGAACCGTTGGATATTCCAGGACAAAATAAAAGATTCAGAAACTATATGGAGACAAGCGGTTAGTCTAATGAGGGAAACAATCTTGGTGGAGAAATGGGACGTGGAGGACTGGAAGGCTAATTAAACAGAGGAGATGATCCTGAATAGTTTAAACTTAAAGTATGAGATGGTGTATCATAAGCAGGACATTAGGCATAGCGAGCGAGCCTAAAATTCAGATAAATTTATCTACCCCAGAGATAACTTCATCAAATTAAACTTTGATGGAGCATCGAAGGGGAAGCCTGGCAATGTTGGTTTCGGAGGCGTATTTCGCGATAATCAGAAGAAGGTAAGGTGGATTTATGCTGAATGGGGTGGGGAAATGACGAATAATGAGGTTGAACTTTGGGCGATCCACCAGGGGCTGAGAATCGCAATCAGAAATGGTTATACAAACTTGGAAATAGTTGGTGACTCTCAGATCGCGATTGAAATATTGAAGAAACTTAGCAATGGAAGAGATTGGGAACGAATTACCAGCAGTTGGAGAACTGCCGGAATTGTCCAAGATATAGCGAGTCTGCTAAAAAGGATAGAATACAAATTATTTAACCATGTAAGGCGGAATGGGAACCGCGCGGCTGACTTCCTGGTGAATTGGGGTTGTAAAGGACGAGGCAGCATTGTAGACATCCAATGGAAAGCGGTGCGAGCCAGCAGAGATTGGGTAGACTTGGCAACGATTATTAATGAGGATCATGATCAGGCAACGAGCGAGAACGCCATGACTAATGAGTTGGATAGGTGAGTGGGACTGGAGATCTCGGCTAATTAATGGAGGTCAGTATGGACAGAGGAATGATATGATGAAAACGCATAGTGCAGTACACCGGCGGCGTGTGTGGAAGGCATCTCAGGATCGCTCCCACTGCGAAATAATTAATGCATGCGATTAGAGAGGATGGTGGAGCGGCATGTCAAAACTTCAAACGGTAAATGATAAACAAGGAATGATGGCCAGGAGAGGCAACATCCCGGATAATAAATGGCGGCAATGCATCGCCGATATAGTGGCATATATTGATGGCAGAAAGGTAATAAGTACCCAGACTGGTAAGGGAAGGTAGCAGGTTAGTTTCTTTTCAATACAGCGTGCAGAGGTGAGGACAGTAGCGAGACAACGAGACAGGAAAACTTTTATCCTGCACCAGAACATACCTCGTGACATAATTGGAGATAGCATGGAAACCAGGATGAGGTCAAGGGTGGCGGAGGAGCTGACTATTGCAACTGACAAGAACAGGGACAGGAAAGGCAAGGCTGCTGCGAAAGAGGAGCTCCCGGCAGAAATTTTTTAGATTGAGGATGATTCTGAGGATGAAGAACCCCGTCGCGAAGCTAACAGGAAGTATAAAGCACAGGGCAAAGCAACAGGCGGTTGGGTCAACCTGCAGTCAAAAGAGGACCAGCCAGCACCGCAGGTGGAACGCGTAAGAAGATACGGCAGGAGAAGAAGTGGTAGGGGAGCGGGAAGAAGGACGGATACGGGCGGCAAGAGAGGTCGGGGGCAGAGCGGGAATGAAGGTGACAAAGGTGAGAATCTGAAGCAGGAAGCGGGACCAGCCAAAAAAACAAGGAGATCGATGGAGCAGAGAATTCACCAGGCTGAGAGGGCCTATCAGTAGAATACAAATCAAGAGGTCAGAAGAATTATGCAGCATTTGAAGGAGGAGTCTTTACAAGACCAATCTGACGCAGAAATGGAGGATTGGGAATTCTTAATGCATGACCGAGGCAACACCAGAGGCAGAATGTCTCTGTTCAAGCAATCTCTCCACATTTACTGGGTAATGAAAAGGTTATTGGCAAAAGCATTAGAGCAGGTTGCTACTGAGATGGTGGAAATAGCGTAGGGAGGCCCTGAATTGAGTAGGGAACTGAGGTTCATCCACATTGCTTTGGAGAGGCAAGAGAAGAAACTGGATGAATTACAGCAGCTATTGAAGGGAGAACATCAGGGAGCAGACGAAGGAGCAAACCAGCAACCTGCAACTGAAGATGCTTGAGAAACGATATGTATATGAAAGTACATAGTCTAGATAAATATAGTTTTTTGCATGTTATAGATAAGGAAAAATACTTTATGCAGACCAGTAGGATTAGGAATTCTCAGGATTGTTTAGTTCATCTTGCAAGGATAATCAGACTTTGGGTTTTCTATTTTTGGTCGGCCATTAAAAACTTTAGATGGCTAAAATACTCGGTTTCCCCATGAGGGCGAGTTAATATGTATTGATACTATGTATTGTTTTATTTTCTATATAGTAATAGAAAGAGTCCCACCTCAGCTTACAAAAAAAAATTAGTTTCCAACTAAATAACAATGGTTATTGTTTTCAGCTATTTCATTAAACATGGTAAAAATAATCTTTTCCACTGTGAATGTCAACGTAAACGCAATTTATAGAGATATTACATGATATATTCAAAGTTAAGATGGATCTAGGTTTATATATATATATATATATATATATATATATATATATATATATATATATATATATATAATACTATTAGAAAAAAGCCCTAACAACATAGAAAATTGACTATTTTGGCTTAATTTTATTTTAATTATGAATTTACTTATTTATTTTCTATTTTGTTTTTTAACTTAATTTAATTATGTCTAAGTGCTTGAATAACATAATAGAACATTACACCATCTATTCCATATTGTAATACCCTTAGTGAATTGAAAATATTTTAGTTTCTTTTGTTAAGAAAACTTTGGGTCATATAGAAGGCCTAGTATGAATAGGTAAAAACATAAATGTACTTTTTTTTTAATTGCATTGACAAATATTGATTCTGGACATCCACTTAAGTTATGGTGGAAAAAGATGTTAAATGATAGTTTTACACACCATACAGTTATATAATAGTTATTCCTCTCCCTTGAGATAAAATCATCTTAGTTAGGGAACAAGGAGCCAAGAGGGAGAGAGGAAAAATGCTGAGACAACCTAGAAAACTTGGAGCTTGATTGGATGATGCCCGAGGGAGGAGATTTAAGTTTTAAGCTTGAAACTCTTAAACATGATGTTGTTGAGGGAGGTTAGCCACTACTAATTAAGGGATCCTTAGCTGATTAGTTATTAGAATTCCATGTTCAAGCTTGTGTGCTCAGTTAAACCCTAAGACTGGACTTGGTGTGGGTCAGAGATTTTCTAGGGTTGGAACTAATATGGTCTTTGTCATGAAACTGCTCTGGTGGTTCAGTTGGCTAGGGGTAGTGCTGGTAAAGAATATTGGCTCTCATCGGTTTGGTGGAGCATTCTTTCCCTATAATCTCACGGGAGACTAAACTATTTGAACACTGATAAGTGAAAAATGGTTTGGATTGTTTGTGTTTCCTAGATGTATTTTTCCTAGATTTTCTATGCAATGTTTAAATTGAAGAAAATGTTACTAGTGTGATTTTTTGGAAAAAAATATTTGGTCTATGTAATCTTGATTTGACATAATGAAAAACACCTAACCTAAAAAAAATAGTTGAAAGGAAAATTGAAATTCATATATCAAAGAACAATGTAAAGGAAATAGGTTCAAAATTTTAAAGAACCTTTGAATTTAAATAAGAATATAGAATAAAAATGGTTGAGTATTAATTAGCTATCATTATGGAAATTATAGGTGGTGACAACAATTTTATAAAGAATTGTAATTTCATAGTCAATGTAGACCATTCATAATTAGGTTACAAATGCAATGGGAAAAACTATGTTAGTATCTTTTTCTCATATAAGAAGACCTTCCTTGAAGAGAGAATTTAATAGTTATGTAATCATTGAGAAATATAGAAAAAGTAGTCATATTTTCTCATTCTTAGGTTTCAAGGGTGAAATCTCTTGCAAATTGTGTGAGTGTGGGATTGAGTCTTTTCTATTTCTAAATGTAATCATTGAGAGATATAGGAAAAAGCTTTCTGGTGTTCTCTATTTTAGATTTATGTAGCAAAATATCTTACAAATTGTGTTAACTCTATTGAACATTTTATGTTTTATAATGATAATATATTTGTAGAAATTATCCTCGTATCCTACAAACAGTCAATTTTCTTCCAAATCTAATTTTTGGTTAATATTTTAAGGGTAATTTAATATTAAGCATCAACAAATGCCTATTTATTTTTAAATGTTATTTTCAAATTATAATAATCTAATATGAAGTATAATCTCATATTGATTATGTATGGACTTTATTGTATCTCTTTTTCTTTTATCTACAAAATTATGGTGTACCCTAGTGAGTAAGGGCACTGGCTTCTAGTTAGTTTTGATCAAAATCTAGTAGATATTTTAAGAATCATCAACTTAATATGTTTAATTCATTTATGCATTCAAAGTTGCATTTTAGACAAAAAGAAATAAAAATCTTGCTTATAATTCTATTAGCAAATTCCAACCAAAATAGTAATTTTACCATTTTATTAAATTTGAATTTAAATGTGATTTATATTTTTAAACAATATAATGAAAATAAATCACATTTAAAAATATAGTTGAGTAATATATAAAATGTTTTTAAAGATAAATCTTATATAAGCAGGTCTTTCCCCTATTGAGAACCTAGCTATGCTTAGGTTTCTGTTGTACAAGCACAAAATCAGTAACATAGATGATCATAGACTTCCTAAGCTAGCTTTAAATTCTAGCCAAAACCACCTAAGGCTCAATTGAGGGTGGCATAAAGACACAAGGGCCTGGTTAAACTATTGGGAGATTAACGAAAATGATGCATTGCAAAACATAAATAACATTAAAGATATTGTTACTTCTAAGTTCAAAGAAAAAATGTGGTGTGAGAAAGACTTAGTGGCTAAAAGAAAATTAAGTTATTATAAGAAAGTCATCAAACCCACCCTAGAAGATCAAAAGTATCTCTCTATTTTAACTAGCTCAAAGAAGAAAATTAATATAGCAAAGATTAGAACGAATTCTCATGAGCTCCATAGTGAAACAGGTCGTTGGGCAGTTCCTAAAATGCCATGGACGGAAAGGATTTGCCATATATGTGAGAATAGGAACATCGAGGATGAAAACCACTTCCTCTTAGAGTGTCCCGCAGTTCCTAAAATGCCATGGACGGAAAGGATTTGCCATATATGTGAGAATAGGAACATCGAGGATGAAAACCACTTCCTCTTAGAGTGTCCCGCAGTTCCTAAAATGCCATGGACGGAAAGGATTTGCCATATATGTGAGAATAGGAACATCGAGGATGAAAACCACTTCCTCTTAGAGTGTCCCGCGTATAACCACATTAGATCTCAGTTTCACAATCTTTGTTACAATACTGAACTTCCTAGCCTTTTACAATGTCAAAATTATAGTGAGCTCAGGAGGCTTCTCTCCAAGCTTTTTGAGCATAGGAATAAAATCTTAAATCAAAATAGATTATTTGTTTATTTAGGTCCGATAGACCATTATTTGGTCTCAGCGGATGTTAACCATCATCATCATCATAAACTAAAAAAGAAGATTTTATGAAAATGGAAAGATAAATCTATTTTAAAAATTCTATACTAATTTTAACAATGAGGAAACAAATTTAATATACGTTAACTAGGAGTCTCTTTGATGAGGTATCGAGCAGCAACCCCAAAGCTAAAAATAGATGTAAAATTGCCTTGTAAATGTTCTAATTTCATAGTTAATTTCGTAGTCAGTTTGGACATATCTGACCGTAGAAGTTATGTTTAATTTAGAAGGCAACACCTCGCTATATATGAGGGAATTGCATTGCCTCTATGTAGATCTGTATTTTGAGGAAGAAAAAGGTGGACATATCTGACCGTAGAAGTTATGTTTAATTTAGAAGGCAACACCTCGCTATATATGAGGGAATTGCATTGCCTCTATGTAGATCTGTATTTTGAGGAAGAAAAAGGGAAGAGATTGCTAAAGAAAAGAGGAAATTACAACCAATGGTTTTATCTCTTCAATTTGCTAGATAATAATGAAGGACTAGTTGTTTAGTTGTTTATTTGTGAACCACATATATCTATGTCTCTTTTGTTTTATGTATTTTTTGTGTTTATATTTTTAACCACCCATAATTTTGGGATAAAGAAAAATATTTACTAAAATATATTCATAAAACAAACGCTTCTATTAAATCCGTACTAATAAGAAATCTACAACCAGAAATAAAAAAATAGCCGTCTAAACATTCTTGAATAATGGAATGGAATGGATCATCATTATACAGATCATGATTAAGACCACCATAAGTTGTTAGATTCAAAAGATGGCTTTTCTCTAGAACACGGTCGTTGAGAGGTGCGAAGCCCTGGCAATTTGATTCCCCCGGTTATCAATTTCCCCTTCCAGTTATATATCCATATATTCATTTCCCAATCCCCATCCATTACCAAGATCAACCCGCTGCTGTTGACTGTTACACGATAGAATGGTGCACTACACCTGGGTATTTCCAAATGGCATGTTTGTAGAACACACCATACTTGTGCTTCATTCAACTTCCACATGCGAACAGAGCCAAACCCCTTCTGCTCCAATACCATCACTTGCCCATAGTATTCACATAAACTTTCACTGCTAATTATTCCACAACCCTGCGGCAACGGGATTGTTGTCCAAACTCTGTTAGCAATATTGAATGCTGCCAGGAAATTCCTGGAATTGGAATTGGTAGAGAAACACCTCCAGTAAAACTTGCCTGTACAATAAAGACCCTTTCCGATAGGTTCAATATTATTGGGGACCGTCATGGAAACTTGAGTCCACGCACTCGACTCTGAATCATAAATACACATCTCAATTTCTCTGGTGTTTGGTTGTCCCCTAACAGAATAATCACGACCTAGCAGAAGAGTGCAACGCCCTGCGGAAGAATCGAAGGCTAATCCGCTGAAAAAATAAGGTGATACAGGAGGCGGCGGCAAATGTCTCCAGTTGCTGGTACCAGGAATGCCTATGGAGAAGGCGGAACTATCCCCTTTTCTACGAATACACATGATGCTTTTACAAGAACCCACAACGATGTGACGGGGCAAAGGAAGTTTGTAGATCTCCGAACCGCGTCCTTCTACAACCCAATATTCAACGTCATTTTTCACGTCCCAATGGATCTGAATCAGAAACCCCACGGTGGAATGCAATGACCAATTTGGAACATTTACTTTGAGAGCATCACGGGAAGACAGCAGATAATTCCATTTTTTACAAACAGCCCTCATTTTGCCGAGAACTCTCATGGGTAGCCTTGCTAAAATCATATACACCAACTCTTCGTTGAGCATTTGCCAGATTTCTGGTTCCATTACTACAATACTTATTTTTCACCCAAAATTATCTTTCACTAGATAATCACTTATCTCTCTGCACTTAACAGATATAGAGTTAAGATGGATCTAGACTGATTTAATTCTCCCTTTAAATAAGTTCTATTCCACATGAATACTATGGGTAATACCGTGGGTTTCTATAAACATGGAGCATAAAACCCACTAATAACTTCACCAAGTCAAATTTACTTTAACTTCACCCAGTCAAATTTACTTTACGAACTCAAAAAAAATAATTTAACAATAATAACGTAAAATTTTTATTTTAATATAGAATTATTTTTATTTTATTTTTAAAATGTTTACATTATATTAAAAAAAATATTTATTTTTACTTTTATATATTTTGATAGACATTACATCTCTTGCATAAAGATAGGACCCATATTTTTTTACCATCAAGGTCCACTTACATAACCACCCATTAAAAAATGTGTTGTTGTGGTTGTATAAAGATGGGACCCATATTTTTTTACCATCAAGGTGCACTTATATAACCACCCATTAAAAAATGTGTTGTTGTGGCTAAATAGAAAAAGATATCTTCATTAATTAATTAATATATTTTTGAAATTGTTTCTTTTAATATACATAAATTCTAAAAATAATTAATTTAATTTCGTTACATTTTAAGAAAAGGTAAAACTAAACCTTTTAAATAGTTTAGAGACATGAATATTTATTTTTATTTTTATATATTTTGATAGACATTACATCTCTTACATAAAGATAGGACCCATATTTTTTTACCATCAAGGTCCACTTATATAACCACCCATTAAAAAATGTGTTGCTGTGGCTACATAGAAAAAGGTATCTTCATTAATTAATTAAGATATTTTTGAAATTGTTTCTTTTAATATACATAAATTCTAAAAATAATTAATTTCATTTCATTACATTTTAAGATAAGGTAAAACTAAACCTTTTAAATAGTTTAGAAACATGAACATTTGTTTTTATTTTTATATATTTTGATAGACATCACATCTCTTGCATAAAGATAGGACCCATATTTTTTTACCATCAAGGTCCACTTATATAACTACCCATTAAAAAATGTGTTGTTGTGGTTGCATAAAGATGGGACCCATATTTTTTTACCATCAAGGTCCACTTATATAACCACCCATTTAAAAATGTGTTGTTGTGGCTATATAAAAAAAGGTATCTTCATTAATTAATTAATATATTTTTGAAATTGTTTCTTTTAATATACATAAATTCTAAAAATAATTAATTTAATTTCGTTACATTTTAAGAAAAGGTAAAACTAAACCTTTTAAATAGTTTAGAGACATGAAGTTCCTTGATAATGTTATAGCTCATTATTGTTGGGCAAAGGTTTACCCGGTTCACCATCCAGAAGAAAGTGGGAAAGTACTCCCATATTCCTTGAGTTCAAAGAAAGAAAGGAAGGTGAATCTAAACTTTATTTTTTTCTACTTGGAGTAATCCCTCTTTTAAATGTGAGAGGGTTTTCCACATATTCATGCTATCTCTTCCTCAATTATAATATATTATTTTATTATTTTTAATGATTTTGGTTTATTATTACTAATGAATTTTATTTTCAATTTATATTCGAAAATTATTTCATAAAAAGTAACGCGATGTTTTTTAAGATAATTTTTTAATCAAGAGTCATTAAAAATTGAGAAGAATAAAAAAATTTAAGGTTTTTTTTTTTTGTATGATGTAATAGAAGGAATTAATATATGACATGAAGTAGGGAAAAAATAAAACACTAAATTAGATCTTAAGGAATTTGACCATTATATCATGGGTTAAAATGGATATTAGCTCCTAGACAAAACTCAATTAGAGGAATTTAATATTATTTCTGCAACTAATGTGCACTCTATAACCTAGTATGAGGAGACTTATCACGTTGTAATAGATAACTTTAAATTAAAAAATAATATTGAAAATAAATACTTACTTTAAAAATTGTAGGTTTTAACCCACTTATAGAAATTATCTGCATACTAATTCTAAAAACAAACAATGCGAGAGCATAACACATAAAACACATATACACAGAGATTTTCCCCTGGATCCCAAAACCGGGACTACCAGCTTGATTTTTCATTATGTTCCTTTCAATGTTACAATATATATTTATACATGCCAAAGCATCCAATACCATGGACTAAAAACCATCGCGTCCAAAACCATGGACAAAAAACCATCGCGTCCAAAACCATGGACCGAAAACCATAGGTAGGTTCACCCAACCTAATATAGGGTCCAAAAAAAAAATTCCCAGGGCGCTGCCGCAGACCCCATAGAGGGGGGCTACCCACCTCCCTCAAACCCCGCAAACAAGGGGGGTGGGGTTCACTATGTAGGTTAGTCGTGGAAATAATATAACACAACCCAACATTCTCCCACTTGTTTTCTTTCCATAGGGAGCCACAAAAGATTTTAGTCATTTTTCCAGCCCTGAAATGCCCATTGTTTCTCTACACCAGGAGAACTTCTCAGAGCTCACAAATTTAGTCAATGCATCTGTAGTATTTTTCAAAGTGTCCACCTTTACCAGCAACACCTTTTTGTCTTCTATCATATCCCTCAAAAAGTGATACTGAACATCAATGTTCTTTATCTTTGAATGATAAGCAGGGTTCTTTGCCAAGAAAATTACACTTTGGCTATCATAGTCTATCCTTTTAGCTCCCTGTACTAACCCCATACTTGAACACAATCTCTGCAACCAAACTAGTTCCTTGTTTGCATGAGTGGCTGCCATGTATTCTGTCTCTATAGTTGAGTGCAACTACAAATTGTTTCTTACCCATCCAACTGACTGCACCTCCAAATAGGTTAAACACATACCCACTTGTAGATATTTTTTGATCCAGATCTCCAGCCCAGTCTGCATTAACAAAGCCACGAATATCAAACACTCTATGTAATCCTTGTCTTCCTTGGTAGCACAAACTATAATCACTAGTGCCATGCAAATACCTGAAAGCCCACTTCATTGTTGTCTAATGCTCCTTTCCTGGTTTTTACATAAACCTGCTCAATACTCCCATTGCATGTGCAATGTCTGGTCTAGTACATACCATTGCATACATCAGGCTACCAACTGCACTTGCATATGAAACATGGGACATATCCTCTTCCTCTTCTTATGTCTTGAGACATTGTTCAACAGATAACTTTACACCTACATGAATAAGAATCTTCACCGTTTATTATCCTGCATATTAAACCTCTACAATATTGTCTCGACATACTTCCTCTGGTTTAACCAGAGCTTTCTCTTTGCCTGATCTCTTTCAATTTCCATGCCCAAAATATAGGTTGCAGCACCAAGATCTCTCATGTCAAATTTGGAGGACAATTGGTTCTTAAAAATCTTGGATAATTTCTTTGTCATTTATAACCAACAACATATCGTCCACATACAAGACCAGATAAATAACACGGTCACCAATTAATTTAAAATACACACAATGATCTGCTTTGCTTCTGGTGAAGCCAATTCCCCATATAAATGTATCAAATTTCTGATACCACATCCTTGGTCACTGCTTTAACCCATACAAAGACTTCCTTAACTTCATACCAGTTCTTTCTTACCCTTCACCGCAAAGCCTTCAGGTTGCTTCATGTAGATCTCCTCTTCTAGATCCCCCTAAAGAAATGTTGTCTTCACATCCATCTGTTCTACCTCAAAATTAAAAGCAACAACAACAGATAAAAGTAATCTAATAGAAGTTACCTTTGCAACAGGAGAAAAAATATCACCAAAATCAATTCCCGGCACCTGGGAATATCCTTTTGCTACCAACCGAGCTTTGTATTTCTCCACATTTCCTTCTGCATTTGTCTTCTTCTTTAACACCCATTTGCTGCCAATGATCTTCCTTCCATCCAGCAACTCCACCAGATCCCAAGCCTCATTTTCGTACAAAGATGCCATTTCATCAACCATGGCCTCTTTCCAAAGTTTTCCATCCTCTGAATGTACTACTTCCTTCACATTTCTGGTATCATCATCAATAATAAATAAAGCAAAATTTGAACAAAAAGCAGATGGACTATACCTTTTTGGCTGCATTCTTTCTCGAACTTATCTTCTCATATCTGGAGTTTGTGGCTCTTCATCTTCTGATTCCTCCTCCACTGTAGACTCTGATTCTTCCTCCTTTATCTCAAACTCTATCTTCTCAGGTTCCTTTGGTTGGACTTCATGTTTAATAACATCTTTAATCTCTCTAAACACCACATCTCAGCTGTACACAACCTTCCTTGTTGCTGGGTTCCAAAGCTTATAACCCTTTCAACCATCATTATACCCAATAAAGATGCACTTTCAGATTTACTATCCAACTTGGTTCGTTTCTCCTTTGGAACATGTACATACGCATCACATTCAAATACCCTCAGATGTGAAAGAGAGGGTTTCTTACTAGTCCATATCTTTTGTGGAGTCTTATCCTCCAACATTGATGAAGGTGATCAGTTGACCAGGTGACACACTGTCTCAACCGCCTCTGCCCAGAATTCTTATCCTAACCGAACACCACTAAGCATGCTTCTTCCCCTTTCCATCAACGACTTGTTCATTCTTTCTGCAACTCCATTTTGCTGAGGTGTATATGGAGTAGTCTTCCACTGTTCTATACCACACTTCTTACAGAATTCTTCAAATTCCTTACTGCAAAACTCTCCACCGTTATCTGTCCTCAACACCTTTATCTTCTTCTCTGTCTGGTTTTCCACCAAAGCCTTAAATTCTTCAAACCTGTCAAAGACTTCAGATTTCTTTTTAAGGAAATATATCCATGTATTCCTTGAGAAGTCATCTATAAATGATACATAGTACACAAACTTACCCAGTGGTGGAAGCTTCACAGGTCCAAACACATCACTGTACACAAGCTTAATATCTGTTTTGCATTCTTACCACGAGAGGGGAAACTCACAAGATTTTGCTTCCTGTATACATAATTTTCATAGAAATCAAAATCCAGAGAGCTATTACTGATACCTTCTACCATACCTTTACCATGAAGTATTCGAAGGCCCTTCTCTCCAATATGTCCAAGCCTTTGATGCCATAGCATGGTCATCTCTCCAGAGACCACTAGAGTTTCTACTCCACTTTTAGGAACCATAGAATTATTGCACCCATCAACAATAGTGCTACCTTGCAGCTTGTACATAGTTTTAATCTGAACTCCTCGCATTAATACCAGTGCTCCCCAAACCATCTTGCAGGTATCTTTCTCGAACACTGTCTTTACGCCTACATCATCTAGCTTGCTTACAGAAATCAGATTTCTAGCCAATGCAAGAATATGTAGAACACCCGGAAGTGTTTTAACCCTTCCACCTTGCAAATTCAACTTTACTTTTCCGCAACCAATGATTCTAACCTTCCTATCATCCCCTAAGAAGACATCACCACCATCGTATTTTTCATACTCGCAAAACCACTCTCTATGGGGAGTGAAGTTCAAGGACACACCTGAGTCAATCAAGCATGCTTCATGATCTACATGTGTACTTGAAGAAGCCAAGTACACATCCCCACCTTCATCTGAGGTGGTTTTCGCCTCTGCAAAAGGAGCATATCCAGATCCCTTTCCTTTAGTAGGATCTTTAGATTTAGAGTCCCTTTTGAAGTGCCCTTCCTTTCCGCATTTCCAGCACACCACCTTTACAGGTTTTCCTGGAGATTTAGATCTCCCTATATACTTAGATCTCCCGCTCGATGACTTATTTTTGTTTCTGTTCTGGGACGTTCCTCATACAGACAAGGCATCACCATTTTGGCTCTCCATATTTTTCTGTCTCATGTCCTCCATTGGCAAGGATGAGACTATTTCACCAAACTGCAAGGCAGTTGCATTACTACCTATTGCAATAACCATACTATCCCACGAATATGGTAGAGAACACAACAAACTGATGCACTTATCTTCATCTGAAATTTTAATATCAATAGATGCTAACTGACTTACCACAGTATCAAATGCATTCAGATTCTCTTCCATCTTTCATCCTCAGGTTATACAGTTTTTTCCGCAGGAACACTTTATACAACAGAGGCTTAGATTGGTACAAAATCCCTAACTTGTCGCATAAAGCCTTCGCTATAGTCCCCTGATACATTCAACAATACTGGATCTGAGACACACAATCATATTGTGTTCTTCGCCTTCCGATCCAACTTCTTCCATTCTTCATCAGACACTCTTGTTGGTTTAGTACCCGGATCTACCGTGATCCACTAATCATTATCCACTAACAGATCCTCCATCTTGAGTTTCCACAACTCAAAAATTTGACCATTAAATTTCTCGATCTCTATCTTTCCACTGCTCGCCATCTTCTTTCACCACCAAAATCGATCTCCTAGATCTCCCACTGAACAGGGTCTACCACAGGCCTGGGCAAAACCCCTTAAAAATAAAGGTGTTCCCTTGAAGCCAAAACAGCTCTGATACCAAATGTAGGTTTTAACCCTGTACAGAAATTACCTGCATATGAATTCTAAAAAAACATAAAATAAATGATGTGAGAGCATAACTCATAAAACACATATACACCGAGATTTTCTCCTAGATCCCAAATCCAAGACTACCAGCTTGATTTTTCATTATGTTCCTTTCAATGTTACAATACATATTTATACATGCTGAAGCATCCAATACCATGGATCGAAAACCATCACATCCAAAACCATGAACCAAAAACCATAGGTAGGTTCCCCCAACCTAATATAGGGTCCAAAATTATTTTTCCTTGGGCACTGCCTCGGACCCCGTAGAGGGGGCTACCCGCCCCCCTCAAACCCCCCGGATAAGGGGGGCTGCTGCCCCCCTGTGACTACCCTGCTACACAATTGATGTAACGAAGGGGGGCTCTGCCCCCCCCCCCCCCCCCCTTCTAACCCCCTGGTTCAATACATAGGTTAGTCGTGGAAAGAATATAACACAACCCAACAAAAATTACAAAATACAAGTCTATTTTAAATTTAAAGGAAAAAAAACACAAATGGAATTTAAAGTAAATTTAGATTTATGTTTTTTAGTTAAAAAAAAAAACAACTTTTGATTATGAGTTGGTTTCTTAATTGGTTTATAGTAAGAAATACAAATAATTGAGTATATAATTATAGTTTGTATCTGTTATATGATAATAATGATAATAACACATATTTTATTTAAATTAGTATTTAGTTACTCTTCTTTTTAGGGCAAATTATATTTGTTTCAAAAATGGAAATTACAAGATAAATTGAAAGTCAAGTCTGTCTAACCAAATACAAAAGTTAGTTGGCCTCAATAATATGAGAGGTAACTAAGTACTAGGAGATACAAAACTTAGCATAAAAAATGAAAATTTGGCCTAAGTGGGAATGTAGAAAATCATTAGTTAAAAAAGAACCGTATAGCATACAGATACTAAAATCTAGGTAGAAGGGTCTCAGTTTGAAACAATGACCTAGATGGGTTATTTAGTATCTCTGGAGGTTCCTTCTACCAAGGGGGGGTGGTGGATGCCAAGATGTTGTCTAATTCGCTCCATCCTTCAATATAAGTTCCTCAAAAGTCGGTGCAAATGCTCAAGGGAATGGAGAATATCTACATAATTCTGGTGATGGTCTAAGAGAGAGCGCATCGCAGTAGAAATTTCATATGCCAGTTGGGATAAACTATTTGCATATATTGATTAAAATCACCTCACACATACCCTATATCTAGAATCCTATCTTCCCATTTAGGAAGAACCTTCATGTATGAGAGGCATAATCTATGAGAGGAAGCTTCCCCCTTAGCATGGGGGAGATTTACCTAAATGGGTCTTGGAATGAGGCTACAAAAGAAAAATGAAATGTACTCCAATTGGTAATGCATACACATACTCCCCCTATGGGCCCTCTCCTTGTAGTAGGAAAACACCCTTGTAACTTGCACATACCGACGAGCCATGAAGGAAAGGTAGGGTATTGGTAAAGCTCAAATAAAGACTAGAACATACTCAAGGATGCAGGGCATTGGTAGGAATTCCACGTAAGTCAACCACCTTTCATAGAACCCATTCACCCAAAATGACCTCCACAAGGTACACAGGTTGCAACAGGACAACAAAAGGGGGAGGATAGAAAACAAAACTAGACCAAAATTAGACCAGAATAAAACAAAATGGGAACTTGCATCTTGCCATCTTAGAAGGTGGAGTAGGCAGTGAAAGGAGGATATTTCAAGGAGGATGGAGAGTCCACATTATGAAGAAGCATGGGAGCCCAAGCATAGGAGAAGGCAGGGTGGACCAAGAAGGAAGGAAAAAGAAGATGAGAAATAGGGGGTGAAATCCCAGAGGAATATGATCAAAATAAGGGAGGAAGAAATAAAAAGTGAAGATCTTGACCGTCATTTCCAATGATTAGTTGACTAACTTGTAAGATAAAAAATAACATAGGATAATATCAATGTCTCATGGAAAACCATTATTACTAGTTTTAAAGCATTCTCATAAAACCAAGAGGAAACCAACTCTTTTGGATTGTCACACTTAGATATTAAAAAATATCTTTTTTTCCAACCTCATTAGGGTCTACTAATAGATGGTTCCATGTCGATCCCATCACATTCCATGTAGGCTTTAGAATTCAATGCATCTATGTGCTAATTTCAACTGCAAAAAAACTCAAAATGCAGATGTGGTCTTTGATCCATGGGAAAATTTTATTCCCACATTAGAGACACTTGACTGAACACATGAATAATGCATACATATGATGGTGAACAACTAATTAATAATTCCTTTACCTCTATGTTATTACGAGCTAGAATGATGACCCACCTATCATAGTTTAGTCCCATTAATTATGCATGGGTGTGTGTTCTGACGTCTCCCATCTCTATTGGCCAGGTGGGAAAGTGACAACCTACCCCACCTTCCCCCTTTTTCTCAATCACCACTCTATCTGCAACTAGAAAGTATTTTTGAATCAACTTCCAACAAATGGTCTTAAGAGGGGAGTTTGACAAAAGGTTCCAAGTGGATGACACAAGGGGAGAGTAATCTAAGAAACCATAATAAGAGATCAAGTACATTATTTTATTACCATACCACGAAACATGTGTTGGAGTAAGATTTTAAATGACGGTAATCAGAGAGGAGACCTGACAAAGGAGAGATTCCATCTGCCAAGTTGATGAAACCTTATGTATATTGGTGTCATTCTGAAGTTTTCAAGGCATATTTATGATAATTTGAGAATCATCTTCTACCAAGAGCTTGGTGATACCTTCAAAATGGGAAATATCTAATCCCATGTGGAGACCCATATGTTCAATGATGTTGTTTCTATTTATTTGAAGTAATCTAGAGGATATGTAGAAGGGAATGTTTGCGGAATCTTAAATACTTCCAATATAATTTGTTGGACCAAGATTACCTTTCAATATCCCATCAAAATTCAATTTTCGAAATGAAGGCAAAGGTGAAGCATATTCAAAGGGCTAGAGATGAGGCAAGGATAGAGGGTGAGAGGATGGTAGAGTGGGAGGGAAGGGGAACATAACATGATGAAGAATCACTTCATGTCCAAAAACATACTAGTTCATTGGATACAAGGTAAGAGTAAGAACTGATTCCTTGATATGGTAAAGAATATAGATCCAAATGGAGGCTTATGGGATCAATCTCTTGACATGAAAACCTATTTTAGAGTGAAAATAGATTTGATACCTCCCATCTCTTGGTAAATCTGAGTTAAGATGGATCTAGGATGGTATAAAATGGATCCATTTTGAATTTTCGAATTTGTAAATGGAAATCGAAATTGAGTGATGTTTTCCTTGGGTGTGTTGAGGCCTCAACACCTCCCCTTAGCTTTCTCAAAATTACGAGGCCCCTTTATATGAATTTTTCTAATTTTTATTTTATATTTGTTTAGATTATTTTTCTTTGAGTGATTTTAGTTTTCCTTGACTATTTTTAGCTTTTCCTAGTTTCAATTTTTTTATTGCTCCATTGTCTCAACTTCTCTAACATCTTTGTAATGATTGGAATTTGGTTTCATTTTGACTCATAGTCTGAAACTTATGATTGTTTGAAGTCTTGGAATACTTCAACCATATTAGCGACTTGACACAATGAACTCCTTCTTTTGAGTTGTCTAGTCTTAATCCGACTTGGTCTCTTCATGACATTCCCATAATCCATGTCCAATTGAAAAAATGTAAATATATCTATATACGCTAATATAAAATTAACTTTAAATTAACAAATAATTGATTTTTACATATAAATATTAATAAGCCTTTGTTAATAATAAATTGTGTTATTTAATTAACTTATAAAAAACATTTGTATGTAAATACAAATTATAATTATATTATACATTATAATTATAAATTATTTTTTTTAAAAATATTATAAATAATTACATATAATAATAACCCTCTCCCATATACACCATATATAACAAACACATATATAATACTAATATAATAAAAATTAATAAAACAAAACAATCACCATATGTTATAGTCAACATTAGGACTTATAAACATGCTATGAACCATCACAAAAAATCATAAATCATCAATAACACATGAGGGGAGTCCATAAAAAATATTTTTATATATAAATAAAGACCATTCAACATAGTTTCATCCTACACGCAATTAAGACCCCATTGAATTTCTTCTCGGGATCTATAGCCCTAACCAAACAAGGAATTACATAACATCCAAAAAAGGCTAAGGTTTGAGGTTCCAACACAGGCCAAGAGGGAGAGTTCGAGGTTAATTGATGTAAAATGATGAGAAAGGTTTTTGTCTTGCCTTGGGTTTTCTTTAGGGGAATTTCAATTTACACTTTGAGAGAGTGAGATTGAGATGACATCATCTTGGGCTACATTCACCTCAATTTTTTATTTCAAAATCTTGAATTGTTATTAAATGCCAAGTTTTGTTTTGTCCCTGGAGGCTAAGATTGAGAAGGTTTTCTTAGGCCACCTGGGACCAATTCCTCTCATCCACTCACTCCACATTGGATTGCAAACATATTTAATTTAAGTCATGAAGGTTGAAAGCAAGTTTTGTAATATATAAATTTTAGTGGCTAATATTTGCAGGTGGGACAATTTTCCATGATTTTTCCAAAAAACGATTTGCTAATCTTCATTTTTTCTAAAAATTATTTGCCCAGATTTTACAATATAAAATTATTTTACCTTAAAAATTGCCAACATTATATAGAGCCTATATATCAAATCATTATAAATTTGAATAATTTACAAATATATCAATAAACATGTTTAGTTTTCATATTAGGCACTAGTGAGCTTCACCAATATTGTTAAACTTCAAGATAATTTTCCATCCTTAAAATTTTCCCTAGTCGTATAATTCATTTAACTACATAATAAAAAATAGAAAAAGAAAGCCTTGAGTCCATTCTGTGGCTGTGGTGATTATTGTAACACTCCATCTTTGCAGAGCCATATATTGATATTTAGGGCACATAATCAAGCCCAATAGGAATCGTTCAAAATCTTATTGAAAGGAGAACAATCCAAAAACAACTATTTGACAAAATATGTACATTAAACACTCCAAACACTCAAAACATAATAGGGTTGTGAATTTGCAACCACATCAATTTCTAAGTGAGTTATTGGGATAATTTAACTCCCATAACATTTCATTCCTAGAATATATTCTCCATATTCTCTATTTGTTGGTAATATTGTAACAAAAAACAATGGGATGATCATATTTATTTTATATTAATTAATTTATTTGGATTCTTTTTAGAATTTTTCACTTTAAATGTTTTTACATTTGGAATTTGTTTGCAATTCTATTAGGCCTTTAATTATAATTTTGTTATGATTTTGTAGAATTCATTGAGTAAAATCAAAACTTGAACTTCCAAAAATTTCTAAATGTCAAAATCAGATATGAAAATATTCATTCAAATATTTTTGAAACAACTCTCATTTTTTGGATTTGAATTACATAATGATAAATGGGAGTTCTGAAAAGGACATAATTATTATATTTCTACAAAAGAGATTACTCATTTTCACAATTGTTGTTAGGTCCCTCTTCTACTAGTGTAACTCCTTATTGTTATTAGTGTAACCCCTTATTATATTTTTGTGCCCATGTAGTTCCCATATTATTATTATTGTGCCCCATAGAAGTCCACTATTATTTTTTATTGTGCCCTTACGTTATTATTGTTATGTTGGCTTTGATTATATTATGACCCCTTAGACGCCTATATATAGAAAAGAGGCCTTGTCATTTGTATCATCCAAGAATTGTCCATTTGTGTAATGTAAAGGAGTTTTCCCCCTCGAAGAGGTTGATTTTGAAGGCATTCATCTATATTTTATTCTATTTTGTGAACTGGTTGCATAACATTTGGTATCAGAGCTTTGGATTCTATGGTTTCACTACTCCAAACATGTCATTGTAGCAGTTTCGCTATAGATTTTTTTATTTTTTTTTTCAGTGACGTTTCAGAAGATATATATATATATATATATATATATATATAGATATAGATATAGATATAGATATAGATATAGATATAGATATATAGATATAGATATAGATATAGATATAGATATAGATATAGATATATAGATATAGATATAGATATAGATATATAGATATAGATATATATATATATATATATATATATATATATAGATATATATATATATATATATATATATATATATATATATATATATATATATATATATATATATATATATATATATAACCATTTGAGAAGAGATCTCACTGAACCTTGGGTCCAAATTTCAGATCTTAACTCTCTATCGTTTCGGAGATTTGATGTGAGGAAGTTAGGGTGTTTGCAAGCTCCAGAATTCCATCTCAAACAGGTCATCGTGGAATTCTTGCTATAATTGTATTGCTACGAAGTTTTAGACTCTAAAATTAAAACCCACTGTTATAGACATTTTTGTGCCTCGCGACATGAAGCATGAAATGTCAATAATTATAGGGATCCTCAGTCCCTAAACATGTTGTTCTTACCCCTAAAAGAACAAGGTCATCAAACCACAGCACTCCCAATCAGTTCTCCACCTGAAAACACTCAAAAACAGGCTATTTTTGGATCATGTCAGCTGCTCCACTGAGCATCTGCGCTAGAATGCAACTGCTCCTCCTTGTACCTGCGCTGAAAGTCAAATCTAATGAAGGCTACCTGCGCTGGGCGAGATTGGCCAAGTGGCACAGTCATTCTGCAAGGTGTCAATTGCCCAGGAAGCTTCCAAACTGACACTTGGTTCAAGAGATTCGCCCTGTGATGAGTAAGAGGTACTTGATCTCCATGTGTAAGCAAGGATCTCCAAGTGGACTCAAGAACTGAAGATTAACTGAAGAGGGAGAGGACACAAGGCAGCTTTATGTCAGTCTCAAGCTAACTCATCCTCTCTTCTTCTCTCCTATATATAGAGCTCTTCTATGAGGTCTAAGGAGGCTGGAATTTTGTGTAAAGCAAGGAGGTGCTGTTGGTTTACAGTTAGAGCTATTGGGTGATTGCTTTTATAGAGGTGAAGAGGTGACTTCTTGCTGTTGGGGAGGTGCTGCTGGATTGGAACCATCAATGGTTGTAACCTTCTCAGAACCCTGTTACTTCTATCAATAAAGCTCTGAATGTTCTCCTATATACTTGTATTGCATTGATGTATTGTATTTACTTGTATATCTGATTCACTCTAATCCATGCATCAGTTATGAGTACATGTTTCTTGTAGTTTTCCTCTCTTGTTTGTGCAGGATCTGTGTGTAGCTGGACCGGCAAAAGGGAGCAAGGAGCTGGGAACAAGAGACAAAGAGAGAGGATAAGGATCGACAAAAGCGAAAGACACCAGGTTGGTCAATCTTTTCTTCCTTCTCTGTACTTTCATAAAGGAAAATATCAAAGCTTTACTTTCAGTTGTTGCTAAGGACTGTCACCCTTAGAGTAGGGATAGGGTCATCCGAGTCGGATACTTTTCCCCACAACAAACTGGCGACTCCACTGGGGAGCCTAGTATCTTGTTGGTGTTTGTAGTATCTTTGCTATTCATTTCTTGAAGAAAAGAGTACCAAATCGAAAAGCTTTTGACTATATCAAAAGCGAAGTAGAGGGACTGCTACTCTTGCTCATTTACTGAGCAGATTCATGATTTAAATAGCTGATCTACAAAAGACTCTTGTACTCTTTGTGATAGCTTTTCATCCTCTTGATCATCCCTTAGCCTGTACTTGACCTATAGCTTTTTATTTCAGCAAAAATAGTGCATTTTTGAGCTTTTTATGACCCGGAAATCTTTGTAAACGCAACTCTCGTGTCTCAGAGCAGGCTGTCCACAGGCAGTCTGCATTTCAGCGCAGGTACTCCCTTCGGGAACTGCGCTGAAAGTCAATTTGACAGACCAGAGCCTGCGCTGGACCAGTTAGCCAGTGTCTTGCTGAGGTTTCCCACTGTGTGTTAGCCCTGTTTTCACTGATTGTTTGCTGCTGATTGCTTGTCATTGTACTTGATGTAAACCAACTTTCCTTGACATTATTCCGCCTCAGTTGTGTGATGAAACTGTGAATGTTCTTTCAGTATTTCTTGCTTCAGTTACAGTTTCCCATTGTCAAAATCGAACCAGTATAGCTATGGCCTCTTAGATCCTGAACTGTAAAAGTGTTTGTGTGATCTTAAGAGCTAGTTTTATTACTGTTCATGGCTGTTTGAGTTTGTTTGTTTTTCATTTTATGGTTTGAATCGATACATTTCCAGTGTCTAAACAAGTCGATCATAAGGTGTCTTTTGATTTTGGACAAGCTTGTTTACTTCTGCTTGAAATTAGATTCAAAATTATACAACAGTTTCCTTTCTGTCTTACATCAACATTAAGGATAACGAAAAGAAATACATGCATTGTGCATTTTGCATTTGACTGTGTGCTTGACGATTTAGGAAAATTTGCATTTTAGTGTGTGTTCTATGATCTGTGCGAAAAGTTGTGTCTTTCTTTTCCCTCAGTAGATTAAGGTTTTCAAAGTTGAAAGATTGAAAAGTTTTGCTTCTCATCTTAGATTGCATTTAGGAAGTTGTATATATACATCTCGTGGTGATCCTTAAAGGCAAACTGTTAAGAAAGATCAACATTAAAATAAACCCAATTTACATAACAATGCTTTGTAACATAACACAAACATCTAGAGGTCTAGGTAGAGACGTGTTCCGGCGTCGTTAAACATAGTGACTGTCGATCTCTACGAAGGTGGGTGATTCCTCCTGAGAGTCGGTGGCACTAATACGGACTTGTGCTCCCGCGTACCGTCGCGTATATTGGGAGACCCCTATAGGCATTTATCCTTTATCCTTAGGAAGCCGTGTCGGCCGCCCTACTGATCGCGATGCAGTGAACACAGCATTCACGAAGATCGACCACCCGTACCGTAAAACGTATTATGTGGTTTTGCGAAAGGTTTGGCACACCCTCTACCTAGATCTCCAGAGCAGTTTCTTTTGGCCTTTTTCAAACTTTATAACTGAAAAAGTCCAACCGAGCATTTGTCACTTCGGGCTCGTTAATACATCGAAGGCAACTAGAGTCATCTTTAGCTTTTTCTCGACTCTTAAAACATGAAAAAGCAAGTTTGTGTCTAAAAGCGTCGTTAATAAAATTTATTTTAAGCGGAACATAATCACCTATTATTCCCACGTTGATCTTTCAGTTGAAAAGTATGGAGCCCACCAACCAAGGAAGTAACCTTGCCGGAAGTCCAAATCCCTTCTCCTCTTGGGGAGATGTTGGTGCGCCTCATATGGCAACATTGTCACTTCCATGATTGACAATCGGCCTCCCTGTATGGCTCTTTTCAACTAATGTAGTCCAGATCGCCACTAATCCTGAGCAGTCGAATCAACAGTCAGAACAATCTAGAACTACCCACCAGCCTTCCACTTCTTACGATACTTCCTCTGATCCTTCATCTTCGCGAGGTAGAGCTAGCAAAAGTCAGCCTCCCAAGGAGAAGAAGGAAAAGAAGAAGAAAGAAAAGAAGCAGAAGGAGCCTATGGCGAAGGCGACTGGGGGCAAGCAGGAGAAAGCTGACAAAAACCCACACACTGCACCGACCGGGCCTAAATCGCCATGTGTCATTTGCAAAGGGATTCACTTCCATCGTGATTGTCCTTGTATTCCCCGGATACTAAGGGACTGGTCCCCAAGGTTGCACAATCCGGTAGCATCAACCTCTGATAGTCATGTTGATTGCAGTCCGTCAACTAGCGAGAGTGAAGGACGAAGAAGGGGACCAAGATCACCCTGTGTATTGTGTGAAGGCAAGCATGCCATCCACAAATGTCCATTATTAGATGAGGCAAAGAGAGTTTTAGAAGATCGTCCGGTTTCACCGTTACGACTTCCTCCTGGATACCAAAAACTCGCGCCTAATCCCTCGATAGTTGAAAATCCAGTTGACCCGCTCAAGTGGTCAGCTGAAGTGTCGGTCATTGAGAATGAACCTACTGAATCCAGACCAGACGAAAGTCTAAAGGTCGAAACGGCAGTTGACCCGGTTCTTCCTTCAGAGGTTTCATCATCCAATGACCCCGTCATTGAAGACCCATCTTCAAATGACACCGTCGCCGAAGAGTCATCTTCATGCGACACCCTCACTGAAGAGAATAAGGATGACACCATCCAGGTTCTTTTCATCAGCACCGACTCCGATGAGCGTCAGGGCAATGCGCCCATTCCTTTATCGCAGGAAGGAACATAATCAGGGTCATACCCGGCCGTATATTCGGTCCCACCACCAAGCAACCTGGTTGTATCCTTTGATTGGAATCAACTGGGCAGACCCCGGTTACCAGCCAGTATACCATTCAAAATCATTGTCCAAATCTATAGAATGATTATGGCTGGTACTATCATTGATGAAGGGGCGTCTGTGAGTATCCTTTCCTCTGTTGCTTGGAAAGCACTGGGTTCCCCGGTGCTTTTACCTGAGTTAAGAAATCTCTCAGGTTTTGATAAAGGAACCAGTCGACCATTAGGAATCCTCCCCAATGTACCTGTTACATTGAAAGGGAAGACCTTTAATATGAACGTGTTGGTCGTCCAAGGACCCTTGGATTATAATCTACTCCTTGGACGCGACTATATTTATTGCATGGGAGCGATAGTCTCCTCACTCTTTAGAGTAATGTGTTTTCCACACGAAGGAAGGATGGTCAAGCTCGTAGACCAACTTTCATTTCCGGGATCTCGCATCGCAAATAGTCAAATACCAATCCTAAATGGTCTGTTCACTCAAGATACACCTCCACCCCGAGTCCTCCTTCCCAATGAGTGCGAGTGATTCGGAAAGAAAGACTAGGACCCAGGGGGCATGCACCCTAGTCTGCTTCGGGCAGAAGAAACCCCGTGTATAAGGAAGAATTTCCGCAGAAGAATATGACTAGTCCGTACCCCGTCCGAAAGAAGGAAAAGGGGTTGTTCTGGAATAGTATTCTTTTGTCAAAGTTATGTGAGTGAGATAATCAGCTTCTCGCTCCCCTTGTCTAGGTAATCAGGATACCGAGGATGAGGACCGTTTGCGGTAACAAGTAGTAACCCTCTTTGAATTCAAGCCTCACCCATCAAAACATATGTTTTGAAGGATAAGTAGGGGCAGCCTTCAAAGAAAGAGATTCTATTGCTACAACAGGTGGTCACCATCTTTAGTAACCTAACGTTAGACATCGCCGAAGAAAGAGATTGATTTGCGGCAGCAAATAGAACCCTCTTCGGATAATAAGAAAGAAGCAAGCCTCCCTCAATAATACCAATGTTTTGTCTTTGAGTAGTGTTCTTCTCTTGTCACAAATAGCTGTTCATTAAAAGTTGGGCCGACGGGAAGACAAGTACCGCGTAAGACCCCTTAAAATAACGAGAAGACTAGTATCGTTAACATTAGATTGGCAAGATGACAAGTAGCTGTGAACACCCAAAGAAAAGCAGAGGTAGGGGAGAGGAGGGGCGGCCTCGAAATTCTATCCTATACCTGGGGGCATGCAAACTTTTGGAATGTGAGCGAGGGACGACTATTTATTTTTTAAATTTTTAGGTCCTCCCTTTAAACCTGTAGGTCTAACCCTTTAAACTCGTAGGATTAGCCGATTCCGACCTTGCATGAAGAAAGCCTGTGGGGCAAAGGTAAAACTTGCCAAAATTGGAGCATAGCTTCGTGAGATAAAGCTCCTTAAAAAATAGCTATCTCACAGGAGGCGTTCTTATTATGACTGGTATATTGAGCATTTTTAGCACATAGTTCATGCTCGTTAAAAAATAAACGCAAGATTCGAGCAGTTTTACCACGTAATTTATGCTCGTTAAAAAATAGAAAAGTGTGAGCAAAAGTTTCCACCAGAGTTCAAGCTCATTAAAAAATGAACCTATCTCGGTAAATAACCTTTTGAGATCGTAAATTCATCAGCCATAAAAGCCTTGGTCGTGTTTGTGTACCGTCACCTCCACTGTTCATTTGGCCGATCATTCACCTCCATTTGTGTGTTTACCTCTTTTGAGAAACAGCTGCGAAGAGTGATTTCACCTAGCCATCCTTGTGACACTGCCGTGATTGGAAAATTCCAACCTGTACCTGGAATCTGCTGCTATCCCTGTTTATCACTCGTTCCTCAAAAGACGAGTCTTCTTTGAGCTCTTTTCACTGACTCGTAAAATATGAAAAGTTTGCCGAGTTTTGGCCTTCCAGCTCGTTAAACGACCGGAACGCTATCCCTCCTCTAGATTTTAATCTTTTTGGACCTGAGGGATTATTGCACAAAAGGATCGAGCGCTTGTCTTGTTCGGCTCGTTAAAAGTACCGAACATCCATCCTTTTTGTATTGTTTTATACTTTTTCGGACTTAAGGTATTAGCTGACGAAAAAGGAATTATGGAGTTAAATTTCTGTACCTTTTCAGACTCTCTAAAAATGAAAAGGACCGAGTTATCCTTGTCGTTAGACTCGTTAAATTCATTAAATAGCGACAAACTTGTCTTTAGACGAGAACGAGTTTCCCTATCGCTAGGCTCGTTAAATCATAGCGATGGGCTTGCCCGAAGGGCAGGTTATAGAACAAGAATATGTTATCCTCCTCAAGCTTGACAAAAATAAAGAGGTACTGGTCAGAAATGACTGGGGAAAAATTGGGAGAACATCAAAGTTTAAATGGTAGCAAGTCACTCTTGAACATGACGCTTTTCCTCCGTACCACATCGGGTTGGGTTGTTTCATTCACCGGTCTCATCACCATGGTCCTCGCCAAACCATCCACATTTGGGGTAATGCTACCGATCCATCGCATCAGTGTCGTTATATGTTCAAGAGGGGTCATTCTGAAAGTGTCAACCGTGTCCCATCCACTGCCATACATTATCCTTCATCCATTCATGATCGCCACCCTGAATCATATGTCACAGTTTGTTTTCACCTCCACTAAAATCATTAGCTCCGTTCCGTGTCATTGATGTGGGATTCATTAAGGCCCTCCTTTGACGGATCGCTTCTTGTCGACTTCAGCTCATTATCCAAGAAGTTGATCTAGGAAAAACCCCATCAGTACTTTGAAGCTTGCATGCCTCAATGGCAAGTTTCTCACTTCCGGCGACAGGTATACATCAATGACCTTCGACCAGAAGATTTTGCGTGGCGTTCGACGCCAAGTCCTTTATTCACGCCATGTGAATTGTACTGCAGTACCTTGAGGATCATTATCATTATCGGTGATTCCTCTCGTGCTTGTTAACGGTTTTCATTATTGGCCGGTAATCAAGCGATGTCTTTCCATGTTCGACTTCAGCGCAATTCTCACATGGATCGACTTGTACTTAGAGTGAAGATCGAACGAGTTTGAAGACCCCGGATCTAGTTTCATCCATCCGGGCTGCGATATATATTCAGGAAATATAAAAGCATTTGTCATGTACATGATTGCAGCAGATGATCATCCTATTCAAAGGATGATAATTTCAGCAGAAAATTATCAGTCTACCATCAGACGATCGTCTGTTATATGTACCAAAATGTATTTATAAAGCTGAGCATGGGAATGCCCGCCTCAGCTAGATCATGAAAACAGAATGAAAAATAATGTATTGTATTGTATTGTATTACAGGGCGCCTCCTCAGCACTGGAATGAACTTCAGACCCTCTAGATAAAGCATTTCACCCGATAAACAGCCTCATACTTTAGGGGGGCAACTGTTATAGACATTTTTGTACCTCGCGACATGAAGCATGAAATGTCAATAATTACAGGGATCCTCAGTCCCTAAACATGTTGTTCTTACCCCTAAAAGAACAAGGTCATCAAACCACAGCACTCCCAATCAGTTCTCCACCTGAAAACACTCAAAAACAGGCTATTTTTGGATCATGTCAGCTGCTCCACTGAGCATCTGCGCTGGAATGCAACTGCTCCTCCTTGTACCTGCGCTGAAAGTCAAATCTAATGAAGGCTACCTGCGCTGGGCGAGATTGGCCAAGTGGCACAGTCATTCTGCAAGGTGTCAATTGCCCAGGAAGCTTCCAAACTGACACTTGGTTTAAGAGATTCGCCCTGTGATGAGTAAGAGGTACTTGATCTCCATGTGTAAGCAAGGATCTCCAAGTGGACTCAAGAACTGAAGATTAACTGAAGAGGGAGAGGACACAAGGCAGCTTTATGTCAGTCTCAAGCTGACTCATCCTCTCTTCTTCTCTCCTATATATAGAGCTCTTCTATGAGGTCTAAGGAGGCTGGAATTTTGTGTAAAGCAAGGAGGTGCTGTTGGTTTACAGTTAGAGCTATTGGGTGATTGCTTTTATAGAGGTGAAGAGGAGACTTCTTGCTGCTGGGGAGGTGCTGCTGGATTGGAACCATCAATGGTTGTAACCTTCTCAGAACCCTGTTACTTCTATCAATAAAGCTCTGAATGTTCTCCTATATACTTGTATTGCATTGATGTATTGTATTTACTTGTATATCTGATTCACTCTAATCCATGCATCAGTTATGAGTACATGTTTCTTGTAGTTTTCCTCTCTTGTTTGTGCAGGATCTGTGTGTAGCTAGACCGGCAAAAGGGAGCAAGGAGCTGGGAACAAGAGACAAAGGGAGAGGATAAGGATCGACAAAAGCGAAAGACACCAGGTTGGTCAATCTTTTCTTCCTTCTCTGTACTTTCATAAAGGAAAATATCAAAGCTTTACTTTCAGTTGTTGCTAAGGACTGTCACCCTTAGAGTAGGGATAGGGTCATCTGAGTTGGATACTTTTTCCCACAACACCCACTTGATCCGCAAACTTGGTGAGGCTCGAGCTCGAATTTCATATCTTGTTTCACTATCTTTTCAGAGATACAGTCCAAGACATTTAGGGTTTCTACAAGCTCCTGAATTACATCCTAAACAGATTACCTTGGTAAAATCGTCATAACTTTGTCTTGAGCATCAAATTGCAATTTCGTAAGAAGTTACAGGAATAAGATAGACTATAGATTGTTTTTTATCGGTTTTAGGTCCTATGGTCTAAAAAGTGACGCGTGGCACGTCGTAGAAGTTCACTCTACTGAGCAAGTCTATAATTAGGTCATCGTATGAGATTGGACATAACTCTTTCTTTGGGAATCCAATTGCAATCAAACTTATGGGGTTAGAAAGAGGACACATAGGGCTATCACAAACCAAAATTTCAAAACTTAAAGATCTGAAATTACAGAGTCACAACCATTTCAAAATCGAGCTAAAAACAAGAAAATGTGATATGAGGAAATTTGATGCCAAATATTTGTTAAATTGGATACTACAGATGGAGAAATATTTTGATATCCATGAGGTGACACTGATACAAAAGGTATGTATTGCATTTCTATATTTATAACCGAATCAATTTTTATGGTATGAAGGGCTTTGTTCTTGTAAACCACTTGTCCCATGGTCAATTTTCACAAAGGAAATGATAGCACATTATGAGGATACAAAGAGAAACACATTCTTTAGCCAATTGATAAATCTCAAACAAAAGGGTTTAATGGCAAAGCACATTGAGAACTTTCAAAAATTGAATATAAGGGTAAATGATATTCCAGATAAGCAAAGGATTGATGTCTTTATAGGGACTTTAAAGGATAATATTCAGCATGAGGTTTGTATTTGGGAACCTGATTCATTGGAGAAGGCTTTCAAGTTGGCAAGAAAAATTGAAAGTTGAATTATCGAAACAAGGAATAAAACCACTCACAACTACAAATGTGGGAGTGTTTTTTCTCCTAGCCTTCCAAAACCTACAAGGTTTACACCACAACAATTGGAAGAAAAAAGAGAAAAAGGGCTTTGTTGCATTTGTGATAGAAAATACACTAAATGTCATAAGTGTGCCAAGAAGAAATTATTTTACATCAATTGTGAAGAGGAGGAAGAAAAGTATCAATAAGTTAAAGATCACATCGAGAAAGCAAAAATGAATCTGAAAATATATTGTAATTCATTGGTCGGAATTAACACTCCTGAAGCTATCAATATAGAAGGACAAATCAAGAAGAAAAAGGTAATAGTGTTGATTGATTCGGGAAGTACCCACAATTTTATTCATTGTAAGATAACCAAGGAATTGAATTTCTTCCTACATCCAACACGAAAGTTTCAAGTGATGGTTGCAAGTGGAGGAACCATAAATTGTTATAGAAAGTGCTATAATATCAAGCTATCCATGGGAGAATATGTATTTAATAGCCCAATGCTTTCCATCCAGATGGGTGGTTCTGATGTTGTACTATGAGTTCAATGGCTACAATCCTTGGGTACAATAGATTTTAATTTTCAAGAACTTTTAATGAAATTTTCTTCGGAAGGAAAGGAAGCTGAATTAAGGGGTAACTTTTAATGAAATTTCCTTTGGAAGAAAAGGAATCTGAATTAAGGGGTATCACAGGGAAACCAGGAAAGATAATCAACACTAACAGAATGACAAAGATTCTAAATAAATAAAAACGAGGCATAATTTCATAATTATGTTCACTAGAGCT
Organism: Pinus tabuliformis; assembly: GCA_031772625.1. Lineage (NCBI taxonomy): Eukaryota > Viridiplantae > Streptophyta > Pinopsida > Pinales > Pinaceae > Pinus > Pinus tabuliformis. Next base: position 1,266,922,055 of record CM062807.1, on the reverse strand, counting down.
TCCCACATCGAAATCATATATTTCTTCAGGTCTCCAAAAAGTCTTGGACAATTATTCCAAGGTATTTGAGACTCCCAAAGGCCTCCAACCTATTCATGATCATTCTATTCATTTGATTCCATCAAGTGTTCCTCCAAACGTCAGGCCTTACAGATGTCACTATGCCCAAAAGAGTGAAATTGAACATATGGTTGTAGAAATGCTAGAGGCTGGTATAATTCAACCTAGTCAAAGTGCTTTCTTTTCTCTAGTAGTATTGATGCACAAGAATTATGGGTCATGGCACATGTGTTTGGATTTTACAGAGCTCAACAAACTCATTATTAAAGATAATTTTCCCATTCCTGTCATTAATGAATTATTGGATGAACTGCATGGATTAATTTACTTCACTAAGTTGGATCTTTTTTCAGGATATCATCAAATAAGAATGAAGACTAAAGACATTCTGAAATCAACATTATTGAAGAAATATGCATTTTCATAGTCTCTAGAAGCAATGAAGGCCTTTGAACATCTTAAAGAGGCAATGTGCCAAGAACCGGTCTTAGTTATGCTAGACTTCAAAAAACATTTATTGTGGAATATGATGCATCAAGAAATGGAATTGGTGATGTTTTAATGCAAGAAGAAAGACCCATTACTTTCAAAAGTTGTCCAATCAAAGGAATTATTTACAAAAAGATATTTATGAGAAGGGAATGTTGGAAAGACTACATGCAATTAAGAAATGACGACCTTACATAATGAGAAGATCCCAGTTCAAACAATATTTCCAGAACTTGAAGAGGAAGGAAAAACCATATTGGAACCTGGAGTAGTCACAAAAACAAGAACCTGAAAGCTATGAAATCAATCAATTTCAGAGTATCTCATCAAGTGGAAGAAATTACTCGCTGAAGGTTCCACATGGGAGGACAAGAATTTTATACAAAAGCATCAAGAACTACTCAAGCATTGAGGAGAACACTTTTTGAAGGAGAGGGGCATGTTAGGTTCCTATACTACTAGTGTAACCCCTTATTGTTATTAGTGGAACCCCCTTAGTATATTTTTGTGCCCATGTAGTCTCGATATTGTTATTACTGTGCCCCATAGAAGCCCACTATTGCTATTATTGTGCCCTTACATTATTATTGTATTGTCGGCTCTGATTATATTATGACCCCTTAGACTCCTATATACAGAAAGAAGGTCTTTTCATTTGTATCATCTAAGAATTTGTGTAATGTAAAGGAGGTTTCCCCCTCGAAGAGGCTGGTTTTGAAGACGTTCATCTATCTTTTCTTCTATTTTGTGATCTGGTTGCATAACAATTGTAATGGGGTTTCTTTTCTGTAAAATTAGAAAGGGGAATTGTTCAAAAGGGCGAATTATTTGCACTATTGTAAGGGACAAATCTGAAAGGAGAATTCAATGGATAGGATTTGTTAATCATTCCTATTGGTGAATTTTTGTATTAGTTTAGTAACCGATTAATTGCTTAATAAATTCATTTTCAATTTTATTTTCAATCATTGTTCCTTATAAATATAGTTCATGGTTTTTCACTATTGTTAATACCATGCAACTGTATATTTATTTAAAGTAATGAAAAAACTATTTCTTCTCATCGTAGGTTTCAATTGGAACAGAGTTGAGTAATGGATTTATGTATATTTACATGTTTTCATTGATAAATCTAATGCATGGTTTTCTATATGCTCTTAATAATTTTTAAATCAAATAAACCATTTCAAAGTTGTAACAATGCATTTAAAATCGAAACAATTTTAATATTGAATCTAAGAATGGATGTATTACATGTAGATTTCATGAACTATTTCATTAATTTATAGGCTTATTATACACTTTTATTCAAATTTAACTTTTATTCCTTACTCTTGAATTTTCCTTCTCTCAATTGAGATAGGTTAGATTTTTTTGTTGTTTGCATATGTATATAAGATTGCGTCTACATTTAGTAATACGTCTTTGAAAGTCTCTTGTCGCAAGAGCAAGAATCCTTTTGGCCTAGCTAAGCCCTTATTTCATCTAATTTAACAAATTTCCTTCAAGTTTCTACAAGTAGGCAAGTCTATTTTTTTTCCTGTTAATATCAACAAAGTATATCATACACGAATTGTTGTTTGATACCATGCAATTGTATGTTTATTTAAACTATTTATTTTTCATGGTAGGTTTTGATTGAAACATAGTTGAGTTATGGGTTTATGTATATTTACATGTTTTCATTGATAACCTGAATGCATGTTTTTCTATTTTCTCTTAATCGTTTTTATATCAACCATATGATTTCAAATTTGTAACAATGCATTTAATAGTGAATCAATTTTAATATTGAATCTAAGAATGGACTTGTCACTTTCATATGAACTATTTCATTAATCAATAGGATTATTATAGACTTGGATTCAAATCTAGAGTTTATGCCTTACTCTTGATTGAGACTAGGACGTGTCCTTCTCTCGATCAAGATATATTAGATTTCCTTTTGATATTTACATATTAATATTAGATTGCATCTGAATTTAGGAATGCATATTTGAAATGCTCATTTCGCAAGAGAAAGCATCCCTGCGGCCTAGTTGATCACTTATCTCAACAAATTTAACAAATTGTCTTCCTCCAAGAAGTTTCAAGTGTAGGCAAGTTTGAGTAGGAAAGAGTTTTCCTTTTCCTATTAATATCAACAAAGTATATCATACAACAACATGTAAAATCTAGATTTAAGGAAAATTTATGCATGCAAAATAGTTTTAGATTAGTTTAGGAATTTAATCTAGGTTAGATTTTGGTTGAGGTAACTAGGCACATAACTAGTCAAAATCACCACAAAAAATAGAAAAAGTTCTAATTGGGGCCTTGAACGAGTGATTTTATTAATGTTGGACGTGGCCAATTGGGGCCATCAACAGTTTTGGCACTAGAAGGGAGGACATTGATAAGCTAACCCTTTGTTTTAATTCTTTTATTTCTTTCTAATGGCTCCTCGAAAAATCCCATTTGGAGTTGGGTAAAAGCATGTTAATGTGTCTCATTTTATGGAAAAAGCAAAAAAGTACTCAAATGAAAAAAGATAAAAAAAATAATATAAAAATATCAATTAAATGAGTTGAGTTTCATACTTGTTAATTATAAAAAATAAATGCTAAATTTGTAACAAAGCTAACTCACAATAAATTTTGGTAAAAGCCATAGTGAACCTATTTAATGGGTTTAGAAAATATAAATAATGTTATAAAAAGTAAATACTAAATTTGCAAATAAGTCAACTGATAGTCAATATTGGTAAATACTATGGTTAATCACTCACAAAATATAAATAACTTTATGTAAAGTTAAACGAAATGCTAAAACTCTTTAAAAATATATATAAAAATAGAAGTAGAATTTCTAAACAAATAATTTTATATATTATATTTTGAATAATATAAAATACGTTATTATAATCATAATTAAAAATTTTATTATAAAAAATATAAAATATATTTTAAAAATTTTCAAAAAAAAAATTTAACATTTTGTTATATGTTATTTTCAAATTTCTATATTGATTTTATAAACTTGAAAGGGTAGTTTCTTGGGTCACGGTTTTATATATACGAAAATATGAACATTTTTACTAGTATTTTAATAATAATTAAAAAATATGCTTACTTTTTATTTTTAAGTTTGTTTAGCAATCTTTAGAATGTTTACAACACATCTCTTAAAGAAATTGGAATTAAAAAACATAAATCAATAGAGAAATGGGGGGTCGCGGTTTTGTCACTACTTAAAAATTTATGTAAAATATTAATGATATCTTTTAAAGAAAATGAATAAATTAGATAAAAATTATATATTAAATTTTAGAAAAAACATGACATGAAGTTGAATTTAAATTGACATGTTTTGTCTTCTTTTGCCACCACCTAATTTTTGATGATTTTGTAAATTTAAGAGTAAACATTCCAACTCCATTTATTTTTATAAAATTTCTTTGCCACCATTACGGCTCAATCTGGTTGAACCATTGCAGGATGAGCCTCACAAAACCCAATAACCTCCCATGGCAGAAAAAAATAATTAGGAGGGGGTAGGAGATCCTTTCAAAATGTTTCTCGAGGAAGCCCTTGTGTGATACAGGGATGTGATGACGGATAACTTTTCCTAGATACTTCAACGACTACGCATACATGATGCATCTTCATCTAGAAACCACTCTGGAGGCATCACTCCTTTTAAGGTACAAGTTAACTTTGATATTCCCATATTTGAAGGCATGATAGATGTAGACGTCGTAGATAAATGTTTAAATCTATTTGAAGGATATTTTTTAGTTCATGACTTTTCCAATCGGGAAAATATTACTTTTTCACTTCTCAATGTCACCCCACACATCAAGGAACTGGTGGGAAACCTACTGTGAACAAAAGGAAGAGAGTGAACCCTCATTTTTTTCAGTGACACCCACTTGGAATTCTTTCTGATATTCCATCAAGGAAAAATATTACCATTTCGGGAGCTATGAAGATAAATACATAAAGTGGACCATGCTATGGTAGGGAAGGGACCAAGATGTGCTACAGTTCACAAATACTTTCAATACCCTTCGCATGAATCTGGGTACCAAGGATATTGATTAGAAGTTGGTTCTTAAGTACCACGATCATCTACACAAGTACATCCAGGACGAGATGGAGTTCCTGGACATGTCCTCGCTTGGAATGACATATTGGTATGCTATAAAGATTGAGCAAAAGTTTAAACAAAAGAAGCGGTACTTTGGATCTACGAATCCAAAGCAAGGGAAAGGTGCCCCCAAACAAAATAACGAATTACCAAGCCAAGGCAGGGCTACCTAGGACAGCCCGCTGAAGCAGAAAAAAACAAGAACACCACGAAGATGAATAAGCACATGGTAAAATGTGTAGCTTCTATCCCCGTACAAAGACTACTTGCATACGAATTCTAAAACATATAAAATAAGCAATGCGAGAGCATAACACATAAAATACATATACACAGATATTTCCCCTGGATCTCAAAATCGGCACTACCAGCTTGATTTTTCATTATGTTCCTTTCAATATTACAATACATATTTATACATGCCGAAGCATCCAATACCATGGACCGAAAACCATCGCATCCAAAACCATGTGTGAAAATCGTCGACAAAAACCATAGGTAGGTTTGCCCAACCTAATATAGGGTCAAAAAAAAAATCCCGCAGTGTTGTCCTAGACCTCATATAGGGGGCTACCCGGCCCCCTTAAACCCCCCGGATAGGGGGGGCTACCACCCTCCCTGTAACCCGCCCATTGCACAATCAATGTAACAAAGAGGGGGCTCTACCCCCCCTCTAACGCCCTGGTTCACTTTTTCCCACTTGTTGTTTTCATTCCATAGGGGACACAAGAGAGCTTAGTCATTTATCCAGCCCTGCAATGCCCATTATTTGTCTACACCAAGATAACTTCTTAGAGCTCACAGATTTTTTCAATGCATCTGCAATATTATTCAAAGTGTCCACTTTTAGCAGCAACACCTTTTTCTCTTCTATCATATCCCTGACGAAGTGATACTGAACATCTATATGCTTTGTCTTTGAGTGGTAAGCAATGTTCTTTGCCAATAAAATTGCACTTTGGCTACCACAGTCTATCCTTATAGCTCCTTGTACTAAACCCATACTTGAACACAATCTCTACAACCAAACTTCTTCCTTGCTTGCATGAGTGGCTGCCATATATTCTGCCTCTATACTTGATAGTGCCACTACAAATTGTTTCTTACTCATCCAACTGACTACACCTCCAAATAGGTTAAACACATACCCATTTGTAGATCTTCTCTGATCTAGATCTCTAGCCTAGTCCGCATCAACAAAGCCATGGATATCCAAAACTCTGTCCAATCCTAGTCTTCCTTGGTAGTACAAGCCATAATCACTAGTGCCATGGAAATACTTGAAAACCCACTTCACTTTCGTCTAATGATGCTTCCCTGGTTTTATCATAAACCTGCTCAATACTCCCACTTCATGTGCAATGTATGGTCTAGTATAGACCATCGCATACATTAGGCTACTGACTGCACTTGCACATGGAACATGTGACATATCCTCTTCCTCTTCTTGTGTCTTTGGACATTGTTCAGCAGATAACTTTACATCTATAGGAATAGGAACTTTCACCAGTTTACTGTCTTGCGTATTAAACCTCTGCAATATTGTCACAACATACTTCCTTCAATTTAACCAGAGCTTCCTATTTTCCCTATCTCTTTTAATTTCCATGTCCAAAATATAGTTTGCAGCACCAATATCTTTCATGTCAAATTTGGAGGACAATTGGGTCTTCAAATCCTGGAGAATTTCTTTGTCATTTCCAACCAGAAACATATCATCCACATAAAAGACCAGATAAATAACACGGTCACCAATTAATTTAAAACACACACAGTGATATGCTTTGCTTCTGGTGGAGCCAAGTCTCCGTATAAATGTATCAAATTTCTGATACCACATCCTTGGTGACTGTTTTAACCCATACAGGGACTTCTTTAACTTGCATATGAATTCTTTCTTACCCTTCACAGTAAAGCCTTCAGGTTGCTTCATGTAGATCTCTTCTTCTAGATCCCCATGAAGAAATGTTATCCTCACATCCAATTGTGCTACCTGAAAATCAAAAGCAGCAACAATAGATAAAAGTAATCTAATAGAAGCTACCTTGGCAACAGGAGAAAAAATATCACCAAAATCAATTCCCGAAACATGGGAATAACCTTTTTCTACCAGCCGAGCTTTGTATTTCTTCACCTTTCCTTCTGCATTTGTCTTATTCTTGAACACCCATTTGCTTCCAATGGGTTTCCTTCCAGCCAGCAACTCCACCAGATCCAAAGCCTCATTTTTGTGCAAAGATGCCATTTCATCAACCATGGCATCTTTCTATAGTTGTCCATCCTTTGAATCTACTGCTTCCTTCACAGTTCTAGGATCATCATCAGTAATAGATAAAGAAAAATTTGAACAAAAAGAAAATGGACTATACCTTTCTAGCTGCCTTCTTTCTTGAACTGATCTTCTCATGCCTGGAGTTTGTCGCTCTTCATCTTCTGATTCCTCCTCTGTTGTAGAGTCTGATTCTTCCTCCTTTAGCTCAAACTATATCTTCTCAGGTTCCTTTGGCTGGACTTCATGTTTAATAATATCTTTCACCTCTCTGAACACCACATCTCGGCTATACACAACCTTCCTTATTACTGGGTTCCAAAGCTTATAACCCTTTAAACCATCCTTATACCCAATAAAGATGCACTTTTTAGATTTACTATCCAACTTGGTTCATTTTTCCTTTGGAACATATACATATGGATCACATCCAAATACCCTTAGAGTGAAAGAGAGGGATTCTTACCATTCCATACCTATTTTGGAGTCTTATCCTCCAACGCTGATGAAGGTGATCTATTGACCAGGTAACATGCTATCTCCATCACCTCTACCCACAATTCCTGTCCTAACCCGACACCACTGAGCATCCTTCTTGCCCTTTCCATCAATTTCTTGTTCATTCTTTCTGAAACTCCATTTTGCTGAGGTGTATATGGAGTAGTCTCTGCCATGCTATACCACACTTACTACAGAATTCTTCAAATTCCTTACTGCATAACTCTCCACCGTTATCTGTCCTTAGCACCTTTATCTTCTTCTCTTTCTGGTTTTCCACTAGAACCTTAAATTCTTTAAACCTGTCAAATACTTTAGATTTCTTCTTAAGGAAATATATCCATGTATTCCTTGAGAAGTCATATATAAATGATACATAGTACACATACTTACCTAGTAATGGAAACTTCACAGGTCCAAACACATCACTTTGCACAAGCTCTAATATATGTTTCGCCCTCCTACTACGAGAGGGGAAAATCGCCCGATTTTCCTTCCTATATACACAATTTTCACAGAAATCAAAATGCAGAGATATATTACTCATACCTTCTACCATACATTTAACATGAAGTATACGAAGGCCCTTCTCTTCAATATGTCCAAGCCTTTGATGCAGTAGCATGGTCTTCTCTCCAGAGACCACTAGATTTTCTGCTCCACTTTCAAGAACCACAGAACTGTTTGACCCATCAACATTAGTGCTACCTTGAATCTTGTATAGCGTTCCAATCCAGACTCCCCACATCAATACTATTGCTCCCCGAACCATCTTGTAGGTATCCTTCTCAAACACTATTTTTACACCTGAATCATTTAGCTTGTTGTTACACTAAAATTTGTCACCATGACTATTTGCAGTCAGTATGGCTCCATCAATTGTCATACTATCCTCCTTGGCAAGTCTTATACCTCTTCTCCTCATGTCAAACTCCAAGAAAGAGAGAAAGTCCTTAAAAGTCAATATAACTCTGGTTACGCAGTTTCTCTTAGCCTTACCTGCGTGTACGCACCTCAAGTTCATAAAACCTGCGTACTTGTACGCTCTATCTGTAAAGGAGTGGGTGCGTACTCCTGTAAAGGTCAAAAGGCGCAAGTTTCACTTAAAAAAAGTTACTTGTGGTCGATTCTAGAGCATTCTAGAAGATGGTTTGACGTGGATTGAGCGCCTCCAAATGGTTCATGCATCCCAATGAAAGAGGAGCTTATCCCATGAAGAGGGGAGATATCCCATTGAAAGAGGGGCTTATCCCATTCATGGTGGACCTGATTAACTTCCTCCAAAGCACTATAAATACAGGCATTGGGCTAGAGGGAGGGGAGGTTGAAAGCTGAACATTCCTAAGGGTAGATGCTGCTGAAATTAGGACTCCCTTATAAAGCTTGAGAGGAGAGATTCCAATCCTTTCCTAGCTTCATTTGGAAGTGGGTGAGCTGATCAAAGTAAAGGAGAAATCTTGCTGGACCCCGGGAGGGACCTGCACAACACCAAGGCATTGGTTGTAATGGTTTATTTTGTTTCCAATTAATACAATTAAGTTCATTTTTCTCAACAAGTTGTTCTATATAATTTGTTTCATATACTCCTTGGTCTTTATGATGAATATGTTTTATTATATGAGTTATTGAGGTGCTAGTTTGCTTGTTAGTGAATGCAGGCTTCAAGGAGAAGGAGCTCATCTGGATCAGAGAGGCTGGACTACAACAAACAAGCGTTGGACTAAAGGTAAGCCTTAAACACCTGGTTGCTTTTATTTTAAATGCATATTCAGGGAAAGATAGTGCTTGATTGTTTTGTTTGTCACTAGACAACCTTTGGTTGCTAGGGAGGTTGGTTTTGTCCGCAAAATTGACTCTTTTCGCATGAAAAAATGGCGACTCCGCTGGGGAATCCATGGATTTGATTGACTTCTCTTTTGATTGATACTTTGATTTGAGAAACTCTGATTTCTTTCTAGTTTTTGACTGATTGACTGTGAATTTGGGTGGAATAGATTAGGGTTAAGTTAGTTTTTATTTTTCTTGATTTTGAGAGCAATACGCAACCTCTGCGTTAAGCACAGTGCGTACATGTACGAACTTTTGCTGTGTACAGAGAGCGTGGCCGCACCTGTGCAAACAGGTTGCCTGTGTACCCCTGTCAAAAGCTTAGAAAATTTCCATTTTTCCTTTTTATCTTTTAGATTTTGTTTATAGCTTGTTTTTGCTACCCAGATCCACTGTTCACCTGTCAAAAGTTTTCATCTAAGTTTTTTTCATTAGCGTCAAGGGTTTTAGTGAAATTAATAGAAATTCTAGCCCTATGGTTGATTTTTGTATTGGTCTTGTAGTGACTTTGGTTTTAGAAGTTGTAAAAGCCTCGGATCTCCCTGGTCTTTTCAGTCTTCTTAGAAGTCGAACCTTTCGTAAAATCCACCTTTGTGAGAAACCTACCTTTGTGTTGTCTCTTTGCGGAATTTCAAGAAGGCTTGTTGGTTAAGTTGTGAATTTCATTCTTAAGAAAAAGAACAAAATCATTTTATTTTGTTTTTGACTAGTTTATGATTCTGCATGAATTAGTCCTTGGTTGGATTGTAACTGGGTAAAACATCCTGGAATTATATTTTGTAGGTTTTTACCTCATTAGATTTTCTTTTAGGTGAATTTCTCTTAGATTTGCATAGATCTTAAAATTGATTTCCGTTTTCATAAATCTTAGATTGATTTGATTATCATAGATCTTAAGATTAGTTTTTGTTAAGTAGTCTTGTATGTTTTGTTAAATAGGAAAAATACAAAATCTCTTTTGAGGAAAGTTTGTTTTAGTAGCGTTTGAAGTCTTTGAAAAGAGAACGGAAGTTTTCGTGAAATAATTAGTGGTCATGTGTTGTGTGCTTTGGAAAAGATAAAAGAGAGTGTTTCTTTGATTTTCATTGCCAAGAAAGTTGTCTTTATAAATTTTGCATTCTCCAGCTCTCTTAGCTAGGGAATTCATTGAAAAAGGAAAGATTGTTTTGTTTCATCCTAGGTGCATCTTTTTTAGTGGATTTGAGTCGAGTCTACACACCATCAGTTTCATCTCCGCTACCTTTTGTCCTAAAGAAAGGCCATAAAAATTAACGCTTAAAGTGAAATCAACTTAGTAACTTTTTATTTACTAGGGCTCTGAAACACCAATATAGATCAGGCTAGTGTCTTGGAGTAGGAGAGTAATTAACTCTCCAAGACAGTAAAACCAAACAAGTATCTTATCTTGTGGTATGCGTTATAGACATTTTTGTGCTTTACAGCTATAAGCATGAAATGTCCATAAGCCAAGGGATCCTAAGTCCCTAAAGGTGTTGTTCCAGCTCCTAAAGAAACAAGGTCAACAAATTAGAGCTTCTCCCAGAAGTTCTCCACCAGAAACTGCTCAAAACTAGTCAAAACAGGATCATTTCAAGTGCTCCACTAGCTGGCTGCATTGCAAAGCACCCAAATACACTAGCTAGGTGCGTTGCAATGCACTTGAATGCACTACCATGGTGCATTGAGCGGGAAATGACAAGTGGCAGAGTCATTCAACAAGGTGGAGAGACAATGGAAGCTTCCAGAATCTTCTCCAATGACACTTGCCTCACTGAATTTGACCAGTGATGAGTAAGAGGCTCTCAGTCTCCAAGTGGAAGCAAGAACTGACAGAGAGAAGCCACTAATCAATTCATGAGCTAACTCATCCTCTTTGCACACATCTATATATGGATCCCTCACCAAGAGATCCACAGCCTGGAATTTTGTACATTGCAGAGAATTGTTGTTGGTTTTGTGATTGATATCAGAGTATTGGGTGATTTATGCTTTGTTGGAGGTGAAGAAGGGATTCTATGCTGGGAGGCTGATGGTGGATCAGGAATCATCGGTTGTAACTCCTCCTGGATCTTCTTGTTTTATCAATAAAACTACTTGAGTTTCTCCTACATGCTTGTATATCTGATGTGTGTTATATTTGTATGTTTAGCTTAAATCTGATCCTAAGCTTTTTATGAACATAAATCCATGTCTTTGTGTAGTTTCTCTCTTCTGTGAACTTGCAGGAACTCGGTGATGCTGGGCAAGTGAGGGAGCAGATCGTTGGAAGTTGGGAAAGAGAAGAGAGATTGGATTGAACAACTAGCGCAAGACACAGGTCGGTTTATCTTAATCATCTTCATTTATAGTTCATAAAGAAGAATACAAGAGTAGTTTTCCTTGTTTGTTTCTGAGGTCTCTGTCACAACCCTGTGGGATAGGGTCGTTCTGAATAGACACTTTTCCCGAAAACAGTAGGATAAATTCAACTGTTTCATTTGTACTCTGGGAAAGCTCCTCTTAAAGGAGAAGCACGAGACCGTGTCCGAACCAGTGAGGGAATCAATCCTCCTTCATTGGGAAAGATGCCAGACACGCACGTACTACAAACGGTAAACCTCGGATTAACCATTGTCGAGGAGCCTGGGGTCACTTGTCGGTAAACCTTGGATTATTGTCAAGGAGCCGGCAAGGGGATTGAGCTTGTTACTCTGCCCTTGCATGCTATCGGGTCGTAGACTGTTCCCCCAGGTATATTTGTTGTTGTTGGTAACCTTAGTGACTATTATATTTAGGATTCTACCCAAGGTGACGGTGGAGGGAAGATCCCACTGTACCTGGAGCAGACGTCGGCTAGACTCACTTGGATGTTTTGGCGGGTTCACTTCACTCGAGATGGTTTAAGTGGAGGAACTTGGTCCAGTCTATTCATTAAGCAGGTTGCCGGGGTAACTGTTTTACCCGCCACTTCTGTACTGGATTCGGCGATGTTGGATTTCATCACCAACTAGTGTTTTCGGTCCAGAAGGTTACTGTTTGTGTTTGGTTTGACGCCCTAGATTCTTTATGTGTGTGATTAGAATTTTTTTGGTCCTTTAGAGACTTTAGGCGGTTTTCTTTGAGATTTTACTTTGTTTGCGTGTGAAGTAGTTAAAAGTTTTTAGCTGTGGCTGAATTACCAAGACAATCCCATAGACTTCGGGGCCAGTCTCCTGAGGTTGTAACCGTGGCTGATTTGTTGAGGAAATCTTGTAGACTTCGGAGCCAACCTCCTGAAGACGTCTCAGGCCATTACAAAGGTTTGAAAGTCCTTGTAACTCCTAGTGGCAGTAAAGTAGGGTCACCTGAAGAAGGAGAGTCTTCATTGGTTGTTCATCCTGATTACCAAAGTCTAGAAACAGGTTATAATCCTGAAGCTGTTTCGGTTTCCGAGCTTGCTGGTAGTTTTTCATCTACTAGTGATATAGGCGAAGAACCTGAGATCTCTGAACCTGTTACTCCAACATCAGGGTTAGTCTCTCCAGTTTCTAGTGCTCCTAATTCACCTAGGGTAGAAAGAGTCATCACCGAAAATCTTCCTTCTGGTTTGATAGCTATTGAAGAGCTTGCTCCGGAAGAAGAAATAGGCGTCCCTATCCCTGAGAATCAACCTACTATTGATCTAAGGGAGCATGAATCCATTTTTTACAGTCCACCTAGAAGTACTAGTTAGTATCTTTCTTTAACTAATTATTTGGACAACTCAGTGTCGAGTTTTTCACCACCTCGTGTTTCTTATCCACCTAGGGGTATTTATACTCCCGTAAATATGTCAGGTTAGTCATCCATGTTTACTCAATCACCTGAATTGTTTTTGTACGGTGGTCCTTCTGTTCCTTCTGGGTATCAGTTTTTGTCCGGTACTTTTTCGGGAGCATCTCCTCAACCCATTGAACAAAGGATGTTCACTGGAAGCAATGGTGCAAAGCCGTTGAGTGTAGAAGACATTCTTATGATTTCAGGTTCTATTCCCGCTTCTCAACCTCAAGGTGGCCAGTTACCGCCTGGGGGTAGCCTCAATTAACGCCTGGGGGGCAACCTCAAGGTACACAATTTGCATCTGGGGGGCAACCTCAAGGACAGTACGTGCCTATGGTACAATACATTCCTCAGGGTCAACCCCAAACTCAATATGTACCCCAAGGTCAACCCCAGTATCAATTTACACTTCAAGGTCAACCCCAGTATCAGTACATGCCTCAAGGGTATCTGCCCCAAGGTCAGTACTCGAGTCAAGGTTTCCAACCACCTCAAGGTCAATCTTATGTTCAAGGTATGGGAAATTTTCCTTTCAATTATCAATCCTACCCTCAACCTGTTATGGGTCAATACCCCGGAATAAATATAGTGTGGGATCCATCACAAGTTCAACAGGTGTTGCAGCCAAGTGTACAGTTGTCATCTCAAACTGGACAACCCTTAGTTTCTGGTCCACCCTAGCAACCAATCTAGTCTAATATTCAAACTTTTGTACCTTCGGTAGTTTCTTAGTCTGGGCCTATTTCGCCTCGTACTCCATCTCAAACGACTACTGCAACAACCGTAACATCTGTTCCATCTACCACACTTACTTCTGGAGTATCGACAGCTCCAGTTTCTACTGTCCCTGTAACTACTCCTCAGACATCTTTACCATCGTATGGATCCACGATTCAAACTACGGTTCAGATGCCTGTAGGAAAACCTGGTTTAAGTACGGTTGTCACAAGTCAACCACAATTCACTTATCAACCGTACTAGGGACAGTACCAATTCGGTCCTGCTGTCCAACAACCAGTTTACCAGTATCAACCGTATCCTGGGTACACTTATCAACAACCCCAGTACGATCTGGTTAATCCTGGTTTTCCAGGAGGATACAATATCCCAAATGCGATTCCTATTCCTAGTTATCCTGGATATCCTCCTCCTGGGGCTGGTATTGTGACCCAGAGTTTTAGGGATCCTAATCGGCAGCTGTCGTTTATCGCAACTTTGGAATTACCAGACTTGTTGCGCCTAACGAACGATCCAATTAATTATCTTCTGTTATGGCCGCCAATGCCGAATAAGTTGCCCAGTGACATTCCCAAGTTCGAGGGTAAGTCTGGAGAAGACCCGTCGAATCATGTGATGACTTACCACCTCTGGTGTGCCTCAAATTCGATCTCGGATGATTTGATCCGTTTACGTCTCTTCCAACGCACTCTCATTGGTCTCGCGGCCAAGTGGTACATTGAGTTACCACGGGTCTCTTTTTATAATTTTAGCTAGTTAGCTACCTCGTTCCTAACTCATTTTCAGTTGCCGGTCAGATATGATAATGGCACGGAGTTACTAACTTCATTAAAAAAATCGACGTCCACTTATATTTCCGATCATATTCATGAATGGAGACGTCGAAGGCGGTTAGTGAAAGTTTTTATCCCGGACCAAATCTTAGCTAAATGGTTTGTTAAATCAATGTTACCGAAGATTACTGAAGACGTAGCTAAGGCCGGAGTAGTTACTGAGGAGCAAGTGATTGCTCAAGCACAGTACCTTGACTTAGTTTACACTCAGTCAGGTACGTTACACGAAAAGATCCCAGATCTTCCAAAGTCAAATCAAATCGCTGCTGCTCCTTTGGGATCTCATGCTGCTGATGGCATGATTGGTACGGTGAACACTAAAAGCAAGAAGAAATCCTAAAAGAATTCTTCTCCTATTATAACCTTACCAGACTCCCCGACAGGAGATTCTTCTGCTAAAATTTCCACCGACATTCACGCTGTAGAGTCATCTACGGCTAAATCAAAATCCGGTGCGAAGAAGAATAAAGTAGACAAAACTCCAAAGCAGAAAACTGAAAAGGTGGAATCCAATGATGAAAAGCGCAAGCCTCGTTATCCATGTCTTATTTGTGAAGAAGAACACTTTACAAGAGACTGCCCTCATCGAGCAGAGGTTGCGAAAATCGTCAAGGGTTCCCAAATTCTTGCTGTCTTGAAGGACCCATTTCCGAAAGATAGCAAAATGATAGGTTCTTCCTTGAGTGCCACTGAAGAACCCATTTTGATGATGTCTCATGTAAGGATTGCGACTCGATTGCAAGATTATGGTAGTAAAAGTCCTGTTGATTGATCGAAAGAAGCAGAATCTTCTCATTCTAATCCATCAACCTCAGCTCTCGGTTCCGATCCACTACAGATCGAGAAACCTAACCCAGACTTAGTAATCAAAATGCCTGCCAAGGGTGTACTTCGAAGGTCTGCTTTCAATCCACATGCGAGAGCGGCCCAGAATTACAACATTGTTGAGGACTTAGCTGTTTCACCCTAATAATCTTCGATCTAGAAAATAGTACACCGCGTTTGCCTCATCAAATGGCTTTCCAGATCCCAGTGATAGTAAAAAACAAGCCTATTCATCGGACTGTAATTGATGAGGGAGCTTCCACGTGTATTATGTCGATGCAGTGTTGGAGATCGCTTGGTTCTCCTTCACTAAATCAATCCCCGACAATTCTTAAGGCCTTTGATGGCCGTGGGTTCCATCCTTTTGGCATTCTACAGGATTTGCCTATAGGGGTTGAAGGAAAAACCGTTAGTCTAGATGTGGAGGTGGTTGATGCCCCTCTAGACTACAACCGTCTCTTCGGTCGAAGTTGGACTTACGCTATGACAGCGGTTGTTTCATCGGTCTTCCGAGTAATAAAGTTTCCACATAATGGAAATATCGTAACAATAGACCAGCTGACTTACTTTTCATCCGATCCAACCTCTTCAGAGAGTATCCAGCATGTTGGTAAAACAACTATCCCATATAAGGATGTTGGTGTAAGATTAGTTAAAGATGCCGGTTTACTGGGAACTTTTCCTTTTCCTCCACTCAACACATCATCTTCATTTGCAACCATTCATATGATTACATCAGACACTATTTATTACGACGATCCCTGGATCGTTCCTTCTGAATCTGAAATAGACTCGTTTGGTAATTCTATGCCGTTGAGTCCATATGAAATTGCCTATGAAGCCATGCAGTCTTTTACTGACCCATGTTCAACCAAAGTCGACCAAATGAATGTGGTCCGTAAGGAATCACTTTTCACATCAACCTCGGAGTTAATAGCATTTCCCGAAGTTGTGTCATCTGATGAACAACTTTGCTAAGTCCTATGTATCGATGACTTACCATGGGACGATCTCCATCATAGATCTTCATTTTTACCTGAGGTTGATCGTTTTGAAAATGATTTCTCATCAATTTTTAAACTAAATATGTCAAGGAAGCTCAGAATCCCATGAAACATCCAGATTGAGAGTTGAATTTGGGAAATATCTCTCGTACTATTCCCATTGACATTTCAGTCAAGCCCGGAATTGTTGAAAACATTCATATCGGTGCCTCGTGTACAGATGACGAAATTCAGACATACAAGGCCCTATTTCAAGAATTTCGCGACATGTTTGCCTGGTCCTATGAGGAAATGCCAGGAATTGATCCCGCAATTGTTGTTCATGAGATCAAAACTTACCCGGATGCTAAACCCATCCGGCAACGTTTGCGTCAGATTCACCCAC
Source organism: Pinus tabuliformis (assembly GCA_031772625.1). Classification (NCBI taxonomy): domain Eukaryota; kingdom Viridiplantae; phylum Streptophyta; class Pinopsida; order Pinales; family Pinaceae; genus Pinus; species Pinus tabuliformis. The sequence goes on along the minus strand of CM062807.1, from coordinate 1,266,905,222 downwards.
GAAAAGCTGCTGCAATTAAAGCAGAAGTTGAAAAGCTGTTGAAAGTGGGTTTCATTTATCCGATCCCATTAATGGATTGGGTATCGAATATTGTTCCGGTTAACAAAAACAGGGAACAATAAGAATATGCATCGACTATAGGGACATTAATCGAGCTTGTCCAAAGGACAACTACCCAACGCCCTATATCGATCAAATCATTGATGATTGTGCCGGCAGTGAAATATTTTCCTTTATGGACGGTTTTTCCGGTTACAATCAAATCAATATTCTACCTGCCGATCAACCAAAAACGGCTTTCATTTGTCCATGGGGAACATTTGCTTACTGCAAATTACCTTTTGGGCTTAAGAACGCCGGAGAAACTTTTCAAAGGGCGATGTCTTATGCGTTTCATGACATCAAATACATTGTGCAACTGTATCTCGATGATTTGCCCGCTCATTCATTACATCGAGCTGATCACCTTGTCCATTTACGAGCAATCTTCATGAGGTGTAGGCATTATCGTATTCAGTTGAACCCGCACAAATGTGTCTTCTGTATAGAAGTGGGACAATTGCTAGGATTTGTAGTTTCAAAAGCTGGAATTCGCGTCGATCCCTCGAAGGTAGAAGCTATCATCAAATTTCCTCCTCCTTCGAGTCTTCGCCAACTCCAAAGTTTGCAAGGGAAAGCAAACTTTTTACGACGATTCTTTCCTAACTACGCCGAGGTTACAAAAGGTTTTACACGGTTGTTGAAACAGAACGCTCAATTCTCTTGGGATGAGATAGCTCAGAAATCTTTTGATGCACTCAAACACGCGTTGACCCATGCACCGTTGTTGCATCCTCCCAACTACAACCAGGACTACTTTTTGTACCTCACCGCCTCCCATTCCACCATTGGAATGGTTTTAGTTCAGGAAGATGAATTCGGAACAGAACATGTGATATATTACCTTAGTAGGACGTTAAATCCCACTGAGCTAAAATATTCACATGTGGACAAATTGGCATTGGCAGCCGTTCAAGCTGTCCAACGTTTTCGTCACTACATTTTACTCCGTAAAACTACAGTCATTTCGGATTGCAACCCTATGATTTACATTTTGACTAAACAATTGTTGGGGGCAAGTACTCCAAATGGATTGTTATCCTGCAGGAGTTCGACTTGGAGTTTGAGAAATATAAGTCTAAGAAATCCTTAGTTTTTGCAGAGTTAATGTGTGACTTCCCGCGTGCTGACACGGAAACTGTGGCAGAGGAGCCCATTGCGGACGAATCTCTATTTCTAATCAACACTTTAGATCCGTGGTATGGAGATATCATCATCTATCTCCAGACCCAATCCTTTCGGCCCGAAGCTTCAAAATCGGAACGTCGGAAAATTCGATTCCATTCCCAACAATACAAAATTATTGGAGATACTCTTTATCGACGTGGGGCAGACTCTATTTTTCGACGTTTCTTATCTCACGAAGAGGCAGAAAGCGTTCTAAATCACTTTCACTCTGGAGCGTGTGGCGGTCATATGTCTGGGTATGCCACAGTGCAAAAGGTGTTGTGCGCTGGCTACTTCTGGACGTCCTTGTTTAAAGATTGTATTACTGCGGTCTGAAAATTCCACAACTGTCAAGTGTTTGATCGAAAGATGTGTGCTCCACCTGCTCCTCTCCACCCTATAATTGCCGTTGGTCCTTTTGCCAAATGGGGTATCGATTTTATTACATGTAACCCTCACTCGGCCGGGGGGGCATGCGTATATCATCCTTGCGGTTGATTATTTTACTAAGTGGGCCAAGGCGATGCCTACATTCGAGGCAGACGGCAAGACAGCTGCAATTTTCATATTCAATCACATAATTGCTAGGTTTGGTGTCCCACAAGCGATAATCACGGACCATGGGTGCCATTTTCGAAACGTTATGATGACAGAACTTACAGGCCAGCTTGGTTTGCGTCACGATAGTTCAACTCCTTATTATCCACAAGCGAATGGTCTGGTTGAGTCTATCAACAAAGTTTTAGTTATCATGATCCGACGAATCATTGGTATTCATCGATCGAATTGGCACAACATGTTATTTTTAGTGTTTTGGGTGTACCGAACCTCAGTGAAATCATCAACAGGGTTCACTCCTTTCCAACTAGTTTATGGTTTGGAAGCTGTGCTACCCATTGAATGCGAAATCCCGTCACTGCAAATGGCCATCGAGTTACTTCCAGCTACTTCTGAAGAGGAGAAGCGTTTATTATACTTAGCTCAATTAGATGAGAATCAACGTGATGCCACATTGGCAATCGAGACTCACGCAAAACAATTGAAAGCTCAGTATGATCGAAATGTAACCCCTCAAAATATTTCGGAAGGAGACCTAGTGTTATTATATGATCAAGCTAATGATAAATTAGGTGCTAGAAAATTCATTCCTATGTGGCATGGGCCCTATATTGTCAAGCGAAAGCTAGCAAAAGGGACCTATGAGCTGGTATACTTTGACGGGGAATCTTTGGGTAAACCCAGAAATGGACTTTACCTTAAGAGGTATTATGCTTAAAAGATGGGTATGGAGATTTTAGCTAGGTTAGGTTTTTCTTTCTAGCTGGTGTGTTTGTTAGTTTAGACAGTGTGCTTAGCTTAGAAAGTTTGTTTTCATCGTTATTCTGGCTTATCTTGGTTTTACTCTTGATGATGCAGATGTCGATGCCTCTCCAAAGATACATTTGTTTCACTGATGGTGCTTGTAGTAATACACGGAATATTTCTTCCGCAGCTTGGGTTATCTATTCGCCCTCTGACGAGTTAGTTTCTATGCATGGGGTAAGCCTCGGTCAAACAACAAACAACATTGCAGAATACAATGCAGTGATTGAATTATTGTCTGAATCTATTTCATTTGGTATTCGGAGTTTGATAGTGAGGTTAGATTCTGAACTCGTTGTATTACAACTTAATAGAGTATATGCCATTAGAAATCCAGTGCTATTAAGGTTATTTTTTAGAGTGCGTCTCTTGGAACGTGAGTTTGATTACATTGAATATCAACATATTCCAAGGTCTTTAAGTACATTAGCAGATGCAATTGCTTCTCGAATGTTGAATAGACATTTGCAATAATCATACATGTAAATTTAAAATCATTTCATAACATGATTTACAAGATAAGTCGGTAATAATGATATATATAGATAGGAGTGTGTCAAAAAATACATCGTCTTCGATCATAAGTTGAAAAACACCTTATGATCGGCAAAAATGATAAGTACAAAAAACCAAAATGTCACATGTGTCTACAAAAACGACCATCCAATCACTGGTGATGATCTCTATATGACACCACTGCACGAGCCACCCTACACAAGAACCTCCTAAAAGGTCCTGGGACCCCGACTACAAAGCGCTGAAGTCTGATAGGAATATCATCTATGGTAGTCTCTGGTATGTTTGCTGTAAGATGCTCCAGGTCATGTTCCAACTCAGCTAAAGTCGTTGTGGCCTCGTCTTGTGGGGCCGGTGTCGCTGCAACTGGTAGTCTCCTCTCGAAAGGCCGGAAATTGGCTGGTCGACGTGGGCCTACATCTGCATTTTGAAAATTGTCACTGTCAGTTTTGAGACGATATAAAAACAAAAAAAAATAGATAGTTTAAAAACTTGTGGAAAATGAAGTTACCTGTCTCATCCCATTGTTCTCCCGGTGGAAGAATCATGTCCGGATGTCCACGAAAATCAACTCCGGCATAAGGAAAATCCTGCATTGAAAAGACCTGGTCCTCTAACCAGTGAAAGTACTCCGGAGTAAATTGAACATCCTCCGTTCCCTCATCAGGATGACGGGCCATAACCAAAACCCATCGCATCAATTTGGGCTCTCGAGGAAGCCCAACACCAACAGTGAGCTGCTGTGGGATCAGCATCAGAACCCTCTCTAAGCCAAAACTGACAACTAAAGGCCCATAACCAAAAGTCTTCAGCTGCCCATTTTTTACTCTAGTTAGTTGGCCTTTTACATTGGCCAACACAACATCACACCAGTTAGAAATGGTTCCTTGATAGCAATCAATCGCCATCCGCATCTGAGACCTAGTGGCAATGTGCAAAGCGGCAGCCCCGCAAAGTCTGGTAACTGTAAAGGCAATCACCATAAGTTCAGGTCGGGATATAGTTTTGATCTCTATCCCCTTCTCCTGGTTCTGAGTGTTACACCACTCTAGTCGGAGACTAGTAATGGACTGGCCACCCGGCCTAGTCCCGAACAGAGTCAAGTGTTTGCCTCTCTTGGGCAAACCAGTGAGAAAGTAAATATCTGAGGGCTCTATCTCGAGCTGGTGCCCTCCAATATAAAAGCATTGGTCCTGAACGTTCCACCTTTCTACCAGCCATTCCAGAAATCTCACTTGGGCCCTCATGCCAGGTATGGCCCAGTATTTATAAAGGTCGCATGCCTTCAAAGCATCAATTGACAGTTGATGATTAATGGCGGCCAAATCAACATCTTCGTGCTCTCTCTCATGCCAATCAAGCATGGTGGGCAATCTACACACCAAAAAACATCTGTTAGATTCAATGAAATCAAAAAAATTTGGTCCTTTTTGAAGAAATTGGGGTTTGAAAACTCGTTTTGCGGGGTATGCACCCCGCCTTTAGGAACAGAGCGTGGGTACGCAGGTTCCCTTAAGGTAAGGTGCGTATGCCTGGCATTTTCCCAACTGAGAAAATGTCGGGGTACGCAGGTCACCAGTGGAGCACCTGCGTACCCCGAAAGGCGGATCTTGAAACCCCAAAGCCTCCAAAAAATGAAACTAGGGCCTAAAAATGAATTCCAAACGGATGAAAATGAAGAGGAGGATGTTGTAGAATACCTGAAAGAGACGGTGTTCGATTTCTACGGTCGGATTCTCCGCAATGTCCACAGGAAGTTTCCTGCCAAAAGCCCTCTTTCTCTCCTCAACAGTAAAATGGTAAAAATGAATTGGTAAAAGCCCTTTTTATAGGTTTTTTGGGTAAATAAATGGTAAATTTGTTTATTTTTCACCATGAAAAGGTATTTTTCAAAGTATTTTTATCTATCATCAACAGGTATGAGTAATGTGTTGGTTTTTGTGCAAATAAAGGATTTTTCAGGGAAAATTGTCATTTTCTACAAATAAAAACATCAGAGTCATCTTTAAGCCCTTTTCTGACTCCTAAAACATGAAAAGATTGCCGAGCTTTCTTTTACACTTGTTAAAATGGAATTAAAAGACGGTCCTCTTATAGTCCTTTTCTGACCATAAAAACATGAAAAGATTGTTGGATTTTTGTCGTTTCAAGTTCGATATTGGAAATAAAACGACGTGTCCTTGATCACTTTTTACTTTTTAGGTCAAAGACACTAATCATGAAAGTACTCCTTGGTCGCAAAGATCAAGCGGTTCTCTCAAGTATTATTTTATACTTTTTCGGGCTTGGGAGACACTAACTTACGAAAAAGGTCAACCCTAGAGTCTTCTTAAGTTTTTCAGACTCTCTAAAATTGAAAAACGCCGAGTTTCTCCTATACTGGACTCGTTAAAATTTCACAGTAAAGGACCTGTTCGATTACAAACAGGAACAGACCACTCCTTCTTAGGGTTCGAATCTAAACTAAGTTGGACTCATCCGAAGGATGAGCTTATAATCAAGCAAATGTTATCCTCCTCAAGCTTGTTAAAAAATAAAGAGGTACTTGCCAGAAATGGTGGGGGAAAAGAGAGAAAAATGAGCCTATTTTTTATCCTTTGTCTCAGAGAAACCTTATCACCGCTCTTGAACACGACACTTTTCATTCACCTGGGTTGGGAAATCCTTTGCCTCACAGTTGATCAAACCACATTGAAAGTCTTCAGCCGGGTATTAACTTTGGGTCAAATGTCACCAAGCCATCTGTTGTGTCATTATGTGTTCAAGAGGTCACTGCAAATAAACCATTCATCTGCAAAATACCCGTCATCCATCTTGACCATCCCTGAGTCAGTCCTTACAGCCACATTTCTTCAACTTGATTTATGATTTCGTGTTGTAGGCTTGCCTACGATGGATCGCTTTCTATCGACATCAGCACATTATCTAGAAATCGTCAGTACCTTGAAATATGCATGCATCAATGGAAGCTTTCTCGCCTTCGACGACAGTTTACATCATTGACTTTCGATCGAAGGATTCCGTGACATGTTCGACGTCAGCACATTCATTCACATCTCATGGATTGTACTGGGTACTTTGAGAACCATTGACATTACTGGTGGTCTCTCTCACACTTGTTAACAATTTACATCATTGACTGGTAATCAAGTGGTTTCTACCATGCTCGACATCAACTCATTTATTCGCATGGATAGAATCATACTATTTCGGGAAGTAGAAATGAAGACCCTGGATCTAGTTTCCACCATCCAGGCTGCGAGGAGTTTTGTATTCATTATATAGTAGACTAATTATAAACAGATGGCTACGTCCATACTGTGTCTACATGAGTCTATGATTATGATGTATTGCGAAATCATTCCTGTATCAGAGCAGTAGTTAGTTTGTTAGTTAAAGATTTTTATCTGAGTATGGGAATGCCTACCTCAGCGATGATATGATCTCATACATGTATTTTGTGTTGAATATTTGCAGGTTCCAACTGGGCTCCACAAGACAATCCTTGAAATGATAAAGTACTTCACCCTTCCTAGATGATATGAAACCCTAATCCACTACAGGCTTCACACTTTAGGGGGCAATCTGTTACACTAAAATTTATCACCATGACTATTTGTAGTCAGTATGGCTCCATCAATTGTCATACTATCCTCCTTGGCAAGTCTTATAACTCTGCTCCTCATGTCAAACTCCAAGAGAGAGAGAAAGTCCTTAAAAGTCAATATAACTCTGGTTACGCAGTTTCTCTTAGCCTTACCTGTGTGTACGCACCTCAAGTTCATAAAACCTGCGTACTTGTACGCTCTGTCTGTAAAGGGGTGGGTGCGTACTCCTGTAAAGGTCAAAAGGCGCAAGTTTCACTTCAAAAAAGTTACTTGTGGTCGATTCTAGAGAATTCTAGAAGATGGTTTGACGTGGATTGAGCGCCTCCAGATGGTTCATGCATCCCAATGAAAGAGGAGCTTATCCCATGAAGAGGGGAGCTATCCCATTGAAAGAGGGGCTTATCCCATTCATGGTGGACCTAATTAAATTCCTCCAAAGCACTATAAATACAGGCATTGGGCCAGAGGGAGGGGAGGTTGAAAGCTGAACATTCCTAAGGGTAGATGCTGCTGAAATTAGGACTCCCTTATAGAGCTTGAGAGGAGAGATTCCAATCCTTTCCTAGCTTACTTTGGAAGTGGGTGAGCTGATCAAAGTAAATGAGAACTCTTGCTGGACCCCGGGAGGGACCTGCACAACACCAAGGCACTGGTTGTAATGGTTTCTTTTGTTTCCAATTAATACAATTAAGTTCATTTTTCTCAACAAGTTGTTCTATATAATTTGTTTCATATACTCCTTGGTCTTTATGATGAATATGTTTTATTATATGAGTTATTCAGGTGCTATGTAATCGTTTGCTTGTTAGTGAATGCAGGCTTCAAGGAGAAGGAGCTCATCTGGATCAGAGAGGCTGGACTACAACAAACAAGCGTTGGACTAAAGGTAAGCCTTAAACACCTGGTTGCTTTTATTTTAAATGCATATTTAGGGAAAGATAGTGCTTGATTGTTTTGTTTGTCACTAGATGACCTTTGGTTGCTAGGGAGGTCGGTTTTGTCCGCAAAATTGACTCTTTCCGCATGACAAAATGGCGACTCCGCTGGGGAATCCATGGATTTGATTGACTTCTCTTTTGATTGATACTTTGATTTGAGAAACTCTGATTTCTTTCTAGTTTTTGACTGATTGAATGTGAATTTGGGTGGAATAGCTTAGGGTTAAGTTAGTTTTTATTTTTCTTGATTTTGAGAGCAGTACGCACCCTCTTCATTAAGCACAATACGTACCTGTATGCACTTTTGCTGTGTACACAGAGCATGGCCACACCTGTGCAAACAGGTTGCCTACGTACCCCTGTCAAAAGCTTAGAAAATTTCCAATTTTTCCTTTTTATCTTTTAGATTTTGTTTATAGCTTGTTTTTGCTGCCCAGATCCACTGTTCACTTGTCAAAAGTTTTCATCTAAGCTTTTTTCATTAGCGTCAAGGTTTTAGTGAAGTTCATAGAAATTCTAGCCCTAGGGTTGATTTTTGTATTGGTCTTGTAGTGACTTTGGTTTTAGAAGTTGTAAAAACCTTGGATCTCCCTGGTCTTTTCAGTCTTCTTAGAAGTCGGACCTTTCGTAAAATCCACCTTTGTGAGAAACCTACCTTTGTGTTGTCTCTTTGCGGAATTTCGAGAAGGCTTGTTGGTTAAGCTGTGAATTTCATTCTTAAGAAAAAGAACAAAATCATTTTATTTTGTTTTTGACTAGTTTATGATTCTGCATGAATTAGTCCTTGGTTGAATTGTAACTGAGTAAAACATCCTGGAATTATATTTTGTAGGTTTTTACCTCATTAGATTTTCTTTTAGCTGAATTTCTCTTAGATTTGCATAGATCTTAAAATTGATTTTCGTTTTCATAAATCTTAGATTGATTTGATTATCATAGATCTTAAGATTAGTTTTTGTTAAGTAGTCTTGTATGTTTTGTTAAATAGGAAAAATACAAAATCTCTTTTGAGGAAAGTTTGTTTTAGTAGCGTTTGAAGTCTTTGAAAAGAGAAAGGAAGTTTTCGTGAAATAATTAGTGGTCATGTGTTGTGTGCTTTGGAAAAGATAAAAGAGAGTGTTTCTTTGATTTTCATTGCCAAGAAAGTTGTCTTTATAAATTTTGCATTCTCCAACTCTCTTAGCTATGGAATTCATTGAAAAAGGAAAGATTGTTTTGTTTCATCCTAGGTGCATCTTTGTAGTGGATTTGAGTCGAGTCTACACACCATCAGTTTCATCTCCGCTACCTTTTGTCCTAAAGAAAAGCCATAAAAATTAATGCTTAAAGTAAAATCAACTTAGTAACTTTTTATTTACTAGGGCTCTGAAACACCAATATAGATCAGGCTAGTGTCTTGGAGTAGGAGAGTAATTAACTCTCCAAGACAGTAAAACCAAACAAGTAGCTTATCTTGTGGTAGGATAAATCCAACTGTTTCATTTGTACTCTGGGAAAGCTCCTCTTAAAGGAGAAGCACGAGACCGTGTCCGAACCAGTGATGGAATCAATCCTCCTTCATTGGGAAAGAAGCCAGATACGCACGTACTACAAACGGTAAACCTCAGATTAACCATTCTCGAGGAGCCTGGGGTCACTTGTCGGTAAACCTTGGATTATTGTCAAGGAGCCGGCAAGGGGATTGAGTTTGTTACTCTGCCCTTGCTTGCTATCAGGTCCTAGACTGTTCCCCCAGGTATATTTGTTGCTGTTGGTAACCTTAATGACTATTATCTTTAGGATTCTACCCAAGGTGACGGTGGAGGGAAGATCCCACTATACCTGGAGCAGACATCGGCTAGACTCACTTGGATTTTCTGGGGGGTTCACTTCACTCGAGATGGTTTAAGTGGAGGAACTTGGTCCAGTCTATTCATTAAGCAGGTTGTCAGGGTAACTGTTCCACCCGCCACTTCTGTACTGGATTCGACGATGTTGGATTTCATCACAAACTAGTGTTTTCGGTCCGAAAGGTTATTGTTTGTGTTTGGTTTGACGCCCTAGATTCTTTTGGCGTGTGATTCAATTTTTTTTGGTTCTTTAGAGACTTTAGGCGGTTTTCTTTGAGATTTTACTTTGTTTGCATGTGAAGTAGTTAAAAGTTTTTAGTTGTGGCTGAATTACCAAGACAGTCCCGTAGACTTCGGGGCCAGTCTCCTGAGGTTGTAACCGTGGTTGATTTGTTGAGGAAATCCCATAGACTTTGGGGCCAACCTCCTGAGGACGTCCCGGGCCATTACGAAGGTTTGAAATTCCTTGTAACTCCTAGTGGCAGTAAAGTAGGGTCACCTGAAGAAGGAGAGTCTTCATTGGTTGTTCATCCTGATTACCAAAGTCTAGAAACAGGTTATAATCCTGAAGTTGTTTCAGTTTCTGAGCTTGCTGGTAGTTTCTCATCTACTAGTGATATAGGCGAAGAACCTGAGATATCTAAACCTGTTACTCCAACATCGGGGTTAGTCTCTCCAGTTTCTAGTGCTCCAAATTCACCTAGGGTAGACAGAGTCATCACCGAAAATCTTCCTTCTGGTTTGATAGCTATTGAAGAGCTTGCTCCGGAAGAAGAAATAGGCATCCCTATCCCTGAGAATCAACCTACTATTGATCTAAGGGAGCGTTAGAACATCCAGAAGTGTTCTAACCCTTCCACCTTGCAACTTCAACTTTACTTTTCCGCAACCAACAATTCTAGCCTTCCTATCATCCCCTAAGAAGACATCACCACCATTGTATTTCTCATACTCACATAACCAGTCTCTATGGGGATTGAAGTGAAAGGATGCACTCGAGTCAATCAACTATGCCTCATGATCTACATGTGTACTTGAAGAAGCCAATTATACATCCCCACCTTCATCTGAGGTGGTCTTCACCTCTATAGAGGGATCATCATCAAATCACTTTCCTTTGTCAGGAGCTTTAGACTTACAGTCCCTTGTAGTGCCCTTCCTTTCCACATTTCTAGCACACCACCTTTATAGGTTTTCCTGGAGATTAAGATCTCCCACTCGATGAATTATTTTTGTTTCTGTTCTGGGACCATCCTCATACAGACAAGGCATCACCATTTTCGCTCTCCATATTTTTGCATCTCATTTCCTCATCAGCAAGGATGAGACTATTTCATCAAACTGCAAGGTAGTTGCATTGATACCTATTGCAATAATTAGACTATCCCATGAATCTGGTAGAGAACACAACAAACTAATGTACTCATATTCATCAGAAATTTTGATATCAACAGATGATAACTGACATACCACAATATTAAATTCATTCAGATGCTCTTTCATCGAGTTGCCATCTTTCATCCACAAGTTATACATATTTTTTTGTAGGAACATTTTATTCAACAGAGACTTAGATTGATACAAAGTCCCTAACTTGTCCCACAAAGCCTTCGCCATAGCTTCCCCTGATACATTCAACAATACTGAATCTAAGACACACAATCATTTTTTTCTCTTTGCCTTCCAATCCAACTTCTTCCATTCTTCATCAAACACTCTCATTGGTTTAGTACCTAGATCTACCGCGATCCATTGATCTTTATCCACTGACAGATCCTCCATCTTGAGTTTCCACAACTTAAAACTCTGACCATTAAATTTCTCGATCTTTATCTTTCCACTGCTCGCCATATTCTTTCACCACTAGAATCGATCCCACAGATCTCCCATTGAATTGGGTCTACCACAGGCCCGAACAAAACCCCTCAACAACAAAGGCATCCCCTTGAAGCCAAAATAGCTATGATACCAAATGTAGGTTTTAACCCCATATGAAAATTACCTGCATACGAATTATAAAACATAGAAAGTAAACAATTCGAGAGCATAACACATAAAACACACATACACAGAGATTTTCCCCTGGATCCAAAATCTGGGACTACTAGCTTGATTTTTCATTATGTTCATTTCAATGTTACAATACATATTTATACATGCCAAAGCATCCAATAACATGGACCAAAAAACATTGCATCCAAAACATGGACTGAAAACCATCGTGTCCAAAACCATATGCAAAAATCATACAAGAAAACCATAGGTAGCTCCGCCCAACCTAATATAGGGTCCAACAAAAATTAAAAAATTCTGGGGCACTACCCCAGACCACGTAGAGGGGGCTTACCCACACCCCTCAAACCCCTAGGATGGGGGGACTGCTGCCCCACCTGTGACCCCCCCACTGCATAATCGGTGCAATGAAGGGGGGGCTTCACCCACCCTCTAACCCCCCAGTTCGCTACATGGGTTGGTTGTGGAAAGAATATAACACAACCCAACAAAATGGGGTGAGTTCCATAAGAGAACCACTCACAATACAAGTGAGCTTCACGCCAAGTAATCACTGGTGGATGAGATGAAGGCTTATGAATCAAACATAGGTTCCAACTCTGAATCAAAACCTGATAAGGGAACTAACAAAGGGAAGTAGATCATTGATGTGGAACCTAGTGCCACCATGGCCACCAAAAAGATCCAGAAAATTGAGCTTGAAGATTCAGAGGAGGGGGAATGCATCTTCCACTCACTGATGTGGGTGAAAGGTTCTCTGTTGTAGTTCATTTTTGACAACGGGAGCCCAAAGAACCACATTTCAGCTGAGATCAGGAAGTCGATGGACCTAAAGACTACAACACATCCATACTCGTACACTATTTGGTGGTTTGACCAAGGAGGAGATCTTCGCTTCAACCAACAATGTCGCCTTCCCTACAACATCAATCCCTTCAAAGATGAGGTATTGTGTGACATTTCTCCTCTTGAAGTTTCTAGTTTATTGTTAGGACAGCCATACTTATGGAAACAACATGTTGTAAAGGAGTCTAGACCTTGCTTCGTGATTGTTACTTTGGTTAATAAGTTGTACAGGATACCGGAGGTAGCCCCACCTACTACCATGTCTTTGATCACTGCAAAGAAATGTAGTGAGATAATTTCCTAGACTAGAAAACTTGTTTTCCTTATGATTTGTCCCCAAGGAAAGAAGAAGGGTGTGGCCATGGCTTCCAGGCAGGGGTCCTCTACACAGCAACAGTAGATGGAAAAGGTCATGGAGGAGTACAAAGATATTTTTGTCTCACCCACAAGGGTACCTATGCACTATTAGGACAAGCACTCCATCGATCTGACCCCAGGCACATGACTTCCCAATAGATCGATCTATCGATGCTCTTTTCTAGAGAACGATGAGATCAAGAGGTAGATTTAGGAACTACTGCAGAAAGGGCACATCAAGTCAACCTCATCACCCTGTGGGAGCCTGATTGTATTGGTACGAAAGAAGGATGGGACCTAGAGGCTTTATATTTTTTATCGGGTGAGAAACAAGACCAGTGTCCATAATAGGTACCCTATCCCTCAGATTGATGACCTTCTAGAACAGCTCAAGGAGGCCAAATATTTCAGCAAGATTTACTTGAATTCAAGTTATCATCAAGTGGCTATCGAACCCTCTGATGTGTGGAAGACTTCCTTCAAATCAAAGGAGGTTTTTTTCAAATGGTTGGTCTTTCCATTCAGATTGATGAACACCCCTGCAACCTTCATGATACTGATAGACAAAATCTTGTGACCCTTCACTAATGCATTCATGGTGGTATATTTAGATGATATCTTGATCTTCAGCCAGAGTTGGGAAGAGCATCTCCACCATATTCGAGAGGTATTTCAAACCCTTCGATAACACCACAAGTTGTGTGCTAAGTTAGAGAAATGCACCTTTGGCCTAACTGATGTTCAATATCTTGGGTACATCATTGATGAACATGGTGTACATGTGGACCCATCAAAGATGCAAGTCATTCGGGATTAGCCATCCCCAAACCACTCTAACAGAGCTCCATAAATTTCTAGGTCTTGCCAATTTCTACCATAGGTTTGTGTTGGGGTTCTCTCATATAACTTGGGCTTTAAGTCAAGTCACCAAGGATGGAGAGAAAGAAAATTTCTTTTGGTTGGAAACCCAAAAATGAGATTCTCCAAGTTAAATAATTGTGTCTGTTCTGCACCATTGCTCACATTACCAGACCTGCAACAACCATTTGAGATTAAGATAGATGCCTTCACTATGCTATTGGTGTTTTTCTTTCTTAGCATGGGCATCCAGTGGCTTACCACAGTGAGACACTTTCAGACATAATCTTAAATTACCCAACTTACGACAAAGAAACATATTCCATTATGCAGGCTTACCATCAATGGAAGGATTACATTTTAGAGAAGGAAACAATCATCCACATAGACCACCGGCCTCTATAGTTCACATAGACACAAGGGAAATTTGTTACACATGAAAATTCCCTCTTACGGATAAGAGTGATCTCCCTATATCCTTGATAGAAACTAGAAACATGCAAGACAATTGAACTAACCCTTTGCGTAAGTTGAACTTGTTTGAATTACAAGAATTAAAGCTAATGGATGAGCCTCTTACCTATTTCACGAAATGTTCGACGAAGATCCCTTATGTGATTCTATGTAGCTCTTTAGTGCTTGATAAGACCTACAAACATCGACCATACAAGGATCAAAATCACATTAATTGTAAACAACCGTAAACATTATAAACAACAGTAAATCATTCATTGTTACAATAATACAAATCAATGGGAGAAAGTGTTCATTTTCATTAATCAAAGATTAAGAGGAACCTTATAACCTTTGCATTGATATCATGAGGTCCCTCCAAAATTCCTTCAATCTCCTCCTTAGATGACAAAATTTCCAATCTCAAACCAACAACATAAGTGTGTCTTCTCTAATTTCTGACCTCCTCAATCCCTATACCCTCTAGTTATTTTATAGGCGAAGTGGAAGAAGTTTCATATCCAAAGGAGGAAGATGAGACTCCTCCATTGAGGGGTTAAGTTACCATGAGAAAAGGGATTAAGATGCATCATCTGAGGGTTATAATTCAAATAGTCATCACCTGGAATCTATTAGTTGGGAAATATTCGACCAACTATGTTTCTAGAATGTACTTTTTATTTTTACTTTCTTGAATTCACCTGTGCAGGTTTATAGTGGTAGATAGAGCACAACTCTACACTATTCTTAGAGTTAATTCCAAAGAATGTACAGGAAACTATAGGAAAATTAGCACAAGTGGAATTTAACAAGCTGTGACAACTATTTTCCCCAAATTTCTTATCTACTTCAAAATATTTTTCAGTTTTTTGACTTCTAAGGGTTCAAACATGTTCACGGGCGGTAAAAAGATCCATAAATTGATCAAGTGTCATCGTGACAAATTGAAATGTAACATATAGCCCCCTAAATTTGGAAGTCTGTAAAATAAGTTTAAAAGGTTGAAGCGCTCTATAATTCCAAGGATCGGATCAGAGGCAATGGTTAGAAACCTGCAAGGAACATTCAAGGATTACATTGCAAATATATATCAAAAATCATCTTTGAGGTGGGCATGCCCATACTCAGAGTAAAGCGAACTCAATGAATAAGCATGGAAGACTCGAAACCATATAGATGGTAGACACAACATGGATGCAACCATCTATCTACATAATCATGAATATAAAATTTCCTCGTAACTTGGATTGATGAAACTTGATCCATGGTCTTGATCTCCATCTTTTGATCCATAATACGAATCTAACCATGTGAGTGAATTTTTCGAATTCAAACATGGTAGAAACCACTTGATTACCGGTCAATTATGTGAACCATTAACAAGCATGAGAGAAACCACCAATAATGGCAATGGTCCTGAAGGTACTTCCAGTACAATCTATGAACTGTGAATAGGTGATATGAAGTTGAACACTCAGAGAATCGTTTGATCAAAGGCCAATGATGAAAACCTGTCATCAAAAGCGAGAAACCTACCATTAAGGCATGTAGGCTTCAAGGTACTAAAGATTTCTAGATCAACTTCCTAGATGATGAGGTTAAGTCGGTAGGAAGAGACCCATCGCAGGAAAGTATACAACATGAAACACAATGTCAAGTTTTGAGAATAGTTTGCAAGGACTGACTCAAGGATGGTTGACACAATTGAAGGCTAGCATTAGTAAAATGATTTTGAACTGATGTTGAACTTCTCTTGAATATATAACGACACAACAATTGACTTGGCAACATTTGACTTAACGATAATGCTAAGAACCATGAATACTTTCAAATGAGGTTTGATTAATTGCTAGACAAATGGATTTCCAAACCCAGACATGAGTGTGACAGAGTTTCGTGTTCAAGAGTGACTTGCTACCTTTAAAAAAGATAATGTAAAATGGACACCTTTTCCGAATTTCCCCCACCATTACTGACAATTACCTCTTTATTTTTTGCAAGCTTGAGGAGGATAACATATGCTTGGACTATAAGTTCATCCTTCAAATGAATCCATCAAAGTATTTTTAATCAACCCAAAGAAGGAATGGTTTGGTCCCGTTATTCTTAATGGGTCCTATACGGTTTAATTTTTTTGAGTCTAGTAAAGGAGTAACTCGATTTCATTTTCTTTTAAGATTTTGAAAACGACACAAAAAGGAAACTCATTTAGTTCTTTTAATGTAAAATTTTAGTGAGCCCGAGAAATTAAAGCTCGATGTTTTTTAGCCTTAGAGAGTCAGAATAAAAACATAAGTAGACTCTGTTAGGTTCCTTTTCATAAGTTTTAGTCTCTCAGGTCCAAAAAAGGATAAAATAATATTGTAGGTTTTAACCCCATACAAAAATTACCTGCATACGAATTCTAAAACATAGAAAATAAACAATGCGAGAGCATATCACCTAAAACACATATACACATAGATTTTCCCCTAGATCCCAAAATCGGGAGTACCAGCTTTATTTTTCATTATGTTCCTTTCAATGTTACAATACAAATTTATACATGTTGAAGCATCCAATACCATGGACTGAAAACCTTCACATCCAATACCATGGACTGAAAACCATCGCATCCAATACCATGGACTAAAAAAAACTATCACGTCAAAAGAACATGTGCGACAATTATGCACAAAACCATAGGTGGGTTTGCCCAACCTAACATAGGGTCCAAAACCAAAATTTTATGGGGTGCTACCTCAGACCCCATAAAGTGGGGTTACGGGTACCCCTCAAACCCCTTGTTAACTACGTGGAAAGAATATAACACAACCCAAAATTCTCCCACTTGTTGTTTTCTTTCCACAAGGGGCCACAGGAGAGCTTAGTAATTTTTCTAGCCCTGAAATGCCCAATGTTTCTCTACACCAGGAGAACTTCTCAGAGCTCATCGATTTTGTCAATGCATCTGTAGTATTCTTCAAACTTTCCACCTTTACCAACAACACCTTTTTGTCTTCTATTATATCCCTCACAAAGTGGTACTGAACATCAATGTGCTTTGTCTTTGAATGATAAGTATGGTTCTTTGCCAAGAAAATTGCACTTTGGCTGTTAGAGTCTACCCTTTGAACACAATCTCTGTAACCAAACTGCTTCCTTGCTTACATGAGTGGCTGACATGTATTCTGCCTCTGTAGTTGATAGTGCCACTACAGATTGTTTCTTACTCATCCAACTCACTGCACCTCCAAATAGGTTAAACACATAGCCACTTGTAGATCTTCTCTGATCCAAATATCTAGCCCAATATGCATAAACAAATCCATGGATATCCAAAACTATATCCAATCCTGGTCTTCCTTGGTAGCACAAACCATAATTACTAGTGCCATACAAATACCTGAAAACTGGCTTCACTGTTGTGCAATGCTCCTTTCCTGGTTTTGACATAAACCTGCTCAATACTCCCACTGCATGTGCAATGTCTGGTCTAGTACAGACCACTACATACATCAGGCTACCGACTACACTTGCAAATGGAACACGAGACATGTCCTCTTCCTCTTCTTGTGTCTTGGGACACTGCTTAGCAGATAACCTCTTGCCTACGGGAATAGGAAGCTTCATCGGTTTACTATCCTGCATATTAAACCTCTGTAGTATTGTCTCGACATAATTCCTCTGGTTTAACTAGAGCTTCCTCTTTTCCTGGTCTCTTTTAATTTCCCTGCCCAAAAGATAGTTTGCAGAACCAATATCTTTCATGTCGAATTTGGAGGACAATTGGGTCTTCAAATCCTTGATAATTTCTTTGTCATTTCCAACTAGCAACATATCATCCGCATACAATACCAAATAAATAACACGGTCACCAATTAATTTAAAATAGACACAGTGATTTGCTTTGCTTCTGGTGATGCTAAGTCCCCATATAAATGTATCAAATTTCTGATACCACATCCTTGGTGACTGTTTTAACCCATAGAGATACTTCTTTAACTTGCATACCAGTTCTTTCTTACCCTTCACCACAAAGCCTTCAGGTTGCTTCATGTAGATTTCTTCTTCCAGATCCCCGTGAAGAAATGTTTTCTTCACATCCATCTATTCTACCTCAAAATCAAAAGCAATAGTAACAGATAAAAGTAATCTAATAGAAGTTACCTTGGCAACAGGAGAAAAAATATCACCAAAATCAATTCTCGACACCTGGGAATAACCTTTTGCTACCAACCGAGCTTTGTATCTCTCCACTTTTCCTTCTGCATTTGTATTCTTTTTGAACACCCATTTGCTCCCAATGGGTTTCCTTCCAGCCGGCAACTCCACCAGATCCCAAGCCTCATTTTTGTGCAAAGATGCCATTTCATCAACCATGGCCTCTTTCCAGAGTTTGCCATCCTCTAAATCTACTAATTCCTTCACAGTTCTAGTATCATCGTTAGTAATAGATAAAGAAAAATTTGAATAGAAAGCAGATGGACTATACCTTTCTAGCGACCTTCTTTCTCAAACTGATCTTCTTACACTCGAATTTTGTGGCTCTTCACCTTTTGATTCCTCCTCTGCTGTAGAGTCTGATTCTTCCTCCTTTAGGTCAAACTCTATCTTCTCAGGTTCCTTTGCTTGGACTTCATGTTTAATAACATCTTTTACCTCTCTGAACACCACATCTTGGTTGTACACAACCTTCTGTGTGATTGGGTTCCAAAGCTTATACCCCTTTAAACCATCCTTATACCCAATAAAGATGCACTTTTCATATTTACTATCCAACTTGGTTTGTTTCTCCTTTGGAACATGTGCATATGCATCACATCCAAATACCCTTAGATGTGAAAGAGAGGGTTTCTTACCAGTCCATACCTCTTGTGGAGTCTTATCCTCCAATGATGATGAAGGTGATATGTTGACCAGGTAACATGCAGTATCCACCGCCTCTGCCCATAATTCCTGTCCTAACCCAGCACCACTGAGCATGCTTCTTGCCCTTTCCCTCAACGTCTTGTTCATTCTTTCTACAACTCCATTTTGCTGAGGTGTATATGGAGTAGTCTCCGACCATGATATACCACACTTCTTATAGAATTCTTCAAATTCCTTGTTGCAAAACTCTCCACCATTATCTGTCATCAACACCTTTATCTTCTTTCTCTGTCTGATTTTCCATGAGAGCCTTAAATTCTTTAAACCTGTCAAAGACTTCAGATTTCATGCTAAGGAAATATATCCATTTATTCCTTCAGAAGTCATCTATAAATGATACATAGTACACAGACTTACCCATGGATGGAACCTTCACAGGTCCAAACACATCACTGTGCACAAGCTCTAATATTTGTTTCACCCTCTTACTTCCAAAGGGGAAACTCACCCGATTTTGCTTCCCATATACACAATTTTCACAGAAATCAAAATCCAGAGAGCTATTACTCATACCTACTACCATACCTTTACCATGAAGTATTCAAAGGCCCTTCTCTCCAATATGTCCAAGCCTTTGATGCCACAGCATGGTCCTCTCTCCATAGACGACTAGATTTTCTGGTCCACTTTTAGGAACCACAGAACTTTTGCACCCATCAATAACAATGCTACCTTGCAACTTGTACAGAGTTACAGTCCGAACTCCCTGCATCAATACTAGTGCTCCCCGAACCATCTTGCATGTATCCTTCTCAAACACTGTTTTTACACCTGCATCATCCAGCCTGCTTACAGAAATCAGATTTCTAGCCAATGCAGGAATATGTAGAACACTCGGAAGTGTTCTAACCCTTCCACCTTGCAACTTCAACTTTACTTTTCCACGATCAATGATTCTTGACTTACTTTCATCCCCTAAGAATACATCACGACCATCATATTTCTCATACTCGCAGAACCACTCTCTATGGGGAGTGAAGTGAAAGGATGCACCTGAGTCAATCAACCATGCCTCCTGATCTACATGTGTACTTGAAGGAGCCAAGTACACATCCCCACTTTCATTTGAGGTGGTTTTTTCCTCTATAGAAGGAGCACCATCAAATCCCTTTCCTTTATCAGGAGCTTTAGATTTACATTCCCTTTTGAAGTGCCCTTCCTTTCCACATTTTCAGTACACCACCTTTACAGGTTTTCCTAGAGATTTATATCTCCCTCTAGATTTATATCTCCCACTCGATGACTTATTTTTGTTTCTGTTCTGGAACCATCCTCATATAGACAAGGCATCACCATTCTAGCTCTCCATATTTTTTCGTCTCATCTCCTCCGTCAGCAAGGATGAGACTATTTCATCAAAATGCAAGGCAGTTGCATTGCTACATATTGCAATAACCAGAGTATACCACGAATATGGTAGAGAACACATCAAACTGATGCACTTATCTTCATCTGAAATTTTAATATCAATAGATGCTAACTGACTTACCACAGTATTAAATGCATTCAAATGCTCTATCACTGAGTATCCATCTTTCATCCTCAGGTTATACAACTTTTTCGGCAGGGACAATTTATTCACTAGAGACTTAGATTGGTACAAATTCCATAACTTGTCCCACAAAGCCTTTGTCGTAGCTTCCCTTGATACATTCAGAAATATTGAATCTGAGACACACAATTGTATTGTGCTCTTTGCCTTTCGATCCAACTTCTTCCATTATTCATCGGTCACTCTTGTTGGTTTAGTACCTGGATCTACCGCGATCCACTAATCTTTATCCACCAATAGATCCTCCATCTTGAGTTTCCACAACTCAAAACTCTGACCATTAAATTTCTCAATCTCTATCTTTCAACTATTCACAATCTTCTTTCACCACCAGAATCAATCTCGTAGATCTCCCACTAAACATGGTCTACCACAGGCCCGAGCGAAACCCCTCAGCAATAAAGGTGTCCCCTTGAAGCCAAAACTTCTCTGATACCAAATGTAGGTTTTAACCCCGTACAGAAATTACCTGCATATGAATTCTAAAACACAGAAAATAAACAATGCTAGAGAATAACACATAAAACACATATACACAGAGATTTCCCCTGGATCCCAAAACCGGGACTACCAGCTTGATTTTTCATTATGTTCCTTTCAATGTTACAATACATATTTATACATGTTGAAGCATCCAATACCATGGACCGAAAACCATCGCATCCAATACCATGGACCGAAAACCATCGTGTCCAATACCATGGACCAAAAAAAAAAAAACCATCACGTCCAAAAAACATGTGCGAAAATCATGTACAAAACAATAGGTGGGCCTGCCCAACCTAACATAGGGTGCAAAACCAAAATTTTCTCAAACCCCCTGTTAACTACGTGGAAATAATATAACACAACCGAACAAATACAAGAAAGAACTCTATTGACCATTTTCAGTCAACGTAGACCATTTTCGGTCAACGTATACCATTTTCGTAAACAATCCTAACTCAGTCCATAAAAGGGGTAAACTTATACTGAGTGGACGGTTGTTCATTTACTTTTATGAGTTAAAACAAGCAAGTACTCGATAATCTTTTTGTTCTGAAAGAGTCTGAAAAGGGATTAAAGAAAGACTCCATGATTTTCACTTTTCGTAATTTTTGAAGAGCATGAAAAGTGATAAAAGTCTATTGAATAGTGAAAATGATTCATCCTCGATCTATAACCTATCTTGCACATTTAAACTCAATAACTCATCAAAACTGCTCAAAAAGGTTCCAATTATAAAAAATAATATTTTTTCACTTCAAAAAACTTATAAAAAGTGAAAATGGTAAATCATTTTTTACTATTTTTATTTTTACCATTTGAGAGTAGAGAGAGGAGGAGTTTTTACCACCAGACTTCCAATATTGATTTTGAGCCAACTAGTGGACAAAACCATGCACCACTTCTTCTAGGTAGAAGATCTCTCCTTAACCTAGCTTTTCGTCCATTTAAAATTTCATTTTAATCTTTCATTTATTTTTCTGGGGAAAGATTATATTTGAAAATGTGCCTTCATCCCTGAACTGTTTTTTTTAGTCGGGCCCATACAGGCTGACAAAATTTTCCATACGGAAAATCATGACCTGTGCGAAATTTTACTGGAAAAATCTGCGCAAATGTGCCCTGTCCATAAAAGGGCAGTCGCGCAGGCACCGAGGGTTTATTTTTAAACAATTGTTGGGCCAATAAAATATCAAATGGGTTTCTAAAATTATTCTAATCATTTTAAAATGGTCATTTCAGGTCATTTGATAGCTCAAAAATGGAGTGGAGGGAAAGAGAGCATGAACCCAATGATTTGGTTGCTTTTACAGATCCAGCCACCGTGCAGGCTCTCAGGACTTGTGGCCTCTTGAAATACTAGCTCATTCTTGGGATGAAATCTCAGGTAGATCTGATGACATGGCTCGTAAGAACCTAGAATGTCCAAGAACAATGTTTTGTGATCATCCATCATCGCGTTACCATTGAAGTTGATGACATCTATTTCTTGACTGGGTTGTCTCATCGGGGAGTTGATATTTCATTATTCGGACAAAGGGAAGGAGGAGATATTACGGATGGGTATCTACAATGCTTTTGCAGGGGTGCACTACCCAAGGATGGGAGAATTGATATTTATACCATCTATATTTTTCCTCTAAGGACCATTACCTTTACTGTTTGCAAACTATGCGGCAGTGATGCCCTTCATTTAGCCACACGGGCATAGATGTAGATGACTGTGGAATGTTGGGAATCCATGGTGTACAACTGGTGTGAGGTAGTGGTGGTGAACATGAAGGGCCAGTTGACTAGATGCAAGAATGGAAAACTAAAGAATTTGGGTTATGGTGCCATTCTTGTTGATTTCACCCTAGAGAGGATTCCTATCCTGAGGCCATAACAGATTCTAGTAGATGAGGGGGTCCCAAGGATCCATGCATGATGAGGTGGGTTGCACTAATGGCACACCATGAAGGTGATGGACTAGTAGTGATGTATTGACTGGTTATGCCAGTAGATTGTTCTGATTGAGGACTTTTCGTATGTCAGGATATATTATAGAGGTAGTCCTGATATCCCACTTACAATTGGAACTCAGTGGGGTGATCTAGGTGAGGATTTTCCATTTTGGCATATTTCCAAATTTTTAAATTTTTATGTGTTTTTCATCTTCAGAGGCCTATTATCTTCAATGCATGTGCAGACGTGGGTCTAACCTAAATAGTAGGGATGATACGATTTGATAGACAGGGTGAGAAGCTTGTAGCAGCTGTAGGAGCTAACCTAGAGGTAGAGGATATCATGACAAAGCTGGAACACAACCTTGAGAGGTTGACTTCGAACATTCGAGAGATTGGGATAGATGGCACTCCCCATGCCTATGTAGTTGGGCTTCCAGGGGCCCTCTAATGCTTGTTGCATCAAGTTGCTTGTGCTATCTTTTGTTATCATGAGAATCATCATGCTTAATTGTTCTAGTTTCTAAGACCGCATTTTGATTTTTGGTGTTAGCATTTCAAAAAATAAAAGGTTGTGGGGCCTTATGTCCTTGGATGACATATTTTGTAGACACACACTTTAATACAAACTCTATTTTCATGAAAAACTACTACTTTTGCCTATTGTTTATCTTGATCAATGTATGAATGAATATTGTTTTTACTTTACAAATGTTGCAAATGTCTATTTAACAGAGGATTTGCCAATGCATCTGTCAATGTGTTTAAATATCTTAGAATGTGTTGATATTCAATATAATCAAATTTCCTTTCCAAAATATGGACTCATAAAAATACTCTTAACATTGTTGAACTCCTTACTGCATAGACACCATTTAAATGTAATACTGTGAGCTGCGAATCTAACCTAACGATCAAACAACAGATACCAAATGTGATGGCATCAACTAATAAATCAATGACTATGCTATATTATTCTATGTTGTTTTTTTTTACCAAGACATATTTCATGAATAGAGAATAGATCATTACTGGGTGAATAGATAACCCAGGCTACAAAAGATACATTTCGAGTACTATGACTAGTGCCATCAACAAAGACAATGTAATTTTGAGAGAACGTCGACATCTACAAGCCAAGTGTAAAAATGAGATAAGCAGGAGAGGTAGTATAAAATAGTGAAAAACGCTAACTATCACACATACCTAAAAAAGGGTAGATAATGTACAAATCTCCACCAAAATTGTATTCACAATATTTCTTTAGGTAAAGGTTATTTCTTGGCTTTCC
Source organism: Pinus tabuliformis (assembly GCA_031772625.1). Taxonomy (NCBI): domain Eukaryota; kingdom Viridiplantae; phylum Streptophyta; class Pinopsida; order Pinales; family Pinaceae; genus Pinus; species Pinus tabuliformis. The sequence continues at coordinate 1,266,880,993 of CM062807.1, read as the reverse complement.
TAAAGGAATACGATCATAATCAATCATCTCATATGCTTCTTTATCTAGTACACATTTTATGATGTAAGGGCCATGGCACATGGGTTTGAATTTTCCTACACCTAACTTGTCATGAGCTTGATAACAAAACAATATTAGGTCACCTTTTGAGTATGACTGAGGATTAACAATTTGATCAAACTGAGCTTTGACACATTTTTTGTGAGCCTCGTTAGCTAGTGTGGCATCACGACGATTTTCATCCAACTGTGCTATGGGCAATGGGTGATCCTACCTTTTCATTGAATGATATGGAAGATCATCTAAGTAAGGATGAACAATATTCTTAATATCATGGAATGCATAAGAAATTTCTCGCTAAAAAGTTGTGCTAGTTTATTTCAGGCCAAGTGGGAGTTTACGATAAGAAAAAAGTTCCCCATGGGTAGATAGACACAATTTTTTATTGATCGCTAGGGAGTATGTTTATCTAATTGTAGCTACAAAATCCATCCATGAATGAAAATTTTTTATTCCCAGCACAGTCATCGATAATTTGGTCAATATACGGAGTTGGATAATTGTTGTTAGGAAAAGCCTTATTAATATCTCAATAATCAACCCATACCAAAATAGTTTCTTATTTTTTATTAATGGGCACAATATCTGATACCCAATCAGTCAAAGGAGTCAAAGGAACGAGGTACATGAATCTTGCTTTCAACAATTTTTCAACCTTGGTCTTCATAAGAACAAATTTTCATGGATGTATAGGACATAATCATTGTCTAATGGGCTTAGCATCCAGATAAGTTTTTTTTTCATGTACAACTATGCTAGAGTCAATTCCTGGCATTTCCTCATATGACCAAGCAAAGATTTCATGAAATTCTTGAAATAGGACATTGTAAGTTTGAATATCTTCCAAGTAACAAGAAGCTCCTATTTGAATAGTTTCAGTTATCCCTATTTTTAGTGAGATATATATGGGTATTGTTGCTGATATGTTCCATAAATTTTGTTCAAAACTAGAATAAAGGGTAGATATTGGACACTGAGGATCACTAAGGTTCTTAGATGAAAACATAGATGAGAAACTACTCTCGAGTTTGTCAAAGGATGGAAAGAAGGTTGAATTATCATGAGTATCGTTCCATGGCATTTCATTCAAGGTCATAACTTTCATAATCCCTTCATCAGTTAGAAAATTTGTGTTAAAAGGATTGATCATAGAGATTGGTTCCAAGCATGATAAATGATAATATTCATCAATAATCGTATTCATTCAATTGTCCTCAGATGTTGATGAGTTGGAAAAGGACGGAGTCACCTCATAGGCTAACTCAAAAGGGCTACAAGGCATTTCATTTCCATATAAGGTCATTTCTGATTCTGAAGGTACTTTCCACGAATCTCTCGATTCGAAGGTACTTGATGTAATCATGTTTATCCGGGCATCATTATGAGGAAAATTGCTTGGAGGGAACACAAAAGTTACCATAAAATTTGAGTTTTTGATAACTTCTTCATATGGAGGCATTGATTTTCCAAAAAAAAGCACACACCTAGTGGAATTAGGGTTTGAGATATAGTATGATAATTGGTATACTTTCATAATTCGTCCTTTGTGAAGAAACATGATCATCCTAAAATATGATGAGACTACTGCCGCCATGGCATAATTCCAACTACAGCCAATAAAAAGGTTATAGTCTAGTTGAGTATCAACAACTTAAACATCTATTACAGTCGTTTTCCCCTATAATTCGATTGGAAAGTCATTTAAAATTCCATACGGACAAAAACCTCTTCCATCAAAAGTTTTCAAAAGTCATGGGAGATTGATTGATTGTTGGAGAACCCAAAGATTTCCAATGGGAAATGGACATAATACATGTGAATTCTCCTTCGTCAATCACTATTCAGAAAACTTGTCGATTTCTGACATGCACTGGTATTTAAAAATCCAGTTGGTGTGGGAGACATGGGACATGTTTTTCGAGATTGAAAAAAATAAAATTGGAGTCATCATGAGGGTCTATGATTCCTATGGATGATAATAATAACTTAATTTTTGTTGGACAAGTTTGCAACACTTCAAGAGCCGACATTGGCGACGGTGACATAGCCAAATATTTGACGATGTTATAGTTCTGAGCAGTCCTAGCATGAGGATTAAAGGTTGAATTTTGAATCATACCCTTAGGAGGCGGATAAATTATCATATCAAGGTTTGGTTTTTCAATATGTAATGGTTCCCAAGAAGGAGAAGTAGGTTTGGAAGTTTTTCCAGTTGTACTGGAATCATCTCCATCTTCAACAAGACTCTTTGACATGTAATCTTTGGATCTCGTTGCTACCATAACTTTGGAAGACATCATCATGATATCCGTCGATGCGGATGAGGATATTTGGTCATGAGAAACCATTTTATTGTCTTTAGGAGGAAGAGGATCCTTCAAAATAGTAGGATGTGGGGTTGTGCTATATTCTTTCCACGATTAGCCCATGTAGTTAATTGAGGGGTTAGAAGGGGGGTGGAGCCCCCCCTTCGTTGCACTGATTGCGTAGCGAGGGGAGTCACTAGGGGTTTGAGGGGTGCAGGTAACCCCACTCTATGGGGTCCAGGGCAGTGCCCTCGAAAATTTTGCTTTTGGACCCTATATTAGGTTGGGCGGACCTACTTACGGTTTTGTGCATGTTTTTTGTACATGGTTTTGGACATGATGGTTTTTAGCCATGGTATTGGATGCTTCGGCATGTATAAATATGTATTGTAACATTGAAAGGAACATAATAAAAAAGCAAGCTAGTAGTCCTAGTTTTGGGATCCAGGGGAAACTCTTTGTGTATATGTGTTTTATGTGTTATGCTCTTGCATTGTTTATTTTCTGTGTTTTAGAATTAGTATGCAGGCAATTTTTGTACGAGTTTAAAACCTAAATTTGGTATTGGAGCTCTTTTGACTTCAAGGGGATGTCTTTTTTGCTGATGGGTTTCACTCGGGCGTGTGGTAGACCTTGTTCAGTGGGAGATTTGCGGGATCGATTATGGTAGTGAATGAAGATGATGAGCAGTGGAAGGATAAAGATTGAGAAATTTAATGGGCAAAGTCTTGAGTTGTGGACACTTGAGATGGAGGATCTATTGGTGGATGAATATCAATGGATCGCAGTAGATTTGGGTACTAAACTAACGGGAGTGTCTGATGAAGAATGGAAGAAGTTGGATCAGAAGGTAAAGAGCACAATACGAATGTGTGTCTCAGATTCAGTATTGTTGAATGTATCAGGGGAAGCTACGATGAAGGTTTTGTGGGACAAGTTAGGGACTTTGTACCAATCTAAGTCTCCGGTGAATAAAGTGTTCCTATGTAAAAAGTTGTATAACCTGAGGATTAAATATGGAGACTCAGTGACAAAGCATCTGAATGCATTTAATACTGTGGTAAGTTAGTTATCGTTTGTTGATATCAAAATTTCAGATGAAGATACGTGCAATAGCTTGTTGTGTCCTCTACCAGGTTCGTGGGATAGTTTGGTTATTGCAATAGGTAGCAATGCAATTGCCTTGCCGTTTGATGAAATAGTCTCATCCTTGTTGATGGAGGAGATGAGACAGAAAAATATGGAGAGCCAGAATGGTCATGCCTTGACAGTACAAGGATTGTCCCAGAATAGAAACAAAAATAAGTCATCGACTGGGAGATCTAAATCTAGAGGGAGATCTAAATCTCCAAGAAAATATGTAAAGGTGGTGTGCTGGAAATGCAGAAAGGAAGGGCACTACAAAAGAGACTGTAAATCTAAAGCTCTTGAAAAAGGAAAGGGATCTGATGATGCTCCTTCAGTAGAGGCGAAAACCACCTCAGATGAAGGTGGGGATGTGTACTTAGCTTCTTCAAGTACACATGTAGATCATGAGGCATGGTTGATTGACTCAATTGCATCCTTTCACTTCACTCCCCATAGAGAGTGGTTCTGCGAGTATAAGAAATACAATGGTTGTGATGTCTACTTAGGGGATGATAGGAAGGTTAGAATTGTTGGTTGTAGAAAAGTAAAGTTGAAGTTACAAAGTGGAAGGGTTAGAACACTTCTGGGTATTCTACATATTCCCGCATTGGCTAGAAATCTAATTTATGTAAGCAAGTTGGATGATGCAAGTGTAAAAACAGTGTTTGAGAAGGATACCTTCAAGATGGTTTGGGGTGCACTGGTATTGATGTGGTGAGTTCGGATTGGAACTCTGTACAATATGGAAGGTAGCACTGTTGTTGATGGGTGCAACAGTTCTGTGGTTCTTGAAAGTGGAGCAGAAAATCTAGTGGTCTTTGGAGAGAAGACCATGCTGTGGCATCAAAGGCTTGGACATAATGGAGAGAAGGGCCTTAAAATACTTCATGGTAAATGTATGGTAGAAGGTATGAGTAATAGCTCTCTGGATTTTTATTTCTTTGAAAATTGTGTATATGGAAAGCAGAATCGAGTGAGTTTCCCCTTTGGTGGTAAGAAGGGTGAAACAAATATTAGAGCTTGTGCACAGTGATGTGTTTGGACCTGTGAAGGTTCCATCACTAGGTAATTCTATGTACTATGTATCATTTATAGATGACTTCTCAAGGAAACATGGATATATTTCCTTAAGAAGAAATCTGAAATCTTTGAAAGGTTTAAAGAATTTAAGGCTCTGGTTGAAAACTAGACAGAGAAGTAGATAAATGTGTTGAGGGAAGATAATGGTGGAGAGTTTTGCAGTAATGAATTTGAAGAATTCTATAAGAAGCGTGGTATAGCATGGAAGAAGGCTACTCCATATACACCTCAGTAAAATGGAGTTCTAGAAAGAATGAACAAGATGTTGATGGAAAGGGCAAGAAGCATGCTCAGTGGTGCCTAGTTATGATAAGAATTCTTGGTAGAGGCGGTGGAGATAACATTGTTTTTGGGAAAATTAGTGTCTTGTCGAATGACTAACCTTCTAGGTTTGGTAGCTACCCTAGAAAAACAGTTTAAGCAATTCAATGATCTTTCCTATGTGTAACAGATAAAAGAAAGATAGTAGAAACCAACCTAGAACTTTCGCTTGATCCCTTGCTTGATCTCTCTTTCCTTTGACTGATCCCGTAACTCCTCCCCATACTTAACACACTTGGAGAGTACCTGCACAATTAAAACAACAAACAACTGTCAAAGAATCATGATCTATTACAACATAAACATTATAGAATCAGGCATATAATGAACAAATGAAAGCATTCACAATTACACAATAAATTGGGAAAAATCCTAAAGAACTTTATTAATAATAAGCAGAGAATTACAACCCAGTTTTCTAATCCAGTGCTATCCTCCCATCTTCAATCCTTCTTCACCTCATGAACTAGCAAGATCACACCAACACGAATACAATGCTCTCTCCTCAATATTGAAACTAACAACACTTACTTGCAATTCACAACAATTCAACCTTCTAATCTCTTGGATGGGAGATCTTTATATAGATGTTTGCAAGGGTGTGAGTCATCCATGGGAATTGATGAGTTTCATTCCATTTGTTGAAATTGGTTCCACAAGAGAGGGGAATTGGAGATGGTTTCTTAATTCTCTTGGTCATCCTTGGGCGAATTCAAAGAGGCAAGTGTCACAGGAGAACTTTCTAGAAGTTTCTATGAGTAACCAACTCACAAACTATCCCAGAAAATTGTCCTACCTCGCCCATCGCACCCTATAGAAGGCCTAGACAGTATGCATCACACTTTGACAGTGTATCAGTAAGTATGCATCGCACCTTGACAGTGTAGCAGTCAGTATGGTTCAGTTTAGGTGCTTTTCTAGATGATTTCTCACGTGGAACTTTTGTGGAATGAAGCATTCAGATGACTAAGCTTCTTTAGGGTATAAGATAACCATTTTAGCGGCTGATGATCCCTAACATAATCGACATATGGATTTGGGGTTGATATGCCAAAATATGTCTATAACATTTGCCCCCTAAAGCATGAGGTCGTAAATGTTCATGTCGAGTGAAATGCTTTATCATGAGGATCCGAAGTTTCAAACTGGAATGTGACCTGCATAAGTTATAATATAATACGTTATCATAATATGATTTTTTCATGAATTAGCTAAGAGAGGCATTCCCATGCTCAGCTCTATAAATTTCATTTCATGTACATAGATCAGATAGTTGTCTGCAGATGTAGACTTGTGATTCTACATATATAGAGTCATCATCCATGATTAGGATGACCATCTGTGTAGAGCCTTTGTACATTTGATGTTTTCATATCCCTGAAAATATCGCAGCCCAGATGGATGAGACTAGATCTGGGGTCTTCAAACTCATTCAATCTTCGCTCTATGTACAAGTCAAACCATGTGAAGAGATGTTTTGAGGTCGAACATGGAAGACATCTCTTGATTACCAGCCAATGATGTGAGTTGTTAACAGATGCGAGAGGGATCACCGGTAACGATAATGATCCTCACGGTACTACAGTACATTTCATGTGGTGTGAATACATGATCTGATGTCGAACACCACGCAAACTCTTTTGGTAAAAGGCCATTGATGTCAACCTGTTGCCAGAAGAGAGAAACTTGCCATTGATGTTAACAAGCTTCAAAGCATTGGAAGGGTGTTTCTAAGTCAACTTATTGGATAATGAGCTGATGTTGACAAGAAGTGAGTCATCGTAGGAGGGCCTTGATGTATCGCACATCTACAACAAGAAACAAAGCAAATGATTTTTGGAGGTGAAAATGAACTGATGACACAAGTTTCAAGAATGGCGGTCATGAAAAAATGAAGGTTGGAGGGATTGCAACATGTGAGACATTAACTGGATGACTTCTCTTGAAGATGTTGGCGACACTGAGATGAATTGGTAGCGTTAACCCTAATATGGATGGTATGAAAGACCAATGTATAATGACCGGCGAATGGAATAACCCAACCCAACTCAATCATGGAGATGAAGTGAAAGTGTCATGTTCAAGAGCGACTTGCTACCATAAAATCTTCAAGATTTTTCCCCTTTTTCCCCAGTCAGTGCTGACCAGTACCTCTTTATTTTTGTCAAGCTTGAGGAGGATAATATATGCTTGTCTATAATTCGGCTTTTGGGCAAACCTATCGCTATTTGATGTTTTAACGAGTCTAGCGATAGTGAAACTCGACCTCGTTTAGATGGACAATTTTTTCGCTATTATTTTAACAAGTTTAACAACAAGGATAACTTGGTCCTTTTCATGTTTAGAGAGTTTGGAAAGGGACGAAAAGAGAACTCCATAAGTTCTTTTTCATAAAGTAATCCCTTAGGTCCAAAAAAGGATAAAATAATACAGGAGCGATGATGTTTCCAATACTTTAACGAGCCAGAAAAGACAAGCGCTCGACGATCTTTTCATGTTTAGAGAGTCTGAAAAGGGTTTAAATAGGACTCTATAGTTTTCTTTTCATCTTTGAATCAAAGCTCAAAAAGAAGACAAAAAGTTTACTTGGTGGTCAAAGATACCCAATTCACTGTTTAGCATATCAGATTCTATCTTCAGTTGTTCAACCTACTCAAAACTCCATCAAATTGATTAAAAATATATATTCATAGATGGAAAAATGAATTAAAACTAACATTTACTTGAAGTACATGGAAAGGTAAACATAAAAGTAGTTTTAACATTTCATTTTCACTATTTCATTTTGAATTTTGGATCTTGGAGCTCTAAAGTAGTTTCTCCCACCAAATTTTACCAGTCGATTTCGAGAGATTCTGTGGATCATTTCTCGTGCTGTCAGGACTAGGTAGGAGCTATCCTTATGCTCTTCAATTTCATTCCATCTTTTTTCATTTCTAGGAAAGTTTCTTCACCTTTCTGGGCCTCAGGGATTCAAAATTTTCAATCTTCAATCATCGCACTTTGTCTATATTGAAAGGAGTGATGCATATTGGGCTGCCAACAGGTCACTTAGTATGCATCTCACCTCGCACAAGAGAAAAGTGCGATGGGCACAGAAGGGAAAGTTGGTACAATGTTTTTTCATCAAAATTTGAACTGTTTTTTGCCAAAAAGGGATCCTAACTCACCTAATGTTTGCATTTCAAATATTTGTTGGATCAAGATGGCCATTTCATGGCAAGAATGAGAACATGAAAAGGTGGATATGATTGCTTTACATGACCAGGGCATAGTGGATGCATTAAGGAACTGTGATTTACTAAATTTTTTCCGCATATCCAACATGAGACAATAGATAAGTTTGTTGCAGTATCTTCTTCATGCTTGGGATCCTATTGACCAGGTATTCCAGATCAGGGGTAAATCCGTTCCTTTCACGATCAAGGATATTTATTTTCTGACGAGTTTCTCGAGACGTGGCGCCCCTCTTTCACTATCAGGATTTGCTCGTGGGGACGAATCAGTGAAATATTACATTCGTCAGTTCTGGAGGGATGGATCCCAACTAAGCAAAGATGGCAAGATTAATATCCGGTATGTTACTAATCAGCCTTTGAGGATCATTCTTTTTACCCTTGCTAGATTGGCTGGCAGCACGACTTTACACTTAGCGAATAGATCCTATATGCAGTATACCTTGGAATGCCTGGAACCGAAGGTATTCAACTGGTGCGAGGTATTACTTCCTATCATGAAAGATCAAATGTAAAAGGTAAAGACTGGAAGAACCAAGAATTTTGGTTATGGATCCATTTTGACTACTTTTTCTTTGGAAAGAATCCCACTTATGAAACCTCAGAATATTTCACTGGGAGTGTCGGGACCGAGGGAACCATGGATGCAGAGATGGGTGGACCTTATGGCTAGAGATGCTAGCCAGTCACAGGTCTCGTTTTCATCTGCCTTTTTTGAGTGGTTCGATCACCAAGAGATAGTGTTCGCGGAGTACCCATATGTAGGGATGGATTTCCGAGGAGATCTGGATTTGGCATTACCAGTTGCTGAGCAGTGGATTGCTATAAGTAAAATGATTCGACCACATATTTTGTTTTCTATTGTTTTTGTGTTTTTTTATTGTTACCAAGACTAAATAAACTCATATGTGTGTGCAGATATTGGACCAGTTCGACCAGTGGCACGCCCACGGGGAGAAGATACTCCTACGGGTGAAGTTGTAGGGAGAGAAGTCGTTAGGGACCTGGACATAGTGGAGACACTTACACAGTTGTAGGATTAGATAGAGGAATTAACTCTTGGCATCCTAGATGTCTAGACTGACAAGCTACCTATGAGGCTACAATGCCATACTACTAGTGTATTGAGTCATTGGACTAGGCTCCTGTGCATGATAGCACGGGCGGTGACCTGTTATCACCAGCATCACTAGTATAGGATGTTTTTCTGCATTCATTTGAGTTTCTGGGTCAGATGACCAACATTGTCTTGGACACAAAACATTTTGTGAAAAATTAAAAATAGCTATCTATTTTGACTTTCAGAGTTTTATTTTGGCTAAGTGATGAAATCCTAATGCAAATGTTTGATGTGAAATACTTTCTTTACATATGATTCAAATGTCTATTTAACACATAATTTGTTAATGAATCAGTCAATGTGTTTAAGTTTATAGAAATGTGTTGATATTGAATGAAATCAAAATTTCTTTCCAAAATCCTAACTCTTAGGAACATGCGATGAATAGCTGGGTTCCGAACGGAATAAACGCTAGTAAGTTGTAGGATGACAAGTTGTGGATCTAGCCTGACAATGATTCAACGTATGCCATGTGAAATGGAATCAGAGAGGAGTTCAATCAACACAATATACTCAATGATGTTGTTCGTTGATCGACCAATACATATCCCCCTGAAACTCACTAACTCGCTACTTGGAGTGAAAATGACCCAGGCTACAGAAGATAGGTTCTGCGTACTACGACTAGCTCCATCAGCATACCCAACAAATGGTTCCAAAAATTCTGACATTTGCAACAAATGTGAAGTGGATTACCTAACCAAAATTACAACTCTAAAAGAAAACACTCAAAAATGCAATGAAAGCATATGTACAATGAGTTTTACTACACTTAATCAAGCATAGTAATGTTTGAGATACAACCCATTTCGGGGCTGTGGCAGTGGAATCCCATCCTAGTCGACTAACTTGTAGGTTCCTTTTGTCAAAACATGTTTAACGATATAAGGGCCCGTCCATAATGATTCAAATTTACTTGCTCCTAATTTGACAGAATCTTGATCATAAAGCAAGACCAGGTCACCTTCTGAGAAGACACAAGGCTTAAAATTTTTGTCATACTGTGCCTTGATACATTTTGTATGTGATTTGTTAGTCAATGCAGCACCATGATGGGTTTCATCCAGATGGATTAATTCCAAGAAACGAGCTTCTTCTTCAGAAGTTTCGGGGAGCAGGTTGATTGCGAGCTTGAGGGATGAGATTTCACACTGAATTGGTAAGACTACTTCTAGACCATACACCAACTGAAATAGCGTAAATTCGGTCGAATTTCTCACCGAGGTCCTATATGCCCACAGAGCTAAGTACATGATTAAATTCCAATTCAGTTTATTGACTCCAATCATTCTTTGCAGCATGCGCTTAAGGACTTTGTTGATTGCCTCAACTTGTCCATTAGCCTGTGGATACTATGGAGTGGAACTAACATGGGGTAGTCCCAATTTGGTAGTTAACTCGATCATCATGTGATTGTAAAAATGCGACGCATGATCTATGACTATAGCCTGTGGCATACCGAATCTAGAAACTAGATGATTAAAAAAAAAAGAGCAACCATTTCACCGCTGTTGTTCAATGTAGGCATCACCTCGGCCCATTTTGTAAAGTCGTTGACAGCAACTATAACATACTCATGCCCCTCGGCCGAGTTAGGGTTACATGTCATGAAATCAATACCCCATTTCGCAAATGGGCCAACAACAACTACTAGATGCAATGCTGCAGGTCGTAATCTAGTTTTACGATCAAAAATCTGACAAGCATGGCAAATTCTAACTACAAGTATGCAATATTTGAATATGGTTGGCCAGAAGTAACCAACTCGTAAGATTTTTTGCCCAGTTGCATAACCAAATAAATTCCCCCCCACAAGCACCTGAATGACAATCATTCAAATCTTTTTTGGCCTCCTCATGCATGAGGCACCTTCGTAAAATCATATCAACACCACGACGATAAATTGTATCACCAACGATCAGATAATCTTTGGCTTGGTATCAAATACATCACTATTCAAAGCGAGAGGTGTTAGACCTAAAAGCTTGGGTCTGGAGATAGACTAGTATATCCCCATAACACGGATCACTTGACGATATCAGCAACAAAGTCTCATCCATGATTGATGCTTCTAATGTTAAATCATTGGAGGACGAGGGAAGGTCGCAAATTAACTCTGCAAAGACGAGAGACTTATTTGATTTGGATTTGATGAATTCTAGATCAAACTCTTGCAAGATGACTATCCATTTGGAATATTTTCCCCCCAGCAATTGACGTCACAAAATTTATGTCATAGGGTTGCAATCTGACACAATGGTAGTTTTGCAAAGGAGAATATAATGTCGAAATCTCTGTACTGCTTGAACGGCTACTACAGCCAACTTTTCAACATAAGAGTACTTTCTTTCTATATCATTAAGATTGCAACTTAAATAATATATAGATGTTCAATTCCATCATATTCTTGCACTAAAACCATACCGATGGTTGTATCTGCAGCGACGAGATACAGGTAGAAGTATTTTTGATAGTTGGGGGCATACATTATTGATTCTTTGATCAAGGAATGTTTGAGAGCATCAAAGGAATCCTTCGCAACTTGATCCCAATGGAAGGGTACCCCTTTCTTCAAAATATGTGTATAATAAGCACTAGTAGATAAACCCTCAGCCATGAACCTTTAGCCTTGACCCTTGGAACCTTTCACCTTCAGCCTTCACCTTTCGACAAAAGCCTTTTTCCAGATGCCTTGACATTCACCGGGAGGAGCCTCACCAGGAAGGAGCCTCTCACCCTCCATTCGCTGCCCTCTTTTCATGAGGATAGGAAAGCCAGAACTTATTAGACATGGGTGCATTATCAATTCAACAAGGATGAGTAAGCAGGCTCGAACATAAGGGAGAGGACCTTGCTTCCCTTGCTTCCCCTTTTCCAAACGTGTATTTTATAAATAAAATCTATGTGGGGGGTAGGCATATGAAATCTGGGTTCCCGAACTCTCAATTGTCTATAGGCAAATAGCTTATTTAATGCATGGTTGTTCCTTCCAATAAAGAAACCCGGGGGGCAGGATAACGAGGGAGCGGACGGCGAATTAGGTTAAATAAAGATATGTTTATGGATCAACTGGTATGATTAGGCATCCGGTATCTCAACGTGAATTTGAAGGGCCTACCAACTGGATAAGATATATTTATTTGACTGGCAGGAAATGAGATGTTACCTTTCATAGAAAGAGTAAATGAACTGAGGGGAGAAAGGAAAGGTAAGATAAGAGAAAGGAGAAAAAGAAAAAGAATAAGGAAGGAGAGATAAGGGAAAGGAGAAAGGGACTGACTTAAATTCAACAGAGCAAAAGAGGCTCTTCGAGCCAGATAAAGACAGAGCAAAAGAGGCTCTTCGAGCCAGATAAAGATAGAGGCTCTTCAAGCCAGATAAAGACAGAGGCTCTTCGAGCTAGATAAAGAAGGATCCATTCTATAAAGAGGCTCTTCGAGCCAGATAAAGGAGCCAGATAAAGACAGAGGCTCTTCGATCTAGATAAAGAAGGATCCATTCTATTAAGGTAGGCATTCTCTCTTTTAAGGTAGGCATTCACCTCTAAGGTAGGCCTCTAAGGTAGGCATTCACCTCTAAGGTAGGCATAGTACGGATGATGAACATTTTGTATTTCTTTTGCCAGAACATAAAGAGGATGACTACCCTTGTTGAACACAAAACACCTCACCAGCAACTTAACAGTGTCTATCATTTTGCTCTTATTAAGATTTTGGTGGTTCATCAGCTTGAATTACAGGGTATCACTTGGGATGATTTCATCTCTCATGACTTATTTAGAGCTTCACAGGGATTATCAGAGGTTAAGCATGAAGGTGGACCTTCTCATCAATATGAGCGCCATGAGACTGCTAGTGTGCCTGTATTCATCACATATCATAGAGGCACCAGACATTTGTTTGCAGCGGCAAAGCGAGTGTTATCTCCACCCGGGGTGGAAGGGGCCTCATTTCCTCCATCAGCATCACAGGTACAGGACAAAGGCAAGAGGCCAATGCAGGATGAGGGGCCTTCAGGTGAATGAGAGACCGACTTCATTCTCCTTCATGATGATGATACAGATACAGGTCCGCAAAGTGCACAGCTTAGGGAGATCATCTAGGAGCAGCAAACAGAGATCCAAGCCTTATCCATTGACTTGGAGACAGCTAAGTGGAATATGAAATATTTGGAGCAGAGGAAAAAACAGCTTGAGGATTAGCAAGAAATCATGGAGTTACATAACATCCGAGAGCATCGCCAAGCTGTACAAAGGAGAAGAATTGAGCTCACGTCATTGGAGCAAGAGATTAATGATGATCGGGAGTCTTGGCTCGAGAGAGTCAACATTCACTTGGAAGGACTACTGGAAAAGGCTGATAAGGACCTTGAATTGCTAAGACACATGGCTTTTCACTATATGGCGCAGAACAAGGTCTGCAAGGCACGAATCAGGAATTTGAAGGCAAAACTAAAGAAGGAAATAAGGAAGAAAAAGAGGTAAAGGGAGCTTGATCGTCTTTAGATATTGGCTGAAGCCTCTTTAGCCCAGAATAACACTTAATGAATAATCTCCAGCCCAAATTTCAAGGAATTTGGGGCATTTTTGGCATTTTGGCATTTTTTTGTACAAAAAACAGGGTTTTTCTCCCTATGCGTCGCGCCACGTGGCACACGCTTTTGATAGGAAGTTCCAAATGGAAAAAGGTTTATATTTTTGGATTTTTCATGAAAAATCATGACTATTGGTGCATGGCCAAGAATTTTGGGCAAGTTTTGAGTCCTCAGGAGGTCAAAGACACTCACAAAAAGACCTTTCTGCCCCTATTTTGACACACAAGAAGTAGTCTTGGGAGATTGAAGTTTTGAAGGGGAAAATGGGCACAAAATTCAGAAATTCCACTTGCGTTGGAAGGTAGATAGGTAGGGCTTTCCAAAAATCACACTTGGGCTCAATTTGGACTTCAGGAAGTGCCTCAAACTCAACCTCAAAGTGGCGCGACGCACAGAGAAATTGGCGCGGCGCACAGAGGATTTTTGCTCAATTTTTCACCTTCAAACTCATAAATTCGGCCAGTTTGACTTTTTTTGCTTTGTGATGTAATTTTTGATCTATATTGATTTAATTGGATAAACATGATGTGATTTGGGCACTTATTTACTTGTTCTAGAGTATTCATTCACTAAAAAGTGAAAATTTAATGAATGAATCAGTTCCCTACCTTATAGAGGCAAGTTGTTTTGATTGCCTAGATTTTAGTGCTTTGTTTAGAATTGGTTGAAACAACTCCTACAATTATGAGCTCGACCCCTAGAGGCAAGGGAATGGGTTGGTATAGTCTATATCATGTAATTTATAAGTCATTTTCAGGGTTGGACACATGGGATTTCTTTGGCATATCATTGTACGTTCTATCTCTGCATTTTTGGCTAAGGAAAGACCAGGGTTTTGCAACGCTGTTTGGGATCCATGTGGCTTTATGTCTTGATGGTGTTCTTCTCTAAGTAATTGTAATTTCATTAGTTTTATGTGTATCATTTTCCTATATCTTCTTATGAATTTGAACAAATGAGTGATTAAGGTAGAATCCATTAACTGTTATGCTCTACCTTTGAATTTGTTTAAATTTCCATGTTTTCATCTATTTAAGGAGAATTCTTGAGACTTTCTTGCTCTCCTTAGCTCCTCCCCAGTCTGATCCATCCATTCACTCACTTTAAAGCATCAAAACGATTGCCTTCCTTGCCCCAATCAAAACTCTGCAGAAAATGTGCCTCATTCCCGGACCCAAATTTTGCTTTCCTTGTTTCCAACACAAAACCCCAAAAACTTAAATCAAAACCTTTGTACCTCATACCTAGCCTAAAATTAGCTTTCATTTCAGTCATCTCAAGCCCCATCAATTGTCTTTTGTCGAGATCGACCCGGAGAGAGCCCTCTCCTATCCTTGTAGGGCTAGCTACAAGGCTGAGCATGGTTTGATGTGGACCTAGAACCTTGTATTTCCAGCCTGAGGAAAATCTAGGTGCTAACACAAACCATTTTGCATGCAAGTGAAAAGCGACCAATGTAACTCTAACCCCATAATTTCTACTGACTTCGACTGCTTAAGTTAGGTGATTGGTTTGATCAACCATTCACCTTTGTAAGGGCCAATTGGCACCGGAAAAGTAAAGGAAGAGTTTTCCTACCCAACCCCAGTAGTTAATTAACCCCTAGGACAGTAATTGGTCATTCCTAGCTTGCATAATGAAAGGATCCAAAGAAAAGTTTCGAATGGGGAAAGCTCCCTAAAAAATGAACCTATCGATGTGACATCCTTATTATATGACTAGCACGAGTAGTTTTACGCGAAGTTCAAACTCGTTACAAATAAACCTAGCAATGAGCATATGTTCCACTACAGTTTAAGCTCATTAAAAAATGAACCCACCTTCGGTAAATAACCATTGTGATCGCATTATCATCAGCTTTTGAGCCTTGGTCGTGTTCTTACCATCACCTCCACTTTGTTTTAGCCGATCATACGCCTCCATTTGATTGTTTACCCCTTTTGAGGAACAGCTGCGATGAGTGATTCTGTTATCCATCTTCTTTACATTGTCGTGATTGGAAAGTTCCACACCTTACCTGGAACCAGCTGCTACCCAAAAATATCACTCGTTCCCCAAAAAACGAGTCTCCTTTAAGCTCTTTTCATCTGACTCGTAAAATATGAAAAGATTGCCGAGAAATTGGCATCTCCAGCTCGTTAAAGCAATCGGAAGTGCTATCCCTCCTCTAGATTTTAATCTTTCTGGACCTGCGGGATCATTACACAAAAATATCGAGTGCTTGTCTTGTTAGGCTCGTTAAAACTATCGAAAATTCATCCCTTTCGTATTATTTTATACTTTTTCGGACTTAAGGGATTATATGGTGAAAAAGGATTACTGGAGTTTCCTTTCCGTCTCTTTTTAGACTCTCTAAAATTGAAAAGGACCGAGTTATGTTTGTCATTAAAGTCGTTAAAACAATAGCGACAAACTTGTTCATGCAGACAAGAGCGACTTTCATTGTTGCTAGGCTCGTTAAAACATAGCGACGGGTTTGCTCGAAGGGAAAATTATAGAACAAACATATGTTATCCTCCTCAAGCTTGACAAAAATAAAGAGTTACTGGTCAGCAATTACTGGGGAAAAATTAGGAAGAAAACTTGAAGAAACTTTATTGGTATCAAGTCGCTCTTGAACATGACACTTTCACTCCATCGCCATGATTGAGTTGGATTGGTTTATTCTGTTCACCGATCATATTACCATTGGTCCACCGTACCATCCATTCTTGGGGTTAATGCTACAAATCCATTTCAGTGTCGTTGATATGTTCAAGAGAAGTCACACAAAGAATTCACTAGCCCAGCTTGTATCTCACCCGCTGCTATACCTTCATGCTTCATTCTTTCATGACCGCCACCCTGAACCTTGTATCATCAGATCATTTTCACCTCCACAAAATCGTTTGCTCCATTTCGTGTCGTAGATGTGGGATTCATTAAGGCCCTCCTACGATGGGTCACCTCAATTTATCTCTTACATCATAACCAATTTTATGTTCATTTCTCATCTTAACTAATTCATGATATTTTTTCCATCAAACTAACATAATTATGTCTAAGTAAAGAAAACATTATTATAGAAACAAAGAGATATCACAACACTTTATTTTAAATTAATCCCATGTGTGCATAGAGGAAATCATCAGTGATTAAGACCATTTTATAGTTTGTTTTATGAAAGTAAGGGTAAAAATACTACACATTACACCATCATCAATATCAGTAAACGTATAGTTTATAAACTTTCGAAGATACTGAAAAAAGATTTTCTTATGCAAAAAATTTACCCTTACCATCAATTTTAATCTTTGACACGAGTTTTACTACCTTCATTGGAGTGTTGGAAGATGCTTATGAAGGGATGCGACTCCAAATGGGAATTTTTCAAGGACCCATTAGAAAGAAATAAAAGAATTAAAACAAAGGGTTAGCTTATCAGTTTACTCCCTTATAGCACCAAAAATGTTGATGGCCCCAATTGGCCATGTCCAACATTAATGAAATCACTTCTTCAAGGCCCCAGTTAGACCTTTTTCTATTTTTTGTGATGATTTTCACTATTAGTTATGGGCGCAGTTACCTCAACCTAAATCTAACCTAAATTAAATTCCTAAACTAATCTAAACTATTTTACATGCATAAATTTTCCTTAAATCTAGCTTTTACATGTTGTTGTATGATATACTTTGTTGATATTAATAGGGAAAGGAAAAAACTTGCCTAGTCAAACTTTTCTACACTTGAAACTTCTTGAAGGAAGACAATTTGTTAAATTTGTTGAAATAAGGGATTAACTAGGCCACATGGATGGTTGCTCTTGTCAAATGAGTATTTCAAATATGCATTCATAAATGCAGATGCA
Organism: Pinus tabuliformis; assembly: GCA_031772625.1. Taxonomy (NCBI): domain Eukaryota; kingdom Viridiplantae; phylum Streptophyta; class Pinopsida; order Pinales; family Pinaceae; genus Pinus; species Pinus tabuliformis. The sequence continues at coordinate 1,266,863,302 of CM062807.1, read as the reverse complement.
ATCTAATCTTAATATGCAAATATCAAAAGGAATCTAGTATATCTTTATTGAGAGAAGGAAAAGTCCTAGTCTCAATCAAGAGTAAGGCATAATCTCTGGTTTTGAATCCAAGTGTATAATAAGCCTATCGATTAATGGAATAGTTCATAAAATATGAAACTGATAAGTCAATTCTTAGTTTCAATATTAAAATGGATTCACTATTAAATGCATTGTTACAACTTTGAAATAATATGGTTGATATAAAAACGATTAACAACAGATAGAAAAGCATGCATTAAAGTTATCAATGAAATCATGTAAATATACATAAACCCATAACTCAACTTTGTTTCAATCGAAAGTTGCCATGAAAAAATATTAGTTTAATAAACATACACCTGTATGGTATCAAACAAAAATTGGTGTATGATATACTTTGTTGATATTAATAGGAAAAAAAATAGACTTACCTACTTGAAGCAACTTGAAGGAATGAAATTTGTTAAATTAGATGAAATAAGGGTTTAGCTAGGGCAAAAGGATTCTTGCTCTTGTGACAAAGACTTTCAAATACACATTAATAATGTAGATGCAATTTAATCTAAATATGCAAACAACAAAAAAATATAGTTTATCTTAATTGAGAGAAGGAAAACTCCTAATCTCAATCAAGAGTAAGGAATAAAGGTTGGATTTGAATAGAAATGTATAATAAGCCTACAAATTAATGAAATAGCTCATAAACTCTACATGTAAAAAGTCCATTCTTAGATTCAATATTAAAATGGTTTCAGTGTTAAATGCATTGTTACAACTTTGAAATAGTTTAGTTGATTTAAAGATGATTAAGAGAAGATAAAAAACCATGTGTTAGATTTATCAATGAAAACATGTAAATATACATTAACCCATTACTCAACTCTATTTCAATCGAAATCTACGATGAAAAAAAATAGTTTTTCATTATTTTAAATAAGCATACAATTGCAGGGTATCAACAATAGTGCAAAACCATGAACAATATATTCATAAGGAACAATGATTGAAAATAAATTAATTAAGCAATTAACTGGTTACTAAACAAATACAAAAATGCACCAATAAAAATGATTAACAACTTCTAGCCATTGAATTCTCCTTTGAAATTTGTCTCTTACAATAGTGCAAAGAATTTGTACTTTTGAACAATTCCTCTTTCTAATTTTATAGAAAAGAACCCCCCTTACAATTGTGCAAATGAGTAATCTCTTTTGCAGAAATAGAATCATTGTCCCTTTGAGAACTGCTAGTTATCATTGTGTAATTCAAATCGAAAACCTATTTATCATTATGTAATTCAAATGCAAAAAATGGGAGTTGTTTCAAAATAGTTGAATGAAGATTTTTGATATCTGATTTTGAGATCTGGAAAATTTTGGAAGTTCAAGTTTTGATTTTACTCAATGAATTTTACAAATTTGTAACATAATTATAATTAAAGGACTACTAGAATTGCAAACAAATTCCAAATCTAAAAGCATTTAAAACAAAACATTCTCAAAAAGATCCAAATCAATTAATTAATATTAATCATCCCATTGTTTTCTGTTATGATATTACTAACAAATAGAGAATATGGAGACCAGATTCCAAAACTGAAATGTTATGGGAGTTAAATTATCCTAGGAACTCACTAAATAATTAAGATTGTTGCAAATTCACAACCCTATTTTCATTTCACTGTTTGGAATGTTTAATGTACATATTTGGTCAAATAGTTTTTTTCGAATTGTTTTCCTTTGAATAAGCTTTTGAATGATTCCTTTTTGGCTTGATTCTTTCCCCTAAATGTCAATATACAGCTGAAGGATGGGGTGTTGCAATAATCCCCACACCCACGGATGGACTGAAGGCTTCACATGAATTATATGACATGAAATTTATATATTACAAAACTTGCTTTCAACCTTCTTGACTTAAATTAAATATGTTCAATGTTATGTTCAATGTGGAGTGAGTGGGTGAGGGGAATTGGTCTCACGTGAGCCAAGAAAACCTTCTTAATATTAGCCTCTAGGTACAACAGAAAACTTGGAATGTAATAATAATTCAATGTCTTGAAATAAGAGATTGAGGTGAATCTACCCCAATATGATGTTATTTCCATCTCATTCTCTGAAAGTATTTTTTTTTTTAATTTCAAAAAACATAAATCTAAATTTACTTTAAATTTGATTTGTGTTTTTTTTCATTTGTGTTTTTTTTCTTTTAACTTTAAGGTAAACTTGTACTTTGTAGTTTTAAAAGTAAGTATTTATTTTTAATATTATTTTTTAATTTAAAAGGATCTATTACAATGTGATAGTCTCCTCATACTAAGTTGTAGAGTGCACATTAATTGCAAAAATAATATGAAGTACCTCTAGTTGAGTTTTGTCAACGAGCGAAAATCATAGTTTGTTATGATATAGTGATCAAATTCCTTAATATCTAATTTAGTGTTTTATTTTTTTCTACTCCATGTAATATATTAATTCCTTTGTATTGCATCATAAAAAGAATTACAACTTAAAAATTTTGATTCTTCTGGATTTTTAATGAATCTGAATTTAAGACAGAACTATGTTGATTTATTTTTCTGATTTTAAATTAATCAAGTAACAAACTCATAGTCAAAAACAATTATTTATTATTATTTTCATATAATAAAGAAATCAATATTTTTCTTTTCTATTTTAGCTAAACAAAAAATGGATGAATTTACTCTTAATCTCATTTATACTATGTAATTTCTATTTTAAAATTGATTTGTGTTTTTAGAATTTTTAGTGAAAGTAATTTTTTCACTCTTATTTTTTAATATAAAATTACCTAAAACAAAAAATTACAAAATTATCTTAAAAAACATCACATTACTTTTGATGCAATAATCTTCAAATATAAATTGAAAATAAAATTCTATAATAATAATAAACCAAAATCATTAAAAATAATAAAATAATATATTATAATTGAGGAAGAGATAGCATGAATATGTGGAAAACCCTCTCTTATTTAGAAAAATGATTACTCCAAGTAGACAAAAATAAAGTGTATATTCACTTTCCTTTCTTATTTTGGACTTAAGGAATATGGGAGTACTTTCCCACTTTTTCCTGGATGGTAAACCGGGTAAACCTTCGCCCAACAACAACTAGTTGTAACATTATATAGGAACTTCCCAACAACCTCTAGTAACATTACCAAAAAAAACTTCACACCTGAATCTAATCCACTTAAACTAATCCTTCAGGTTTAGTTTTATCTTATCATATAACGTAATGAAATGAAATTAATTATTTTTAGAATTTTTGTCTACTTAAAGAAACAATTTCCAAAATATATTAATTAATTAATGAAGATACATTTTCTATGTAGCCACAACAACACTTTTTTTGATGGGTGGTTATATAAGTGGTCCTTGATGGTAAAAAAATATGGGTCCTATCTTTATGCAAGATATGTAATGTCCTATTTTGTTGTGTAAACATTTTGACTCCATTAAAAAAAGAATTAATGTAATGTAAACATTTTAAGTGGATGAAAACAAAATAAAAATAATTCTATAAAATTTTACATTATTATTTTTAAATTAATTGTTGTTGGGCACTAAAATAATTTGACTTGTGGTTTTTAAGCTCCATGTTTATGAAAACCCAAGGTATTACCCAAAGTATTCATGTGGAATATAGTTTATTTAAACAAGGAATTAAATCAGTCGATATCCATCATAACTTTGTATCTATTAAGTGCAGAGATATAGAAGGCTAGATCCTAAAACAGAGAAAGGAAGTGTCTCAAGGGTTTTTAAAAAGAGTGGTTGCCTAGTCAAAGTTAATTTTTGGTGAAAAATAATTATTGTAGTAATGGGTCCAAAAATCTCGCAAAGGCTCAAGAGTTCGTGTATAAGATTTTAGCATGGCTACCGATGAGAGTTCTTGGAAAAATGAGCACTATGTGTAAAAAGTGGAATTATTTGTTGTCCTCCTGTGATGCTCTGCAAGTAAATGTTCCAAATTGGTCATTGCATTCCACCGTGGGGTTTCTGATTCAGATCCAATGGGATTGGGATGTGAAACATGACGTGGAATGTTGGGTTATAAAAGGATGCAGTTCGAATATCTACAAACTTCCTTTGCCCCATCACATTGTTGTGGGTACTTGTAAGGGCATCATGTGTATTCATAGAAAAGGGGATAGTTCCACCTTCTCTATAGGTATTCCTGGTACCAGGAAATGGAGACATTTTTCGCTGCCTCCTATATTAGGTTCCTCTTTCAGTGGATTAGGCTTTGATTCTTTCGCAGGGCAATGCACTTTTTTGCTAGGTCTTGTTTATTATCCTGTTAGTGGACAACTAGACAATAGATAAATTGTGATGTGTATTTATGATTCAGAGTTGAGTGCGTTGACTCAAGTTTCCATGATGGTTCCCAATAATATTGACCCTATCGAAAAGGATATTTACTATAAAGGCATGTTTTATTGGAGATGTTTCTCTATCGATTCCAGGAATGTCCTGGAAGCATTCAATATTGCGAATGGAGTTTGGATAACAATCCTGTTGTCGCAGGGATGTGAATTAATTAGCTGTGAACATTTATGTGAATATGCAGTTGGCGATGTTCGCATGTGGAAGTTGAATGAAGCACAAATATGGTGTGTTCTACACACATGCCGTTTGGAAATACCCAGGTGTAGTGCATCATTTTATCCTGTAACAGTCAACAGCAGCGGGTTGATTTTGGTAATGGATTTTGGTAACTTTTAGTTCCATTATCGAGTTTTAATTCAAAGTGGAAACCTGTGTCTGATTCGTAAGCCTTCAACTCATCCACTAGTGACGACTTGGCTTGAAAATCACTTGTATTGTGAGTGGTACTCTTATGGAACTCACGCCATTTTCCTGTGTCCTTCTTCAACTTCATGGTGTTCTTATTTTCTTGCGACCTTAGCAGGTTGTCCTAGGTAGCCCCACCTTGGCTTGGTCCTTTTTTATTTGGGTTGGGGGCACCTTTTCCTTGCTTTGGATTCGCATATCCAAAGTCTCACTTCTTCTGTTTAAAATTCTGCTCAATCTTTACAGCGTACCGATATGCCATGTAGAGCGAAGAAATGTCAAGGCACTCCATCTCGTCCTGGATGTACTTGTGTAGATATTTGCGGTACTTAAGCACTAATTTATGCTCAATATACTTGATACCTAGCTTCGTGCAAAGGGTATGGAAATTATTGGTGAACTCTAGCACATCTTGGTCCCTTCCCTACTGTAGCATGGTCCACTTTATGTATTTATCTTCATAGCTCCCGATAGGGTAACATTGTTCCTTGATGGCATCTCGGAAAGAATTCCAAGTTTGTGCAGCTAAAAACAACGAGGGTTCGCTCTCGTGGTTTTGTTCATAGTAGGTTTCCCACCAGTCATTGATGTGTGGGGCATATTTGAGAAGTGAAAATGTAATATTTTTCCGATTGGAAAAGTCATGAAATAAAAAATATCCTTCCAATAGATTTAACCATTTATCTATAGTGTCTACATCTATCAGGACTTCGAATATGGGAATATCAAAGTTAAATTTTACCTTAAAAGGAGTGACGCCTCCAAACTGTCTGTTGGATGAAGATGCATCACATGTGGGTTGTCATATCAAAGTTAAACTTTACCTTAAAAGGAGTGATGCCTCCAAACTGTCTGTTGGATGAAGATGCATCACATGTGGGTAGTCATTGAAGTATCTAGGCAAATTTATCCATCATCACATCCCTCTATTGCACGAGGGCTTCCTTGAGAAACATTTTGAAAGGATATCCTACCCCCTTATCATTATTTTCTTCCGCCATGTGAGGTCGTTGGGTTTTGTGAGGCTTATCCTGTAATGATTAAACCAAGTTGAGCCCTAAATCCTTAAACCCTAACCTTGTTGGGGACATGAAAATAAAAACAGAGAAAGAGAAAAACCCTCTGATACCACTAATCCAAACTTAAATGAGAACGCAATAAATTATATATATTATCATAAACATAGAAAAATATTGAACTATACCTACAAACAGAATGGAAATAAGATCGCTTGGGTGATGGTGACTTATCTCTGAGAAGAGATGTGGTGGCTACACGCCTCTGAATTGTGTTACAATGAGGCTCAAAGGCCTACTTATTATTGGAAAACATGAGAAAACCCTAAACAACCAAAAAACTAACCCTAGGAGATGTAACACCAAGAGTTTGTGCACCCTGTTTGGGTTAGTAGGGCATCTAAATTCCCGAGGTTGTAACTTGGTCATATTATCTCCATTTGGCATGTACAATACCTTGTTGGAAATGTCTCACTGAGTAATATAAGTTTTGCAGCAGGCCCCTACCTATGGCCTTCGTCGTCCAGAAGTTCAGGACCCAAAAAAATGCTAAAAATAGTAAATGCTGAAATGAATAAGGAAACAGATGAAATTGACTAGGGGGTCTAGGTGGAATATGGAGGTGGCCACCAATATCCACTAACATAATTCAGTCTAAGCAAATAAAAAATTATTATAAAAACAAAGGGATATTACAACACTTTATTTTAAATTCATCCCATGTGTGTATAGAGGCAATCAACATTGATTAAGACCATTTTTCGGCTTGTTATATGAAAGTAACTGTAAAAATACTACACATTACACCATCATGAATATTAGTATAATTATAGTTTATAAATTTTTGAAGATACTAAAAAACATTTTCTTATGAAAAGACTTTACCCTTACCATCAATTTTCATCTTTGACAAGAGTTTTACTACCTTCATTGGAGTGTTGGAAGATACTTATGAAGAGATGCAACTCCAAATGGGAATCTTTCAAGGAGCCATTAGAAAGAAATTAAACAATTAAAACAAAGGGTTAGCTTATCAGTGTCCTCCCTTCTAGTGCCAAAAATGTTGATGGCCCTAATTGGCCATGTCCAACATTAATGAAATCACTTCTTCAAGGCCCCAATTAAACCCTTTTCTATTTTTCGTCGTGATTTTGACAAGATATGGGCCGAGTTACCTCAACCTAAATCTAACCTATTTAAATTCCTAAACTAATCTAAAACTATTTTACATGCATAAATTTTCCTTAAATCTATCTTTTACATGTTGTTGTATGATATACTTTGCTAATATTAATAGTAAAAGGAAAAAACTTGCCTACTCAAATTTACCTACACTTGAAACTTCTTGAAGGAAGACAATTTGTTAAATTTTTTGAAACAAGGGATTAACTAGGCCATAGGGATTTGAAATATGCATTCCTAAATGTAGATGAAATCTAATCTTAATATGCAAATATCAAAAGGAAATCTAATATATCTTAATTGAGAGAGGGAAAATTCCTACTCTCAATCAAGAGAAAGGCATAAACTATGGATTTGAATCCAAGTGTATAATAAGCCCATCGATTAATGAAATAGTTCATAAAATATAAAACCAATAAGTCCATTCTTAGATTCAATATTAAAATGGATTCACTATTAAATGCATTGTTACCAATGAAAACATTTAAATATACATAGACCAATAACTTAACTTTGTTTCAATCGAAACCTACCATGAAAAAGGATTAGTTTAAATAACAAACAACTACATGGTATCAAACAACAATTGGTGTATGATATACTTTGTTGATATTAACAGGGAAAAAAAATGGACTTGCCTACTTGTAGCAACTTGAAGGAAGGACATTTGTTAAATTAGATGAAATAAGGGCTTAGTTAGGCCAAAAGGATTCTTTCTGTTGTGACAGGAGATGTTCAAATGCACATTAGTAAATGTAGATGCAATCTAATCTAAATATGAAAACAACAAAAAAATTTAATTTATCTTAATTGAGAGGAAGAAGACTCCTAATCTCAATCAAGAGTAAGGAATAAAGGTTGGATTTGAATAGAAGTGTATAATAAGCCTACAAATTATGAAATAGTTCATAAAATGTGCATGTAATAAGTCCATTCTTAGATTAAATATTAAAATGATTTCAGTGTTAAATGCATTGTTACAACTTTGAAATAGTTTAGTTGATTTAAAAATGATTAAAAGCAGATAGAAAACCATGAATTAGATTTATCAATGAAAACATGTAAATATACATAAACCCATTACTCAACTCTATTCCAATCGAAACCTACGATGAAAAAATATATTTTTTCATTATTTTAAATAAACATACAGTTGCATGGTATTAAGAATAGTGAAAAACCATGAACATTATATTCATAAGGAACAATGATTAAAAATAAAATTGAAAATAAATTAATTAAGCAATTAATTGGTTACTAAAGTAATACAAAAATGCACCAATAGGAATGATTAACAACTCCTAGCCATTGAATTCTCCTTTGAGATTTGTCCCTTATAATAGCGCAAAGAATCCCTCCTTTTGAACAATTCCTCTTTCTAATTTTACAGAAAATAACCCCCCTTACAATTGTGCAAATGAGTAATCTCTTTTGCAGAAATAGAAACATTATGTCCTTTTCAGAACTCTTATTTATCATTATGTAATTCAAATCCAAAAAATGGGATTTGTTTCAAAATGTTTGAATGAAGATTTTGATATCTGATTTTGAGATCTAGAAAATTTTGGAAGTTCATGTTTTTATTTGACTCAATGAATTCTACAAAATCATTACAAAATGATAATTAAAGGCCTAATAGAATTGCAAACAAATTCCAAATCTAAAAACATTTAAAGAGAAACCTTCTCAAAAGAGTCCAAATCAAATAACTAATATAAAATAAATATGATCATCCCATTGTTTTCTATTATGATATTACTAACAAATACAGAATATGGAGACAATATTCTAGGAATGAAATGTTATGGGAGTTAAATTATCCCAACAACTCGCTTAGAAATTAAGGTCGTTGCAAAATCACAACCCTATTGTCTTTTGAGTGTTTGGAGTGTTTAATGTACATAATTGGTAAAATAGTTGTTTTGGATTATTCTCCTTTGAATAAGATTTTGAACGATTCCTATTGGGCCTGATTCTATGTCCTAAATATCAATATATTTCTCTAGAACAATGGGGTGTTACAATAATCACCACGCCCATAGAATGGACTCAAGGCTTTGTTTTTCTATTTTTTATTATGTAGTTAAATGAATTATATGACTAAGGAAAATTTTAAGGATAGAAAATTATCTTGAAGTTTAAAAACATTGGCGAATCTCACTAGTCCCTAATATGAAAACTATAAGATGTTTATTAATATATTTGTAAAATTACTCAAATTTATAATGATTTTATATATAGCCTCTATATAATGTTGGCGATTTTTAAGGTAAAATATTTTTATATTGTAAAATTTGGGCAAATCATTAAAAAAAAAAAAATAGATATTAGCGAATATATTTTCTTGGAAAAATCATGAAAAATTATCCCACTTGCAAATATTAACACCTAAAATTTATATATTACAAAACTTGCTTTCAACCTTCGTGACCTAAATTAAATATGTTTTAAATCCAATATAGAGTGAGTGGTTGAGGGGAATTGATCCCACATGGGCGAAGAAAACCTTCTCAATCATGGCCTTGGCCTTTGGGGACAAAACAAAACTTAAAATTTAATAACAATTCAAAGTGTTGAAATAAGAGATTCAAGTGAATGTAACCCAAGATGATGTCATCTCGATCTCACTCTCTCAAAGTGTAAACTAAAATTCCCCTAGAGAAAACCCAAGGCAAGACAAAAACTTTTCTCATCATTTTACATCAATTAACCTAGAACTCTCTTTTCTCATCATTTTACATCAATTAACCTAGAACTCTCCGTCTTGGCCTCTATTGGAACCTCAAACCTTAGCCTTTTTTGGATGTTATGTAATTACTTTTTGGATGTTATGTAATTACTTGGTGGGTTAGGGCTAGAGATCAAAGGAAATTTAATGGGGTCTTGATTGCGTGTAGGATGAAACTATGTTGAATGGTATTTATTTATATATAAAAATACGTTTTTACGGACTTCCCCCATGTGTTATTAATGATTCATGACTTATTGTGATGGTTCATAGCATGTTTATAAGTCCCGACTATAACATATGGTGATCGTTTTGTTTTATTAATTTTTATTATATCAAGTATTATATATATGATGTGTTTGTTATATATGGTGTATATGCGAGAGGGTTATGATTATATGGAATAATTTATAATATATTTACACAGTATTATTAATATAATTATAATTTGTATTTACATATAAATGCTTTTTATAAGTTAATTAAATAATATAATTTATTATTAACAAAGGTTTATTAATATTTATATGTACAAATCAATTATTTGTTAATTTAAAGTTAATTTTATGTTAGCATATATAGATATATTTACATTTTTTCAAGTGGATATGGATTATGGGAATGCTATGTAGAGACCAAGTCAGATTAAGACTAGACAACTCAATAGAAGGAATTCATTATGCCAAGTCATCAATATTGTGAAGTATTCCAAAACTTCAAACAATCATAAGTTTCAAACTATGAGTCAAAATGAAACCAAATTTCAATCATTAAAAAAATGTTAGAGAAGTTGAGGCAATGGAGCAATCCAAAAATTGAAACCAAGAAAAGCTAAAAATAGTCAAGGAAAACTAAAATCACTTAAAGAAAAATAAGTTAAACAAATATAAAATAAAAATTAGCAAAATTCATATAAAGGGACCTCATAATTTTTGAGAAAGTTAAGGGGAGATGTTGAGGCCTCAACGCACTAGAGGAAAACGTCACTCAATTTCGCTTTCCATTTACAAATTCGAAAATTTGAAATGGATCCATTTTATACCATCCTAGACCCATCTTAACTCTGGATTGATCAAGAGATGAGAGGTATCAAATCTCTTTTCACTCTAAAATAGGTTTGCATGTCAAGAGATTTGATCCCTTAAGCCTCCATTTGGATCTATATTCTTTACCATATCAAGGAATCAATTCTTACTCTTACTTTGTATCCAAAGAATTAGTATATTTATGGACATGAGGTGATTCTTCATCATGTTGTGTTCCCCTTCCCTCCCACTCTACCGTCCTCTCACCCTCCATCCTTACCCCATCTCTAGCCCTTTGAATTGGCCCCCCTTCTTCCTTCATTCCCAAAATTGAATTTTGATGGGACATTGAAAGGTAATCCTTGTCCAACGAATTACAATGGAAGTATTTAAGTTTGGAAAACATGCCCTTCTACATATCCTCTAGATCACTTGAAATAAATAGAAATAACATCATTTAACATATGGGTCTTCACATGGGATTAGATATTTCCCATTTTGAAGGCATCATCAAGCTCCTGGTAGAAGACAATTCTCAAATTATCATAAATATGCTTTGAAAAATTCAGGATGACACCAATATACATAAGGTTTCATCAAATTGGCAGATGGAATCTCTCCTTTGTCAAGTCTCCTCTTCGATTGCCCTCATTTAAACTCTATTTCCAACACATGTTTGGTGGTATGGTAACAAAATAATGTACTTGATAGTTTATTATAGTTTCTTAGATTACTCTCCCCTTGTGTCATCCAGTTGGAACCTTTTTTCGAACTCCCCTCTTAAGACCATATGTTGGAAGTTGATTCAAAAATACTTTCGAGTATGAGATATAGTGGTGATTGAGAAAAAAGAGGGAAGGGTGGTGTAGGTTGTGAATTTCCCACCTAGCCAATAGAGATGGGGTACATCAGAACACACCCCCATGAATAGTTAATGGGACTAAACTATGATAGATGGGTCATCATTGTAGCTAGTAATACCATAGGGGTAAAGGAATTATTAATTAGTTGTTCACCATCACGTGTATGCATTTTTCGACTGCTCATTCAAGTGGTTGTAATGTGGGATAGGACTTTTCCCATGGATCAAAGCCCACATCTGCATTTTGAGTTTTTTTGTAGTGGAAATTAACACATAGACGCACTGAAGTCTGAAGCCTATATGGAATGTCTTGGGATCGACATGGCACCATCTATTTCTAGACCCCAATGAGGCTAGCAAAAAGATAGTTGTTAATATCAAAGTGTGACAATAAAAAAGAGTGGTTTTCCTCTTGGTCCTATGAGACTGTTTTAAAACTGGTAATAGTGGTTTTCCATGTGACATTGATATTAGCCTATGCTATTTTTTCTCTTACATGTTGTTCAACTGATGATTGGAAATGGTGCTCAGGATCTTCCGAGCATATTCCTTTGCGAAAACACCCACTATTTCTCGTCTTCTTTTGATTCCCTTCTTGGTCCACCCGCTTTCTCCTATGCTTGGGCTTCCATATTCCTTCATAATTTGGAATGTCCATCCTCCTTGAAATATCCTCCTTTCACTACCTACTCCACCTTCTAAGTTGGCAAGGCACAAGTTCCCATTTTGTTGTATTCTGGCCTAATTTTGGTCTAGTTTTGTTTTTCATCCTCCCCCTTTTGTTGCCCTGATGCAACTAGTGTATCTTTGTGGAGATCATTTTGGCTATAGGGATTGTATGAAAGATGGTTGACTAATATGGAACTCCTACGAATTCCCTGCATCCTCGAGTATGTTTTGGTCTTTATTGGAGCTTTACCAATGCCCTAGATTTTCTTCCATGGCTCGTCGATAAGTGCGAGTTAGGAGTGGAGTTTCCTACTACCAGGAGAGGGCCCACAAGGGGAGTATGTGTATGCATTACCAATTGGAGGACATTGTATTTTTCTTTTGTAGCCTCAAGCCAAAACCCATTTAGGTAAATCTTGCTCATGCTAAGGGGGAAGCATCCTCTCATAGACTATGCTGCTCATACATGAAGGTTCTTACTGAATGGGAAGATTGGATTCTAGATATAGGGAATGTGTGAGGTTATTTTAATCAATATATGCAAATAGTTTATCCCAAATGGAATATGAAATTTCTACTGGGGTGTGCACTCTCTTAGACCATCACCATAATTATTGAGATATTCTCCATTCCCTTGAGAATTTGCACCGACTTTTGAGGGACTTAGATTAAAGAATGGAGTGAATTCAACAACATCTTGGCATCCCCCCCCCCCCCCCCGCTTGGAGGAAGGAACCTCAAGAATACTAAATAACCCATCTAGGTCGTTGTTTCAAACTGAGACGCTTCTACCTAGATTTTAGTATGTGTAGGCTATATGGTTTTTTTTAAACTAACGACTTTCTACATTGCCACTTAGGCCAAATTCTCATTTTTTATACTAAGTTTTGAATCTCCTAGTACTTAGTTACCTCTCACATGACTAAGACCAACTAACTTTTGTATTTGGTCAAGTCTCCCTAGTGAGAGACAAACTTGATTTTCAATTTATCTTGTAATTTCCATTTTTGAAACAAATATAATTTACCCCAAAAGAGAGAGTAACTAACTCCTAATTAAAGAAAATATGTGTTATTATAATTATTATCATATAATCGATACAAACAATAATTATATACTCAATTATTTATATTTCTTACTATAAACCGATTAAACAACCAACTCATAATCAAAAGTTATTTGTTTCTTTTTGAACTAAAAAAACACAAATCTAAATTTACTTTAAATTTGATTTGTGTGTTTTTTTCTTTTTACCTTTTTTTTTTTGGTTAACTCTGGCAGAGCTGCTATCTATATTTCAAAATCAAAATTTACATCCATCCTTCATATGTCCCAGGTGGTTAGCCTGCCCGAAGGAAACTAGGAAACCGCCTGTCTACATTAAATCCAGCCCAAATTTTGAAAATGTTCATCTCTGTGTTTCTAACATGTCTGCTCTTCCGAGCTCTACTCATTATCCTAGCTTTTATTCTATGGTAATACATCAGATTTCAGTTTTTTGCATCAAAAAACATTAATAGACTTGACATACTGCATCAGTCCTCATTTGAGGAGATTATCAGGGCAGACACCTTGGTACTTGATCCAGGGGTCTCGTTTCTCTGTTCCATTATCCATTTCATCTCCCTCAGAATCTGTTCAACTCTCCCCAAGATGAGATTGTTGCGAGAGGCCGAAATTTGTATCGCTGCAATTTCCTTAAGAAGCACATATTTCATGTTTTCCAATTCTTCCTAGTTCTAGTTCCATAACTGCTCATTCCGCTGCCTCATTTCCTCCTCTTCTTCCTCTCAGATAGCGTGATTCATTTCCATGGCGCTGGCTACCACATGATTCATTATCTAGTAATGTTACATCATTTTATTGAAGAGTGAGTTACGGCTACGCGAATTACCTGGGTCTAGCACCATGGCCTCCCAATCTCCCCTGGGGATCTCTTGGTTCAAACTGATTGATCTCAGCTCTCTCTCCCAACCATTTATCTGCTCCCGAATTTCGGGTGGGTTCCACGCCATATAAGCATTTATAATGTTCATCATATGCTCAGCCTCCGATTTCCTTCCTCTCCTTTTCGGATTTTTGCTGGTTCCCTCTTCCTGTTTTGGAACCTTTTTCGCTTTCCGCGGGGCCATGTTCTTTCTTGACTGAATGCTGCGCTTTACTGAATCTTTCTTACCACCTTTCCCCGCTGTTACTGTAGCCTTTTTCTGATCGCTGCTACTATCTACCACCTTTATTTGTTCCCTCCTGCTTCGTGCTCTGCTGCATGCAAATTCTTAATGCCACCTCAGGCCCTCTTTGGTTTATTCCTATCCATCTGTCCCTTATGACCTCCACTTGTCCTATTTCTTTCCCAGCACACTTTCCTTAGTCCTTTTCTCGGGATGTGCCTCAACCGTTATGTCCGCCTTTACTCCTCATAACTCATACATCCTCCCAGCTGCTCCTACTGTATACTCTCTATCCTTCTGCTGCCACTTGCCATCCCTTCTCTGACCCTTTTCCTGGGTCCACACCTGCCCTCCACCATCTCATTCCTTGATTTCACCTCTGTTGGATCCTCGGGATACGATCCATCCCTGCCCTGCTCTGTTAGCTACCCTTTTTTCCATTTAATTCGTTCATTTCTCACGTGTGTCCTATCTGTCATCACCAACTGTGTACTTTCCCTGCATCTTCCACTTGCTGCCTTTTCCTGAGCATTCCTCTCTGGATTGCTATTGCCGCCATTATCGACGTCTAGGAGTTTCTGCAACTGCTCCTTCTCCTCCAGTTGAGGGAGCTCTGTTCCTCCAAGGTCCATCGACCTACCCTTGTTTCGGCTTCCCCAATTAGATAGTCAGTCTGTCAGTCTGTTGCATGTTCGCCTTACGTGTGTGGGGATACGATAATCTATTCTAGTTATCAATTTCCCTATTTCACTAGTTAACCATGCTGTTCTCCAGCTCTTGCTAATCTTTTCCGCAGGTGTCTTGTTTTGCTGTTGTTTTACCATGTCAACTACCAGTTTCAAATCACCTTCAATTTGAAGGTTTTGGTGCTTTTTTCAAATGGCAATTTCGAGTCCTTGTTTTAGCATGTGTAACTATGCTTCATTGTTCGTTGCTTCTCCACAATCTATAGCAAAAATTCTCAAAGTTTTTCTGCTATCATTCTTTATTAGCTCCCCTATTCCTGCTTCTCCGGGGTTGCCTTTCGCTTTCCCGTCAAAGTTTAACTTGACAAAGCCTTGCGGTGGATGCCTATAAGTGCTTATCTCTTCAACTTCTCTATTTTGGTTTTAACTTTGGGTTCTGTCTAACATGCCTTTTTTTAATCGTAACCGCTACAAAATTCTCTCCTCTGTTTGGTTAATCTTCTAGTCTTCATCATTCGACCTTTCTGTTAAAATTGTTTCTCTAATATTTTGTATTGCTTGTTTCCATATTTCGGTTGGGATCCTCTTTTTTTATTTAAATATCACACTATTTCTTTCCTTCAAGATGTTCCAAACCATGAACTCTATGGACAATATCCACTTGCAGTATAAGATCTAGTTCTGGTAAGGTTTTCTTAGCCAATTTTCTAGAGTATTTTTTATATTATGGTAGTTTCTATGATAATTTTCAAACAGTTGTTGGTGACTACTCAACAGGTTGCTACTGACAGTGCAGTTGTTTGTTAGGTGCTCCATTGCCTCCTCCTGTTCGTAGCATAGTGCGCATCGTGAGGGTCCCTGCATGCCTTTTTTTCTAAATTTGATCCTTGGTTAGTGCCTATCCATGGTGTAAAATCCATAGAAAGAAGGTTACTTTAGGCCAAGTCTTGATTTTCTAGATGTTTTTCCATTTTTTTTATTCAGTCTGTCGATTATGCCCTGCCTTTAAATAGTAACCTTCTGCTATAGATAACGTGCCTTTTATTCGAGTTCCCCATCAGAGTATATCTTGACCTGTTTTTACCACAACTTTCCTAGATGCCATTTCTTTGTTGTAATCACCCGAGCTTGCTGTCTCTGGGGCTGCTACCCAGTCATCCTTTTGCTTCCAATTTCGCCAGTATTCCCCTATGCTTGGTTTCTAGAAGTTTCCGACCAATTCCCCCTCTGTTCGAGAGGTAAATTCATGGATTTCTTGGAGGGCTTCTTTATGGAGAAGTTTTTCTTGCTATTGCCAGGATTCCTCCCAGAACTTGGTTGTGTCCCCCTCTCTTACCTCCCAAAAGTTGTAGTCTCTTATCAAATCTTTATTATTCCTAGCGAGATTCCATATTGCTGATCCTTTTTCCTCTGTTTGGCTTCTCATCGTGTCTTCTGGTTTCTCTGCTGCCTTGTATTTCTTCTCCCAAATTTTCTTCCATAGGTCCTGTCCACTTTGTGTCCACCTCCACCACAGTTTCACGCCCATCACTTGATTGAGTATGTAAGGATCACGCAGACCTGAGCCTCCATCTTTGATTAGTTTGTTGAGCCATTCCCAGGAGAGAAATGCCCATTTTCGTGTTTTACTTGTTCCTTGCCATAAAAATTTCTTAAACATGGCTACTAATTTTTGACCAATAGATTTAGGAACAGCTTGGCTAGACATCTGGTATATTGGGATGGATTGCAATACTGCTCTTAGTAAGATTATCATGCTAGGGGTATTTAGAGACCGGAATGTCCAATTATCTATATTTTTTCTTATCTTGCCTATGAGAGGTCCCCAATTCACTACTTTGTACTGATACTCATTGAGCATTATGCCAAGATACTTTGCTGGGAAGCTTCCTACTCGGAATGCCATTGTTCTAGCCAAGAATCTTTAGGATGCTACCTGAGTGTTAAAGAAGAATATTTCTGATTTCTCATTGTTAATCTCTGTCCCTGAGGCTTTTGTAAACTCTGAGAGAATTTTTAGGATCTGTTGGGCTTCCTTGAGGGTGGCTTGTTCGTAGATTATTACCTCATCTACGAATTGTCGGTGTGTTATAGGAAATTCATTATCCAAAATTCACAATCCATTTATCTGTTCATTGGCCAGGCGCACTTTCACTAGCCTACCCAGACCTTCTGCTGCTAGAATGAATAGAAACCGGGAGAGGGGGTCTCCCTATCGAAGCATAATTGACATAACCGGGGTGCTTACCATTGACATTATCTATTTCACCCATCTCTCGTTAAAGCCATGAGCCTTTAGGATACCCCCCAGATAATCCCAACTAAGACGATCATAAGCCTTTGCCAGATCCAGTTTTATTAACATGCCTTTGTTTCTGGAGTTTTTTAGTGAGTGTATTACCTCTTGAGCAACTACTATACCATCTATTATCTGTCTTCCCTTAACAAAACTGGTTTTCTCCTGAGCTATGAGGTCAGGAAAGATTGGTTTAAGTCTATTTACCATTATTGTAGCTAGTATTTTGTATACTACATTACATAGAGATATTGGTCTGAAGCCCTGGGGTTCTTCCGAGTTCTCCGTTTTCAGGATTAGAGCAAGGAAGGTGGCATTTAGGGCCGGATGCATGCACTTCGTACATATTGATTCTTCCACAAGTTCCATAAGGTCCTAGCTCATGAAACTCCAGGAGGCTTGGTAAAATTCTATAGAAAATCTATCCGGGCTCGGGGCCTTGTTCTTCGCCATTTTTTTTACCACTTCCTCCACTTCTTCTTTCGTGATCACCCTGAGTAGAGCCAGATTTTGATTTCTGATCACTTTTTTATGAATATATTGGCACACATTAGTAATTTCCTCCTCCCTTTATATATTAGGTTCGGTTAAGATCACTTTGAAGTAATCTACCAGTAACTTCTCCATTTCTTCTTGCTGAAGTACCCTGTTCCCTTGACTATCCTTTAGTGAAAAGATTATATTATGCTGTCTGTGGTTCAACATTATTTTGTGAAAGAATTTTGAAATTTTCTCCCCTTCTTTCAACCATTGGACTCGTTATTTTTTGTTTCCATAGAATTTCTTCTTGCTTTCTTCTTTCCTAGATTTGGTTAATCACCCTCCCTTCCTCCTCTGCCAGCTCCTCACTTCTTCCTCCATCTATGATTTGTTGTTGGATTTCCTCCATTCTTATATGTAGTTCTGCTTTCTCTTTTTGAATGTTACCAAATTCCTCTCTATTCCATTTCTTTATTTTTCCTTTTAGGTCTTTTAGTCTAATTTGGAACGTATGCATTTAGTTTCTACCTTCCATGCCAGTTTTACTCTCCTGCCACCACGTTTTCATTTTTCTATGAATTTTGGATCTCTTAGCCAAAAGGCCTCGAACCGGAAAGGCCTTTTTTTATTTGGAGGGTTCATAGCAATCTCCAGTTTAATAGGCCAGTGGTCTGACCTTATATATGGGAGAGTGGAAGCTTCATAGAAGATGTCCTTTCCTATTAATTGTTGAGAGGCTAGAAATCTATCTAGTCTTGACGCTATTTGTTTGTTCCCGTCTCTTCTGTTATTCCAGGTAAATTTTCCATTTATAGTTGGAATTTCCACCAACCTTAATTCCATTTGCAAATCTCGGAATCTCTCCATCTCCGGGTCTTCCCTTTGTATTTCTCCTTTCTTGTCTTCTTTGGATGTTGTCATATTGAAGTCTCCTGCAATGATCCACATATGTTCCTGATGCATATTCCCAAGCTTTTGCATATGAGTGAGGAATAAGCCTCGATCTACTGGGGTGTGGGGCCCATAGACTGCTGAAACTAAAAACCATTCACTTTTCCCCATGAGTCTAAACTTTCCTGTAAGGATTCTGGGCATTTCTATCCACCAGTCTGTTATGACTTTTGTTGGGTTCCAGATGGTTGTTATCCCTCCCGCACTTCCTTTAACATCTATGGTTACTTGCTCATATTTAGGTTTAATTTTATTTAAAATTTCCTCCATCTTCTGTCCTGAGATTTTGGTTACCTGGAGCAGCATAATCTATGGTTTGTCTTTTCTCATCCGTTCCGTTAGATGTCTCTGCTTCCCTTTACTATTCAGACCTCTTATATTCTAAGATGTCATTATCATTGAGGGGTTTGATTGAGGGTTTGGAACATCGCCGAAAGCGAAATAACTCTCCCTGTGTTCACTAACATTTGCCCCATTAATTGGATGGAATCTTTAATGTTTTTCCGTCCTTTTTTTTTCCTCCTTTTACTTGTCTTTGCTGGTATGGTTGATTGTCCTTCTGATTCTCTTGATGTTCTTTAGTTGTTGTTTTGCCTTTTCCCTGTTTGGCTTGATATTGTTGGAATGTTTCCGCATAGAGTTTTTTCTGATCCTCGGGGATAAATCGCTCATCCAAGTTTCTTCATTCATTTAATAACTTTTTCAGGACTTCTTCTTCTATACTTAGGTCTTCTCCCCTGTTTATCTCAATTTTTGTCTCCATGTTTTCTGTTTGTTCTTCCTGTTCTTTGCCTTTTTCTAGAATATCACTCAGTGCTTTTCTCTTAGTATGGGTCCTTTCGCTACTGGAGCTAGTGTCTTTCTCTTTGTCTTCTTGGTATTCCATGGTTTGATCCTCATCTTCCCCTTCTTCTTGGAGGATTTTGAAGCTATTTGATTTTCCTGGGTTTGTTTGTTGTACCTTTTTTCCTTCATTTGAGTTTTCTTTTGTTTGTCTTCTTCTACTCGTCACCTCCTGGAATCCTTCCTGATCTGTTTTTTTTCTTCTACTGCTTACTTTTTCTCTCATCTTCTTCTGTTGTTATGGGGCACTCTTTGACCAGGTGTCCATATTCATGACATCTGTGGCATCTAAAAAGTATATTTTCATAGTCCAGGGTTTGCTGCCAAACTTCTTCTTAGTACTCTAACTCCACTGTATCTGGGATCGAGTTAGCAATGTTCATGTATACACATACCCTAGCATACGAATTATACCTTCCTTTTTTTGTAGTTTTTGCTATTTTCACAAAACTCCTTATCGTGTTTCCTATCCCTTCCAAAATTTCTGGGTCCCAGAAGTCCATTGGTAAACCAAATAATCTAACCCATACCGAGGCTGCTAAATTTTTTTCCTTATTGGGGTTATAGAATTATTCCCAATATCTCATGAATAGACCAGCATTATAGTAAAAATAAGGACCATTATCAAACACTCTTTCTTTGCCTTGCAGGTTAGAGAATATTACCATAAAGAAGCTTTTTGCTCCCAGCTTTAGCTCGATGTGTCCTAGGGGTTGCCATTTTTGCTGAATCCATCTGGTGAGGTCTTTTCGGACGACCAGACTCCAACAAACTTGCACATCATGGCGTGATCCTTCATGTAGCTTTTGTACCTTTCCAGTTTATTTGGCGGGATTACGAACCGTGGTTTCTCCTCCGCACATGGCAGACATTTTCCCCTTCTACTTGCCTGCTAGGTCGCACCTAGGACAGGGCTTGCATTCTGCTTCTCTGCTATCGGCTGATTGTTTTGTCCTTCTCTTGCTGCGACGTCTTGGTAGGAGGGGATCTCTCCCCTTCTGACCTCTTCTGTCATGACCTTTGCTCTCGGTTTCCCCGCTTGTCTTTTGTTGTTACTCTCTGGTTTATGCACCATTAACTATCTTGGATTTGTTGCCGCCGTTTTACCTCATGGTCACCATTAGGTTTTAGTTGCAGTGCTCTACTTCCTCCTATTTGTTTTCCTTTTACTTTAAAAAGGACTTGTATTTTGTAATTTTTAAAGTAAGTATTTATTTTCAATATTATTTTTTAATTTAAAATTATCTATTATAATGTGACAAGTCTCCTAATACTAGGTTGTAGAGTGCACATTAGTTGGAAAAATAATATTAAATACCTCTAGTTGAGATTAGTTGGAAAAATAATATTAAATACCTCTAGTTGAGTTTTGTGTAGGAGAGAAAATCCATTTTAAACCTGATATAATGGTTAAATTCCTTAAGATCTAATTTAGTGCTTTTATTTTTTTTCTACTCCATGTCATATATTAATTCCTTTGTATTACATTATAAAAAAAATTACATAAAAATTTTGATTCTTCTCGATTTTTAATGAATCTGAACTACAAAATTATCTTACAAAACATCACATTACTTTTTATGCAATAATCTTCAAATATAATTTGAAAATAAAATTCATTAATAATAATAAACCAAAATGATTCAAAATAGTAAAATAATATATTATAATTGAGGAAGAGATAACATGAATATGTAAAAAACCCTCTCACATTTTAAAAAGGGATTACTCCAAATAGACAAAAATAAAGTTTAGATTCACCTTCCTTTCTTTTTTTTGGACTCAAGAAAGTACTTTCCCACTTTTTTTCTGGATGGTAAACTAACGTTACCAAAAAAGAACTTCACACCTAACATTACCAAAAAAAACTTCACACCTAACTCTAAACTATTTAAACTCTTGAGGTGAAGTTTTATCTTAGCTTAAAATGTAACGAAATTAAATTAATTATTTTTAGAATTTATGTGTACTTTAAGAAACAATTTCGTAAATATATTAATTAATAAATGAAGATACCTTTTATGTGTAGCAACAACAACACATTTTTTGATGGGTGGTTATATAAGTGGACCTTGATGGTAAAAAATATGGGTCTTGTCTTTATGCAAGAGATGTAATGTCCATCAAAATATATAAAAATAAAAATAAATAATTTTTTTATGTAATGTAGACATTTTAAGTGGATGAAAATAAAATAAAAATAATTCTATATTAGAATAAATATTTTCCGTTATTATGTTTAAATTAATTTTTGTTGAGTATGCTAAAGCGAATTTGACTTGGTCACGTTATTGGTGGTTTTTAAGCTCCATGTTTAGGAAAACCCACGGTATTACCCAAAGTATTCATGTGAAATATAGCTTATTTAAAAAGTGAATTAAATCAGTCGAGATCTATCTTGACTCTGTATCTATTAAGTGCCGAAAAATAACAACCTAGATCTTAATACAGCGAGAAAAAGTATCTCAAGGGTTTTTAAAAAGAGTGATTGCCTAGCCAAAAGTAATTTTGGGTGAAAAATAAATATGGTAGTAATGAAACCGGAAATCTGGCAAAGCCTCAATGAAGAATTGGTGTATATGATTTTAGCAAGGCTACCCATGAGAGTTCTGGGCAAAATGAGGACTGTCTGTAAAAAGTGGAATTATCTGCTTTCTTCCCGTGATGCTCTCCAAGTAAATGTTCCAAATTGGTCATTGCATTCCACCGCGGGGTTTCTGATTCAGATCCAATGGGATTGGGATGTGGAAAATGACGTGGAATATTGGGTTCTAGAAGGGCGCGGTTCGGAGATCTACAAACTTCCTTTGCCCCATCACATCGTTGTGGGTTCTTGTAAAAGCATCATGTGTATTCGTAGAAAAGGGGATAGTTCCGCCTTCTCCATAGGCATTCCTGGTAGCAGCAGCTGGAGACATTTGCCACCGCCTCCTGTATCAGCTTACTTTTTCAGCGGATTAGCCTTCGATTCTTCCACAGGGCGTTGCACTCTTCTGCTAGGGCGGGATTATTATAGAGAAATCGAGATGTGTATTTATGATTCAGAGTCGAGTGCGTGGACTCAAGTTTCCATGATGGTCCCCAATAATATTGACCCTATCGGAAAGGGTATTTACTGTAAAGGCAAGTTTTATTGGAGGAATTTCTCTACCAATTCCCTGGCAGCATTCGATATTGCGAACGGAGTTTGGACAACAATCCCGTTGCCGCCGGGATGTGGAATAATTAGCAGTGACAGTTTACGTGAATACTATGGGCAAGTGATGGTATTGGAGCAGAACGGGTTTTGCTCTGTTCGCATGTGGAAGCTGAATGAAGCACAAGTATGGTGTGTTCTACACAGATGCCGGTTGGCAACACCCAGCTTTAGTGCAGCATTTTATCCAGTAACCGTCAACAGCAGCGGGTTAATGATGGTAATGGATTGGGAAATGAATATATGGATATATAACTGGAAGGGGAAATTGATAAGCAGGAGATTGAGATTGCCAGGGCTTCGCACGTCTCAACGACCTTGTTGTATAGAAACACCATCTTTCGAATCTAACAACTTATGGTGGCCTTGATCATGATCTGTATAATGATGATCCGTTCCGTTATTGAGGAATGTTTAGACAGTTAATTTTTATTTTTATTGTAGATTTCTTACTAATACGGCTTTAATGGAAGCGCTTGTTTTATGAATATATTTTCGCAAACATTTCTCTTTAATAATTCAAAATTATGAGATTATGGGTGGTTAATATTTCTATTTGAAAATTATAGAAATTAGCAATTGTCCCAAAAGGTACAAAAAGAGGCCGATAAGATTATTAAATTAGAATTGTTGAATTTCTCTAGAAGAGATGTTGATTCAAGCCTAATGGATGAGCTATTTGAGCTGGCTAAAGGCCTTCTAATTGTTTTTTATTATTGTAAAATTATATTGATAGTTCATTGGTTTTACTTTCAAAAGCTTGAAGGAATTTGAAGAGCAGGTATAGAATTGCTTTGTGGGATTTGATCCCAAGTGCTGAGTTGATTGCTTTAACTTGCCTAGAATAGCAACCTTGAGTGCTTTGATAATTGTACGTCTGTTGGTTGTTGGTTGCTGGTGATCGTATCGTCTCCCTCTACATTTTGATTATTATTCAGAGAGCTGAAAAACATTCCACTAGAGTCAACAACGGATGTATTTTTATTAAGTGCATTTATTACAGCCATAGGAGCATTGAAATCTAAATATAAAGTGAAGAAGTCATCAACTTCAGAGGATAGGTCTATTCCTGTGACTGCCTCTACAATAACCTTACTATTGGTTGCTATCGTTTGGTTCACAAACTGTGACTCTCCAAGTGCTTGAAATGTCATTAAATTATCATAAGTGAACTCTTGCGAAATAGTGCTTAAAATGTCATTAAATTATCATATGTGAACTCTTGCGAAGTATTAGTAATGAGCTTGCCATGAGAGGATTCTACCCAGCAAGAGGAAGAGATCTAGTAATGAGCTTGCCATGAGAGGATTCTACCCAGCCAGAAGAAGAGATCCTCCTATTACCAAATGTGTGAAATGATCCATCCAGCTCTTTGAAGTTTGACGAAAGACAACTCCAACTCCGGTTCCTCGTGTCCAATCAATTGCCCTATGATTGCACTGCTAGAGTTCCCATCAAGCCACAGGTGCAAGTTCGCATCTATAAAAACATCGGACTATCTAGCAAGTCATTAAAATAAGAAACCAGAAATCCTTGGTCTGCACCATCTCTCTTTTTTCTTAATGTTTTCAGTTCATGCATCATATCATGGAACACAGCCACTGAGGGCTGCAAACAAACAATAAGTAAACCACATTCAGAGATAGATATAACAATTTAACATAAATGACAGCACATCCAACAAGGGTTTCATGAATACAATTTGCTATTCATTTTCAAGTAATCAAGATGCCGATGCTCGCGGGATGGTTCTTCAACCAGGGGAGCAGCTCGCCAGTTTAGGCATCTGTCATAAAAAGAAAGCCAAAACGAAATGGCATACCTGTAACACAAAAAGCCCCGTATGGAAAATACAGGGATTAATGAAGGCGGCACAGAACTGCCCACACTGAAAAAGTTCATCCGCATTCTGCAGGAAAAGATTGTCTGCATCAAGCATGACAATGCGATCATATTCTGCTAGGGTCCACGCATACAGCTTATTCAGCGTTAGAGTAAACCGTTTGTTGAATCCAGGCTGGTTTCTGTAAGGATTCTCTATATTGTCCACAGGTTTAACTATAACCCCATCTGACTGTCTGCAGAACAAAGGGGAAACATTAAGAGCCTTAAATCAGGCACCGCAACATCGAGAACAAAGTATGCAGATTGCATGAAGCAATTTCAAAATAAACCTTAAGCCCTCATGCGAATAATGCGCTATAAGCCAAGTACGGAGGATCAAAATAAAGCCGAAAACAGGAAAGGGTTACAAGGGATCCAAGATTCTTACACAAACCTTATCCATTGCTGAGGAACATCCTTGGAAGCAATAACAAGAAGGTCTGCATTCACTCTAAGCCGAATGAGCGATCGAAGCATAACCCTGACAGCAACATAGAATTCATAGTCTCTCGGTGTCCCCATGTACATCATTGTAGCATATGCATTTTTTGAGCTCCGCTTCGTAGGTGCCAACGCTCCATGCACATCTGATCGGACAAATTAATAGCAAAAAAAAGAGGAACAAGAAAAGCCGTGCAGTAGGAAGGGATTCTCGGTCCATTCAGTATATCTGCCTATCTGAACCAGGGATTCTTCTGCTACTTATGCTCCGAACTAGTAAAGAGATTCAGAATGCCATCAACTGCTTGAACTCTGTCTACGTTTCTGCCTCCGTTCACTACAAAAGATTGCAGGTGGCTACTATGCAAACTTTAAAGATAAAAAGGCCCAAACCTGACGAAATTAAAAACGGCAAAGTAGCTCCGGAATGCGTTTCCAGTTTTATGGAGGAAATTTGCAGTTTATTTTCTCAATGCACTAAAGCCATCAGGAAAAGTGGCTTGATGAGATTTGGACCTCAAACCTCAATTTCCGGCTATGAAAGATGATAAAACCGAGGAAGAGCTTAAAACGCTACGAGATGCATTCAAAAGGACGCTTGGCCAAAGATTTTTCGGCAAATTCTTCAAAACAACATAATGTTGACAGGTCACAAAACGCTGAAATTTAATCGGAGTATTGGGCAAAAGCAGCTCAAAGTTGCCCGAAATGGGAAAGATAATATCTGTAACTCGTATACAGCTTTCAAAATTGAACACGTCAGAGCCCTTCAAAGGACCTTTGGCACGTCAGAGAAGTAATGAGAAATTTTTACACGTCAAAAAAAAATTAAAATATGATTTTTGTCATTTGAAAAAAAATTGGAATAATATCTTAAATTTTTTTAAGAAGGGCTGTTAAATTTTCAACCCTTTTTTTTAAATTTCATTTTTTCTAAAATTAAAATTTTAATAATGTTGAATTTGGGAATTTCCTTTCATGTTAAAACTTAAATCTCATTTGAGAAACTCTAATTTCAAAAGCAACAGTTTCTTTTTGAGTTGTTTTTTCTAATGTGCATATGATGCAAATTTTTATTACTTATTATGCCAACATTACCTTTTCATACCATTACATTTGGGAGTTTCTAATTTGCTCCCATTTAAAAAACAACAATTTCTTTTTGAGTTGTTTTTTCTAATTGTGCATATGATCCAAGTTCTTATTAATTATTATTTAACAATTACCCTTTGATACCATTTCATTTGGTAGTTTCAATTGAGAGCCAATAGGTTTAACAACGATTTAAGCTGGAGAGGAGCATAGATTTATGATTCAGCAAACCCCTGTCAAGCAAGGTTTAAGCACAATTTATGCTTGGAGAGGAGCGCATTCCACAGGCTTCCTAACGTACTGGATTTTATTTGTTTGCGGATTCCCAATCCCTGGTATGTTTTCATATTCCCAATTTCTGAATGAGTTACTTGTATCAGTGTTAGTAAATATGCTAGTGACTTGGAGGCAAGATACTAGTAACCAGATAATAGATTTATCTTTGTTCATAATAATTCTAGATGCCACCCCAAATTTGGAAAATATGTTGTGGAATGCTTGTAGTTTGCTTACTTTATTTTTCTAGAAAACAACAGGTCATCCACAAACATGAGATGTGAAATACGAGTGGTTCTTATTACCCCGCATCTAGCAATTAGTCCATTTTCTCTAGCCAACTGAATGCCTCTGCTTAGACCATCAATAACTAAAATAAATAGTAATGGAGAAGGGGAAAAATCTTGTTTTAGTCCCTTGTAGAGTTTGAAGAAATTATTCAGTTTCTGATTGATGAGTATTGACAGTTTTGTTGAGGAAATGCATGTCATAACATAACAAGATTAGTCCAGATCGATATAGTAGGCAATTCTCTGTCATCTGTAAATAAACATGTACTCATTTTTAATCAATCAATATCATATTATTTCCCCATAAAATTTCAATATCAATATTCAATTAGGATGGTCCATTTCATCATCACCCTTTGGTTTGAACTTAGAATGATCTTCCAATTGCAATACAAAAACAATGTCCCCAGTTACAGTGTCCGGTGCTTCATCAGCTTCACCTTGGTGACGGTACCAAGTAATATGGAGATTGGTTTCTTTCAAAAGCATATAATTTTAAGAGAGAATAATGTACATATGTTGTCTCAGTCATTTCCCTGCTTATTTAGTTGCAATCTCATTAAAATTGCGGGGTAAAAATAAAGTTGAAGCTTTACAGACTTACCCCACTCTCAAGTAATGGCCTGCTTCAAATTAATTATACGAAATAAGGGTTGGAACCTAAATGTCTTTGTGATGAACATGTGTCACCCAACATGAAAATGAATCGTCCTTCTCATTTTAACTATGTCTTCCACTTTTGATTGACGCCACCTTCAGATGAAACTTATGTATAAAGGCTAGCATCTGAATTTAGAGTTTGTGTGCACTGAATAAGCTATTCTAGTTGCAGTTAAGCTTAATTTATTCAGTTTATATTATAAAAAATGATGTTTCTTTTAACACTTTTAAAAGAAAATAAATTTAATGCTTCATGGCATTTTTAGATCTAAAATTAAAATCAATCTAAATTGGTATTATGAATTTTTTATCAATACTTTAATTTAATATTTTGATTGAAAACCCTTACCCACACATAAATCTATCAAACTATCCCATGCCAAACACGAAACCGCCTCATCAATTATAAAAATTAGAAATACAGCCCACAGTTTCCAAATCCGCCTTGCTTACGAATACAACCCACTGTTTTTTAATCCCTTGTCTTCTATAAAATACAACACCCTTCTTCGATTTCTCAGAGCTTCTCTTACGTTCGCGTTCTGTTATCATTTTTATACGTCTGAATAACTATCCTAGTTGCAATTAAGCTTAATTTATTCAGTTTATAAGAATTAATAATAATTTCAAATGAGTGGCCATTAATTTTGCTCATACATTTGTGTTGACTATGAATGTATGCTCTAAAACAAAATATCCTAAAGTCTAATTGGTGAACGGGGACCAAAACGATACATTGATTGATTTAATAATAGCGCAATATAAGAGATTTAAAGGGACCAAACACTGAAAGATTATCAATTTCATTAACATTGTATCCCAAATGAATTATGTATCCCAAACTCTAATTCATGAAGTTAGACCAAAGTGATACATAGATTGATTTAATAATAGCACAATATAAGATATTTAAGGGGAACAAAAATTGAAAGATTATCAATTTCATTGCCAATAAAGTTAAGGGTAAAGTGATTTACAATCAATTGTCTCTCATAATAACTTATTTTGAACATAAAAGTTTAGTTAATGAAATGAACATAGAAGAATAATGAGTAAAAAGAGAATAATAAGATGTAAGTGGAAAAGCTTTAACAACATTTTTTTTTTTTGTTTTTTTTTTTTCAATATGTCAATCATCTTTTTTACCAAATGTAATATGGATTTGAATTTTATAAATCAAGAAGTAAGAAAATAAATTTTTTATATCTTTTTAAATTAAACAAAGAAATTTAAAATGCTATATTTTATAGTAGAAACACAAGTTTTTGGTCATGATATACAAAGCAATTTAATTACACTAGAAAAAACTCACACTCATTAGTGAATTGATTATTGTTCATTCACTTTATTTATTTTTACAAAAATATAAACAAGCATTTTGAAGGATAAAAAAATTGGAAGTTATTCAATCAATCAAAGTATTGTTTAAATCCCTATACAATAATGACATTGATCAAAGTATATCTACCTATATTTTAATCCTAGAGACGTCTAATATCACATGTTTGCAATAGTGAAATGAATAATGTTAATTTATTATAGAGAAATCCAACATACAAAAAACAATAGATATAAATCCATATAGGACAATAATAATTAATAAGATAGAATGAGTGATGTCTTTACAATGTCATGTGATAATATGTTTATATGTGTTGGCTAGTCAATGTTATGTTCATTATAACAAGTTGACTTGAGATTTAATGGAATGATTTGAAACATATGTACATTGTTCAATGTATTTTTTTTACTATATAAAAGAAGGATAAATAGATGAAGAAAAATATTCCACTAATAAAGGCATGTAACAACTCAGAGAGAGAGATAGAGGCATTTGTTGTTTTTATTTTCCTAAAGCAAAACACACAATAAGAGTATTTGAAACAATTGAAATGCACACTATTTCATGTTTGTAATTTTATTTGAGATGTAATTAGAACCATAACATTGAAATGTACACACATGCATGTCTATAATTTTATGTGTGATGTAATTAGAACCATAACATTGAAATGTAAGTTGTTGAGCATTGAAATTTGGACTTCTAGTTGCCCACCTCCACTCTCAACCATGTGTAGTTGTTAACATACATAAAAATCATGGAACCATGCATGTTAATATTCATGGCCATCCTAATCATCTGGTGTTAGCAGTGTTGGGAGATAATCGTGTACGATTTTTATTCATTATTTATTATCCAGCCACACCACCTTGTACAGCTGAATTTTCTTGCTAATTTCTACCTTCTAATTCTGGGTGGGTGTAATTCAACTGCTGAGAACCACTTTCTTCATTTGAGACAAAAGGAAGCATCTTAATGCTCTTCTCGAGTTGGAAGTGTTTGTGAACTTTTCTCAAGAAGTATCCATACATGACACATGCTGCATAGACTTGCCCCACTCGAACTGCCAACTGTTGGTGTGCTTTGTGCATCCCCTTTTTTGTGATTGTTGTCCTTGTGAATCATGATGGCTTCTACATTACAATTACTAAAAGACAATTTGAGATATTCCTTGTTATAGAAGAAATTTCATTTTGGTGATAGCAATGTGCATAACCTTCCATGAAGATCAATGTTAATTTTAATTTTCGATGATCAACAGAGCTATGTGTGTGAGATCTATATGTTGCTTTTCATTAGTTTTCATATGAATTTTGTTGTATATCGTCTTATTTTCAAATAATATTATGTTTTTTTATATTAATTTATATTTTTATATTTCTTGTTTTGTTGACTATAGGTATAAAATGCCACCTCTTGGTCGCCCCAAAAAGGATCTGAAACAACTTTCACTTTCCGATGCATTTGGTATCTCTCAATGTTCTAATCAACCACATATTTCTGAAAATGAAGTATATGATCATGTGGATGAGGACCATGAATCAGATAGTGCAGAACTTCTTGAAGAGGAACCAACATCGAAGAGGTACAAAAGAACATTCAAGTCCAAATGGAAGTTGAGATTTCCATGGGCTTATGCTATAAAATATTTTAATGGTGTTGAAAGGATAAAATGTTCATGGTGTGTAAAATTTAAAAGGGAAACTCCATTTGCTAAAGATGGAAGCACAACCCTTCAAGTTAGTTCTTTAAACATCCATGCAACATCAGAGGCTCATAAATTTGCTTTGCAACTTGTAGAGGGAGAAAGTAAACGGAGTACTCTTCCAATTACAAAACATGTAGAACTAATGGTTGATGCTCAGAAAGAGAGAATTATATCAGTTATTGAGAACATGTATTTTGTTGCAATACATGATTTACCTTTGGAAGTATATAAGCCAATTTGTGACTTGAATAGGTATAAAAACACTCCTCACATGCCTCTAACAGATGAATACTCAACATATACAAATACAACATCTGGAAAAGACTTTCTAGAAGCTGCTAAGGAGGTATATTGGAAAAAATTAAAAGATGAGATTTTCCAAAGTCCATATTACTCACTTTTAGTTGATGAAAGCACTGATCGGACTATGGTGAAACATTTGATTATTTATATTACATATTTGACCAATGAAGGAAGAGGTCCATGTGCTACAAAATTCATACAATTGCTACAAATTAGGGATGGAACATCACAGTCTATGTATGATGTTGTTACATATCTTTTAGCAGACATGAATCTATCCATGAAAAAGTTAGTTGGATTTGGATCTGATGGAGCATCATCCATGAGGGGTATTCGTGAAGGTTTATCTACTAAGCTTCGTCGACATGCCCCTCATTTAGTAGATATCCATTGTATAGCTCATCGAGAAGCATTAGCAGCTAATGATGCTTCATCTTATTTTGAAGAGTTGCAAGCTATTGATAAGTTTGCAAACAAGATCTATTCATTGTTAGGGAAATCTACTAAAAGACATGGAGAATTGAAAGAGCTAATGGAGTCATTTCAAATCACAAGGCTAGAAGTGTTACAAATTCATCATATTAGATGGCTTTCTAGAGGAAAAGTCATGGAAAGACTCGTTAAGCTCATGCCTGCTTTGTTAAGGGACTGGGAGTTAGTGGAGAAAAAAATGTATGAGATGGCTACAATATTTCAAGTTCAATTTTGCATCCACTTACTTGCAGATGTGCTTATTGAATTAAATAACCTGAATCAAAAGTTTCAAGAGGATCATCTTGACATTAGATCTATTGGAACAACTTTGGATATCACTATTAGCTTGCTTCATAAGCGATTTCTAAAAGACACATTTGGGGCAGGTGCAATGCATACATCATCCTTCTTAAATAAAACACAACAGGGAACTCTTGAGTTTGCAGATTGCACAGGTATAGTACATGTACATGAATTAAGGTTCGAGAGTTTGCCAAAGTCACAAAGAGCAGAGACACTAGATGACTGCAGTACACTGGGAAAGGCTTTTGTAATGAAGGTGATTGACTCTCTAAATGCAAGGTTCATAGATTTACTTATTTTTAATGCAGCTAAGTTTTTTAGTCCTCGTAATTATTATGAGGATATGGATGACAGAGACTCTCAAACAAGAAGATGGTTGAAATGCTTATGTGAAAAATTTAGTGCTAGAGGCTTTCTTTTTGTGGACAACATTAAATGTATGGGTGAAATGGATGAATTTATATGTACTATGTATAAATCTTACCCAAAGAAGCATATGTTTGGAGCATGGGATATATGTGGAGGTGAAATTGAATGGTTTGAAGGATTTCCATGCTTAATGCAGCTATGGCAAGCAATTCTTGTTATTTCGGCTAGTACAGCAGTTTGTGAAAGAGGTTTTTCAAAATTAAATCGGATAAAAAATGAGGATAGGTCAAGGCTTTCTTTAAAAACATTGGATATGTTAATGTTTATCTCTCTCAGTGCACCTCATGCTCTAAATGAGATAGATTGGAATGTTATTTATGATGAATGGAAAGATATGAAAACTCGAAAACCTCTTCCACTATGAAAATAGATTGAAAGAACTAGTAAGTTTCAGTGTTTATTACCATCATTGTCTTACTCTATTGAGCACTTGAATGAACCATTTTGGTAAGTGATTTTTTTTAGTTTTATACCATTTGCCTTTTTTAAATGAAAGCATAACCATATTTTTCAAGTTTGTATGTGAAGATTTTCTAACACGTATTGAATGTAATCATTGCAGGATATTGCACAAGATATGTTAAGCTGGAGGACCACAAGTGTCAAAGTTTTATAATGAAAGAAAACGCTATCTTAGATCAATTTTGCGGCCAAGTATAGGGACTATAGTTCCAATAATTTGAGATGTGCAAATATTGGAAGTCTCAGCTTTCCAAAAGAGTTCTAATAGACAATAGAATAGTGATTTGGTCAAATTTGAAGTTTATAAGCTAGAGTTAGACTGATACTTCCTATATAAGCTAGAATTTATTTTTAATTTTATAAATGAGACCTTCCATATACTTTTAATATAAGTATTTTTGTTTCTTCGTATTTTTATTTTTATTTCAATTTCATTAAGATGTAATTATGTATATATGTTTATTTTTTGTACTCATATGCAGTTTCCCAACTATGATTTTGTTCCTATAGTTGGTTCAATTGTGGCTGAGTTCAAGGCCTGTGCAATATGATCTTATGTGGTTACATTTCTCAATCACACGTGTAAGGGTAATTCATTTACGAATGGAGCCTTTAACATAGTAGTATCTTTTTGTTTGTGAAAAAATAAAAAGAAATTTGAAAATAATTTACTATTGTCAATTGAATTGCTTTTTTTTGTTATGCCTTTCATTATAGAAGTGCGACCTAAATGTGTGCCCTTCTAAATGAAATTAAGACCTACCCTTCAAATTTGATCACTGGTCGTATACCCAATAATATGACAAAAACCTCGCAGTTCTTAAGAGAGTTTTTCTTGATTTTCCATGTTTTCTTGATTTTTTGTTGTTTCTTTTTTTGGTTCAGATCAACGGTTGAAAATGTTTTCCCTGATCGAACGGAACAGGTTAAAAGTGTTGACATAGGAAGGCCTATCGGCCTAAATATGGATATTATCCTTACTGTTAAGGTATATTAAATTTATTTCCTCATTGTTAAAATAAGTATAGAATTTGTTTCCTCATTGTTAAAATAATTATAAAATTTTTAAATGGAATAATTTTTTCATTTTCATAAAATCTTCTTTTATACTTTATATAAGATTTATTTTTAAAAATATATTTTTTAGAGTTGATATAGGATTTATTTTTAAAAATATTATTTTTTATTAGATTACTATAATTAATGTGAGATTCTTTTTCATATTAGATTACCATTGAAAATAACATTTAAAAATAAATAGACATTAGTTTATGCTTAATATTAATTTACTATTAAAATATTAATCAAAAATTAGATTTTAAAAGAAATTTACTATCTGTAAGATTTGAGGATAATTTCTACAAACATATTATGATTATAAGGCATAAAAGATTCAATAGAGTTAACACAATTTGTAAGGTATTTTGCCACATAAACCTAAAATAGAGAACACTAGAAAGCTTTTTCCTATATCTCTCAATGATTACATTCATAAATAGAAAAGATTCAATAGCACACTCACATAATTTCCACAATGATAGCTAATTAATATTCAACCATTTTTATTTTATATTTTTATTTAAATTCAAAGGCTCTTTAAAATTTTGAACCTATTGCTATTTTATTGTTTTTTTAATATATGAATTTCATTTTTTTTCTAGTTAGGTGTTTTGCATTAGGTAAAATAAGGATTACATAGACCAAATATTTTCTTCCAAAAAATTCACACTAGTAACATAAGTTCATAATATTGAGGTTGTTAAGATTGTAAATGACATATATCTACGTGATATGACAAAAAAGACTACTAGTGCTACAAGAAAAAAACTAGTGAGTCATAACAACTATTTGGTAGAATCTCTAAGTATTTGCATTGTCTCGTCTCTACCCTCATTCAAGGAGAAAGAGATGATTAATGATAACCTCACTAGAATGACTAGCTTGTAATCTATATTGTGTACACGATTGATCATAAAAATCTCCTATTGAGTCTTCATGTACATGTACCTCCATATGCTTCCTGTAATATTCAAATGGAATTTAACCTTGTGTTGGCTTCATGTCATGTTCGATGAAATGACATAAGTGCATGCAATGCATTAAGTACAGTGGGAGCCACAACCCCCTTTTGTGTGAGTTGGCATCATAACAAGGTGGCGAGGAGGGGAAAGCTCTCAATGCCATACTTTGGATATTTTTAATTATATCTATTATAATTAATAACTTATTTAATTTTAATTACCTAAATATACTTTAAAAATATTTAAATACATTAAAAAAATTGTTATAAAGTCATTTCATATTTGACGTAAATTGGTCATCATTATTTTGATAAATTTTCAAACTTGAATTTTAAGTTTTATTAAAAAGTTAAAGTCTATTAGGACTATTCTTGGAGATATGACATTGCAATGGATGGTGATACATCCATACCATTGATATTTCAACAAAAGCATAGTATATCCATGATTTTTTGGTTTCTTGCAATGCCTCGACGACTGCACCCTATCTCTATTTCAACTAAAACAATAATAATATTCTTAAAACAACTAAATTCACTTTGCTTCTTCTCTTTTTTATTTTCATATAAATATATTCACATAAATTTATATATGTCATAAAAACTAAAATAATAATTATATTCTTAAAAATACTCATTTTCCTTTGTTATGTCACTTTATGTGACATATAGCGGCGGGTGCAAGGCATTAGTTTGCCTATACAGGAAAATGTACATCAGTCTTGTACAGTCCAGTCTTGTCCCATCTTGTCACGCCCCTATCTTGGCGGTGGTATTTCAACAACACATAGGCAGGTGCGACACTGCTACCCACTTTCTTTTCACCAATAATTATGAGTTTGGAATATGACTAACTTTTTGACACATAGTTTATTTTTTGTTTCTTCTACTAAGTATTATAACACAACATAAATAAACACTCATACATTCTTCACATTATCGTAACATTATTCATATGCACAACAAAAATACACTTTTCTTTAATGGGAGGGGCAACTCCCCAAATATAGAGTCTGCCTAATCAATAATAACAGTTAAATAATCTCTACAAGTATACAATGTACAATTTTCCTTTGCTTGGAAATTTCCCTTCAGCAAAACTTTCCAATTTACCCTGCAACTTGCCTCAAAACAGTAGCTCTACTTCTCACCATGTCAGGTCACCTAACTCGGTGCACCCATCTCTATAGCAGCTTGTCGTGGGTCCTGTGCACCCGCCCAAAACTCGTCTTCCTATTCATCGCAACTCATTGTTGGGTAATGCGTTCGTTCGTCTATTTAGCTGCACCTTCTCAAAACTCATATGCCCGTTCACTGCAACTCGTCTGTCGGGTCGTCCACCAGTCTATTCACTTGTGCCCGCCTAGAACTCATCTGTCTGTCAGGTCATCCGCTTGTCTATCCACTCACTCTGCCTAGAACTCATTTGTCCATCGAGTCGTGTCTGCCCACCAGTTTGGGTCGACGCGCCCACCTATGCTCGCCTGCACGTCGGGTCGTGTGTGCTCGCCCAGACCATGTCAACACACCCGCCCTGCGATCATTTAGAAATCTGGTTATGGCTGCTTTGGCCTCGACTCTTGCCTTTTGTCCACCCAATCTCTTGGATTTTATTTAGCTTGAGTTCACTTGGCTTCTTGCCTTCCACCAAGTAGCCCTCTTCTATATATACGTGACGCCCATGTGTTAGAGGGCCTCAGACCTCCTCCAAGTCCACTACTCATTCCACCATATTTCCACTCGTTCAGGTTGGTCCAACTGTATGTTGGCTCCTTCGCACGTCAGCTCAACCACATGTCCTCCAACTGTATAAAGTCTCCAAGACGCCCAACACTTAGATGATTTTTACCTTTCGATTTTTTGACTCTCATGCTGACTCATCGTCATGTCAACTCATCACCCTTCAACCAATGTCATCCACCGTCGCATCTAACCCACCTCGCCTCCACACAACTCATCGCATAAAACCGAATCACACAACTCGTCACATAAAATCGAGTTTGCATGAATCGTTGCATAAAACTGAGTTGGACTCCAACTCGTCTCATCACACATAATCGTGTCAGCTAGTGGACCTCACACATCTTGTCCCATAAGTCAGGGATCCCAAGGCACCATCACGTGTTAAGCTTGGGTGTAGTTTCTCAGATGAATTTCTTGGTGAAGTGGTGATGTTACAAGATGTGTATGGTGGAGTTGATAGCATTTAGGCACCATTATATGTTGAACTCGGGTGTCATTTCTCAGATGAAATTCCTAGTGAAGTGGTCATGTTACAAGATTCTTATGGTGAAGTTGGTTCCTTTCTTCTTCACTTGATAGACTCTCTTCTTCACTTTGAGTAGGAGGCCTTATAGGCATAGGTTACTAGCTCAAACAATGTGATATTCATGAATGTTATCTTTTTGTTGTAATGACCATAAGGAAACTTCTGTTTCTCGCACGTGTTACTGTTTTCTACCCTAGAAAATAATCCTCTTAACTTCGACCTAGACTTCACCTTGTACGTTGCGCTAGAGGCTCCCTTTCTTGTCACTTTTTCACCCTTTATAGGTTCCTTTTCTTTTACAATTTCAGAAGCACTGATGGACATTATGAGGGAGTGGAAAACCTTTATATATAGACGATTGTCCCTCCTTTAGGTCGACTTGTAGGCTGACTTGACTATTTCTTCATTATTTTACTACTTGAAGGCTTTCACTGCAAGGAGATGAATTTGAATTTGCTTGGAGGTATTCCTTTGAACTACATAACATTTTATACATAGTGTAACATGCCCTCAAAGGGTCTTACATAAATACATTGACGCTTTGACTTCCTAGAAGCACTTAAGCATGTGTTTGACCTACTTCAATGAGCAAGAAACTCATTGATAAATATCATAAAAATAATTTCTCTTTTTTTGGGTAAATACAAATATCAAAGATACATTTATGAAGACTAAACCTAGTTACACTTTATTCAATGCTCCCTCTTAACTATGGAGGTATTCATAAATCATTAGAAGGTGTTTGGATATTTTTAAATCTTGAATAATTCACATAAGAGAAATTGGATTTGCAATCCATCTTTTACAGTATCATATCAATCAACATTGTCAAGTGTAAGGCCTTGACTAAAAACTCAATCTCTTCATGAGATCATGATCTACAATGCTGGCGATACCAATGATTTATAGATACCTTCATTATTGTTTCTCAAGGTACATACCCACCTAGGTGTTCTCTGAGTATGACCTTCTAGGACTATTCTTACCTTGGGTTCCCAACCCTCAAAGAATATCGGTCTTCCTGCCTACTCTTGTCTTGGACTCTCTACACATCATCAAAGAGTATTGGATGCCAGATGATTACCAAATCCTCCAATTCTTTCTTCCAAGTGAAGACAAGAATTTTGTGTCTAAATTTTCATTCATAGCATTCATCTAGACTTACGGTTGTTAGTCATGGTCTAGTGCATGACACATGAAATGGAAAAACACAAGTGTCACTCCTTTGTAATCAATGGTGATCCAAAGCTCCATCTTTAGAGCTCCCTCTTAACTAGTGACTCTTTCATTTATCAACTTCTTCTTCTTTGTGGGTCCTTCAACTGCTTGATCTCCTTCCTTTCTTTGATGTCATGAAGTATTTGTTTGAACTTCTTCTAGGTAGGGTACCATCAATCGATCACTTTCCTTCCTAGTTTCTCATGTCACAGCTTCCTTCATGGAAATTAGCTTTATTGTCATACATAAGGTTTTCTTGTCATCTGACTGCTCCTATGTCATTTGTCCATGCTTCAGAATACCCTTCCCATGGATGCTTCCTCCTACTTTCTTGTTTACATGCTTCGACCTAGTATCCAATCATGAACTCATCCTGATATTTATTCAACATTACTTTTGGTTTTGTTGGATGACTTCTTCATCATGACATCTTTTGTAGAGTGGAATTATTTATCTGTATCTTTCATATCTCTAAGGCCTTCAAAGGTGTTAAGGGTCCTTCCTTCCTTTGTCAAAGTCGTCCTACCTTCTTTCGGGATATATCTTCAATGGTTCTCTTTCAGATAGTGATTCTTTGTGATCATGGTGTTCTTCACATGCTTGATCTATTTCTTCATTTGCTTCTTCTTGGATAGATTGGTCAACCACCTTATGCTCCTTGTGAGAGAACTTCTTCATTTCTTGCTTCCTGGACTAGTCAACATTTCTTCTTGCCTCTTAGTCATCAACCTTATACTCTTTATGTGATCATATCCTTTTGTTGACCTTCATTGCATTGTAGTACATGCCTTCAAGCAGGTCCTTTGTGAAATAGATTCTTTCATACTTGATCATGTTATAGAACTATTCCCATGACTGAATAATACAAAGATGATAACATGACTAAGATTTGATTCATACATACCTCATATTGATTCTTCTTTGATCACCTTGACTTTATTTGATTGTTCATGGTGTGGCCCTTCTTTATTCATCTTAACATGCCTACTCATCATCCATTTTTTGAATCCCATGAATGGGACATCCAATGGGACATCTGGTTTTGTTTATAAATATTCTTTTGAGGATTCCATCATAGAATCTTGAGGACCCTTACCCTGAAAATGTTTCTTTCCTTTTGATGATGGAGGTCTTCTAAGATTCTTAATCATCATCAATTTTGTTTCATAGTGGATGAGGTCCTATTCTAGGTGTGCTTCTTCTACATGAATATCTTGAGCTATATCTACCATGCTCCTATATTCTTAGAATATATTTCTAACCATGCATTTTGTACTCATTATAAATGCTACTTCTACATGAGTATCTAGAACTTTATGTACTACATGCTTCTAGATTCTAGAAGATGTTTCTAGCCATGAAATTTTATTTTATTCCTACATGCTCCTATCCTACTCAAAACTTTGAAAGAAGACTTTAAGTAAAGAGTCTGACTTAGTCATAGTAGAGATCCGAAGGATCTTCCTTATTTTGTTTATTTTCTTCTTCTTCCACCTCTCCAGTCATGTGAGATTCTTCCCTCTTTCTTTTTTTTTTGTTGTCCTTCTTAAGCTTAGGGCAATTCCTTTTGTACTATCCATAGCATTGGATTTTGTACATATCTATGTTGTTTCTTCTTCGTGGACCAAATTTTCCCTTTCTCTTCACCATGATAGCAAATCCTTGCTCCTTTGATCCCACATCTTCCATGGCTTTGAGTCTGGTTTCCTCTATTTTTTATAGAGACAACATTTCACTTAGTGTGATAGATTCCTTCTTGGAATATATGCTAGATGTGAAGTTTCCCCAATCCTCAGGTAGAGAATTAAGTACTACAATTGTCATTTCTTTGTCATACATGACTTCCCCTAGCTCTTGAAGTTGATATCTCATCTTAGAGATCTTCATGAAGTATGGATCTATTCCTTCGTTTGATATCTTCATCGTGTACAATTCATTTCTTTGAGATATCACTTCCCCAACAGTGGTTACTGAGAATTATCTACTAGTTTATAATAGATTTATTTTGAAGTTTCAAATTTGGAGACATAAGGAATGAGAGAGTCCTTGATAGATTCTATTAGATTCCTTTGAGCTCATGTTTAATCCTTATTGTACTTGGCTAAGGCTTGAGATTGTTCCTTAGCAGGAATAGTAATATTCCCTTTGATGTGTTCTAGGAGTTCGTTCTCTTTGAGAAGTAAATTAGTCCTCTTCTTCCTTGCAAGAAAGTTATTGGTACCTACCAATTTGTTTCTTTCCTTGAAAAAAGACATTGATGTTCAGAAGGGGACATATACTTACTTGGTATATTTTTAGATGTGGTGGATTTTCGTTCTCCTTGAAGACTTGATGGCTTGCTTTCCTAGGATCTTGATGTTTTTCAAGTTGCCTTCCAAGTGGAATTTCTTGATGATGAGATTTGCTTGATGACTTGTAGAAGATGTAGGTCCCTCTTTGATTTGTTCTTCTTTGTAACTACCTTTATGTAAGGCTCATCTTCTTGCTATGTAGTCTTCCTTGATTAATGATAGATGGTAGGCCTTATTGTTCTTGAAGTGATTGAGACTTCTTCACTTGATGCTTAAACTTTGTAGATTTCCTTCCTTGATGAGTCACCTTGTGAGTATTCATGAGATGCCCTTTCCTTGATGTGTCACCTTAGTTCTGAAACCATGTTGAAGAATATAGGTCGATTAGGTTTATTATGATTCTTCTTGACCTGATAGCAATTTGTGGAGCCTTCTCATTTTTCTTGTTAGCTTAATCTTCTTCTTATTATTAATTCATGTGTGTGTACTTCATCAAATTGATATCAAAAACATAAGAACAAGAACACAAGACGTTTGCTCTTTGCTAGGGCCAAAAACTCTCTTAACTTGAGAGGAAAACCCTTCGGTAAGTTTTCTCTTATTGAAGCTTCTTTCTTGATCAATGAATAAACCTAGACCCTTGACTATAATATCCTCCAAGAAAAAGTCAAATCCTTCCTTCTTGTTCCTGCACTTTGTTTCCCAGCACTTCATCCTCCTTCCATCACTTCGTTCCTCAACACTTTGTCCTCCTTCTTCTTTCAACAACAGGTGATGGACCTTGTTTATGTGAGCTCTAGAAGAGACTTTAATCTTTAGTCCTGGTTGAGATCCTTCATCAATGAGGATACCTTCCTTCGCTTGATCCAAATTAACTTCTTCTTGAGGTGTAGTTGTAGACTTGATATGGTTGCACTGAAGCCCTAATTTCTCACACGAGTGGGAGGTTTCTCCTATGCTTTGGTTCCTTTATTCTTCACTTGATAGACTCTCTTCTTCGCTTTGAGTAGGAGGCCTTAAAGGCCTAGGTTACTAGCTCAAACAATGTGATATTCATGACTATTATCTTGTTTCTGT
Organism: Pinus tabuliformis; assembly: GCA_031772625.1. Taxonomy (NCBI): domain Eukaryota; kingdom Viridiplantae; phylum Streptophyta; class Pinopsida; order Pinales; family Pinaceae; genus Pinus; species Pinus tabuliformis. The sequence goes on along the minus strand of CM062807.1, from coordinate 1,266,821,818 downwards.
AATGACCATAAGGGTACTTTTGTTTCTCGCACATGTGACTTTTTTGTATCCTAGAAAATACTCCTCTTAACTTCGGCCTAGACTTCACCTTGTATGTTGCACTAGAAGCTCCCTTTCTTGTCACATTTTCACCCTTTACACGTTCCTTTTCTTTGGTGATTTTAGAGGCACTTGCTTGAAGTTATGATGGAGTGGACAACCTCTATATATAGAGGATTGTCCCTCCTTTAAGATGACTTGTAGGCCGACTATAAGACTACATGTTGACTTGACTATTTCTTCATTATTTTGCTGCTTGAATACTTTCGTTGCAAGGAGATGACTTTGAATTTGCTTGGAGGTATTCCTTTGTCCTTTATAGCATTTAATACATAGTGTAACATGCCCTCAAAGGGTGTTAAAAAAATACATTGACTCTTTGACTTCCTAGAAGCACTTAAGCATGTGCTTGACCGACTTCAATGAGAAAGAAAATCATTGAAAAATTAATGAAAGTAATTTATTTTTTCTTGAATAAATACAATATCAAAGATATATTTATGAAGACTCAACCTAGTTACACTTTATTCAACAGGCCATAATGTTTACCACAACATCGACATGAAACATAGAATGTAGAAGAGTAGGCAAGAGTGATTCAGGATTTTAGTAGAGAAGGTCAAATGGGGTATTATAGGTTTTAATTTGCAAATGAAACTTCTCTTGAACATATTGGATACACGACTCTAGAGTTTCGTAGCATTTGACTCAAAATAGGATCAATGGTCATGATGACGATAGGTAACAATCAAATGAGAGGAAAAAGGATTTCCCAAACCCAGGAAGGAAAGTGACTAAGTGAGGATACCCCAAACCAAATACAAAATGCAGATGGGTGTCATGTTCAAAATCGACATGCTTCCTTTCATATAGAATACAAGACACATTTACTTCCATTTTCCCCTCGCTATTTCTAATGAATACATATTTATTTTTAATCAAAGGCTTGAAGTGGATACCATATTCTTGTCTTATAAGTTCATCCTTAAAATGAATCCATCATAGTAACCCTTAGGAAGTAACTCGGTCTTGTCATGGTTACAAGTATTGCGTCGTTTAAGTTTTATGAGTCTGATGGAGGGGTAAGTTGACATCTTTTTCATGTTTAGAGAGTTTGAAAAAGAATCAAAAAGGAAAATCCAAAGGTCCCTTCTCGTAGATAGTCTCTCGAATCTGAAAAGCTGGAAAACAATATTCAAGAAAACCTCTTACCCACGTGTGACAAAGGTATTCGTTTTTTGTACATTAGTCTATCTCAGTCCATAAAAGGGTTAAACTTACACTAAGTAAACATAATTTCATTTAATTTAACGAGTTTGAAACGAAAATTACTCAACAATATTTTCATATTTTTGGAGTCTGAAAGAGATGAAATATGACTCCACCTAGAGGAATAAGTGGTATAAAAGGATAAGAACTAGTTCTGGTTATGATGGAACTGATAAAAACATGTAAAGGTCAAGAGGTCGGCTAATAAGACTACTCATCGCGGATGTTGGTAAGACAAGGGTAAAAGAACCAAGTGAAAGCGTATGATTAGCCAAAGAGATGGTGAAGATGGAATGAAAAAAGAAAGGCTCATTTAGAAAAAACAGGCTCATAAAATGGCAATCACAAGAGGTAGAAAGAGAAATGGTTTCATATTTACACAAGCTTGAAACAAAGATAAACTATGCTTGAGATGAGTTTGCATGCCCCCAACGTAATGAATTAATTTGATATACACACCCAACAAGCTTCATTTCATTCACATAAGTAGACTATTGGTTACTAACAGGAGGATGAAATGAATGTTCACTTATGAGATCAAGTGAAAGACTCGACTGAGAACTTATGAAATCTAAACAAGGAATTGAATTGGAAGGGGATATGTTACATTTTTTTAAATGGGATTGACACAAAAAAAGAACCATGCTCATGACACCTTGTTTCATTTTTTAAGGAGTTTGACACAAGAAAAGGAACTACGCTCTGACACCTATTTCAATTTTTAACAGGGTTGACGTAGTAAAAGAACTATCCTCATGGGGACCTATTTTAGCTTTTAACGAGGTTGACATAGTAAAAGAACTATCGTCATGGGGACCTATTTCATTTTTCAATGAGTTTGACATAGTAAAAGAACTATCCTCATGGGGGCTATTTCATTTTTTAACGAGGTTGTCATAGTAAAAGAACTATCCTCATGGGGACCTATTTCATTTTTTAATGAGGTTGACATAGTAAAAGAATTATCCTCATGGGGACCGATTTTATTTTTTAATGAGGTTGACATAGTAAAAGAACTATCCTCATGGGGACCTATTTCATTTTTTAACAAGTTTGACATAGTAAAATAACGATCCTCACGGGACCTATTTCATTTTTTAACAAGGTTAACATAGTAAAAGAATGATCCTCATGGGGACCTATTTCATTTTTTAACAAGTTTGACATAGTAAAAGAACTATCCTCATGGGGACCTATTTCATTTTTTAATGAGGTTGACATAGTAAAAGAACTCTCCCCATGGGGACCTATTTCATTTGTTAGTGAGGTTGACATAGTAAAATAACTCTCCTCATGGGGACCTATTTCCTTTTTTAACGAGGTTGACTTAGTAAAAGAACTATCCTCATGGGGACCTATTTCATTTTTTAACGAAGTTGACATAGTAAAATAATTATCCTCATGGGGACTTATTTAATTTTTTAATGAGGTTGACATAGTAAAAAAACTATCTTCATGGGGATCTATTTCACTTTTTAATGAGGTTGACATAGTAAAAGAACTATCCTCATGGGGACCTATTTCATTTTTTAACGAGGTTGAAATAGTAAAAGAACTATCCTCATGGGGACCTATTTCATTTTTTAACGAGTTTGACATAGTAAAAGAACTATCCTCATGGGGGCCTATTTAATTTTTTAACGAGGTTGATAGAGTAAAAGAACTATCCTCATGGGGACTTATTTCGTTTTTAACAAAGGTTGAAATAGTAAAATAACTATCCTCATGGGGTCCTATTTCATTTTTAACGAGGTTGAGATGGTAAAAGAACTATCTTCATGGGGATCTATTTCATTTTTTAATGAGGTTTACATAGTAAATGAACTATCCTCGTGGGGACCTATTTCATTTTTTAACAAGGTTGACATAGTAAAAGAACCACCCTCATGGGGACCTATTTCATTTTTTAACAAGGTTGACATAGTCATAGATCTATCCTCATGACCTTGATTATGGCCTATAAGATGTCATAGCTTCCAAGAGGTTCTCATCAGACGGGACAACGACACTCTGGAAGGGATACATGTCATGGGATCTAATAGAAATATCATGTTCTAATGCCCCCAGTTCATGATGCATTATATCACTGACTAGATCATTAGTAGATGTAGGCATGGAATAGGTGGACACATAATTAACCCATGGCAAGGGTGATACCACTTGCATACAAGGAAAATTTAGGGAAGATGGTTTATTGGGAGTCAGATTAGGACCAACAAACAAAATCTGATCAATGACAACAATTCTTCCTTCGGGTTAGAAACATATGACATGAAAGAGAGAAGAGACAAGAGCTCCCGTCACATAAACATAGTCACAACCGAGGAGTAAATCAAAATCCAAAGGGCCTTGGAAAACCACCATGTCGAGATAGATGATTTTTCCTCCCAAAGTAATAGGCAACTTATGAAGGATCTCTAACGGTCGACTGGTTCCTCTGTTAAAATCCATAGATTCTAGGTTTGATACCTAGTGAAGTTGCCAATTTGTTATCTAGGCAACCCCTGTAGTCTAATTAATTTATCTAGTAACAATTGGAACAAATACATGTAAAAATCTACTAGTTTAAATTAGAATAACATGAGAGAGGAAATATGGCCTACTTCACTACTATGCAGCCTATTTTTTATGTCGATCTCGATCTCCTCACATTCAAGCTCGATCCTCGCTATTCTATTACGCACGAATACCTACAAGAGAGATCAAACAAACACAACAAAGGAAAAACATAATATATGCATTCTAATTTAAACTATATGACAAATCAAGGAGCATCATACTAATCAAGTAATCATTTACATGCTTATGGAAAGTAAACATGATTTTTATTAATAATAAACACAAGAGGGAAGTATGCAACCACTGCCTTGATGTTCGAAGCCTCCTTCGGGATGGGTTTCCAAGTCCAAGCCAGGAATTCTCAAGCTCACCTTTCTCCTTCACAAATTGGCAACAATTAGGCACAATTTATCAAGAGAATGACGAATCTGGTATGACCAACCATTTGAGGTTATAAGGGAAATTATTTATAGGGAAGGAGAGGGAGTTAGGGATCAAAAACAGGGGGAAGAAAGTCCATGTCTTAAGGGGAAGATCCCTAAGGTTAGTATTAAGGACTCAAAATGTTAGAACTTGACCATATCCTTGCTCAAAAATAACCAACTTGTCGTTGTCGAGGTTTCTAGTAAGAGAAGCTTCTGCTCCTTTTTTGGAGAAACTACTTGAAGAGGATCATCGCAGATTTTCCTAAAGAAAGTCACACTACGAGTGCTACTCACTAGTTATACCAAAGGGTATCAACACGAATTTGCCTACTAAAAGTAGTGTTGGGATTGCAAATAGGGTTTTTTGACAAGATCTTCCATAATTACTTCAAGGAATTTCTTCTTCTTTTATTTAGGAATGCTCTAATTAATGTTTTGCATGGCGAATTCATTGACAACCTTTGTCACTTTGCGACATTTTGGGAAATTTTCGACAACTTAGGGTATGAGATAGGGAGTGTGAAAAATTATTGTATAACAACCTCCTATAGAAACTCATGTATTAGACTTATAACACCACTTTTCTTCACATGATTTGTTCCCCACTTCAACCTTATCTCAGTCAATATGAATAATGACCCTATGTTATGATATGATCATCAAGAGAAGCTTGTAGACCATTCCAAACATTCCTATTCCTCACTGCAAAAGATAGTAGAATTAGATTTTTTAATCACAGGCATGATGCAAGTTATATTTATGATTTTCAAGCAACTGTTAAATAAATAGATGATACATGCAATTATGTTTCTAGTTTGAGGAATTATGTAAGATAGAGTATATTTCCTTCTGCAAGTAGATTATCCCTTTTCCTTTCATGGAATGATAAATTAGCATATATAAGTAGAGAAAATGTCATTTCTACTTTCACAACTCATACCATTTTCAATTGTGCTTTCATCAATAATATTTCACCATAGTTTAGTAGGAGGAATGGTCTATTAACACCTTGATCTAATTTTATGAATGAGGGTGGCATGAGTAGAATCTAACCTACTTTTCATATAGAACTATAACCTATAATTATGTTCAAATCCTGAGTTGATAATTTAAGTTGAGGAGCCCTTGGGAGTTGCAACATTCATGGTGTAATACCAAGGCTTAACAATTTTTGGCTGAAACTAATGAAGAAATATTTAGGATGACTTTGGGACCTAATGAATCCCTAGAGGACTATTAGGAGATATTTCAACTCAATTATAGGAGGGCCAACTACACCCTTGGTCCTAAATAACTCAAGCTAGTTATTTTGTGAGGGATATGGGAGGATATGTTAGAAAACCCTCAACATGTTGTCTAGAGGAGATATCTATCAATTACACTATGATAATGTCAAAATTTTATTCAAGAATCACTCTAGGGCTACTAGGAAGAAGGGTAGGGCTAGTCAAGGCTTGGTTAGTTCCTCTCCCTCTGCAACATCCATCAAGAATGAGATAGTGAACATGTTGGAGTATATCAAGAGTGAAAGTTTGCATATGTTTGCATTTCAAATGGATACCATGAAAATAAAAAAAAAATCAAGAGGAATCAGAGAGGGAACTAGCTATTTTTTAGGCTAGATTCACTAAAAGACATCCTAAAAATGAATGCCCATCAAATGTCGTAGAAGTATTCCTAGTTTGTGAAGAAAATAATGCAACAGACAAATTCCCCTCTTTTCCAAGCTTAAAATTTGTATACCAAGGGGAAGAATGTGGGTCAAATCAAATATTCTTCATTAATCAAAGAAGGACTCAAGGACCTTGGCCATATCCATAAGGAATGAAAGGTGCACATTACTCGTATTAAAATCTGAACCATAATGCAGCTTTCTAGCCTTGGTACCCTTCAAATCAACTATCATGGTACACACCTATTTCTTGGACTTATGCTCTTCAATACCCTCCCCAACATGTTAAACATCCTTTTCAGTCATATCCACCCCAATATTCTCAATGGGTCAACCCATCACAAGGGTGGAGGCCTTAAGATAAGCAACATTTTGTTTTACTACCTCCACCCCAAAATCAACCACAAATCACTCATCCTACTCCACCTAAGAAAAATCAAATGCCTGCTCAACCCAATCTGAACTCGAACAACAAGCAGGCACAAGAGGTTTATAGTGGAGAGACATCCTATCCTCCTTATGCTGTGGAAATCTAGGAGATCAACCTTCGGTATGGGAGAGGGCTCCCAGATAATCATCCACTTATCTACCTAAATATCTTGAAGAAGAGAAGGAAGAAGTCATCCTACAACCAATTTACCTCCATTTCCTGAAATCTTGATCCACTTTAGCCAGCACACCCAAAATAGGTTGAACTCCTGGGGGAATTAAGGAATTTGTGTGTTAAGATACCCATTCTCGATGCCATAGGCGAATGGAACTACTGTCATTCTCGATGCCCAACCTTTGATGCCATAGGCGAATGGAACTACTGTCATGTTCAGACACGGTAGACACATGAACTGACCATGTTCTTCCTTCTAACTGAAACAAATTTCCTACTTTCTTAGCTTTCATTACTAGTAAAATACCTTTGTAAATTTTCATTACTCCACATTGAATTATAGTTTTATATCCATTTGTGTCAAGTGCCCCCAGTGAAATTAGATTTTTCCTTAAATATGGTACATGTCTTACATCAATTAACATTTTGGTTGTCCCATCAAACATTTGCAGCTGTATACTCCCTATTCCCACAATATTAGATGTGACATGATTACCCATGTACACGACTCCATCATTAACTAATCTATACATCTTAAACCATTCTCTATGAAACATATGTGGTTTGATGCACCGGAATCTAACAACCAATGTTGATCATGATTTGACAAATTAACTGATAAGACTTCGTCGCTCATACTTGAACCAAATGCTGAACCTGTATCGGTCGTATTGCTTCCTTCTTCTTTGTCGATGAAGCTTCTTTAGAAGTTTGTTGTTGCTTCCAGCAATCCTTCTTCAAATGCCATGATTTGCCACAGAACCAGCACTTTACTTTACTCTTCTTTCCTTTTGACTTTGAACGCGAATCATTGTGCTTACTAGAGCATCTTTCTCTAGAATGACCTCTAGCCATCATTGCCTCTGATGTAGAGGCGTCAGCATTCGACCGCTTCCTGGTCTCCTCAGACAACAAAGATTCAACGACATCATCAAATTCAATGGTTTCGGATGAATTAAGACTTATAGAAGTAACAAAATGATCCCACGACTTGGGCAACGAGCACAATAAAGTTATGGCTTTATCCTCGGATTCAAATTTTACTTCTATGCTTTCTAATTGCACGATTAGAGTATTAAAAACATTCAAATGATCAGTAATGGAAGTACCTTCCTTCATTCGCAAACTGTATAGTTGTCGCTTCAGGACAATCCGACTTGTCAAGGATTTTGTCATATACAGCTTCTCCAACTTCGTCCACAAACCAGCAGCAGTTTTCTCTGACACGATGTTAAACAAAACATCATCAGCCAAACATAGCCGAATACCACTCAAGGCTCTTCCATCCAATTCATTCCATTCATCATCTGTCATGGGGTAAGGCAGTTTGGATCTGCCCGACAGTGCCTTTGCCATGCCTTGTTGTACCAGCAAATCATGCATCTTGACCTTCCAGATCTCGAAGTTATTTTTGCCATTAAACTTCTCGATTTCAAATCGGGCACTCTGAGTTTTCGCCATCTCGTTTAAAAAAAAAATCTCCAAATCCAACTTTTAAATAAAAGAAGATAATATATACAAACCACCTATGCCTTATATTACACTGCTTTTGCTTTTAAAAAAATTTGCTGTGCGAATTACAATAAAAAAACCCAGAAAAAAACAATTGCAATTTTTTACCAACACAATCGATGGCGCGTTGGTGCTCTCGTAACTCCAGAAAGACCGCGCCAACAGCAAAAACGCTTAGAGTGACAAAAATGACGCGCTTTCTAATTTCGGATCCGTGCTGATCTGAAAATAGGCGCATTGGCTCTCTTAATCAAATCGGTTTCGCGCCACTCTGGTTATTGGCGCACTTGTTTTATCCTAGCCCGCGCCAATCACAAATAAAAAACTCAGAACAAAAATACACTACTCATTAGTTATTCTGCATGTTCTTGCAATCAACACGCACCCTTCGCAGCAGTTTTGTGTCACGTGGAGTTTCACGGGTTATTACAACAGTTTTGAGAACTGATGGCATGTGTAAAGATGCGTTCCGGTTCTCTTATTGATTTGTGGGAGCGCAGTTCATAGATAGCCACACATACGCAGCCACACGCACAGTGTTTAGGAAGCGCAGTGCATATACAACCATGTTACATGCTGTCATTTATGGTTTTAATCCTCGCACGCAGTAGGTCCACGCAGCAATGTTCAATGCTCAGCCACGATATGGATAGATCCACCATATTAATATGTTCAACATTCAAAACAACGTGATACCAGACCACCGCCACACAGGTCCACCGCATACGTAGGTACATTCAGCACACATGTAAATTGGCATAAGCCATTTTCACAACCACAATCCAACGCAACACCAAGCAACACTCAAACAGATTATGCCACTCCTCTACTGCGCCACGCATCCAACATGCTCTGATACCACTTGTTAGATCAACCAGCGTGCAACTAAATAAAAGACAAGCAACATCATATAAACACATCACAAAAAACACAGGTGTTTAACGTGGTTCACCCAACCATTCTGGGCTACGTCCACCAAACATAGGCATCGACAATTTTTATTATCAAACAGGAGATTACAAGATATTCAATTTCCTCACAAAATCTCACACCCACACCCCAATCCGTATGGACACCTGTTTTATAGCTAAGAGGATCTAACTGCCTCATAAATCCTCTTACAACAAATATAGGATGCATTAACTCTCTCCCAACAAAATAGAGCTAAAATAGCAACACAATCTGATTATTGTCACCTACTGAGATTTTTTCCTATTTTATTAAAACTGAAAATCTCAACAGCATCCCCCTCTCTTACCTCCCAAAAGATGTAGTCTCTTATCAAATCTTTATTTTTCCTAGCCAGATTCCATATTGCTGATATTTTTTCCTCTATTTGGCTTCTCATCTTATCTTCTGGTTTCTCTGTTGCCTCATATTTCTTCTCCCAAATTTTCTTCCATAGGTCCTGTCCACCTCCACCACAATTTTGTGCCCATCACTTGATTGAGTATATAAGGATCACGCAGACCTAAGCCTCCATCTTTGATTAGTTTGCTGAGCCATTCCCAGGAGAGCAATGCCCATTTTCGTGTTTTACTTGTTCCTTGCCATAAAAATTTCTTAAACATGGCTACTAATTTTTGACAAATAGATTTAGGAATAGCTTGGCTAAACATCTGGTATATTGGAATGGATTACAATACTTCTCTTAGTAAGATTATCAGGCTAGGGGTATTTAGAGACTGGAATGTCCAATTGTCTATATGTTTTCCTATCTTGCCTATGAGAGGTCCCCAATTCACTACTTTGTACTGATACTCATTGAGCATTATGCCAAGATACTTTGCTGGGAAGCTTCCTACTCGGAATGCCATTGTTCTAGCCAAGAATCTTTAGGATGCTACCTGAGTGTTAAAGAAGAATATTTCTAATTTCTCATTGTTAATCTCTGCCCTTGAGGCTTTTGTAAACTCTGAGAGAATTTTTAGGATCTATTGGGCTTCCTTGAGGGTGGCTTGTCCGTAGATCATTACCTCATCTACAAATTGTTGGTTCGTTATAGGAATTTCATTACACCAAATTCACAATCCCTTTATCTATTCATTGGCCAAGTGCACTTTCACCAGCCTGCCCATATCTTCTACTGCTAGAATGAATAGAAACGGGGTGAGGGGGTCTCCCTGTCTAAGCCCTCTCATTGGATTAAAGGCTTCGAAGGGGTTTCATTGAGCATAATTGACATAACCAGGGTGCTTACCATTGACATTATCCATTTCACCCATCTTTCGTCAAAGCCATGAGCCTTTAGGATACCCCCCAGATAATCCCAACGAAGACGATCATAAGCCTTTGCCAGATCCAGTTTTATTAACATGCCTTTGTTTCTGGAGTTTTATAGTGAGTGTATTACCTCTTGAGCAACTACTATACCATTTGTTATATGTCTTCCCTTAAAAAAACCAGTTTTCCCCTGAGCTATGAGGTCAGGAAAGATTGGTTTAAGTTTGTTTACCATTATTGTAGCCAGTATTTTGTATACTACATAACAAAGAGATATTGGTCTGAAGCCCCGGGGTTCTTCCGAGCTCTCAGTTTTCAGGATTAGAGCAAGGAAGGTGGCGTTTAGGGCTGGATGCATGCGATTCATACATATTGATTCTTCCACAAGTTCCACAAGGTCCTGGCTCATGAAACTCTAGGAGGCTTGGTAAAATTATATAGTAAATCCATCTGGCCCGGGGCCTTGTTCTTCGCCATTTTTTTTACCACTTCCTCCACTTCTTCTTTCGTGATCACCCTGAGTAGAGCCCGATTTTGATCTTTGGTCATTTTTTTAGGAATATATTGGCACACGTTAGTAATGTCCTCCTCCCTTCGTATATTAGGTTCTGTTAAGATCACTTTGAAGTAATCTACCAGTAAATTCTCCATTTCTTCTTGTTGAAGTACCTTGTTCCCTTGACTGTCCTTTAGTGAAAATATTTTATTATGCTATCTATGGTTCAACATTGATTTGTGAAAGAATTTTGAATTTTTCTCCCCTTCTTTCAACCATTGGACTCGTGATTTTTTGTTTCCTTAGAATTTCTTCTTGCTTTCTTCTTTCCTCGATTTGGTTAATCACCCTCCATTCCTCCTCTGCCAGCTCCTCACTTCTTCCTCCCTCTATGATTTTTTGTTGGATTTCCTCCATTCTTATATGTAGTTCTTCTTTCTCTTTTTGAATGTTACCAAATTCCTCTCTATTCCATTTCTTTATTTTTCCTTTTAGGTATTTTAGTCTAATTTGGAATGTTTGCATTTTGTTTCTACCTTCCATGCTAGTTTTACTCTCCTACCACCACGTTTTCATTTTGTCTACGAATTTTGGATCTCTTAGCCAAAAGGCCTCAAACCGGAAAGGCCTTTTTTTATTCTGAGGCTTCATAGCAATCTCCAATTTAATAGGCCAAGGGTTTGACCTTATAGATGGGAGAGTGGAAGCTTCATAGAAGATGTCATTTCCTATTAATTGTTCAGAGGCTAGAAATCTGTCTAGTCTTGACGCTATTTGTTTGTTCCCGCCTCTTCTGTTATTCCAGGTAAATTTTCCATTTATAGTTGGAATATCCACCAACCTTAATTCCATTTGCAAATCTCGGAATCTCTCCATCTTCGGGTCTTCCCTCTGTATTTCTCCTTTCTTCTCTTCTTTGGATGTTGTCATATTGAAGTCTCTTGCAATGATCCACATATGTTCCTAATGCATATTCCCAAGCTTTTGCATATGAGTGAGGAATAAGCCTTGATCTACTAGAGTGTGGGGCCCATAGACCGCTGAAACTAAAAACCATTAACTTTTCCCTATGAGTCTAAACTTTCCTGTAAGGATTCTGGGCATTCCTATCCACCAGTCTATTATGAATTTTGCTGGGTTCCAGATGACTGCTATCCCTCCTGCACTTCCTTTAACATCTATGGTTACTTGCTCATATCTAGGTTTAATTTTATTTAAAATTTCCTCCATCTTTTGTCCTGAGATTTTGGTTTCCTGGAGCAGCATAATCTGTTGTTTGTCTTTTCTCAGTTGTTCCGCTAGATGTCTCTGCTCCCTTTACTATTCAGACCTCTTATATTCCAAGATGTCATTATCATTCAGGGGTTTGATTGAGGGTTTGGAACACCGTCGAAAGCGAAACAACTCTCCTTGTGTTCACTAACATTTCCCCCATTAGTTGGATGGAATATTTTCTGTCCTTGTTTTTTTTTCCTCCTTTTACTTGTCCTTGTTGGTATGGTTGACTGTCCTTCTGATTCTCTTGATGTTCTTTAGTTGTTGTTTTTCCTTTTCCCTGTTTGGCTTGATATTGCTGGAATGTTTCCGCATAGAGTCTTTTCTGATCCTTGGGGATAAATCACTCATCCAAGTTTCTCCATTCATTTAATAACTTTCTCATGACTTCTTCTTCTATTCTTAGGTCTTCTATCTTGTTTATCTCCATTTTTGTCTCCATGTTTTCTGTCTATTCTTCCTATTCTTTGCCTTTTTCTAGAATATCAATTAGTGCTTTTTTCTTAGTATGGGTCCTTTCACTATTGGAGCTAGTGTCTTTCTTTGTCTTCCTGGTATTCCATGGTTTGATCCTCATCTTCCCCTTCTTCTTAGAGGATTTTGAAGCTATTTGATTTTCCTGAGTTTGTTTGCCATACCTTTTTTCCTTCGTTTGATTTTTGTTTTGTTGGTCTTCTTCCGTTGTTATGGGGCACTCTCTAACCAGGTGTCCATATTCGTGACATCTGCGACATCTAAAAAGTATATGTTCATAGTCCAGGGTTTTCTGCCAAACTTCTGCTTGGTACTCTAACTGCACTGTATCTGGGATCAGGTTAGCATTTTTCATGTATACACAAACCCTAACATACGAAGTATACCTTCCTTTTTTTGTAGTTTTTTCTATTTTCACAAAACTCCCTATTGCGTTTCCTATCCCTTCAAAAATTTCTGGGTCCCAGAAGTCCATTGGTAAACCAAATAATCTAACCCATACCGGTGCTGCTAAATTTTTTTCCTTATCGAGGTTATAGCATTCTTCCAAATATCTCATGAATAGACCAGCATTATAGTAAAAATAAGGACCATTCTCAAACACTCTTTCTTTTTCTTGCAGGTTAGAGAAGATTACCGTAAAGAAGCCTTCTGATCCCAGCTTTAGCTCAATGTGTCCTAGGGGCTGCCATTTTTGCTAAATCCATCTGGTGAGGTCTTTTTCGGATGACCATACTCCAACAAACTTGTAGATCATGGTGTGATCCTTCATGTAGCTTCTGTACCTTTCCCGTTTATTTTGTGGGATTATGAACTATGGTTTCTCCTATGCACATGGCAGACATTTTCCCCTTCTACTTGCCTACTAGGTCGCACCTAGGACAGGGCCTGCGTTCTCCTTCTCTACTGTTGGCTGACTGTTTTGTCCTTCTCCTGCTGCGGCGTCTCGGTAGGAGGGGATCTCTCCCCTCCTGACCTCTTCCATCACAACCTTTGCTCTCGGTTTCTCCGCTTGTCTTTTGCCGTTACTCTCTAGTTTCTACACCGTTAACTATCTTGGTTTCTCCCTGTTGTTTTACCTCATGGTCGCCATTAGGTTTTAGTTGCAGAGCTCTCCTTCCTCCTATTTTTTTTCCTTTTACTTTAAAAAGGACTTGTATTTTGTAATTTTTAAAGTAAGTATTTATATTCAATATTATTTTTTAATTTAAAATTATATATTACAATGTGACAAGTCTCCTAATACTAGGTTGTAGAGTGCACATTAGTTGGAAAAATATTATTAAATACCTTTAGTTGAGTTTTGTGTAGGAGGGAAAATCCATTTTAAACCATGATATAATGGTCAAATTCCTTAAGATCTAATTTAGTGTTTTTATTTTTTTTCTACTCCATGTCATATATTAATTCCTTTGTATTACATCATAAAAAAAAATACATAAAAATTTTGATTCTTCTCAATTTTTAATGAATCTGAATTACAAAATTATCTTAAAAAACATTGCACTACTTTTTATGCAATAACCTTCAAATATAATTTGAAAATAAAATTCATTAATAATAATAAACCAAAATTATTCAAAATAATAAAATAATATATTATAATTGAGGAAAAGATAGCATGAATATGTGGAAAACCCTCTCACATTTAAAAAAGGGATTACTCCAAATAGACAAAAATAAAGTTTAGATTCACCTTCCTTTCTTTTTTTGGACTCAAGAAAGTACTTTCCCACTTTTTTTCTGGATGGTAAACTAGGTAAACCTTCATCCAACAACAACTAGCTGTAATAAAATCAAGGACCTTCCCAACAACAACTAGTAATGTTACCAAAAAAGAACTTCACACCTAACTCTAAACTATTTAAACTCTTGGGTTTAGTTTTATCTTATCTTAAAATGTAACGAATTTGAATTAATTATTTTTAGAATTTATGTGTACTTTAAGAAACAATTTCGTAAATATATTAATTAATTAATGAAGATACCTTTTCTGTGTAGCGACAACAGCACATTTTTTGATGGGTGGTTATATAAGTGGACCTTGATGGTAAAAAAAATATGGGTCTTGTCTTTATGCAAGAGATGTAATGTCCATAAAAATATACTAAAATAAAAATAAATAATTTTTTTATGTAATGTAAACATTTTAAGTGGATGAAAATAAAATAAAATAATTCTATATTAGAATAAATATTCTCCGTTATTATGTTTACATTAATTTTTGTTGAGTATGCTAAAGTGAATTTGACTTGGTCACATTATTTTTGGTTTTTAAGCTCCATGTTTATGAAAACCCACGGTATTACCCAAAGTATTCATGTGGAATATAGCTTATTTAAAGGGAGATTTAAATCAGTCGAGATCCATCTTGACTCTATATCTATTAAGTGCAGAAAAATAGCAGCCTAGATCTTAATACAGCGAGAAAAAGTCTCTCAAGGGTTTTTAAAAAGAGTGATTGCCTAGTCAAAAGTAATTTTCGGTGAAAAATAAATATGGTAGTAATGGAACCAAAAATCTGGCAAAGCCTCAATGAAGAATTGGTGTACATGATTTTAGCAAGGATACCCATGAGAGTTCTTTGCAAAATGAGGATTGTTTGTAAAAAGTGGAATTATCTGCTTTCTTCCCATGATGCTCTCCAAGTAAATGTTCCAAATTGGTCATTGAATTCCACCGCGGGGTTTTTGATTCAGATCCAATGGGATTGGGATGTGGAAGATGACATGGAATATTGGGTTCTAGAAGGGCGCGGTTCGGAGATCTACAAACTTCCTTTGCCCCATAACATTGTTGTGGGTTCTTATAAAATCATCATGTGTATTCGTAGGAAAGGGAATAGTTACGCATTCTCCATAGGCATTCCTGGTAGTAGCAACTGGAGACATTTTCCACCGCCTCCTGTATCAGCTTACTTTTTCAGCGGATTAGCCTTCGATTCTTCCACAGGGTGTTGAACTCTTCTGCTAGGGCGGGATTATTATAGAGAAATTGAGATGTGTATTTATGACTCAGAGTCGAGTGCGTGGACTCAAGTTTCCATGATGGTCCCCAATAATATTGACCCTTTCGGAAAGGGTATTTACTGTAAAGGAAAGTTTTATTGGAGGAATTTCTCTACCAATTCCCTGGTAGCATTCAATATTGCGAACGGAGTCTGGACAACAATTCCCTGGTAGCATTCAATATTGCGAACGGAGTCTGGACTAACTTTTTGACACTTAGTTTATTTTTTGTTTCTTCTACTAAGTATTATAACACAGCAGAAATAAGCATTCATGCATTCTTCACATTATCATAACATTATTCATATGCACAATAGAAATACACTTTTCTTGAATGGGAGGGGTAACTCCCCAAATATAGAGTCTTCCCAATCAGTAATAAGAATTCAATAATCTCTGCAAGTATACAATGTATAATTTTCCTTTGCTGGAAACCTCAAATTTCCCTTTAGCAAAACTTTCCAATCTACCCTACAACTTGCCTCAAAACAGTAGCTTTGCTTCTCACTATGTTGGGTCGCGTAAGTCGGTGCACCCAACTCTACAGCAGCTCGTCGCGGGTCCTGCGCGCCCGCCCAGAACTTGTCTTCCCATTCATCGCAACTCATCGTTGGGTCATGCATTCGTTCGTCTGTTCAGTTGCGCCATCTAAGAACTCATATGCCTGTTCACTGTAGCTCGTCCATCGAGTCATCCACTTGTCTATCCATTGACGCCTGCCCATAACTCGTTTATCTGTCAGGTCATCCACCTATCTATGCACTCACCCTGCCTAGAACTCATTTGTCCATCAAGTCGTGTCCACCCCCTAGTCCAGGTCGATGCACCCAGCTATGGCCTGCCTGCACACCGGGTCGTGTGCGCTCACCCAAACCATGTCAACACCCCTGCTCTGCGATCGCTTAGAAATCCGGTTATGGTTGCTTTGGCCCTAACTCTTTCCTTCTGTCGACCTGCACATTCGCCCTCGCCTTATGATTCCTCTTGCTCACCAAATCTCTTGGATTTTCTTTAGCTTGAGTTCACTTGGCTTCTTGCCTTCCACTAAGTATCCCTCTTCGATATATATGTGATGCCCATGTGTTAGAGGGCCTTGGATCTCCTCCAAGTCCACTACTCATTCCACCATATTTCCACTTGTTTAGGTTGGTCCAACCGTATGTTGGCTCCTCTGCAAGTCAGCTCAACCACACGTTGTCGAATTGTATAAAGTCTCGATGACACCCAACACTTAGCTGATTTTTACCTTTCAATTTTTTGACTCTCATGCTGACTCATCGTCATGTCAACCCATCACCCTTCAACCGATGTCATCCACCATCGCGTATAACCCACCTCATCTCGACACAACTCATCACATAAAACTGAATCACACAACTCGTCACATAAAATCGAGTTTGCATGACTCGTTGCATAAAACGGGGTTGGCCTCCAACTCATCTCATCACACATAACCGTGTCAGCTCGTGGACCTCACACATCTTGTCCCATAAGTTAGGGATCCCAAGGCACCATCACCTATTAAACTCGTGTATAGTTTCTCAGATGAATTTCTTGGTGAAGCGGTGATGTTATAAGATGTGTATGGTGAAGTTGGTAGCCTTTAGGCACCACTGTATGTTGAACTCGGGTGTCATTTCTTAGACGAATTTCTTGGTGAAGTGGTCATGTTACAAGATTCTTATGGTGAATTTGGTAGCCTTTACTTCACCTTGGCCACCAAGGGTGACAGTTTCTTGCTGCTCCGCCAAATATCAACGCAAAACCAAAAGATGAAGGTTTTGTTGCCTGTTATGGAAAATTGAGAAATTGGCCCTAGAATTTGGATTTTGTACAAATTTT
The DNA here is from genome assembly GCA_031772625.1 of Pinus tabuliformis. Taxonomy (NCBI): domain Eukaryota; kingdom Viridiplantae; phylum Streptophyta; class Pinopsida; order Pinales; family Pinaceae; genus Pinus; species Pinus tabuliformis. The sequence goes on along the minus strand of CM062807.1, from coordinate 1,266,804,420 downwards.
TCCCATCAAAGGCATTGAGGTTTTTCATGTACGTTTCAATTTTCCCCATTAAGGATCTATGTGGTTTTCAAAGCATTAAGGTTCAGTTTTTGGCATTTGATTTTATTGTAAGGAATTTGGTTTTTCTTGACTATAAACCTTAGTATTTTTTCTTTATGCAGTGCAATCATCACAAAGTGAGCTACACGTGGTAATATTTTAGTCATTTTCTAGATCATCCTCATGGATAATGAGATGAAGTGGACACAAAGTGATCCATTGAAGGAGGGCCATGTTGAAGAATCTAGGGAAATTAGGTTTACTATGATTATTCTTGACTTCATAACAATTTGTGGAGTCTTTTCACTTTTATTGTTAGCTTAATCTTCTTCTTCTTATTAAATCATGTGTGTGTACTTCATCAAACTACAATATAAAACATAAGAACAAGAACACAAGATGTTCGCTCTCTGCTAGGGTGAAAACGTCTCTTCTCTTGAGAGGAAAACCCTTCGGTAAGTTTTCTGTTATTGAAGCTTCTTTCTTGATAAATGCCAAATCCTAGACCCTTGACTAGAATATCCTCGAAGCACAAGTCAAATCCTTCTTCTTCCTACACTTTTTTTCTCCGCACTTCATCCTCCTTCTGGCACTTCGTCCTCCTTCTTTTAAAAACAGGTGATGGACCTTGTTTATGTGAGCTCTAGAAGAGACCCAAATCCTTGGTCCATGGTGAGATCCTTCATCGATGCGGATACCTTCTTTCCCTTTATCCAAATTATCTTCTTCTTGAGGTGTAGTTGCAGACTTGATATGGCTACACTGCAACCCTAATTTCTCGCATGTGTGGGAGGTTTCTCCTATGCTTTGGTTCCTTTCTTCTTCATTTGATAGACTCTCTTCTTCGCTTTGAGTAGGAGGACTTATAGGCATAGGTTACTAGCTCAAACAATGTGATATTCATGAACGTTAGCTTGTTGTTGTAATGATCGTAAGGAAACTTCTGTTTCTCGCACGTGTTACTATTTTCTACCCTATAAAACAATCCTCTTAACTTCAACCTAGACTTCACCTTGTACGTTGCGCTAGAGGCTGCCCATTTTTTCACTTTTTCACCCTTTATAGGCTCCTTTTCTTTTCTGATTTCAAAATCACTGATTGACGTTATGAGGGAGTGGAAAACCTCTATATATAGAGGATTCTCCCTCCTTTAGGTTGACTTTTAGGCTGACTTGACTATTTATTCATTATTTTACTGCTTGAAGGCTTTCGCTGCAAGGAGATGACTTTGAATTTGCTTGGAGGTATTCCTTTGACATTTATACCATTTTATACATAGTGTAACATGCCCTCAAACGGTCTTGCATAAATACATTGACGCTTTGACTTCCTAGAAGCACTTAAGTATGTGCTTGACCTACTTCAATGAGCAAGAAACTCATTGACAAATATCATAAAAATAATTTCTCTTTTGTTGGGTAAATACAAATATCAAAGATACATTTATGAAGACCGAACCTAGTTACACTTTCTTCAATGCTCCCTCTTAACTATTGAGGTATTCATAAATCATTAGAAGGTGTTTGGCTATTTTTTAATCTTGAAGAATACACATAAGAGAAACCAGATTTGCAATCCATCTGTTATAGTATCATATCAATCAACATTATCATAGTGCAAGCCCTTGACTAACAACTCAATCTCTTCATGAGAACATGATCTACAATGCTGGTGATACCAATGATTTATAGATACTTTCATTATTATTTCTCAAGGTACATACCCACCTAGGTGTTCTCTGAGTATGACCTTCTAGGACTATTCTTACCTTGGGTTCCTAGCCCTCAAAGAATATTGGTCCTCCTACCTACTCTTGTCTTGGACACTCTACACATCCTCAAAGAGTATTAGATGCCAAATGATTACCTAATCCTCCAATTCTTTCTTCCAAGTGAAGACAAGAATGGTGTGTCTATGTTGTGTCTAAATTTCCATTCATAGACTTCATCTAGAGTTACGGTTATTAGTCATGGTCTAGTGCATGACACATGAAATGGAAAAACACAAGTGTCACTCCTTTGTAATCAATGGTGATCCAAATCTTCCTCTTGATTAGGGACATTTCATAGCTCCATCTTAACTAGGGACTCTTTCATTCATCAACAACTTCTTCTTTGTGGGTCCTTCAACTGCTTGATCTCCTTCCTTTCTTTGATGTCATGACGTATTTGTTTGAACTTCTTCTAGGTAGGGTACCATCAATCGATCACTTTCCTTCCTAGTTACTCATGTCATAGCTTCCTTCATGGAAAGTAGCTTTATTGACATACATAAGGTTTTCTTGTAATCTAACTACTCTTTTGTCATTTGTCCATGCTTCAGAATACCCTTCCCACGGATGCTTCCTCCTACTTTCTTGTTTACATGCTTTGACCTAGTAGCCAATCATGACCTCATCCTGATATTTCTTCAACATTACTTTTGGTTTTGTTGGATGACTTCTTCATTATGACATCTTTTTTGGAGTTGAATTATTTATCTATATCCTTCATATCTCCAAGGCCTTCAAAGGTGTTAAGGGTCCTTCCTTCCTTTGTCAAAGTTGTCCTGCCTTCTTTCGGGATATATCATCAATGTTTCTTTTTTAGATAGTGATTCTTTGTTATCATGGTGTTCTTCACATGCTTGATTTATTTATTCATTTTCTTCTTCTTGGATAGATTGGTCAACCACCTTATGCTCCTTGTGAGAGCACATCTTCATTTCTTGCTTCCTGGACTAGTCAACATTTCTTCTTGCTTCTTAGTCAGCAACCTTATACTCCTTATGTGAGCATATCCTTTTGTTGACCTTCATTGCATTGTAGTACATGCCTTCGAGCAAGTCCTTTGTGAAATAGATTCTTCCATACTTGATCATGTTATAGAACTATTCCCATGACTCAATAATACAAATATGATAACATGACTAAACATTGATGCATACATACCTCATAATTATTCTTCTTTGATAACCTTGAATTTATTTGATTGTTCATGGTGTGGCGCTTCTTGATTAATCTTAACATGTCTGCTCATCATCCATTTTTTGAATCCCATGAATGGGGCATCCAATGAAACATATGGTTTTGTTTATAAATATTCTTTTGAGGATTCCATCATAGAATCTTGAGGACCCTTACCCTGCAAATGTTTCTTTCCTTTTGATGATGGAGGTCTTCTAAGATTCTTAATCATGGTCAATTTTGTTTCATAGTGGATGAGGTCCTATTCTAGGTGTGCTTCTTCTACATGAATATCTTGAGCTATATCTACCATGATCCTATATTCTTATAACATATTTCTAACCATGCATTTTGTTCTCATTATAAATTCTACTTCTACATGAGTATCTAGAACTTTATGTACTACATGCTTCTAGATTCTAGAAGATGTTTCTAGCCATGAACTTTTATTTTATTCCTACATGCTCCTATCCAACTCAAAACTTTGAAAGAATACTTTAAGTAAAGAGTTTGACTTAGTCATAGTAGAGATCCAGAGGATCTTCCTTCTTTTGCTTATTTTCTTCTTCTTCCACCTCTTCAGTCATGTGAGATTCTTCCCTCTTTCTTTTGTTGTTGTTGTCCTTCCTAAGCTTAGGACAATTCATTTTGTACTGTCCATAGTATTGGATTTTGGACATATCTATGTTGTTTGTTCTTCGTGGACCAAATTTTCCAAATTTTCCCTTTCTCTGCGCCATGGTAGCAAATCCTTGCTCCTTTGATCCCACATCTTCCATAGCTTTGAGTCTGGTTTCCTATATTTTGCATAGAGACCACATTTCACTTAGTGTGATAGATTCCTTCTTAGCATATATGCTAGATGTGAGGTTTCCCCAATCCTCAGGTAGAGCATTGAGTACTACAGTTGTCATTTCTTTTTCATACATGACTTCCCCTAGCTCTTGAAGTTGATCTCTCATTTGAGAGATCTTCATGAAGTAGGGATATATTCCTTCCTTTGATATCTTCATCGTGTACAATTCATACCTTTGAGATATCACTTCCCCAACAATGGTTACTGAGAATTGATCTACTAGTTTATAATAGATTTATTTTGAAGTTTCAAATTTGGAGACGTAAGGAATGAGAGAGTCATTGATAGATTCTATTAGATTCCTTTGAGCTCGTGTTTCATCCTTATTGTACTTGGCTAAGGCTTGAGATTGTTCCTTAGCAGGAATAGTAATATTCCCTTTGATGTGTTCTAGGAGTTCTTTCTCTTTGAGAAGTAAATTAGTCCTCTTCTTCCATTAAAGAAACTTATTGGTACCTTCTAATTTGTTTCTTTCCTTGAAAAAAGACATTAATGTATATTCAGAAGGGGACACATACTTACTTGATAGATTTTCAGATGTGGTGGATTTTCTTTCTCCTTGGAGACTTGATGGCTTGCCTTCCTAGAATCTTGATGTTTTTCAAGTTGCCTTCTCCAAGTGGACTTTTTTGATGATGAGATTTGCTTGATGAATTGTAGAAGATGTAGGTCCCTCTTTGATTTGTTCTTCTTTGTAACTGCCTTTACGTAAGGCTCATCTTGTTGCTATATAGTCTTCCTTGATGAATGATAGATGGTAGGCCTTATTATACTTGAAGTGATTGAGACTTCTTCACTTGATGATTAAACATTGTAGATTTCCTTCCTTGATCAGTCACCTTGTGAGTGTTCTTGACATGCCCTTTCCTTGATGTGTCACCTTGGTTCTGAAAACATGTTCAAGAATATAGGTCAATTAGGTTTATTATGATTCTTCTTGACGTCATGGAAATTTGTGGATTCTTTTCACTTTTCATGTTAGCTTAATCTTCTTCTTATTATTAATGCATGTCTGTGTACTTCATCATACTGATATCAAAAACATAAGAATAAGAACACAAGATGTTTGCTCTTTGCTAGGGCCAAAACCTCTCTTAACTTGAGAGTGAAACCCCTCGGTAAGTTTTCTCGTATTGAAGCTTCTTTCTTGATCAATGCAAAAACCTAGACCCTTGACTAGAATATCCTCCAAGAAAAAGTCAAATCCTGCCTTCTTCTTCTTGCACCTTTTTTCACAACACTTTATCCTCATTCTTCCATCACTTCATTCCTCGACACTTTGTCCTCTTTCTTCTTTCAACAACAGGTGATGGACCTTTTCTATGTGAGCTCTAGAAGAGACTTTAATCTTTCGTCCTGGTTGAGATCCTTCATCAATGAGGATACCTTCCTTCCCTTGATCCAAGTTAGCTTCTTCTTGAGGTGTAGTAGGAGACTTGATATGGTTGCACTGAAGCCCTAATTTCTCGCACAAGTGGGAGGTTTCTCCTATGCTTTGGTTCCTTTATTCTTCACTTGATAGACTGTCTTCTTCGCTTTGAGTAGGAGGCCTTATAGGCCTAGGTTACTAGCTCAAATAATGTGATATTCATGACTGTTATCTTGTTGTTGTAATGACCATAAGGGGACTTTTTTTTCTCGCACGTGTGACTTTTTTGTATCCTAGAAAATACTCCTCTTAACTTCGGCCTAGACTTCACCTTGTACATTGCACTCGAGGCTCCCTTTCTTGTCACTTTTTCACCCTTTACACGTTCCTTTTCTTTGCTAATTTCAGAGGCACTTTCTTGACATTATGAAGGAGCGGACAACCTCTATATATAGAGGATTGTCCCTCCTTTAGGATGACTTGTAGGCTAACTATAAGGCTGCATGCTGACTTGACTATTTCTTCATTATTTCGCTACTTGAATACTTTCGTTGCAAGGAGATGACTTTGACTTTGCTTGGAGGTATTCCTTTGGCCTTTATAGCATTTTGTACATAGTGTAACATGCTCTCAAAGGGTCTTAAATAAATACATTGAATCTTCGAATTCCTAGAATCACTTAAGCATGTGCTTGACCTACTTCAATGAGCAAGAAAATCATTGAAAAATATAATGAAAGTAATTTCTTTTTTCTTGAATAAATACAAATATCAAAGATATATTTATGAAGACTGAACCTAATTACAATTTCTTCAACATGTCGTAATGTTTCCCACATCATCGACAGGAAACATAGAATGTAGAAGAGTAGGTAAGAGTGATTCGGGATTATAGTAGAGAAGGTCAAATGGGGTATTATAGGTTTTAATTTGCAGATGAAACTTCTCTTGAACATATTGGAGCCACGACTCTAGAGTTTGGTAGCATTTGACTCAAAATAGGATCAATGGTCATGATGATGATAGGTAACAATCAAATGAGAGGAAAATGGATTTCCCATACCTAGGAAGGCAAGTGACTAAGCGAGGATACCCCAAACCCGACATGAAATGCAGATGGGTTTCATGTTCAAAATCAACATGCTTCCTTTCATATAGAATACAAGACACATTTACTTCCATTTTCCCCTCACTATTTCTAACGAGTACATATTTATTTTTAATCAAAGCTTGAAGTGGATACCATATTCTTGTCTTATAAGTTCATCATTAAAATGAATCCATCATAGTAATTTTAATGACCCCTAGGAAGTAACTCAGTCTCGTCGTGGTGACAACTATTGCTTCGTTTAAGTTTTACGAGTTCGATGGAGGGGTAACTCGACATCTTTTTCATGTTTAGAGAGTTTGAAAAAGAGGCAAAAAGGGAACTCCAAAGGTCCCTTTTCGTAGATAGTCTCTCGAATCTAAAAAGCTAGAAAACAATATTGAAGAAAACCTCTTACCCACGTGTGATCAAGGTTTTCCTTTTTTATACATTAATCTATCTCAGTCCAAAAAACGGTTAGAATTATACTCAATAAATGTTATTGAATTTAATTTAACGAGTTTGAAATGACAATTACTCAACAATCTTTTCATATTTTTGGAGTCTGAAAATAGATGAAACATGACTCCACCTAGAGGAATGAGTGGTATAAAAGGATAGGAACTAGTTCCGGTTATGATGGAACTGATCAAAACATTTAAAGGTAAAGAGGTTAGCTAATAAGACTACTCATTGCAGATGTTGGTAAGACAAGGGTAAAAGAAAAAAGTGAAAGCATATGATTAGCCAAAGAGATGGTGAAGATGGAACGAAAAAAGAAAGGCTCATCTAGCAAAAATAGGCTGATAAAACCACAATCACAACAGGTAAAAAGGGAAATGGTTTCATATTTACACAAGCTTGAAATGTGGGAAAATATTCTTGAGGATGCTTGAAAATGGTTTCATTTTTTCACAAGCTTGAAACATGAGAAAAAAGTATGCTTGGATTTGGTTTCTGTCTTACAAAATCTTGAAACAGAGACAAGACATGCTTGGATTTGGTTTCATTTTTACACAAGCTTGAAACAAAGATAAACTATGCTTGAGATGAGTTTGCATGCCCCCAACGTAATCACTCAATTTGATGTACATGGCCCCCAAGCTTCATTTCATTCACATAATTGGACTATTGGTTACTAACAGGAGGATGAAATGAATGTTCACTTATGAGATCAAGTGAAATACTCGACTGAGAACTTATAAAATCTAACTAGGGAATCGAATTGGAAGGGGATATGTTTCATTTTTTTAAACGAGCTTGACACAAAAAAAGAACCATGCTCATGACACCTTGTTTCATTTTTTAAGGAGTTTGACACAAGAAAAGGAATTGTGCTCCGACACCTATTTCAATTCTTAACGAGGTTGACGTCGTAAAATAACTATCCTCATGGGGACCTATTTTAGCTTTTAACGAGGCTGACATAATAAAAGAACTATCCTCATGGGGATCTATTTCATTTTTCAATGAATTTGATATAGTAAAAGAACTATCCTCATGGGGAATATTTCATTTTTTAATGAGGTTGACATGGTAAAAGAACTATCCTCATGGGGACCTATTTCATTTTTTAACAAGGTTGACATAGTAAAAGAACTATCCTCATTGGGACTTATTTCATTTTTTCATGAGGTTAACATAGTAAAAGAACTATCCTCATGGGGACCTATTTCATTTTCTAACAACGATCCTCATGAAAAAACGATCCTCACTGGACCTATTTCATCTTTTAAAGAGGTTAACTTAGTAAAAGAATGATCCTCATGGGGACCTATTTCATTTTTTAATGAGGTTGGCATAGTAAAAGAACTATCTTCATGGGGACCTATTTCATTTTTCAATGAGGTTAACATAGTAAAAGAACTATCCTCATGGGGACTTATTTCATTTGTTAGTGAGGTTGACATAGTAAAATAACTCTCCTCATGGGGACCTATTTCCTTTTTTAATGAGGTTAACATAGTAAAAGAACTATCCTCGTGGGGACCTATTTCATTTTTTAACGAGGTTGACATAGTAAAATAATTATCCTCATGGGGACTTATTTCATTTTTTAATGAGATTGACATAGTAAAAGAACTAAGGAGACCTATTTCATTTTTTAATGAGGTTGACATAGTAAAAGAACTATCCTAATGGGGACCTATTTCATTTTTTAACGAGGTTGACATAGTAAAAGAACTATCCTCATGGGGACCTATTTCATTTTTTAACGAGGTTGACATAGTTAAAGAGCTATCCTCATGGGGACCTACTTAATTTTGTAATGAGGTTGATAGAGTAAAAGAACTATCCTCATGTGGACCTATTTCATTTTTTTAACGAGGTTTACATAGTTAAATAATTATCCTCATGGGGACCTATTTCATTTTTAATGAGGTTGAGATAGTAAAAGAACTATCTTCATGGGGATCTATTTCATTTTTTAATGAGGTTGACATAGTGAATGAACTATCCTCATTGGGACCTATTTCATTTTTAAATAAGGTTGACATAGTAAAAGAACCATCCTCATGGGGACCTATTTCATTTTTTAATGAGGTTGACACAGTCATAGAACTATCCTCATGACCTTGATTATGGCCTATAAGATGTCATAGATTCCAAGAGGTTCTCATCAGATGGGACAACGACACTCTAGAAGGGATACATGTCATGGGATCTAATAGAAATATCATGCTATAATGCCCCCAGTTCATGATGCACGATATCACTGACTAGATCATTAGTAGATGTAGGCATGGAATAGGTGGGCACATAATTAACCCATGGCAAGGGTGATACCACTTGCATACAAGAACGATTTAGGGAATATGCTTTATCGGGAGTTAGATTAGGACCAACGAACGAAATCTGATCAATGAATGCAATCCTTCCTTAGTGTTAGAAACATATGACATGAAAGAGAGAAGAGACAAGAGCTCCCATCACATAAGCATAGTCACAACCGAGGAGTAAATTAAAATCCAAACGGCCTTGGACAACCACCATGTTGAGATAGATGATTTTTCCTCCCAAAGTAATAGGCAAATTATGAAGGATCCCTAATGGTCAACTGGTTCCTCTGTTAAAATCTAGAGATTCTAGGTTTGATACCTAGTGAAGTTGTCAATTAGTTATCTAGGCAACCCCTTATATGGATAGAAGCAAACCCTATAGTCTAATGAATGCATTTAGGAACAACTGAAACAAATATGTGTAAAAATCTACTAGTTTAAATCAGAATAACATGAGAGAGGAAATATGGCATACCTCACTACTATGCGGCCTATTTTTTATGTCGATCTCGATCTCCTCACATTTAAGCTCGATCCTCGCTATTCTATTACGCACGAATACCTACAAGAGAGATCAAATAGACACAACAAAGGAAAAACATAGTATATGCATTCTAATGTAAACTATATGACAAATCAAGGAGCATCATACTAATCAAGTAATCATTTACATGCTTATGGAAAGTAAACATGAATTTTATTGATAATAAACACAAGAGGGAAGTATTCAACCACCGCCTTGATGTTTGAAGCCTCCTTTGGGATGGGTTTCCAAGTCCAAGCCAAGACTTCTCAAGCTCTCCTTTCACCTTCACAAATTGGCAACAATTAGGCACAATTTACTAGGAGAATGACCAATATAGTCTGACCAACCATTTGAGGTTATAAGGGAAAGTATTTATAGAGAAGGAGAGAGAGTTAGGGATCCAAAACAGGGGGAATAAAGTACATATCTTAAGGGGAAGATCCCCAAGGCTAGTATCAAGGACTGAAAATGGGAGAACTTGACCATATCCTTGCTAAAAAATAACCAACTCGTCGTTCTCGAGGTTTCTAGTAAGAGAAGCTTCTGCTCCTTTTTTGGAGAAACTACTTGAAGAGGATCATCACATATTTTCCTATCAAAAGTCGCACTACAAGTGCTACTCACTAGTTAGACCAAAGGGTATCAACACAAGTTTGCCTACTAAAAGTAGTGTTGGGCTTGCAAATAGGGTTTTTTTTACAAGCTCTTCCAGAATTACTTCAAGGCATTTCTTCTTCTTTTGTTTGGGGATGATCTGATCAATGTTTTTCATGGTAAATTCATTGACAACTTTTGTCACTTTGTGACATTTTGGGAAAACTTTGAAAACTTAGGGTATGAGACATGGAGTGCAACAAATTACTGTATAACAACCTCCTATAGTAACTCATGTATTAGAATTATAACACCACTTTTCTTCACATGATTTTTTCCCCACTTCAACCTTATCTCAATCAATATGAATAATGACCCTATGTTATGATATGATGATCAAGAGAAGCTCGTAGACCACTCCAACCATTCCTATTCCTCATTGCAAAAGATAGTATAATTAGTTTTTTTAATCACAAGCATGATGCAAGTTAGATTTATGATTTTCAAGCAACTAAAATAAATAGATGATACATGCAATTACGTTTCTAGATTGAGGAATTATGTACGATAGAGTATATTTCCTTCTACAAGTATCTTATCCCTTTTCCTTTCATGAAATGATTAATTAGCATATATAAGTTGAGAAAATGTCATTTCTACTTTCATATCTCATATACATTTTCAATTGTGCTTTCATCGACAATATTTCACCATATTTTAGTAGGAGGAATGGTTTATTAACACCTTGATCTAATGTTATGAATGAGGGTGGCATGAGTAGAATCTAACCTACTTTTCATATATTACTATAACCTATAACTGTGTTCAAATCCTGAGTTGATAATTTAAGTTGAGGAGCCCTTGGGAGTTGCAACATTCATGGTGTAATACCAGGGCTTAACAATTTTTGGCTGAAACTAATGAAGAAATATTTAGGATGACTCTGGGACCTAATGAATCCCTATAGGGACTATGAGGAGATATTTCAACTCAATTATAGGAGGGCCAACTACACCCTTGATCCTAAATAACTCAAGCTAGTTATTCTGTGAGGGATATGGGAGGATATGTTGGAAACCCTCAACATGTTGTCTATAGGAGATATCTATCAATTACCCTATGATGACATCAAAATTTTATTCAAGAATCACTCTAGGGCTACTAGGAAGAAGTGTAGGGCTAGTAAAGGCTTGGTCAATTCCTCTCCTTCTGCAACATCCATCAAGAATGAGATAGTGAACATGTTGGAGTATATCAAGAGTGAAAGTTTGCATATGTTTGCATTGCAAATGGATTCCATGAAAATCAAAACAAAGCAAGAGGAATTAGGGAGGGAACTAGCTATTTTTTAGGCTAGATTCACTAAAATACATCCTAGGAATGAATGCCCATCAAATGCGTAGAAGTATTCCTAGTTTATGAAAAAAATAATGCAACAGATAAATGCCCCTCTTTTCCAAGCCTAAAATTTGTATACCAAGGGGTAGAAGGTGGGTTATATCAACGTTTCTTCATTAATCGAAGAAGGACTCAAGGACCTCAGCCATATTCATAGGGAATGAAAGGTGCACATTAATCGTATTAAAATCCAAATCAGAATGCACCTTTCTAGACTTGGTACCCTTCAACTCAGCTATCATGGTACACACCTATTTCTTGGCCTTACGCTCCTCCATATCCTCCGCAGCATGTTAAATATCCTTTTTAGCCATATCCAGCCCAATATTCTCAATGGGTCAACCCATCATAAGGGTGGAGGCTTCAAACTAAACAACATTCTGCTTTACTGTCTCCACCCCAAATCAACCACAAATCACTCATCCTACTCCACCTAAGAAAACTCAAATGCCTGCTCAACCCAATCTGAACTCGAACAACAAGCAGGTACAAGAGGTCTATAGTGGAGAGACATCCTATCCTCCTTATACTCTGGAAATCTAGGAGATCAACCTTTAGTATGGGAGAGGGCTCCTAGATAATCATATACTTATCTACCTAAAGATCTTCAAGAAGAGAAGGAAGAAGTCATCCTCAAGCCAATTTATCTCCCTTTCTTGAAATCTTGATCCACTTTAGCCAGCACACCCCAAAACAGGTTGAACTTATGGGAGAATTGAAGAATTTGTGTGTTAAGATACCCTTTCTCCAGGCCATTAAGGATGTTCCAATTTATAATAATCTTATCAAGGAAAAAAAATTCAAAAATCTAGGAGAAGAAAAAGAGAAACCCACCACCATTAATATTGTTGGGAAACTATTTGATCTGATGCTTGGGAGGATGATCTTCATGAAATGACTAGACCTTGGAAGCACAATACTGGATGTGAACATTGATGGCATTTTGATCCCTAACACACTAATTGATCTTGGGGCTGCAATCAATATGATGAATAAGGAAACCATTCTAAAGCTCAATCTCCAAGGGGCTTTGAGGAAAATCACCACAATGTTGCAACTCCCAGACATATCCATAGTAGTTCCTCAGGGAATTGTTGAATATTTTATGGTCTCCATTGAATATTTGGAGTATCCTACTGATTTCTTGGTTCTACAACCCAAAACCAAGTATAATGGATACACTCTCATCTTAGGAAGACCTTGTTTTGCCATTGTTGATGCCTAGATTAGTTGTAGGGCTAAGAACATGACTATTAATAATGGACAATCATCAAAACAACTTGTGTTTTATCCTCCTTCTCAACCTTCTATTGAACAGGATTTACCCATATGGTTAGAGGATGGGGAGGATGATGAATTCTGTCATATAACTCCCTATGTAGTCTACACTATAGATATTGTTATAGGAGGGGGACAATTTGATGAAGATTACCTTATTGACCATATCCTTCCGAATCAACCTCCCACTCTCATACCAATTGATGAGTTGATGAAAGAATATGGGAATAGTCCTTAGATTGACTTATGCTTTGTTAACTGAATTCCATAACATGTCAAGATTATAGAGTTTTTCCCATCCATAACCTTAAATATAAACCCCTCTCTCTCGGCCAAATAAGAAGAATAGTTTTCCAATGTACTGAGGCAACACCTAGATGATTTTTCTTGGGATTATAAGGAAAAATAAATTGTGCATCCCTTAGTTTATACTCATCATATTGACATCAAGGAGGGATACAATACCATGTGAAAACCCTATAGAAATATGAACCCGACCGATTGGGACATCATGAAAGAAGAATTACAAAAACTACTGATGCAAGGTTCATATACCCCATTTTAGATAGTGAGTGGGTGTCACCTATGGTTTTAGTTCCCAAGAAGTATGGTAAGTGGAGGATACGTGTTGATTACTGGGAACTTAACAAGACTACAAAGAAGGACCATTTTCCTTTTCCCTTTATTGACCAAGTCCAAGATGACCTTGGAGGGAATAAATTATTTTCCTTCCTGGATGGATTTAGTGGATACAACCAAATACAAATCAGCCTTGAAGACCAAGATAATACCAAATTTACATGTCCTTGGGGTACCTTTTCCTATAGAGTTCTTCCATTTAGTTTATACAATTCCCGTGCTACTTTCCAAAGGGCAGTTCTAAGTATTTATGTTGAACTTCTTCATGAATCTGTTGAAATATACATGGAAAAAATCACTCCTTATGGATGTGACTTCCATCAAGCTCCCTCGAATCTATGCAAAGTCTTAAGGAAATGTATTGAAATCAATCTGTCATTGAGCCCTAAGAAATCTGAATTCTTGATGAATGAAGGGACTATCCTTGGTTATTCCATATCCAAGGAAGGTATGCAAGTTGATACAAACAATATTTCCATCATCAAAAGGATTCCTAACCATCAAAATCAAAGAGATGTTAGGAATTTCTGAGGATTAGTTAGGTATTGTTGAAGGTTCATAAAATATTTTAATAAAATGGACTCACCTTTGTTTTGATTATTGGCCAAGGATTCAAATTTTTGTTGGAAAAGAAACAGTCAAGAGGCCCTTGAAGTGTTGAAAGAAAATTTGACCACTGCACCCATCCTTAGGGGTTCCAACTGGGCTCCTCTCCATATCCATACTTATGCATCAGATAAGGATGTGGGGGCAACCTTAGGACAAGTAGAAGATAAATTGCCTTATGTTATCTATTTCATTAGTAAGAATCTATCTAAAGTTGAGTTGAATTACACTGTCACAAAAAAAATAACTCTTGGTTGTAGTACACTCTTTAAACAAATTAATGGGTTATATCATTTGGTATCAAAATTTTGTTCATATCGATCATGCAACCATTAAATTTTTAATGAATAATCCTTATGTCAATGTCAGCATATTTAGATGGTTGTGATTGTTACAACAATTTGATTTGAATAATATTGAAAAACCAGGAAAAGAAAATGTGGTTGCAGATTTCCTATTGAGACTAACCTTACCTACAGATAATAAGGAGATGGTGGATGACCAACTTCCAGATGAATACCAGTTTTCCATCTTGGTGCTCTCTCAGTTTGGAAACATATCCAACTACTTCATTGCTGGGAGTGATGAGCCCCAAATTTGGTAACATTTTGGGCTCATTTGGCCTAATTACCCTTGCTCAATCCTTCATTTTTCATAACTTATGCATCAGTTTTTAGTATTTTTATATCATTTGTACGAATAAGGGTAGTCACTATTCCTAGGTGGCTAACACGTGCTCATTTCAGGATTTTTTGACACATGTTGGAGCAAAACTGAGCAGACAAGCGCTAGTAGATAGCCAAGATGGGGTTGAGGATTCGTAGGGGGGTTGTCTACGGAATTAAATGGCATCTTTTTCAATAGTTTTCATCCTTTCCTTTGCACCAGTAGGGTTAGTTGGTAGAATTAGGGTTTGCTAGGGTTTGCGTTACTTCTTGGCTTTCAGTTTCTTTTCGCAAGTAGATTAGCTTCCTTTGAGATAGCTTTCATCCATCAGTTAAAAATCTTCTTCTAAAAGCTCATAGAAGTTGGCTTAAGCCCCTAGCGGACTTGTGCCAGCTGACCAAGTGACAACTGCAGCAAGAGCTAGTACTTGTGCACATAGCATCGTCGCTTCCAAGTTTGTTACGAACTACCGGGTTGATAAAAGTAAAGACGGGAGTCCCAGGAGTTGCAGCATTATTGCTGCAATACTGGAGCCCACCATCTTTTTGGCGCCATTGTCGGGGAAGCGTCAGAGCATTGGTGATTGCTGCTATTCTTCTATTTTCTACTACAACCTTCTGCTAAGTAGTTTATTTCATTTCCATTCTGCAATTTCATTTCCGCAATTTCATTTCCTGCTTTCATAGATTAGCATTTCAATTCCGCAATTTCATTTCTGCAAGCGTAGATTAGCATTTCAATTCCGCAAGCGTAGCCTAGCATTTCATTCCTGCAATTTCATTTGAGAAAAATAGATTAGTCCTTTCATGCTTTCATTTCAATTCCGCATTTCCATTTCAGCAAGATAGTTAGTTGCAGTTCAATCTATTTTAGTTTTGCAGGTACCAGAGAAAAAAAACAAAAGCAATCAAAAGTCTTTCCATTTCATGCCTCGTAGAATTCGAGATAAAACAAGTAAATTCTTACCCAACACCTCCGCCACTTCACTGAGTCACCCTTCTCTCTTCTTTGGTGACAGTGATCCAGAAGAACCTATAGGCGAGCCTCCTGAGATATACGAAGATCCTATAACAGAAGAAGAGTTAGAGAACAGTCCATCTGAAGCCATGGCTGACAATAGAAGAGAAGATGAGAGAATAGAAGGTGCCTTTCCCATCCGAGAGACCAATGGAGACATGAAAATGAAAAACATATCCCCTTCGCTTTACCTCACTTCCATGGAATGACTACTGAAGACCCTGATACCTTCCTGTTTGAGTTTGCTGTCCTTTGTCGAACCTATGACTATATCGAAGATGAGCAAAAACTGAAACTCTTCCCCTCTACCCTCAAGGATGTAGCATTACACTGGTTCATGGGCTTACCTGGGAACAGTATCACCACTTGGACTCAGATGCAGCAAGCTTTCAATACCAAATACCGGGACTACTGTAGGTCCAAGGAAGCCAAGGGAGAAATCTTTCGGATGACCATGGGAAATGATGAGTCTTTAGAACATTACGAGGAAAGGTTCCAACTTAGCTATAAACGGGCCAGGTGCACACTTGACCCTGAATCTCTCAAGTTGGTCCTTCTCTGAGGAGTCCCTGAAGACCTTCTAGATACCCTTCACATGCTAGCTGGAGGAGATATTTACCAACTACCTTATGAGGATATAAAGACTGTGTTTAGAAACCACCCTAGGGTAGCTCGTAAAAGAGGTAGAGGAAACCCCCTCTCAGCTAGTATTCCTTTCTCCAAACATGAGTTTGCAAATCAGTTAGAGGACCTCAAGAGTGAGGTGAGACAGACCATTGCCATGCAACTTGATACATTCTCAATCCATCAGAAGAAAGAGGAAGCTGAGAGGGCTTTGGCTATCTTCTGCCCTAGGTGTACAAGGAAGCACCCTAAGAACGAGTGCCCATTACATTCCGTAGAGGTATGTTTCATTTGTGAGGAGGACCACCCCACAAACCAATGCCCATCCTTACCTGGGCTTAAAGCCATGTACCAAGGAACGGAGGCACCCACTGAACCTCTCTATTTCCTCGACCAAAGGAGGCCACATGGACCTAGACCTTACCAGCAGGGGATGCAAGGGACATCCCAAGCTTATTATAGCCCCAACCAATCTACTCCTATGCCTTCCTGGGGTCCCCCTGCTCATCCTTCCTGGTTTGTACCTCCCCCATCGTCGTACCCACCTCAATACCATACTCAGCCCACTACTCATTCGTTTCACTCACATGCACAGCCACAGCCTCAGTGGAATGCACCTCAACCGGGGTGGAGGCCCCAGTACAATACTCCTCTCGCCATTTTGCCTCCACCACCAGCTCAACCACAACCATTACCTCCTGCTCCTCCAAGACAACCCCAAATGCCTGCTCAACTGAACCTGAATCCCAACAACCGACAGGCCTAACGGGTATATACTCGGGAAACAACATGCCCTACATATGCTGTGGAGATGCAGGAGATCAACCTGCGATATGGAAAGACTCTTCCGGATCGCCAACCTCCTCCCCCAGAGGACGAGGAAGATAAACAGGAAAGTGGACCAAAAGCCATTCCACCCTTTCCTGAGAGATTAACAGCAACCACACAACCCAACCCAAAGGAGGATGAGCTTCTGGGAGAACTCAAACAGTTGTGTGTGAAAATACCACTTCTCCAAGCCATCAAAGATGTATCGATATACAACAAACTGGTTAAGGGAAATTTTTTCAGACACCCAGGTAGGCGAAAAAGAGATGCCTCAACCATCAACGTCATAGGACAACTGTCTGATCTTATGTTGGGGAAAGTAATATGCCCAAAGTATTTGGATCCTGGGAGTCCTGTAGTTGATGTCCACATCAATGGCACCATCATACCCCACACTTTGATTGATCTAGGGGCTGCCATTAATGTGATGACCAGAGATACCATGCTCAAACTCAACCTTCAGGGTTCCTTAAGAAAGACCTCGATAGTCCTGCAGCTAGCAGATCGCTCCACCATGACTCCTGAAGGGATTGTGGAGGATGTCTTGGTCTCTGTTGACTCTTGGGAGTACCCTGCGGACTTCTTGGCTCTTTAACCAAAGGCAAAGCTTACTGGATACCCCCTTATTTTTGGAAGGCCTTGGTTAGCCACTGCGGATGCTTACATAAGCTGCCGTGCAGGAAACATGACCATCAAAAATGGTCCTATGTCCAAGCAGCTAGTCCTATATCCTCCTGCCCAACCTCTATTAGAGCATGACTTACCACTTTGGTTGGAAGAAGGAGAAGAGGATGAGGTGTACTCTGCACCCTTGTGCACCTTAGAAACCACCAGGGGAGGTCCTCAAACCAAGGATGATTTGATTGAGACCTTGATTCAGAATCCACCTCCCAGTGCATTGTCCTTAGAGAAATTGGTGGAGGATACCCAAGCCAGAACCTTAGTGGACCTTTGTGTGACCAATCCAATCATTCCCAGAGTCAAAAATGTGGAGTTTGGCCCCGAGAGAACGTTAAAGATCAGCTCCTCCCTATTTCCTTCCCAGGAAAAGGAGCTGTGTAGTTTGTTGGCCAGTCATCTAGATGCTTTTGCTTGGAGATATAAGGAGATGAAAGGAGTCCATCCTTCGGTCTGTACCCATCACATCTACATCAAAGAAGATTGTAAACCGGTCAGGCAACCCCAAAGGAGAATGAATCCAGCCCTTAAGGACATTGTCAAAGAAGAATTTCAAAAACTGTTGGATGCAGGATTCATTTACCCCATCTCGAATAGCGAGTGGGTGTCCCCTCTGGTGTTGGTTCCCAAGAAAAATGGGAAGTGGAGAATCTATGTGGACTACCGAGAACTGAACAAAGCCACCAAGAAAGACCACTTTCCTCTACCCTTCATAGATCAAGTGTTGGATGGACTGGTGGGAAAGAAGTTTTTCTCTTTCCTAGATGGGTTTAGCGGGTATAATCAGATCCAAATCAGCCTGGAAGACCAAGATAAGACCACCTTCACTTGTCCTTGGGGTACCTTTTCTTACCGAGTTCTTCCCTTTGGGCTATGCAACGCTCCTGCCACTTTCCAGAGAGCCGTCTTGAGCATCGTTTCTGAGCTGGTCCATGACTCGGTGGAAATCTATATGGATGACTTCACTCCTTATGGGTCCAACTTCCAGGAAGCATTGTCCAATCTGGGAAAAGTCCTAACCAAGTGCATTGAGATGAACCTGTCCCTTAGTCCTGAAAAATGTGAGTTCTTGATGACTGAAGGGACCGTGCTAGGACATACCATTTCTCGCCAAGGGTTACAGGTGGATCCTAACAAAATTTCTCTCATAAAAAAGGTTCCACCTCCTCAGAAGGTAAGAGATTTTAAGAGAAATTCTTCGGCGTAAATCACAAGATAAAACATTTGTCGACGCGTTTCGAACCAACTAGTGTGGTTCATCGTCAGGACAAATGTTTTATCTTGTGATTTACGCCGAAGAATTTCTCTTAAACTTGATATGGATCACAGAAGCCTCAATTCAACAAGGTAAGATATGTTCGAAGTTTCTTAGGTTTAGCAGGGTATTATAGGAGATTCATTAAAGACTTGAGTAAGCTAGCCTCGCCATTGTTTGGCCTCTTAACAAAAGATGTTGAGTTTAAATGGACTGACGATTGTCAGAGGGCTCTGAATGAATTAAAGGATAAGTTGGTGTCTGCCCCAATCTTGAGAGGTCCAAATTGGGCCCTACCTTTCCACATCCACACTGATGCCTCGAACAAAGCCATAGGGGTAGCCTTAGGACAAGTTGAACAAAAACTTCCATACGCCATATACTTTGTCAGCAAAAACTTATCCAAGGCAGAACTGAATTATACTGTAACTGAGAAAGAATTCTTGGCTGTGGTCCATGCACTGAACAAGTTCTAACATTACATCACTGGATATCAAACATTTGTACATACTGATCATGCTGCAATTAGATATTTAATGAATAAACTGGATGTGAATGCTCATATTATTAGATGGCTACTTTTGTTGTAGCAGTTTGATTTGACTATCGTTGACAAACCAGGTAAAGAAAATGTTGTTGTTGACTTCTTGTCTAGATTGGATTTACCTACATGTGAGGATGGAACAGTGGATGACCAGATGCTAGATGAACATCTGTTTGCTATCTCAGTACTCTCTCCATGGTTTGCTGATATAGAAAATTACCTTGTTTCAGCACAGTTCCCTCCGCACCTATCCTCAAGAGAGAAGAGCAGAATTGTAAAGAAGAGTGCCTCATTCACTTGGATCGGGGGCAACCTATTCAAGCTTGGCCCCGATCAGATCTTAAGGCGTTGTGTAAGGGAGGAGGAAGTCTTTGACATCCTCCTAACCTGTCATGATGGGCCTTGTGGAGGACATTTTGCAGCCAAAAGAACTGCCTTCAAAATTCTACAGGCAGGCTACTATTGGCCCACGCTGCATCAAGATGCCAGAAGATATATCAACCAATGTGATCGATGCCAAAGGATGGGGAAACTGACTCCAAGGGACGAAATGCCTCTCCAACCTCAAGTGACTCTTGAGCCATTTGAGAAGTGGGGTATGGATTTTGTGGGCTTGATCAATCCTCCTTCAAGGCAAAGGTCTTACATCATTGTGTGCACAGACTACCTGACAAAGTGGGCAGAAACCAAGGCAATTAAAGCAACGACAGAAGAAAAGGTGCCTGAGTTTTTAAGAGAAAACATCTTCTACAAATTTGGCTACCCAAGAGAGCTAGTCACCGATCAAGGAAGCCAGTTCACTTCCAACTTAATCGAAGACCTACTCGCTCATCACAAAATCAAGCATAGGACTTCCACCCCCTATCATCCTCAAGCAAATGGGCAGGTGGAAGTCACCAATAGAGCATTAGAAGGGATGTTGACTAAGGTGGTGAGCAGGAGTAGAAGAGATTGGGCAGATCGTCTGGTTGAGGCCACTTGGGCTTACAACACCACTTGGAAGACCATAACCGGCTTCACACCTTATGAGCTGGTCTATGGGAAGAGAGCTTTGCTGTCAATTGAGTTCGAGTACAAAACCTTGAGGATGGCAGCTCAGCTGGACCTAGATCTCAGCCATGCCCAAAAAGAAAGGTTATTGCAGCTGAATGGGTTGGATGAACACCGAATGCAGGCCATTCTCCACTCAGAGGTGGTTCAACTTCAGAGGAAGGTATGGCATGACCGACACCTCAATGACAAGCAATTCCAGCTGGGAGATTGGGAACTATTGTACGATTCCAGACATAAGGATTTTAAGGGGAAGCTGAGAACAAGATGGCTGGGACCATATGCAGTGGAGAAGTGTAACGATAATGGGTCTGTTCTTATTCGGACCATTGATGAGGAAGCCATCCCCATGCTCGTCAATGGGCATCGACTAAAGATCTATAGGAAACCTCTTTCGAGGCACGAATTCATCAAAACTGTGGAAAAATCAGTGCTGGTCATAGAGAAGGTTCTACCTTTGTTTTGGGCATACCCTGAACATCAAAAAAAAAAAAAAAAAAAGATCCTTGGGTGAAAACCTTTCTGAGGCTCCCAAGGCAGATGGTAGGGGTGAAAACCTCATTGAGGCGCCCCTGCTGTCTCTCTGAAAATTTTTTAATAAAAAAGACCCTTGGGTGAAAACCTCCCTGAGGCGCCCAAGGTAGATGGTAGGGGTGAAAACCTCACTGAGGCACCCCTGCTGTCTCCTAAAAAAAAAAACCAAGAAAAAAAGAAAACAGAAAAAGAAGGGGGCAGAAACAGGAAAACAGGCTCAGTATTTGGAAATTCATGCAGGTTGTAGGTATTCCATGCTGGAAAGGAGGCCTCTCAACTCAAGGACAAAGGTCCCTACTATGCTACCAGGTGACCTCACCAACACTCCCTCCAGAAACACTCATCTCTTCCAAGGTCTGGGCACGATTTGATCACAATTTAGCCTTCTACAGGAAGCTACAAGACCTTCTACAGGAAGTTCTATATTTCTACAGGAAACCTCCTGTAGAATCTTCGGATAGCCCAGGACCGACTGTGTGGAAGAATTTGAAGCCTGAAGTCCAATAAGGAGGCATGCAACCAATGTTTTTCTCCATCACCCACAGCTGTCGCCTCCTTCTACCACCCCTGATGCCATACAATGGAAATACCTGCACAGTCAAATCAGAACGTTGGATTCTCAGAAGAAACAATTCTCAAATGGAATAAAGTATGTAGAGGCTCAATGCGCTACTTATCAAGGCAATCCGAGGACCCTCCAACCGTGACCATGATTCCACCGTTTTGGCATGCACCCTAGGAGGAGAAACGGCTACAAGATATCCTACAGGAATCCTGTAGCAGTTGATCCGGCTAGAGCATACACCATGAAGGCACTTGCAACTCATAAAGCTGGCGCATGCACCATCTGCAGCCAGGCAACCGGTCTTGTAACCAGCAGTATTCGGAAAGAAGGAACTCCCGTGCCTGTGCATGAAGCAGCAGCAAGCGGATCCGTCACCCTCGTCCTGAAGCATGAAAATAACGTCGCGGCCGTACAGGTAAGTGCCTCACCCTGTTTCGTCAAATTACATGAACAATGCTCTAAAATGTGTGCGAGTATGGAAATGAATGGGTTGAGCAAGTCGGGTAGCCATTCAACTGGCCACCACGACCAGTCCGTTGGTCTCGTCCGATTCGGAAAGTGTTGGTTGTGTCAAACAAGACAGGAAATGGACACGTGGGAAGCGTCCAGTCGGGGAGAAGCGGCGATCTAACAGAAATGGCGGTGGTAGATATGCAGGGAATGATTCGGCGGTCAGGTAGACTTACAGTGGAATGATAGCAGGTGACGTCGTCCAACGGTCCGGCAGGGACAGCTCACCCCCGTGCCACGAGTTCCGCAGGGATACAAATCCACCGTCTAGATCGCGTATGGCACTCCACTCATTTATCCTCAACTGCTTTGCAGTCGAGTAAGCATCCGAAATTTCCTGAAGACTGTTACTCCGAGTCCTCGGCCTGTTCAAACGTCCGGTGGTTGCATAGAAGGCCCAGAACTACTGATGCGCTCTCCAGAACCCGTGCACGACTTCTACAGGAAGCTGCGCTACAGGAAGCTCACCACTACGGAGGAAATTAAACTATTCACGTCAAAGGTGGCAAGTTGGAACGAGGTAAGCCTGAACATAGTCCTCCCATGCAATTGGTTCGAAGGGTGGCTAAGTCGACGTCCTAAAAGAGTAGAATTACAGTCTGTGCATGAATTTGCAAGCGTCGTCTTACTTCTGCATGAGAATTGTCATCGTAGTGTGTATGCGGGGTTTTCTACAGGGTTTGGTTAATAATTGAGCCACTATCAAGGCTCACCTGTAGACAGTCATGAATTTACAAACTGTGTGCATGACAGAGGTGTAATTCTGTGCTCTGTCTAAGGAAATCCCAAAGGTCCATCTTTTTATACGCACCAGCCAGCTCTGGCTAACACAGCAAGCTTTCACCATGCCGGGTGGGTTCATTAGGAAAGAGCCGACAGACTCAAAGAAGCTATGGGAAAACCCTGAGGTGGTAGACCTGTTTTCTCGTGCATGGTGGATGTCGTTCTGCGACAAGCTTCAAGGTTACGATGACAAGGTGGCAGAAGAATTCCTGCGAGCTTTGAAGCCAAAATCAAAAACGCTGGCCGTTGTCAATTTCAGAGGTTTGAACCTCAGACTCACCCCACAGTTCATTAGCAGAGTCACTGATCTCCCGATGGGGGTACCGTGGGATAAGGAGGAGAGAAAACTGGGCAAGAAGGCTAAGAAGGAGTTCTTTCTGCCGGAGGAGCAATTCTGAGAGGACAAGAACGGAGTTCGAAGAGCCAGCCTATAGCCGCTCTGGAGTGAGGTCAGCCTCCAAATTATGAAGTATATCACATGCGAGGGGCGATTCAGCATCGTGTATGGATACCATTTCTGGCTGCTCACAGAACTTAGGCACCAAATGGACCTACCCTCAGAAAATAAGTTGAGTATTCCTTACTTCCTCCTGCAGTCCATGACTGAATGTGCCACCAAATTACGAGAGGGAACGCCAGACCAGGTAGCCCATCATGGGCTCATTAAGCTCCTCGTGGAGGATGCACTCCACACATACACTGTCCCTCTCTCGTGGGAAGCCTTTCGAAACTTGACTAAGGATGATGACATCAAAATTTTGGCTGAGGAGCTCACCTCCTCTAGCAACGAGGAGAAGGAACCAATTCAAGTAGAGAAGAAAGGAAAAGGCCAAGAAACCATGGCCAAAGCACCAAAGAAAGAACACAAGGGGAAACAAGAGAAACACCAGGCTGCCAAAACAGAGGATGACAAACCCACATTAACACCCAGGGAGAAAAGGTTATAGAGCAGGGTGGGAAGGACTGAACAAGTCCACGTCAGTGAAGGAACCTCTAAGGTAGCCTCAGTAAAGTCAAAAGACAAAGCACCCTCAACCAAGTAGGCTAAAACGGTGCCACCTATTTCTATATGAAAATAAAAAACGGCTTCTACAAAAATCCAGAAATCAGCCGCTACAAGGCTTTTTACAGGAAGTCCTGAGAAAGGAACACAAAAGGGGAAGATGACCGAAATCCTTGCTAGGGAGGCAGCAGCTGTGCTGGCCACCCTAAGTACCCCTCCCAAGCCAAAGGAAAAACGAAAAAGGGAGACCCCTCTATATTTCAAAGCAAGGAGAAGTGTAAGAATCAAAACAGGCAGGCCCCAACCTCCATCCAGCGACCCAATTACCATAGAAGACACCCCTACCTCGCAAGGGAGAGGTCCCCCTCAAAAATATCGGTCACTTATGAGAGGAGGAGCCCGAAGACAACTGCTTGGAAGGAGAGAATAGAAAGGTTGGCTTCAAAAACCCCGCTACAGGATGCTGAGGCCGTTCTACAGGAAACATTGGCCAGGCTCAAGGAGACCGAAAGAATGGAGGGAGAGGAAGCCACATCACCACCAAGGGAAGACGGAGGAGAGCCACGGAGGGAAGAAGAGGTAGAGCACATTACAGAACCTAGTCCCCAGCCAATCTTGAGCTCATATTATAACTTTTTGGAGGCTGGAAAAATTATTCTACAGAAATTCACAGTGCCGCTTTTCTTTGCGTTGGAGGAAGAAAGAGTGAGAACCCACACGTGGATGAGGATAGCTAAATCTAAAAGAGTAGCAGATATAGACCCCTTGGAGGAACAACTCAAGGAGGCACGAAGAGAATTAGATATGGCCAAACACGTGGGAAACTGCCAGCGGGTATTCCTATAGGAAGAGAATGAGAAACTCAAACTGCAGCTACAGGTATAGAGGAAAGAAAGGGGCACAACATCAGAGGACACTACAGCAGAACCTCAAGGCAAAGAAGGACTGCAAGTTGGTATTGGGGAACTAAACCAGCATCTACAGGAAAGGGAATTGCAAGCACAAATCGAGATACAAGCTCTCAAACAGTAGTTGCAACAAAAAGAGGCACAACTGGCCTGTATGACTAGTTGGGCCATGGATGCTCTACAATGTAGACAATCGGCCAAATCTTATGGCCTATACCTACGGGACCAGTGGCTGCAATTCCAAATTAATGCATTGGCACGGAGGGGTATCTCCCAAATCCAAGACCCCCAGCAGTTCACAGAGTTATGAAATAGTAGTTCAACAGAGGACAAGGCCAAGCTATCGAAGTTCTATCTCCATAATTTGGCCCTTCCTAATGTGACTTCATGGGATCCCAACAAAGTCGTGGGAGATATGTAGTTGATGGCATTTGCCTCATGGTTTAACCTTGAAGAAAAGAGAGCAGCAGAGGTCAAACAGGTCATGAACCGAGAGTTACATGAACCATTGTTGATTAGAGCAGAGCCATGGGACCCCACTGCATTGATATTAACCCACCAACACTTAGCAACCGACTCTCAGGCTTTATTGACATACATGGATCAGCAGGCTCAGGCTATATCACATTTTGAGGATATGGAGCGATTATTAGGGGAAAATTGTGTTCATGCTTGCACCCGCCGGTGGAACACATTGTCCCACAGCCTCAAAATCAGGGAATATCACACTCCAACTCGAATGAGGGAAGCTCTAGTACGGGTCCCCCTCTACAAGAAGTCCATACAGAACCTCCAAGCCAGCTGGATTGGCCTCAAGCTAAGCCCACCTTTGCTTTTGGGATTGATGGAAGGCAGCACAGAGAAAGAAGAGCATAAGCAGTGGGAAGAGGTGGAAAGGAAGGCTGGGTTCCATGTCAGTGAGGAGGATACTACTTCAGAAGCCTGGGATGTGAGAGTGGCGGTGAAAGCAATAAAGGACGAGGAGCTGGATTAGTTGCTCAGGGATGACCAATCATTTTAGCAGGGGGGTGATGATGAGCCCCAAATTTGGTAACATTTTGGGCTCATTTGGCCTAACTACCCTTGCTCAATCCTTCATTTTTCATAACTTATGCATCACTTTTTAGTATGTTTATGTCATTTGTACGAATAAGGGTAGTCACTATTCCTAGGTTGCTAACACATGCTCATTTCAGGATTTTTTGACACATGTTGGAGCAAAACCGAGTAGACAAGGGCTAGGAGACAGCTAAGCTGGGGTTGAGGATTCGTAGGGGGGTTGTCTACGGCATTAAATAGCCTTCCTTGGGATCTTCACCCCCAACTCCGAGCTCCAAAAGCCACCAAAATCGGATCTAGAAGGCAGCCAAATAGATTTTGTGGAAGCAGCTGTTCACTCCCAGTTTGGTCAGCCAAGTCCCATAGATTTGGGAGGCCAGCTTGGGCCTCGTGATGTATAAATGATAAGGCTTCAGGCTTCAAGGGGGACTTTTGAAAAACTTTTGCACATTCTGCACTACAAGCTGCCAGCTCTGTTTTGTTCTTTTGTAGCCATTATTGGCATAACTCTTGACTTATGATTATTATTTTTTAATGGGAAGCAATCAGATTTGATCTCAGCTCTGAGTTTCTAGAGGAGCCATAGCTCTCGGGGTTGGGCCCAACCTGGGAGCCTAGGGCCTCCTTCTTTGTATTGATTTCTTTCCTTTCAACGTTATGATTTTCCTTGTATGCATTTGAAACGCAGTTTGTTGAGTTAGATTTCGTTGTGTGGTTAAGTAGGTCATTGTTGAAAAATAGAGTTGCTTCAGATGTCTAGAATACAACAATATTATACGAATTGATAAAAGCTCCAGAAAAGGGTTTCCTGCACTCTCATTTTCACCTCTTCCTAGGGGCTAGAATTGCAGATAGTGCTGCCCAACAAAAACACTAGTTTGCTCACTCATGCAATCTCTGGTGAAATGATTTTGTTTGTAGGAGTTAGTCATGCGTTTAGATCTTTTGGAATGTTTCTTTACTTAATTTTTGTACATGGTTCTCTTTAGGAATAAAAATGTTGTTCATTGGTTTCATTAACAGTTAGGATAGATCAGTTAATATTTTGATTGTGTGCAGGACGTGGTTGATTTGGTTAAGTATACATTGTGCGGTGCATCTCCATCACTCTCTCGTCCATCTAAGCTTCGTCCATACCAACTGCTCCATCTCCAAGTTAGGTCCCTCGTCTCACAACTACTCTTTTGCCCACATCACCCTACCTTCTTAGCCTTCCATTGCCTCAACCCTCTTTAAGACAAGCTAGCTTTACACACCCTCTCATCACTACATCCCTCTGTCACTAAGTCATTGCAGACCCCTATCCTACCTCCCTATCCATTCATGCATCCTCTTTCACTCACCCATCATCCAAAATCCAATCGTAGAACATCCTGTAGAAATTTCTGAACATCCTGTAGAAATTCTGAAACATCCTGTAGAACCCCTGCAGACTTCCTGTAGAAGCTCACAAATGAGGTTTCTTGATAGCCAAACTGTGTGAAACTATCTGGAAGGGTGTTCGGGACTCCTTAGACCCCCTCTGAACCCTTCCACCCTTTTCCAAGCCTTTCTCTTCCTCGATCCACCCCTGCACAGTAAAAATCCAGTTAAAAGCACACACATAATAATTCAAAAACTTATTCAAAAATACAAAAAGATGTGTTCTTCAGATAGAGATAGAATAGGCATGTGCATTTTACCTTTGTAAAAGTAATGGCATATTTTTCAATAGTTTGCATCCTTTCCTTTGCACCAGTAGGGTTAGTTGGTAGAATTAGGGTTTGCTAGGGTTTGCGTTACTTCTTGGCTTTCAGTTTCTTTTCGCAAGTAGATTAGCTTCCTTTGAGATAGCTTTCATCCATCAGTTAAAAAGCTTCTTCTAAAAGCTCATAGAAGTTGGCTTAAGCCCCTAGCGGACTTGTGCCAGCTGACCAAGTGACAGCTACAACAAGAGCTAGTACTTGTGCATATAGCACTGTCGCTTCCAAGTTTGTTACGAACTACCGAGTTGATAAAAGTAAAGACGGGAGTCCCAAGAGTTGCAACATTATTGCTGCAATACTGGAGCCCACTAGGGAGGTCCCCTCCTAATCTGTCATCCAAAGAGAAAATAAAGATTGTAAGGGAAAGTGTTGCTTTCACTTGGATTGGGGGCAATATTTTCATATTAGGGATAGATGAGATCTTGAGGGTATGTATAAGGGAAGAAAAGGTATTTGGCATCCTCTTAGCATGCCATGATGGACCTTGTGAGCGTAATTTTGGTTTTAAGAGGACAACCTTTAAAGTTTTACATGCTAGTTACTATTGGTCCGCTCTACATCAATCTTCTAGGAGATACACCACCAAATGTGATCATTTCCAAAGGATGGGAAATCCCACAGCCAGAGATGAAACGAAATTACAACCTCCAGTGGATTTAGAGCCATTTTACAAGTGGGAAATGTAATTCATTGGGCCAATTGATCCAACATTGAGACAAAAGAATTTATTATTGTGTGCATTGATTACTTGATAAAGCGGGATGAGACAAAGGAAGTTAAACAAAAAACTAAGCAGAAGGTGGCTGAGATTTTAAGAGAAAAAATATTCTACAAGTTTTGGTATCCAAGGGAGGTAGTCACCAAACAAGGATAATAATTCACATCAAATCTAATTAATTATCTCATGAGGAAACACAATATCAGGCACAAGAAATCCATTTCCTATCACCCTCAAGAAAATGGGTAGGTGGAAGTCACCACTAGAGCACTGGAGAAAATTCTTACAAAGGTCAGTGGCAACAACAGAAAGAATTGGGAAAATAGACTAGTGGAAGTTACCTGGGCCTACAACACCACTTGGAAGACCACCATTGGATTCACTCCCTTTGAGATGATCTATGGGAAGAAGGCCCTATTGTCTATTGAATTGAGTACAATATCTTGAGGATGGCAGCTCAGTTAGACTTGGATCTCACTTCAACACAACAAGGAAGGCTTCTCCAACTCAATGGTCTAGATGGATTAAGAATGCAATCTCTCCTACACACTGAGGTAATCAAAATAAAGAGGAATATTTGGCATGACAAACACATTAGGGAAAGGACTTCCAAGAAGAAGATTAGGCCCTGTTATCTCATTGTCGATTTAAGGAATTCAAGGGAAAGTTGATGAAAATATGGTTGGGTCCCTATCTAATAGAGGATTGTCATGAGAATGCGTTTTTCCAAATCAAAATCATTGATGGGGAAGGGATTCCTTTACTTGTCATTGATCATAGGTTGAAATTGTTCAAGAAACCTCTATCCAAGGAATATTTGTCATTTCAGTCAGTAAAGAGTTAAATGTGATTGGGATGCACATAGCCCTTAGTCCAACAAAATTCTAAAAAAAATAATAATAAGAGGGCCAAGATCAAATACTCCATGAGGCATGTGAGACCCACGCCTGAGTTGAAAACCTCTCTGAGGAATCCAAGGAGCAAAAAAAAAGGTAAAGAAAAATGAAATATCCCTAGGTGAAAACCTCCTTTGAGGTTCCTAGGGCAGGCATGCAAGCGGAAAACCTCTACAGAGGTAGGCTTATTGTCTAAAAAAAGGAGAAAAAAAAAACAAAAGAGAAAATAGACACACAGGGAAAGAGCTCTTACACCATTTTTGCTAACATTCTTTCTTCTTTTGCAGGGTTACACATAGTTGGAATATTTTCTAGACACAAGAATAAACCTACAACTTTCCATCCATCCTCCCATCCACACACCTCATCTCCATACTCTCCACTCATATAACCATATCTCTCTACCATCTTGTTGGGTAGCGGAGGTCCTGCGTAATAGTTTTTGGGCTTAAAGCCTATAAGTTAGGATAATAATATTGTAAATCTCCAAAATATGCGGAGTGCGAAATGTAATAGGTCAAGTAAAAGGGTTGTCTGCCAAGAAATAGTATAGAATAATAGGAAGTAAGTTTGCCTACCCATGGTCCACAGACCGTGGCAATGTATAAATAGAGCGAGGCTCTACGTGTAGAGGGAAAACTAATTTTGGATGAATCTTAGTGTTATGGGTGTGTAAGGAAAGCATTTTCTGCATCTGTAAGTTCATTTCAAGGGTGTTGGTGGGTAGATAGAGGCTCTGCTGCTGTGTGCATAGAGGCCTAGTAGAGTCCGCAGCTATGTGAGCGGATCCCTGCAGCTGAGTGCACAGGTCTGATCTGGCTGTATTGGCGAAAGAGTTGAATAAAGATAAGTTGGTTCTGAAGTACTGTATTGATTCTAAAATAATGTGGATCTGGTTAATTTCTGGTTTACATATCTGTTTGATCTATGTGCTTATGTTTAGATTCTAAGTTTATGAAAATCTATAACATTTCTGGGTGTGCGCGTTGGTTATCTCTATGAAATGTTTGCTTAAAGACTGTAAGAAGTAGATCTAATCGGTAACAAAAACAGTATTAATAAGTATTAAGGATTTTCCTTGTTCCGGATCTACACGGAAGCAGACTGGCGCGAGGCCACAGAATAGTGCGTGACCCCTCCAGACCACATCACGACATCCCAAGGGTGCGAAAACCTGGTTCCAGTACCCTCCCCTGCTACCTTAGGTGTGACCTCAATCCACACTCCGCGGGCTATTGCTGAAAGGGCAGGTAGCTACGGGATTTGTTTGGCTAATAACTCTTTCGAGCCTTGTTCAGGCCCCAATAAGCCAACAAATGGTTCCGTTACCGGAACCGGGATCTACCTATGGGATGTTTGATGTCGAAACATTGGAACCCTACTAAGGAAGAGTCTGAGGATTGGTTGGATCATGAGCGGTGACCGATGCGCAAACCAGAGGTTAAGCATGACAAGCATGATCCAGTTGCTGGTATTCAAAGGAGTAGGAAGGGAAGATCCATAACAATTTTGGTTTGTGGTCAGGGCAGTATGGGAAGCACACAAAGTTATGGATGATAACATCAAAAAAGCTACCCTAGTTAGCACACTGCAGGACTGAGCGCTAAAATTCTATATAAAGTACTCAAGCGATCACCCGAATGCGAGAACAACGGAGATCCGAGCTGAATAAAAAAGAATTTAGCTGGTCGAAGTGAGAAACGTGGTCGATCATGGGGTTCAAGGAGATCGCGATGATACTTGGTGAAACTCTGTGAGATCTAGATTAGAGATTGAAAAGTACAATCTGCAAGGCAAACATGATGTTGTCAGATGCACAACATTGCGCGTGGTTTGTGGCATCATTGACACCACATCTAACGGTGGCACTGTCACAGCAAAAGATCTCAACCTAGGTTGAAGCATTAGCGACAAGCATGAAACTCCAATACAAGATCCAAAGTTGGGAGTTCAACAAATCCACGCGCAAATACAAAACCTGTGTTTAGCAATGCAGAATTTGAAACAAGAAAAGGCACCCCACCTAGAAGCACGGGATGAAGTGTGGTGTATAAAGTCTAGAAACCAGGGTTCTAATAAGGATCATTGTCTAGTGTTTGCAAACTATGTGGCAATAGGGGGACCAATGCGAGTGCGACTAGAGGCACAAGTAGGGCGAAGCGTGGCACTGTCACTTTGGTGCGCAATCTGTCAGGTGGGAGGAAAGGACAACACGGACAACTGCCATCTACTGCCAAAATTTAACCAGACCCCCCAGTGTCTATTTTGTAACTTTTGCAGATCGGTGGGCCATGAGGAGCGAGACTACCGTAGTTACCAACTATTGATGCACTGGTCACCAGCCTACAGAATGCAGACTGAAGTGCAAGGTCAGGATCCAGCTGTGGTGATAGCATGCGGTGGGTTCCAGGGACATGGATGAGGATGGGGAGGAATGGGGCCAGGAAGGGGTTGCGAGCAACTGATTTGTTACAACTGCAGAGGACCAGGACACTACGTGTAGGACTGTACCAACCTGACCAGAATATTGTGCACTTACTACAAACAGTTCGATCATGAAATGATATATTGCCCCACATTGATAGGATAGATACATGAGAAGAGGGCAGCGCAACCTACGATGATGCAGAACATCTAAATGATGATGGTTGAACCATGTGAGGAAGACCCCAACATAAACATGGTGCTCAGAAGTGGTGCAGCTACAGGGGAGGATAAGAGGCAAGTAACCAAGGACGATGTCAAGGTTTGTAAGGAGACAGATTTGGAAGCTAGGAAGAGCTTTGTACACGTCTCTACCCTAGGTAATAAGGATCCACCAAAACTGGAGAGGGATCCCTCAATTCTAACTACCTTTTTAAAGACATGCATGAAATTGCTTCATGAAAATAGGGTGGTTAAAGGATTACAGTAATTGATAAATAGGTACGTAAGGTTGGGTGAACCTTGTGTGGTTCGAAAATTGGGAAAACAGGCATCATGGACTGGGTGGGAAATGCAATTAACGACACAGATTAGTGACCATGAATGGACCAGATCATTCTGGACTTGGGATCAGATGAAAATGTACTACCGAAATAGACTTGGGAGCGCATGGGCAAGCCCACACTCTAATGGTCTCCTATTCAATTGTGGATGGTGAACCAATAGAAGATCCAGCCCATGGAAATACTGCAAGGAATTATAGTAGATATAGAAGGTGTGAGCACTCGAACGGACTTTGAGGTAATAGAAATCATGGCTGAGAATAGCCCTTACCCTGCATTGTTAGGGATAGACTGGGTCACTGGTATGAATGGGGTTATTAATCTAAAGAAGCAAAAAATGATATTTGAGATGAAGTCACTCCATGTAGTCATTCCGCTAGACCCAGCTGAAGGACTGCGTTACACTGAACCTGTGCGCGACAAAGGAAATGATGATGATTTAGATTGTATCTATAAAATTATGGCATGAAATCAAGATTGGGTCAATCCAATTACAGAAGGAAGAATATCGTGGGGACATGCAGAGTCCTGCACTAAATATTTAGATGAGGAAGATGAGTGGTGGCATAATTGGTTGAATGGAGTAACCACGTTAAAATGCAATATGATGACTAAGTCATTGTATTGCGTCAGAGCTCGGGATTGCAAATCCCCGATGTATGATGGGTTGACGGAAGTAAATGAATTCCTGACCAAATTTGAAAGCGCGGTTCTAGAGCACCAACAATTTGATGCGTTGAGATGGGCATTACACACGATGCCTGCATGTTGGTGGGGTACATAGGAAGGCACCTTCGACGATTGGCACGGCTGGAGGCACATGATGCAGATAAGATTTGGAAAATCGTAACTATGAATAACTGAGAAATGAAATGGATAGGATGACCCACACATGCACCTTACAATATGGATCCAAGCCTATGGAGAAGAGCCTCAAATAGAGTGGGTACACTTATTTTATCATACCCTGGATGTCATTCCAAGGAACTGGTATACTGAAATAGAGCTTCGACATGGTATAAGCAAATGGGATATCTTGCGTGAAGGTTTTTTTAACGTTCCTCTTTGAATATCAATGGATGGATACTGTGGATGACACGTTGTAGGTGGTGAAGGCCACTATTTTCAAAATACCAATGGAACCAGAAGAAATCGTGTAGCCAGACTGGTCGTGACATTTGAGCTAGGCCCTAGCATGTTATAATGTGTAGGTAGAAGATGATGAGGATGACCCTAGAAACATAAATATTCCGAAAACAAAGTGGAGTCATGAGGTTCACGGACCAACAATCGAGGATCCAGACATCACCACGCTGCTGAAATGAAACAAGTAAACATTGGAATGAAGGAACAACCAAAGTATGCAACACTCGGGGACTATTGGGATGATGCCATAGTGGAAAAGGTCGTCGAATTGCTTCGATAATATCAAGATTTATTCCTAACTAAAATTACAGAGTTAAAAGTGATCCTCGGTGACCTAAGAATGATGAAGATAACCTTGAAGCTAGATGTGAAACCAGTTAAGTGGTTGCCTTACCGGTTGAATCCAAAATACAAAGCTAAGGTCTGCAAAGAATTGGACAAGATGCTTGTAGCCGGAATAATTGAACCAGTGGAGGAGTCTGATTGGGTAAGTCCTATGGTAGTGCAGGAGAAAAAACAAAAAGTTGAATTTTGCATCTGTATGGATCTCTAGAAGCTCAATGATGCATGTGTTAATGATCCATTTCCGATGCCATTTATAGATGAGGTACTAGAAAACGTGGGAGGATAGGAATCCTACTCCTTTACGGACGACTTCTCAGGGTACCACCAGATCAAGATTGCACCAGAGGATAGGAGTAAAACAACATTTGCTACCAAATGGGGCTGCTTTAAGTATATGGAGATGCCCTTTGGACTAAAGAATGCATCAGCAATATTCTCACGCGTTGTGGTAGTTGCATTCAAGGAGTTTATACACAAGTTCTTAGAGGTATATCTTGATGATTGGACTGCATTCAAGCTGGTTAAGAAACATATCGTGAGCTTATGATTAATGCTAGATACTTGCCAACGACACCAAATTGCGCTTAACCTAAAGAAGTGTACTTTCCTCATCCCCTTCAGGAACCTACTGGGCCATGTGGTTTGTAAGCAAGGTTTGATGGTGGATCTAGCAAAGATTGCTGTTATAATCAATCTGCAACTGTCGTGAAGTGTTAAGAATCTGCGCGCCATGTTGGGACACACTAGTTACTATCGAAAGTTCATCAAGAGCTACGCGTAGATAGCAACACTAATGGAACAGTTGTTGAAGAAGGATATTACTTATTGCTGGAATGAGGAATGTAACAAAAGTTTGGAAATGCTCAAGGAAAAGATGACATCAGCTCCTATATTGGTCTTTCCAAAATGGGACATCAAATTTCACGTGCATGTTGACGTGTCATGTATTGTGTTGGTTACGATACTCACTCAAGAAGGAGCGAAGGGAATTGATCGCCTAATCACGTTCGTAAGCCAACGATTGTCAAAAGTGAAGAAGAACTACTCCACTACTGAGCGAGAGGGATTGGTGATGGTATACGCGCTACATAAATACTACCACTATCTGCTCGGAGGACACTTTAAGATGTATACTGACCACTCTACACTAAAATACCTAGTGAATAAGCCTGTGTTGGGGGGGCGCATTTGTCGGTGGTTGCTATTATTTCAAGAATATGACTTCGAAGTCGTCATAAAGCTAGGACGTCTAAACGTAGGACCAGATCACCTATCCCGAATTGAGATAGGCAACGAGCCCAAAAACTTAGAGGAAGGACTACCAGATGCACAGTTGCATGCAGTGCATGTTGCAGATGGCCATTTTGAAGATATAATCCACTTATTAATCACAGGAACCGCACCACAGGGATATTCCGTTCAGAAAAAGAAATAATTGGTGATATGCGCAGTACATTTGACTATTACTGCAGGTCACCTCTACAAAATGGGCAATGACAAAATATTACGTAGATATGTACCTAAATCCGATCGAGGATAGATCCTAGCCAAAACACATGGGTGGGTTGTCGGAGGACATTATGTGGGCAACACCACAACACAAAATATTCTTCACGCCAGACTATGGTGGCCAAATCTACATAAAGACTCGAAAGCATACTATTGGGCCTACGACGTATGCCAACGGATTGGGAAACCATCACGGAGGGATGAAATGCCGCTCAAGCCACAGATGACGTTGCAACCATTCAAGAAATGGGTGATCGATTTTGTGGGGATTATCACACCTCCAGGAAAGACACGGGAATGGTATATCATCATGGTGACAGAGTACTTGACCTGATGGGTGGAAGCATAGCCGGTTAAAGACTTCAGGGCTACTACAACCGCGAAATTCTTGTTTGAGAATGTGTTAACAAAATTTGTATGTCCAAAAATTCTAATGAGCGACTGCGGAACGCATTTCCTGAATGAGACTATCAGCGTGCTCACTGAGGAATTTCAGATATACCATCAACAGAGTAGGTCGTACAATCGGCAAGCAAATGGGACAGTTGAAGCATTTAACAAGATTTTGGAGACAACATTGACCAAGGTATGTAATGCACAGCACAACGGTTTGGGTTTGCGCATATCTATTGTGCTATGGGCATACTGAACAACGTGCAAAATGTTGATGGGAAAAACACCTTTCCGGTTAGTCTATGGCAAGGAAGCCATCATGCCAATAGAATACCTAGTTTACGAATAGCAGCGGCGATAAGGATGGCAGACCGTGGAGCATTGGAAGAAAGGATTGCGCAATTGGAGGAGCTTGAGGAGGAGCGATTTCTAGCAATATTTCGTCAACAAGTACAAAAGAAGTGAGAGAAAGATTGGCATGATCGCCATATCAAGATGTGAATGTTCAAAGAGAATGATCTAGTATTACTATATAACACCAAGTTCGAGCAATTTCCTGGCAAGCTCTGCATGCACTATTTGGGACCTTATGTAGTCAAAGAACTTACAGAGGGAGGCATGGTCCAGCTTGCCAAGCTCAATGGAGACACCTTCTCGGGAAGAGTAAATGGCATTTGCCTGAAGCTCTACACAAGTGGGCCGACTGCCTGACTAACCACCCAAAGAACAGTCTCACTGCTCCAGACAGTTGAAAGAGAGCACGGGAGGATAAAGCAGTTTGGGGGGGGAAGCTATGCGAGAACTAGGGTGCGCGTAGATGTGGTTTGTCACAAGGTGTTGGATGTGGAGCATGATTGTTCAGAGGTCTTTGTTTCAGCCAGATGTACACCCCAGGAAGTTTGTACACCCCTCCATGTGGGGGGGTGCGGGGGGGACTTGTCCCCCCACGGGGGTCCGAGGGGGGCCGATCCCCCCCGGCTGGGGGGTCCGGGGGCTAGTGGTCCCCCGACAGGGGTTTCGGGGGAAGCGCCCCAGAAGCTAAAAACAAATGTAAAATTGCTTTGTAAAACTATAGTAGTTTCTAGTTAATCTGGGTCGTTCATTAGGCGGATGATCTAATGGTAGAACTTATGTTTAGTTTAGGGTTTTTTTCCCTAGAAGGCAACCCCTCTCTTTGTATGAGAGCATTGTATTCAAGGTTGTGTAATAGATGTGTACTCTCCGAGCGAGAAATAGAGAGGTGAGACTGTGAAAGAAAACAGAGGATATTACAGCGGAACTACTGTAGGTTGTGTCTCTTCATTTTGCTGGATAACAGAAAGGAAGGACTGGTTGTTCGAGGTGGACATAGCCCAAACTGGGTGAACCACGTGTATCTGCGTCTCTCTTGTTTTATGTGTTTTCTGTGTTTATATTTATGCAATACTTTATGTGTTCCATTGCTCCATAATATATAATTGTCTAACAACTGGTATAAGAGTCGAAGGTCTATTTGGCTGATAAACTTACAAGAAAAAAGGGTTCCTTATTCGAGTGGGAGCAATGGCAGAAGATGGTAAGTTTAGGGTCGATAAATTTAACGGCCAAAAATTCTCGCTGTGGAAGATGCAGATGGAAGATTATCTGTATCAGAAAGATCTATACCTACCATTGGGCAGAAAAACAAAGATGTCGACAGGTATGACAGATGAAGAATGGAACCTTCTCGATAGAAAGGCACTTGGAATAGTACGGTTGTGCCTCGCAGCATCAGTCGCCTACAACATTTCGAAGGAAACAACGACAGAGGATTTGATTAAGGCATTGGAGAAACTATATGAAAAACCCTCTGCCTCAAACAAGGTATTTCTTATGAAATGGTTATTTAATATGAATATGTCGCAAGGTGGATCTATTTTAGACCATTTAAATGATTTTAATACTGTTACAAGTTAGTTATGTTATGTAGGGGTAAACTTTTATGATGAAGTTAGAGCTCTGTTATTCTTGTGCTCATTACCAGAAAGTTGGAATGGTTTAGTAATGGCCATTAGTAGCTTTGTTTCTAGATCTAGTACTTTAAAGTTTGATGATGTTGTTGATGCTATCCTTAGAGAGGAAATGCGACAGAAAAGCTCCGGTGAGACATCGGGTAATGCTTTGAGTGCAGAGTCTAGGGGAAGAAAAATGGAAAGTGGAAAAAGCTTAGGATATCACAGTAAATGAAGGAAAGGAAGATCCAAGTCCAGGTCAGGGATAGTGTGCTGGAAATGCGGAAAGAAAGGACACCTAAAGAAAACTGTGGATCTCAGAAGGGAAAAGAAGGAGATGCATAGCAATAAAACAATCATGAAGAAAATTTGACAGGTGAGGTGTTACAAGATGATTCGATTTTTTCTTTCGAAAATATTAATGATTCTTGGGTGGTAGATTTAGGGGCCTCATTCCATGCCACACCTGATAAGAAATACTTTCATGACTATGTTCAAGGAGATTTTGGAAAAGTCGGTTTGGGTGATGATAAACCCTGTAAAATTGTTGGAATGGGTAAGGTTCTTGTAAAATAGCAGAATGGAAACCAATGGCTACTAAAGGAGGTAAGGCATGTTCCAGATCTAAAGAAAAATCTGATTTATATAGGGCAGTTAGGTGGTGA
Organism: Pinus tabuliformis; assembly: GCA_031772625.1. Taxonomy (NCBI): domain Eukaryota; kingdom Viridiplantae; phylum Streptophyta; class Pinopsida; order Pinales; family Pinaceae; genus Pinus; species Pinus tabuliformis. The sequence goes on along the minus strand of CM062807.1, from coordinate 1,266,765,907 downwards.
AGGTTGTGTGACAACTTTCACAGATAAATCTTGGAAGGTCACCAAATGAGCCCTGGTAATAGCAAAAGGGAAAAAGGTTGGTACATTGTATTTATGCAACGGTAATTCTAACTCTGTTAATGCTTTAACTTCCAAAGGAGAAGATGCAACATTATGGCATCATAGGATCGGACACATGAATGAAAAAGGGATGAAGATTCTTCACTCAAGGAATTTGTTTCCGGGTTTGAAGAATGTTGATTTAGACTTCTATGACAATTGCATTTATGGAAAACATAAGAGAGTCAGATTTCTCAGAGTTGGGAAAGAAAATAAGAACGAAAAATTAGAGATTATCCATATAGATGTATGGGGACTGCTCAGGTATCATCTCTCATTGGCTCTCGTTATTATGTTACTTTTATTGGTGATGCAACTAGAAAAACTTGGATTTATTGTATTAAGAATAAATATGATGTATTTGATACTTTCAAGAAATGGAAAGCTTTGGTTGAGATTGAGACAAGAAAGAAATTGAAGTGTCTTAGATGAGACAACGGAGGTGAATATTGTAGCAAAGAGTTTGATAGGTATTGTTCATGTCATAGAATTCACAGAGAGAAGACAGTTCCAAGGACACCACAAGAAAATGGTGTGTCAGAAAGGATGAACATAACAATCATGGAGCGTGCAAGGTGCATAAGATTGCATGCAAGATTTCCTTTACAATTTTGGGAAGATGTTGTAGATACTGCTATTTATCTAATAAACGGAGGGCCTTCAAGTTCCTTGGATGGTGGTGTTCCAGAGGAAGCATGGACAGGTAAAAAGGTAAACTACTCCTTTTTAAAGCCTTTTGGTTGTGAGGCCTTTGTCCATATTGATAAAGAAAACAGTACAAAGCTTGAGGCAAAGTCAAAGCAATGAACCTTTATTGGATATGGTGTTAATGATTTTGGTTATCACTTATATGATTACGAAAATAAAAAAATCATTAGGAGCAGAGATGTAATATTCAATGAAAAGGTCTTGTATAAGAATCAACTACAGGAAAAGAAATGGGAAAAAGAAAACAAGGAATACGCAGTTCTTGATGTAATCACTAAAGAAGTAAATGTGCCTAAAAATAATAATAATCAACAACCACAACAACAACAACCACCACAATAGCAACAGGAACCCCAAACACCTGAAAATGGTGTTAGAAGATATACCAGGATAAGTAGACCCCCTGAACGATACTCTCCTTCATTATATTATTTATTGTTGACTGATTCTGGTGAACTTGAATGTTATGAAGAAGCAATGCAGGTTGAAAGCAGGAAGAAGTGGGAGGTAGCCATGGAAGAAGAGATGGACTCCTTAATGCATAACCAGACTTTGGACTTAGTCAGGTTGCCTGCAGGAAAAACTACATTAAAGAATAAATGGGTTTACAAGTTGAAGGAAGAAGATGGAGGAAAACATAGGTAGAAAGCTAGACTTGTGGTGAAGGGGTTTGTACAAAAGAAAGGTCTTGATTTTGATGAAAAATTTTCTCCTGTTGTTAAAATGACTTCACTCAGAACTATTTTAAGTCTAGTAGCAGTTGAAGATTTGCATCTTGAGCAGTTAGATGTAAAGAAAACCTTTCTCCATGGGGATTTGGAGGAAGAGATATATATGCAGTAGCCACAAGGATATGAGGTGAAAGGGAAGGAGAAACTAGTGTGGAGGTTGAAGAAGAGCTTGTATGGCTTAAGACAAGCTCCAAGGCAGTGGTATAAAAAAATTTGACAAATTTATGTCTCAATAAGGTTATACTAGATGTCACTTTGATCATTGTGTTTATCTGAAAAATAAAAATGATGGCAGCTATATATATTGTTATTGTATGTAGATGACATGCTTGTTACAGGGTCTAACATGTAGGAAATAAATGTGCTCAAAAGAAAATTGGCAAATTCATTTTCAATGAAGGATTTGGGAGCTGCAAAACAAATCCTTGGTATGAGAATAACTAGAGACAGGAAAAATCGCATATTAACATTGTCTCAGAATGAGTATATACAAAAGGTGTTGAAAAGATTTAATTTGCACAATGAAAAACCAGTTAGTGCACCTTTTGCTAGCCATTTCAAACTTAGTAAGGAAATGTGCCCAAAGACCCAAGAAGACATGGATTATATGTCTAAAGTTCCATATGCATCAGCAGTTGGAAGCTTAATGTATGCAATGGTTTACACAAGGCCTGATATTGCACATGCAGTGGGAGTTGTAAGCAGGTACATGAACAATCCAAGAAAGAAAAATTGGATGGCAGTGAAATGGATTCTCAGATATTTGAAAGGTACCAAAAATCAAGCATTATGCTTTGGTGGTTCAAACATTTCTCTACAGGGATATGTTGACGCAGACATGGCAGGTGACAGAGATAACAAGAAGAGCACTACAGGATATGTATTTACTGTAGGTGGAACAGTTGTCAGTTGGGTTTCAAAAATACAAAGTGTTGTTGCACTTTCAACAACAGAAGCAGAGTATGTTTCTGCTACAAAGGCTAGTAAAGAAATGATTTGGTTACAAAGGTTTATGGGTGAATTGGGTAAGGAGCATGATATGGGCACATTATACAGTGATAGCCAAAGTGCCATTCATCTTACGAAGAACTCAGCATCCCATTCCAGGACTAAACAAATACAGCTCAAGTACCATTTTATACGATCAGTGTTGGAATATGGAGAGTTGAAGTTGGAAAAGATACACACTAGCCAGAATCCTACATATATGTTAACAAAAGTGGTAACTAGGGATAAACTGATAATCTAATCAGTTTCAATTGGTCTTCAAGGATGACGATGAAGATGAGAAATAGCTAGGTCCATAGAGGAGTCCTTGTCCATCAAAATAAGTAGCGATGGAGTTGATACAATCATTCTCCAAGTGGGAGATTGTTGGATGTGGAGCATGATTGTTTAGAGGTCTTTGTTTCAGCTGGATGTATATCCCAGGAAGTTTGTACAAACCTCCACGTGAGGGGATATGGAGGGGACTTGTCCCCCCCGCGGGTGTCCGGGAGGGCCGATCCCCCCCAGCTGGGGGGTCCGGGGGCCAATGGTCCCCCGCCGAGGGTTTCAGGGGAATCGCCCCCGAAGCTAAAAAAAGATGTAAAATTTCCTTGTAAAAGTATAGTAATTTCTAGTCAATCTGGGCCATTCATTAGGTAGATGATCTAACGGTAGAACTTATGTTTAGTTTAGGGTTTTTTTCCCTAGAAGGAAACCCCTCTCTTTGTATGAGAGCATTGTATTTGAGGCTATGTAATAGATGTGTATTCTCCGAGCGAGAAATAGAGAGGTGAGACTGTGAGAGAAAACAGAGGATATTACAACAGATCTGCTGTAGGTTGTGTCTCTTCATTTTGCTAGATAACAGAAAGGAAGGACTGGCTATTCAGGGTTGACGTAGCCCAACCTGGGTGACCACGTATATCTATGTCTCTCTTGATTTATGCGTTTTCTGTGTTTATATTTCTGCAACATTTTATGTGTTCCATTGCTCCGTAATATATAATTTTCTAACACAACGGTCGCGGTTACGTAGACAAGGCTACGTTGTTGCATTTACAAGCAGAGAGGTGACCATTCCTATCACTATTCATGAGAAGATGTCTCAGGTATGGCACAAGGGAGTGGGCTGCAGGCAACTAAAAGGTGGGGTACGAGCCAGATCTGGAACGATCTACTGCAAGCTCAACATGAGGACACCAGAAAAGGCAGGAGACATTGGCAGTTTGAACAGCCAAGCCCCTTGAGTTAAGGAGGGCTGCTAGGACCCTCATACGGCATAAATAGGAAGGCTTTAGCCTTTGTAGTTTACTTTTGGAACTGTTGGGTTTTGCACTATAGGGCTATCATTATCTCAGCTCATTTTTGTAGCTACTACTGTATAACTTTCTTGTGATGATTATTTTTGAGTAATGAAGAGCAGCTTTACTTGGCATCAGTTCTGATTTTTTCATAGGAGCCTATAGCTCTTGGGGTTGGGCCCAACCCAAGTGCCAAGGCTTCCTTTATGTACTGTTATTTTCTTCTTATGTCTTTGCAAAATAATTTTTGTTTAGTAGATTAAAATCTTGCTGATTATCTAGGTCATTGTTGATGATTAGAAAGGCTTTTTATGTTTAGATTGGGTTGATAGGTCATTAACAGGTAAGATATCTAGAAAAAGGCCATCAAGGACATCTGCTCTCACCTCTCCCTCAGTGGGATCATGAGCTGGGACAAAGGAGACCTTACTGCCAACAAAAACACTGTCTTTACTTTGCCATGCAATCATTAGTGTTCGATTTTTATTTTCAGAAGTTGGTTACATGTTCATATTCTTGATTGCTTCATTGCATAGTTAGTATACATGGTTTCATTGCAAATAAACTTCTGTTCATTCTCTTTACTGTTAGCTAGATTAGATTAGGTTAACGTAACTAGGTCTCTGAGTTTCCAAGTCTTCATTGGTTCAGTTGGAGAAACAACTTGCAAAGCACCCGTACCACTTCTCTATCTGCCCATACTCCATCAATCCCATCTGCTCCATCCCCTAACGGGGATTCTTTCCTCACGTTTGCCACATTTGCTCACATAACCCTAATTTTTGTGCAAAATTGCTTCACTCCTCCTTGAAAAAATCCATCCATCTTCATCTCTCCTCACCTCCATCCACCAAGTCATAGACCTCCTCTCACAGTTATCCTACCTCCATACTCACTCCTCCAACTTTCTCTCTCCATCCACCCTCCAAAATCATCTTTTCGGAACATCCTGTAGAAAATACAGAACATCCTATAGAACCCCTGCAGACTTCCTGTAGAAGCTCACGAACGCGGTTTCTTGATAGACAAACTTTGTGAAATTCTCTGGAAGGGTGCTAGGGACCCCTTAGGCCCTCTTTGAACCTTCCCAATTGTCTACAAGCATTTCCTCTCACCAATCCACCTCTGCACAGTCAAAACAGTCAAAGCACATGCATGATAATTCTGACAACTTATTCAAAAATACAAAAAGATGTTATTTTTTTCAGATGTTACTGTAGAAGTAGCTTAGACACATGCATTTTACCTTCCTAGAAGTCAATGGCATCTCTTTCAGTAACTTGCATCCTCTTTCTTGCATCAGTAGGGCTAGCTGGTAAAATTAGGGTTTGTTAGGGTTTGTGTTTCCTTTCAGCTTTCCAATTTCTTTCTGCAAGTAGATTGGCTTTCTTTGAGTTAGCTTTCATCCATTAGTTAAAAAGCTTCTTCTAAGAGCTCATAGAAGTTGGCTTAAGCTCCTAGTGGACTTGTTCCAACTGACCAAGTGACAGCCGTGGCAAGAGGTAGTACTTGTGCATACAACACCGTCACTTCCAAGTTTGTTACGAACTACCGAGTTGATAAGAGTAAAGAAGGGAGTCCCAGGAGTTGCAACATTATTGCTGCATACTGGAGCCCACCATCTACCACCAAGTTCTACCTCAAATTGGAGTAGAATCTTCAAGAAAGCATGTGCCAAGGAAGAGAGCCTACAATAATTTTAGAGGATGTGAAGGATTTTAGAAAGAATTTCTTAGACATGGCAGAAATGGTGAAAGTTGTCTATGAAGAGAGGAATATGAATTTTCAAGGTGAAGGACTTAGACCTCCAAGAGGATAATGTTCTATAAGGGAAGAAGGTAAAAAGAATGGTCATTAACCACCATCTTCTCCACAATCTTCATGATTTTCTACAACACAAAATGCTAGTGTAGAAAGTCCTTCAGAGGAAGTAGATGGACAAGTTTGTACCTTCTGACCACATGATGTGGAAAATGAGGTTCAATCAGCACCCAAGTTTGAGGAGCTGAAAGAAGAGAGCTGAAGAGTCCAAGAGTACACATCTCGAATTAAAAGGGAATCTGAAAACATCTTCGTATGCCAATATAAGGATGCAACAAATGGTAAGAATTTACATGTTTATTCCTTATGCGAAAGTATTGATGTAAATTCATTTGCGGGCTTTGAAAAACACAATAAAGGCATTGGATCCAAACTCTTGACCAAGATGGGTTACAAGGGAGGAGGCCTTGGCATAAACTAGTAGGGCATCAAAAATCCAATAGCGGCTAAGGAGAGGCCTAAACACGAAGTCTTAGGCTATGTCACCAAATAAGAATGGTTTTCTAGTGATGGTTCATGGGTCACATGTTTCTATTGCAGTAAGGAAGGACACGATGAGGCAAGGTGTTGGAGCCTGCACACAGAACTGGTTCCCACATGGTTCCTCAAATGTAAGGAGGATTCAGAGGGGAAAACATCTGCAAAGAGAGATAAAAGCATCAAGGAAGAGGGGAAGCATAGTTCTTCTAGCCATGCGAGTTCCTCACACAAGAAGCATAAGCCAAAGGAAAAAAGACATAGGTATAACTATTCTGTTCATTTGAGTTTTGTTTATTCGACTGATGTTAATTCAAAGGATGTTAAATAAAATAATTTTCATGGTGGAAAATAAAACACAGATTTGAATAATGTGTTAAGGAAAATGTTTCCATGCACCTTTTACCTTTCATCTAACCATTCTGTAGATAAGTGCGAGAAGAGGAAAGCGATCATCGAGAAGATGTCTATGTCTATTGGAATTTAGACCAAAAGGAGAGAATCTCATCCAAAGATAAAGGAAAGTGAGTTGAGAGGAGCTCAAAAGAATTTCTGTACTCACTGCAATATCAATGGGCTTTGGGTCGAGAAGTGTTGGAAATTGTCTCCACATCTTCATCCTGGTAAGGGCAAGTAGATCATGCAAGTACTAGAAGAGGAAGCAATAACAGAAAAAGTGGCACAAGATGTGACCATCCTTGAAAAAGCTTCAGAGGAAGAGAAAGTTCAAATTGAGGGTTCATTCACTCGGTTGGGTAAGAAATGGGCGGGCTATTTGTCTAGTTGAAGTATGTAAATTTATGTTTTGTAGTAGTTGCATACCACATAGTTGGGTAATTTATAAAAGTGGTGTTCATAAATAAATCACTTATATGCAACAATATTTTTCTTTAAGCATTACAATGCTAGTTTGGCTTGTTGATAGTAAATTTGAATGGAGAAATGGGATTCAAGTTCATTCCATTTTGTAAAATTCTTTCTTGAAAACATTTTTATACTATTGTATGAGTAGTTGCGGCCAATTTAGTATGTTCCAAATGTGTGTAGCACTCTATTTATACAAGTATTCACTACGTGAAGCTTGTTTTGGGTTCATTTGATAAAGTCTTTTAGGATATTATCCTTCATAAGGATTTTGCAGATAATCTTGTTGGAATTATTCTTGGGAAGGATCTTGCTTTGGATGGCCATAGTGAAATGGACAGGTAAAAAAAAACATCAAACTTGAATTCTTTTGTCGCATAGCAAAACATGTAATTTGTAAGGTACTGTACTATATATTTGTAGGGGATGCAGGTGTTAGCTCATCACATATGGCTCCAAAGAACAAAGGTGAAGGAGAAGGAAGGAAGAAATGAAGAATACTTGCAGTGCAGACAAGTACAAAACAGTTACATATTATTTAATGATTTTGGGGACCAAAAGATTTTTAGTGGGGAAGAGTGATCAAGAGCTCAAAATTTGTCAAAAAATCAAAGTTTAAAAATTTTGATATCTTAAACTTTATAATGAAGAGCTTGTCACACTAAATCTAGTGGTGTGAACGAAACTCAAATCTGAGCTCGTATGCAAAAGCTAGAGCTAGTCAAAGTTCAGGGTTGACTTGATGACAGGCAAGGTCTTCGGAAAATGAGGAGGTGCCAAGTGGCAACCTACCATTGGCCCTCGCATATCGGAAATCACAGTCAAAAGGTGGATCACATTACAGAATCGATCCTTGGCAAGGGTGTTTTAGGAATATTTAGTGTTCTTGGAAAAACACCTAACCCTCTAGATCTAGTAGCTGATCTAGAAACAACAGTCAAAGCAATCTTAATTTTCCTTATAAACAACAAATAAAATAAGGGACAAAGAACCTACTTATAACTTTCGTATGTTCCTTATCTCCCTTGACTGATTTCGCTGCTCCTTCCCGTACTTAAATCGCTTGAGAAGTACCTACACAACTTACAGAAACAAAAACCCATCAAAGCATAATGATCTATTGTTTATAAATAGCATGGAATTGAAAACATGATATACACATGAATGCATTTAACATAAACACAAGCATAAGGGAAAAATCTTGAAAACTTTATTGATAAGAGGAAAGATTACAACCAATGCGAGTTCGATCCAGTGTCATCCTTCCAATTCAATCCTTCTTCACCTCATGAAAAGCAAGACATTCCAACAATATCACAATACTTGCACTCAATCCTAATCTCATACCACCAGCATCTCTTTACAACTCAATATTTTCCAGCCCAGATCTCTTAGATGAGTGATCTATTTATAGGTGAGTGAAGGAGGTTATGCTATCAATGGAGGTAATGAATGCCTTTCTAAATTTAGAAATCAGTTCCATGGAAGGAGGGATAGGGAATTGATGTTTCCTAATTCCCTTTCTCATCCAAAGGCAAACTCAAAGGAGCATGTGGCATTTGAGAAACTTCTAGAGGCTTCCAATGGATAAGGAATCTTCAAACCCTCACGGAACTTTGCTCAACTTCACCCAACGTAGGTCAAAGAGGGGCTAAGTGCACTGCATAGCACCTTGTTAATGCATGGTTTGCATTGAAATGCACCCTAAGGAAGGCCTACATATGTTGATCTTCTTAGAGGTGGTTTTTGGATGTCTTCAGTGTTGGAACTTTTTTGGGAGTAAGACATTCTAATGACTAACTTCTTTAGGGCATGTAACAACAATTCCAGGGGTTGATGGGCCCTAATAAAATTGATCCATAAGTTGGGGTTGATGTGCCCAAATGGATCTATAACAGTTTCCCCTTAAAGCATGAAGTCATAAATATCTATGTGGGGTGAAATGCTTTATCACGAGAAGAAGATATTTTGAATGGAAGGCGACCTGCATTTAATTACAATACATATATCATGATAATTTTATTTTCTTCATGAACTAGCTTAGGGAGGCATACCCATGCTTAGCTTATAAACCTTCATTACATGTACATAAATCAGATGGTCATCTATAGAAATAGATTCATGTTTCTACAGATATAGATCCATGGTTCGAATGAATGTCTGTGTAACGCCATTGTACATTTGATTTGGTACTCCTGAATATATCACAGCCCGAATGGATGAAATTAGATCCGAGGTGTTCAATCTCATTCAATCTTTACTCAATGTACAAGTCTAACCATGTGAATAGATGTTCTGAGGTTGAACATGAAGAGACATTTTCTGATTACCAACCAATGATGTAAGTCATTAATAAACACAAGAGGAATCACCGATAATGATGATGACCCTCAAGATACTACAATACATTTTTCATGGTGTTAATAAATTATTTGATGTTGATCACCATACAAAGTCTTTCGGTCGAAGGCCATTGTTGTCAACCTATTGTCGGAAGTGAGAAACCTGCCATTGATGTATGCAAGCTTCAAGGAACTGAAGGGGTGTTTCTAAGTCAACTTCTTGGATGATGAGCTGATGTCGACAAGAAGTAAATTCGTCGCAGGAGGGCCTTCATGTATCCCTCATCTACGACACAAGACGAGGTAAATGATATTTGGAGATGAGAATCAACTGACGACACAAGGTTCAGGAATTACAGTCATGAAAATGAAGGTTTACAGTATTGCAACGGATGAAGTTTTAACTAGATGACTTCTCTTGAACATATCAGCGACAGTGAGATGAATTGGTAGTGTTGACCCAAAACAAATGTGATAGTTGATGTGATAGACCAACGATGTGATAACCGTCAAGCTGAATGACCCAACCCAAATAGTCACGGAGATGAAGTGGAAGTGTCATGTTCAGGAACGACTCACTACCATAAAATTTTCTTGACTTTTCCCATTTTCCCTAGTCATTTCTAACTAGTACCTCTTTATTTTTATCAAGCTTGAGGAGGATAACATATTCTTGTTCTATAATTCACCCTTCGGGAGAACCCTTCACTATTTGATGTTTTAACGAGTCTAGCAAAGGTGAAACTTGACCTTGTCTAGATGGACAAGTTTGTCGCTATTTGATATTTTAACGAGTTTAACGACAAAGATAACTCAGTCCTTTTCATGTTTAGAGAGTTTGAAAAGGGACGAAAAGAAAACTCTATAAGTTCTTTTTCGTAAAATAATCCCTCAAGTCTGAAAAAGCATAAAATAATACAAGAGAGATGTCATTTCCAATCCTTTAACGAGCTAGAATGGACAAGCGCTCGACAATATTTTCATATTTAGAGAGTCTAAAAAGAGTTTAAAGATGACTCTATGGGGGTTTCTTTTCGTTTTTAACAAAGCTTGAAAAGAAACAAAAGTCTTCTTTGTGGTCAAAGATGTCCAATTTACCCTTTAGTACACTTGATTCTGCTTTCAGTTGTTAGACCTACTCAAAAACTTCATCAAAGAGGATTAAAAATATATATTCATGGAAAAAATGAATAAAAACCCATATTTACTTTGATTAATATGAAAAATAAACATAAAAACAAGTTTTGTAATTCATTTTTACCATTTTACTTTTACCATTTGATTTTGGAGCTCTGGAGCAGTTTTTTACCCCAAAATTCACCAGCTGATTGTGGAGGATTCTATGGATCATTTCTCATGCCGTCTGGACCAGGTAGGAGCTATCCCAGTGCTCTTCCATTTCATTCCATTCATTTTCAATTTTGAGCAAAAAATTTTGGTTTTTGAGGCCCATAGGGTTTCATTTTTGTGCCCTCTGGATCAGCGCACCCTTCCTATATCGAAAGGTGTGCTGCATTGCATGTACCTAAAAGGCAGTATGCAATGCAGCGCACTGTCTCTAATGAGAGGGTGCGATGGGTGCAAAAGCCAAAAATTGACAGTTGTTTTCTCCCAAATATTCCACTGTTTTTTGCAAAAATTGGATCCTAATTTGTCTAATGGTTGTGTTTCAGACTTTCATCGGATCAGAATGGTCATAATATGGAGAGAACGAGAGCATGAAGAACAAGACATGATTTCCTTAAATGATCAGGGCACAGTTGATGCCCTAAAGAACTGTGGGTTTCTGAAGTATTTTCGCTTATCTGGCATGCGGCAACAAATTGAACTGCTATAGTATCTTGTTCATTCTTGGGATCCTACTGACCAGACTTTTCATATTAGGGGCGAAGTGATCCCCTTTATCATCGAGGATATTTAATTTTTGATGGGTTTATCGAGGTGGGGTGCCCCCATTTCATTATCAGGATTCACCAGAGGAGGTGAATCAGTCAGAGATTATATTCATCAATTATGTCGAGAAGGATCTCAACCCAGTAGAGATGGAAAGATTAATATCTGAGATGTTAGTGATCTTCCATTGAGAACAATCCTTTTCACCCTTGCCAAATTGGCTGGCAGTGCAACTTTACATTTGGCCAACAAATCTTATATGCAGTATGCTTTAGAGTGCTTGGAACCAAAGGTATTCAACTGGTGTGAGGCAATTCTTCCATCTATGAGAGAACAACTGACCAAGGTGAAGACTGGAAAGAAAAAAAAAATTGGTTATGGGTCTATCCTGATTTCCTTTGCCTTGGAGAGAATCCCTCTCATGCAGCCACAACACATTTCACTAGGAGCTCCCGAACCTAAAGACCCATGGATGCAGAGGTGGGTGAATCTTATGGCTAGACATGTCGGCCAATCACTTATCTCATTTTCCTTTGCTTTCTTTGAGTGTTTCAACCGTCAGGAGATGGCCTTCTCAGAATATCCATATTCAGGGATGGACTTCCGTAGTGATCCAGATTTGGTGTTTCTAGCTGGGGCATAGTGGAGTGCCATTGGTAAATTGTTTTGACCATAATGTTTTTCTTTTTGAAGTTTTACTTTTTTTGTTTTTCGATTGTTACCAAGACTAAACAAACTTGTATATGTATGCAGAAGTTGGATCTGTTCGACCTATGGTATGCCAATGGGAGGTAGGTGTGCCAGTTTAGAGAGCTGTTGGGAGGGCAATTCTCAGAGACTTGGATTTAGCAGAGACCTTGGCTGAGTTGCAGGATCACATAGAGGGTTTAACCCTTGGCATTCCGGATGTCCAGATTGAGGAGCTTCCTATGCGATTGCAGCGCCATACTATTGGCGTGCCAAGTCATTGGATGAGACTCCTGTGTATGATAGCACATGCTGTGACCTGTTATCATCAGCAGCACAAGTCTATTGGGATATTTTCTGCATATATTTTGAGTTTTTTGGGTCAAATGACCAAATTTTGTCTTGGACACAAACTATTTGTAAAATCCTATTTACAATTATCTATTTAACTTTTAGAGTTTTATTATGGTTAAGTGATGCAATCTTATTGAAATGATGTTGAAAAATGTTTACTTTAGAAATGTCGCAAATGTCTATTTAACACATAATTTGCTAGAGAGTCAGTGAATGTGTTTAAACTTCTGTAAATATGTTGATATTGAATAAATTCAAAATGATTTTCCAAAATATGAACTCTAAGGAACATGTGATGGATTTCTAGGTTTCATATGCTATAGATGCCAATAAGCTGTAATACAACCAGTTGTGAATCTAGCCTAACGATGATTCGGCGTATGCCATGTGAAATGGAATCAGAGAGGAGTTCAATCAATGTGCTATACTCAGCAATATTGTTTGTCGATTGACCAATACATATCCCTCTGAAACTCACTAACTCACTCCTAGGAGCAAAAATGGCCCATGCTGTAGAAGATAGATTATGTGTACTATGACTAGCTCCATCGGCATACCCAACAAATGGTTCTGAAAAGTTTGACATATGCACAAATGTGAAGTGGATTACCTAACCAAATAAGAACTCTAAAAGAAAACTAACACACAAAAATGCAATCAAAGCATATATACAGTGAGTTTTACTACACTTAACTAAGCATAGTAACATTTAAGATACAACCCATTTCGGGGCTATGACAATGGAATCCCATCATAATCCACTAACTCATAGGATCCTTTTGTCAATACATGTTTAACAATATAAGGGTCCATCCACAATGGTTAAAATTTTCCTGCTCCTAGTTTATCAGAATCTTGATCATAAAGTAAGACCAGGTCACCTTCTGAGAAGACACAAGGCTTAACATTCTCATCATATTGTGCCTTGATGTGTTTCTTATGCGCCTCGTTAACCAATGCAACATCACGACAGGTTTCATCCAGATGGATTAATTCCAAGAAATATACTTCTTCTTCAAAAGTGTCAGGTAGCAGGTCAATTGCAAGTTTGAGGGATGAGATTTCACATTGGATTGGTAAGACTGCTTCCAAACCATACACAAAATGAAAAGATGTAAATCCGGTCACATTTCTTACCGAGGTTCGATATGCGCACAAAATCGAGTACAAGATTAAATTCCAATTCCGTTTATGAACTCCAATCATTCTTTGCAACATGCGCTTAAGGACTTTGTTGATAGCCTCAACTTGTCCGTTAGCTTGTAGGTAGTATGGAGTAGAACTATCGTGTGATAGTCCTAGTTTGGTAGTTAAGTTGATCATCATGTGATTGTGAAAATGTGATCCATGATCTGTAACTATAGCTTGTGGTACACCAAACTTGGAAACGACCTGGTTGTTATCGGGGAATCTACTGTCCACTCAAAGCTGCTAGTCCCACTAAGACTGGTAGCTATCTTAGAAACAAACAAACCAAAACTACTTTCGCTTTCCTTTATGAGAAGTAGATAAGAGGGGAACAAAGGACACCAACCTCAGTCTTGCGCTTAGTTCCTTGCTTGGTTCCTCTCCCTTCTGACAGATCCTTGCTGCTTTGCCTTTGTCTACCCAGCTTCAAAGAGCACCTTTGGAATCAAAGCAGCACAACACTATCGAAGAACAAAGATCTAAAATCATAAAAAATATAGGACCAAATATATATTGACCACACAACTGCATATATCATCAAACAAAAAAGAATGTGGAGGAAAACTTGAATAGCTTTATTAATATCAAGAATAGCAAAGAGGACTACAACCAATTGTTCTGACCCAACATCATCCTCCTAGCATGAAAGCCCTTCTTCACCTCATGAAAAGCTTAGATCACCCAACACTATGATGTTCCACCAAGAAACCAACAACACTTCCTTACAAGATACAAAATTCTAACCTCTGGATATCTGGGATGAGGGATCCATATATAGATGATTACAGGGGGGTGAGTCAGCTTCTGGGATTTGGATTAGTGTCTTCTCTCTGATAGTTCTTGATTCCACTTGGAGATTGATGATCTCCTACTCATCCCTGTGTGAATTCAGAGAGGCAAGTGTCATAGGAGAAGTTTGTGGAATATTCTATGATCATCCACCTCGCAAGCTGTCTCTTCCATTTGTCCACTCTCACTCATCGCACCCTATAGAAGGGCTTTTCAGTATGCATTGCACCCTTTACACTGGGAAGGTGGGATGCATCGCACCCTTAGCACTGAGCAAACTGTATGGTCCAGTTTTGACCAGTTCTGAGCAGTTTCCTGTGGAGAACTTCTAGGAGATGATGTAATCAGTTGACCTTGTTATTTTAGGGTATGGAATAACACTTTTAGGGACTTAGGAACCCTTGGTTTATGGACATGTATGATTGGAGTTGCAGTGCCCAAAAATTTCTATAACAGTTGCCCCCTAAAGCATGAGGTCATTAATCTTTTGATGTCGGGTGAAATTCTTTATCATGAGGATCTGAAGTTTCTTTCGAGCTGGAAGGCGACCTGTAATAAGATACAATACAATACATTATCTTCATAATATTTTTCATGATCTAGCTGAGGCAGGCATTCCAATGCTCAGCTTTATAAATTCATTTTCATGTACATAAGATAGACAATTATCTGTGCGGGAGACTGATGATTCTGATAGAGTCATCATCCTTTGATTCGGATGATCATCTATGTAGCAACAATGTACATTTGATGTCTTTATTTTCCTGAATATATTGCAGCCTAGATGGATGAAACTAGATCCGGGGTCTTCAAACTCGTCTAATCTTCACTCGGAGTAAAAGTTGATCCATGTGAAAGATGTTATGGAGTCGAACATGGAAAGACATCGCCTGATTACCAGCCAATGATGTAAGCTGTTAACAAGCGTGAGAGGAATCAATGATAATGATGATGACCCTCAAGGTACTACACTACAATTCATGTGGTGTGAAAAAGGACTTGGTGTCGAACACCACGCAAAATATTTCGGTCGAAGGCCATTGATGTAAACCTGTTACCGGAAGTGACAAACTTGCCATTGAGGCATGCAAGCTTCAAAGTAATGAAAGGGTTGTTCCTAAGTTGACTTCTTGGATAATGAGCTAACGTCGACAAGAAGTGACCCATCGTAGGAAGGCCTTAATGAATCCCACATCTACAACACAGAATGGAGTAAATGATCTTTGGAGGTGAAAACGATCTAATGATACAAGGTTCAGGGTGGTGGTCATGAAAGAATGGAGCATGAATGTATTACAGCGGATGAGACACAGGTGAATTCTCTGACCAGTGAATAGAATAACCCAACCCGACTCAGATGTGGAGTGAAAGTGTCATGTTCAAGAGTGACTTGCTACCAATAAAGTTTCTTCAAGTTTTCTTCCCAATTTTTCCCCAGTCATTTCTGACCAGTACCTATTTATTTTTCTCAAGCTTGAGGAGGATAACATATGCTTGTTCTATAATTTTCCCTTCGGGCAAACCCGTCACTATGTTTTAACGAGCCTAGTGACAGTGAAACTTGTTCTTATCTATATGGACATGTTTGTCGCTATTTAGTTTTAACGAGTTTAACGACAAAGATAACTCAGTCCTTTTCAATTTTAGAGAGTATGAAAGGGATGTAAAGGAAACTCCAATAATCCTTTTTCGTCATATAATCCCTTAAGTCCGAAAAAGTATAAAATAATATGAAAGGGATGAATTTTCGGTAATTTTAATGAGCCAAACAAAACAAGCCCTCGATCTTTTTGTGTAATAATCCCTCAGGTCCAAAAAGATTAAAATCTAGAGGAGGGATAGCACTTTTGGTAACTTGAATGAGCTGGAGAGGCCAATTGCTTGACAATGTTTTCATATTTTATGAGTCAGATGAAAAGATCTTAAAGGATACTCGCTTTTTGAGGAACGAGTGATAATTTCAGGTAGCAGCTGATTCCAGGTAAGTTTTGGAATTTCCCAATCACGGCGGTGTCACAAGGATGGCTAATAGGATCACTCTTTGCAGCTGTTCCTCAAAAGGGGGTAAACAATCAAATGGATATGAATGATCGGCTAAAACAGAGTGGAGGTGATGGTAAGAACACGACCAGGGTTCAAAAGCTGATGATAATGCATTCACAATGGTTATTTAGCGGAAATTGGTTCATTTTTTAATGAGATTAAACTCTCGGGGAACATTTTCTCATTGCTAAGGTTTTATTTTTAACGAGCTTGAGCTTCGCATAAAAACTGCTCGTGATAATGGTCATCGATTTAGTTTCACTGCTAATCACTTTTTTCCTTCAAAGGTTGTACTGCCTGTTCAATTGCTTCATCAAACAGATTAGAAATGAACAATATATGTTTTAAAAAATGAGTTAAAACACTAATATTTTACTCGAATTATGTGAAAAGTAAATTAAAAGTGGTTTTTACCCCTCGTTTTACCATTTCATTTGAACTTTGGTTTGTTGGATCTCTGGAGGTGCTTTTCCCCCTTGATTTTCGCCAACTGATTCTGGGAGATTCTATGGACGATTCTCGGCGTCGTCTGGACCAGCTAGGAGTTAAACCTGAGCTCTTCAGTTGCATTCCTTCCTTTTTGAATTCTGTGCGTGTTTCCTTATTTTTCTAAGCCTCTGGGGTTTGAAAAATTCACCCTGGCTCCATCGCACCCTTCCTATATCGAAAGGTGCGATGCATACTGGCTCAGTCAGTATGCATCTCACCCAGTACACTGCTGGGGGTGCGGTGGGCGCAAGAAGAGAAATTTTGTCACTGTTTTCTCATGGAATTTTGCATGTTTTTTGCCAAAGCAGGACCCTGACTATTCTCTTTCTTGTTTTGCAGAGATTCATCGAAGAAAAATGGTTGTTACATGGCGAGAATGTGAGCATGAAGAAGAGGACATGCTTGCTTTACATGATCCGGTTACGGTAACTGCGTTGCGGAACTATGGCATGTTCAAGTTTTTCCGCATCTCTAGCATGGGGCAACAAATCAACTTGTTGCAATATCTTCTTGATGCATGGGATCCTACCAACGAGGTGTTTCAGATCAGAGGAAAATCTATCCCCTTAACTGTCGTGGACATCTATTTTTTAACCGATTTATCAAGGCGTGGTGCCCCTCTTTCATTATCAGGTTTTGTCCGCGAGGGTGAATCTGTGAGAGATTATATTCGTCGGTATTGCAAAGAGGGATCTCAGTTGAGTAGGGACGGCAAGATCAACATCCGAGATGTCAATGACTGGTCCTTGAGGACCATTCTGTTCACTTTTTCTAGACTAGCTGGTAGTGCGGCTCTTCACGTGGCTAACAGGTCCTATATGCAGTACGCCTTAGAATGCCTTGAACCAAAGGTGTTCTACTGGTGTGACGCAGTACTCCCTGAGATGAAAGGACAACTGACCAAGGTAAAAAGAGGAAAATCCAAGAACTTCGGCTATGGTTCTATTTTGACTGCTTTCGCCTTGGAAAAGATCCCACTAATGTAGTCGCAGTACATTTCACTTTGATTACTTCCACCGACTGAGCCACAGATGCAGAGATGGGTCGACCTTATGGCCCGACATGCTGTTCAGTCCCAGGTTTCCTTTTCTGATACCTTCTTCGAGTGGTTCAACCATCAGGAGATGGTTTTTTCCGAGTATCCATATGCTAGTATGGATTTCCGGGGTGACCCGGATTTCGTGTTTCCGGCTGGTGAGCAGTGGGGTGCTATCGGTAAATTCTATTATCACCCTAAAATTTTTGTTTCTAAGCTTTGGAAAGTTTGCCTTGTTTCTAGTCATAGTCTTATAGGTTTTGAGTCATTTCATCTCAACAAGTGTCATTCTCTTTTCCAAAAAGTTTCATAGCCTCATTCCATGTCCTAAAAGCCTCACCATGTGTTTTGACATCACTTTGATTCCAAAGGATTCATTTTAGTCTTGGTCTAATCTTTCCATGGTTGTTTTCGTGTCTAAGATCTATAAAAGAGTCTTGTTGGTATGGTCAAATAGGGTCAACACTCCGTTCTTGCCCATCACTGGTCCCGCATCACCTAAAATTCCATGTGTCAAAATTCAGTCAAGGTTTTCATAGTGAAAAACTCACTGTAGTTGTTTTCGTAGCGTAGACAGTGTAAAAACCAGTTTTGCGCTACGAAGAACTAGGAGTTTTCGTAGCGCGCTACGAAACCCCTGAAGCAGCTTGTTTCAGCAGAAAAACTGTTTTACTAGTTAACTTCGAGAATGTTTCTTGAGCCGCTGAGAACTAAATTTTGAGAACGGAAAGTGGCTTTTATTCCTAACGTGCTGAACTACAAAAACTCTTTCAGTTTCTTCAAATTCATTCTGAGGTGGGAGGAATTTATGGTTAAACTTGTGCTACAAAACTGCTGAAAGTCAAGCTTGGTCTTCTAGTTTTAGCAGTCTTTTTCAATATCAGTTTATGGTCACATGAAAAGGTATTTTGGAATTCTGAAGGACATTTCTCTTCACCAACTCTCCAGCTACAATAACCTATCTCAATTTATTCATAAGTGTTTTCAGTTGGGATATACTAACCTTTATTTGAAACCCAAAATTCAGAGAACAGATTTTTCCTGTTTGACACGTGTTTTTCAAGGATAGATTCGGGACAGTTGGAGAAGTATTTTAGAAAACCAAGAGAGGTTTTTGTTCTAGACATCATGGAATACAAAAAAATCCTTTAGTTTCTAAAAATATGTCATGGATGAGGAGATAAAGGCTCTGTTCCACGTGCCATTTTCAGGGATCCTAAACCTAAAAACAGGGAAACATGTTCCCTAATTTCTAGGGTTTTTCTTCAGCAGTCAGATGACCACGTGGGAGGATTCATCAAATTCTACTTCTTGAGGTTGAAAGTTTTCAAATAATGCTTTAAATGCTTATATAAGGTTGTTTTAATCATGATAAGGAGTTACACTCATAGTTGTATTAGGTCACTAACACTCCTAGCTAACAGCTAGGTCTAATTAATGGTTTGTTTTATGGTTAGAATAGGTGTCACTGATGGAAAATTTAAAATTCTCTTGATGAAGGATGATGGAATCCTAATTGTAAATGCTTTATATAGAGCAAGAGGTCAAACTAGAAAAGGGTTGGAGACGTTTTGGCTCAGCTGTTGCTCTATGTGCATATTGTGTATATTTTTAACCTAATGCAGATTTCTACTTAGACAACTCAAGATTCATGAAGAGTTCTTGTATGTTCTTGTTATGATGGAATCTTCCAATACTTACATTCCAAAGGTGTTTATTTATGATACTTAGAACTCATCAATGATGCTCTGACTTCCTTCATAGATAAACTAACTATGTTTCATTGTTTTGTATTTTCATTTCTGCACTTGAACTCTATAATGCCTTGACTTTCATGCTAGGTAGAATGTTTTGGCTTCACTATTCAGGATTCAAAGAGAGTTTTTAATGTCATATTGTCTCATGGATTTTCTTTTTCACTTACTTGCAGTGGTATGAATACATGTTACTTAGAACTCATCAATGATGCTCTAACTTCCTTCATGTATTTATTAACTGTGTTTCCTTGCATTGTATCTTTGTTTTGTTGATGCATAAAAACTCTCTATGCCCTGACTTCATGTTAAGCTGATCTTGATGTGGTACTGAAACATACTTTGACTCCATAGCCCAATGGTAGCCAGCCTTCATCTTTCAACCTATAAACATATAAAATTACAAACCATAGTGTCATCCATCTATTCATATCTTTAATCTAAATCATTAACCCTTTGAGAGAGCCCTCTCAGGCTGAGGAGGCTAAGCCTTAGCTAAAAGATTGGTTTGAAATAGTTACACCGAGCTGGTCTGATCAGCAGCCTATCGGGGTCCTATTTTGGTGATAACATTTTGGTGTGTCCGTTGGGGGCCTGAATTCTATTCATTCCCGAAATTAAGAGGTTGACCTTCTGAAGTTAGCAAGAGCTCAGACATCTTTTTGAGGTTGCAAAACTACCTTGGCGACTCCACACATCGAATAAGAATTTGGAAGGTGACTCCACTGCTAGAAGATCAGTAGCTTGATGAAGTTTCAAGATGAGTTCCACTGCAAGAATGAATGCCAAGTATGCTCCTATGAATCGGTCTCATATCCCTGGTTTTCCAAATCCTATGCCAAAGGTTGATTGGTTAGAGGATCTTCCAATATTCAAAGATAAAGACAATGATTCTCTTCATTTTGTTAGGTTTCATATGCATGTATGCAATCTTAAGGTTTAGTTTCCTGAAGATTGTCTGATGAGGATGTGTATGACCACTTTAGAAGGAAAAGCATGGTCTTGATATAAAAGTTTGGAAAATGGTTCAATATATTCGCTTGCTAATTTTCATGATGAATTCTATGAGATGTATAAAGAATGTCATCCTTCCTTATTGCTGCTCAAAGATTGCTGTAAACATTCTTTAAGTCTTATTCAGTATTTGGAGGATTGTTATGATGATGATGAATTTATGGATGAAGAAATTTTAGAGGCTCTTCATAACAATACATTTCAACACCAAGAAGAAAGTATAACATCCCATGAAATGCAGCATGAACATCAGCAGGGGTTTACTTATGAAAATCATATTACATCCTCTGAGATTGATGTAGAAATGCAGCAGACTTGTCAGTCTTCGGATCATTATCAAGATGAACATGATTACAAACACCAAGAATAAATGCTGGAAGAAATTTTTTATGACCCTCAGGCAGAGGAAAAGGTTGTTCATTTTTGTAATTCCTTCCAGCAGCTTATACCAAAGAATGATGATAATAATGAGGAAAATTACATTGTTTTTTGGAATCATTCAAAAACGCTGTTGGATAGCTTGTCAAATAAATTTTGTGTAGTTGAGGATCATTTGTTTGAAGATATAAATGTTATGGGAATCATCAAAATAACCATGTGTTTTTTGACCCTATAGTTGACTACATGGAAAAGAATTACTATTCAGGCTTCTAGTTATATTTTCATCTTGAAGAACAGTTACACCTCATGCTACCTTGGTTATTTCAGTATCTTGATTATTTTTCCTTCAATCATAGTCAAGAGATTCAAGTGTCAGATCAGATCGACGACTGGCTTCATTGGAAGTTTCATGTTCCTTGAGCTACAAGCGGAGATTGCAACTGATATGGTAGGTAGGAATGTGAAAATAAGCTCAAGGTAGGTTGATTGAGCATCTGTTTCAGTAGGTGCAGTTTGAATTCTTCTTTCAGAAATCATTAAAGGCTTGAGGAGCAAATTCGGTAGAAGTTCAGAGTTTTATTCTAGAGGATGGATAGCGGCACTCGAGCTACAAGTTCTTAGTATACCACAAGGGCACACTATCCCTAGTGGAGCCACTGTTATCACCCTAAAATTTTTGTTTCTAAGCTTTGGAAAGTTTGCCTTGTTTCTAGTCATAGTCTTATAGGTTTTGAGTCATCTCATCTCAACAAGTGTCATTCTCTTTTCCAAAAAGTTTCATAGCCTCATTCCATGTCCTAAAAGCCTCACCATGTGTTTTGACATCAGTTTGATTCCAAGGGATTCATGTTAGTCTTGGTATAATCTTTCCATGGTTGTTTTCATGTCTAAGATCTATAAAAGAGTCTTGTTGGTATGGTCAAATAGGGTCAACACTCCGTTCTTGCCCATCACTGGTCCCACATCACCTAAAATTCCATGTGTCAAAATTGTGTCAAGGTTTTCATAGTGAAAAACTCACTCTAGGTGTTTTTGTAGCACAGGCAGTGTAAAAAACGAGTTTTGCGCTACGAAATCACTGAACTAGGAGTTTTCGTAGCATGCTACAAAACCTCTGAAGCAGCATGTTTCAGCAGAAAAACTGTTTTTACTAGTTCAGAATGTTTCTTGAGAAGCTGAGAACTAAATTTTGAAAAATGAAAGAGGATTTTCTTCCTAACATGCTGAAATACAAAAACCTCTTTCAGTTTCTTCAAATTCATTCTGAGGTGGGAGGAATTTATGGTTAAACTTGTGCTACAAAACTACTGAAAGTCAAGTTTGGTCTTCTGGTTTTAACAGTCTTTTTCAAGATCCGTTTATGGTCACATGAAAAGGTATTTTGGAATTATGAAGAATATTTCTCTTCATCAACTCTCCAGCTACAATAACCTATCTCAATTTCTTCATAATTGTTTTCAGTTGGGAGATAATAAGCTTTCTTTGAAACCCAAAATTCAGAGAACAAATTTTTCCTGTTTGACACGTGCTTTTCAAGGATAGCTTCGGGATAGTTGGAGAAGTATTTTAGAAAAACAAGAGAAATTTTCATTCTAGACATCATGGACTACAAAATAATCCTTCATTTTCGAAAAATGTGTCATGGATGAGGAGATAAAGGCTCTGTCCCACGTGCCATTTTCAGGGATCCTAAACCTAAAAACAGGGAAACATGTTCCCTAATTTCTAGGGTTTGTCTTCAGCAGTCAGATGACCACGTGGGAGCCTTCATCAAATTCGACTTATTGAGGTTTCAAGTTGTCAAATAATGCTTTAAATTCTTAGATAAGGTTGTTGTAATCATGATAAGGAGTTACACTCATAGTTGTATTAGGTCACTAGCACTCCTAGTTAACAGCTAGTTCTAATTAATGGTTTGTTTTATGGTTAGAATAGGTGTCACTGATGGAAAATTCAAATTCTCTTGACGAGGGATGATGGAATCCTAATTGTAAATGCTTTATATAGAGCAAGAGATCGAATTAGCAAAGGGTTGGAGACTTCTTGGCTCAGCTGCTGCTCTATGTGCAGACTGTGTATATTTTTAATGTAATGCAGATTTCTACTTAGACAACTGAAGATTCATGAAGAGTTCTTGTATGTTATTGTTATGATTGCATCTTCCAATAATTACATTGTAGTGGTGTTTAGTTATGATACTTAGAACTCATCAATGATGCTCTGACTTCCTTCATAGATAAACTAACTATGTTTCACTGTTTTGTATTTTCATTTCTGAACTTGAACTCTATAATGCCTTGACTTCCATGCTAGGTAGAATGCTTTGGCTTCATTATTCAGGATTCAAAGAGAGTTTTTAATGTCATATTGTCTCATGGCTTTTCTTTTTCACTTACTTGCAGTGGTATGAATACATGTTACTTAGAACTCATCAATGATGCTCTAACTTCCTTCATGTATTTATTAACTGTGTTTCCTTGAATTGTATCTTTGTCTTGTTGATTAATAAAAACTCTCTATGCCTTGACTTCATGTTAAGCTGATCTTGATGTGGTATTGAAACATACTTTGACTCCATAGCCCAATGGTAGCCAGCCTTCATCTTTCAACCTATAAACATATACAATTACAAACCATAGAGTTAGCCATATATTCATATCTTTAATCTAAATCATTAACCCTTTGAGAGAGCCCTCTCAGGCTGAGGAGGCTAAGCCTTAGCTAAAATATTGGTTTGAAATAGTTACACCGAGATAACCTAATCAGCAGCTTATCAGGGTCCTATTTTGGTGATAACAAATTCTCTGACCATATCTCTATTTATCGTTTCTTTTTATAACATTCTTGTGCTTTCTTCTATTAGGACTAATCAAAACTCGTGTTCTCATGCAGATATTGGACCAGTTCCGCCAACAGTACGTCTGAGAGTACCAACTACCGCTCCAGCAGGAGAGGTTGTGGGGAGGGCTTTCCTTTGCGACCTTAATGTGGCCGAGACTCTTTCAGCATTGCAGGATCAGATCGAAGGCCTCACTCTCGGTATTCCAGACGTGAGGACCAACGGGCTGCCTCTAAGGTTGCAGCAACTGGCATGGCGAGTCGATAAACTATGCTTTTACGCATGATTGCACAGGTGGTGACTTGTTATCACCAGCATAACTAGACTAGGCTGCCCCCGAGCATTTAGAGTTTTGGGTCATTTGATCGATTTTTTCCTAGTTACAGAACATTATGTATGAACCATAAATAGTTATATATATTTTTGATTTTCGGAGCTTTATTCTGGTTGAGTTACGTGATCTTGATGCAAATATTTGATGAAATTTTTCTTTTATAAATGTTGCAAATGTCTATCTAACACATAGTTTGCCAATGAGTCCGTTAATGTGTTTATGTTTATGGAAATATGCTGATATTGAATAGAATCAAACTGCCTTTCCAAAATCTTGACCCTTAGGAACATGCGATAGATAGATGGATTCTGTACGGAGTATATACCAGTGAGTTGTAGAATGTTGAGTTGTGAGTCTAGCCTGACGACGAGTCAGCGTATGCCACACGTAATGGCATCAGAGAGGAGCTCTATCAACGCGCTGTATTCAACAATATTATTCGTTGATGGACCAATACATACCCCTCTGAAACTCACTAACTCACCGCTTGGATTGAAGATGGCTTAAGCTACAGAAGATAGGTTCTACAAACTATGACTCGCTCCGTCGACATATCCAAAAAATGGTTCCAATAGGTCCGACATCTGTAACAAACGTAAAAGCGGATCACTTAACCAAAACAATTACCTTTAGAGAAAACAAAAATGTAACAAAAGCATAGGGGTCAGTCAAGCATAGTAACGCTTAAGGTACAACTCGTTACGAGGTTATGCTAGTGGAATCCCATCATAATCTACTAACTTGTAGGCTCCTTTTGCTAATACAAATTTAACAATATAGGGGCCCATCCATAAAGACTTGAATTTACCTAATCCCAATTTATCGGATTCCTGGTTGTAAAGCAAGACCAGGTCACCTTCTGAGAAGACACAGGGTTTGACATTCTTGTCGAACTGCACCTTGACTCATTTCTTATGGGCTTCGTTAGCCAAAGTAGCATCACGACGGGTTTCATCCAATTGGATTAGTTCCAAGAAACGAGCCTCCTCTTCTGAATTTTCGGGGAGAAGGTCAACTGCGAGTTTGAGGGACGAGATTTCACATTGAACCAGTAAGATTGCTTCTAGGCCATACACCAGTTGAAAGGGTGTAAACCTGGTTGTATTCCTCATTGATGTCCGGTATGCCCACAAGGATGAGTACAGGATCAGGTGCCAACTCCTTTTGTGGACTCCAATCATCCTTTGTAGCATCCACTTCAGGACCTTGTTGATTGCCTCAACTTGTCCGTTAGCCTGCGGATAATATAGAGTAGAGTTGTCGTGGGATAGCCCTAACTTGGCAGCCAACTCAACCATCATGTGATTGTGAAAATGCGATCCATGATCTATGACTATGGCCTGTGGAATGCTAAATTTGGAGACTACATGATTGAAAAAGAAGAGGGCAGCCGTTTTGCCACTGTTGTTTAATGTAGGCATCGCCTCGGCCCATTTGGTAAAATAGTCTACTGCGACTATGATATACCCATGCCCCCTGGCCGAGGTGGGGTTACATGTCATGAAATCTATGCCCCATTTGGCAAATGGCCCAACAACAACTACTGGTTGCAAAGGTGCGGGTGGTATTCTGGTTTTTCTATCAAAGATTTGACATGCATGGCAACTTCTGATTGCGGTTATGCAATCTTTGAACATTGTTGGCCAGAAGTATCCTACTCATAAAATCTTTTATACCGTAGGGAAACCAGATTGATGCCCCCCACGCACGCCTGAATGGAAATCATTCAGGACTTTTTTCGCCTCCTCGTGGGTGAGGCACCTCCTCAGAACTGTGTCAACACCACGATGGTAAAGTGTATCACCGACAATCATGTAGTCTTTTTCTTGGTATCAAATGCATCG
Organism: Pinus tabuliformis; assembly: GCA_031772625.1. Taxonomy (NCBI): domain Eukaryota; kingdom Viridiplantae; phylum Streptophyta; class Pinopsida; order Pinales; family Pinaceae; genus Pinus; species Pinus tabuliformis. Next base: position 1,266,739,932 of record CM062807.1, on the reverse strand, counting down.
TTGTTCCGAGCGGGAGGTATTAGACCTATATGTTTGGGTTTGGAGATAGATTATTATGTCTCCGTACCACGGATTGCTTGAAGATATTAGAAACAAAGATTCGTCCATGATCGCTTCTTCTGATGTTACATCGTTGGACGATGATGGGAGATCACATAGTAACTCTGTGAAAACCAGGGATTTCTTCGATTTGGATTTTATAAATTCCAAATAAAAATATTGTAGAATTGCTATCCATTTTGAATATATAAGTCATGGGGTTTCAATCTGATAGAATGGTAGTTTTTCGAAAGAGGACATAGTGTCGAAATCTCTGTATCGCTTGAACAACTATGAGAGCTAGTTTTTCAACGTAGGAGTACTTGCTTTCTGTATCATTAAATTTCTACTTAAATAATATATAGGATGTTCAATTCCATTGTCTTCTTGAACTAAAACCATTGCGATGGTCATATCCGTTGTAGCCGAATACATGTTAAAGTCTTTTTGATAATTAGGAGCATACATTAATTATGCTTTTATTAGGTATTCATTTAGAGCATCAAAGGAAGCTTGTGCGACCTGATCGCAGACGAAGGGTACTTCTTTTTTCAATAGACAAGTATAACCTTTAGCAAGTTCTGCGTAATTTGGAATGAACCTCCTCAGAAAGTTTGCTTTTCCTTGGAGTTTCTAAATCTAAAGAAAATTTGAAGGTGGAGGCAAATTAATGATTGCCTGAACCTTACATGGGTCAAGACGAATCTCGTCCTTTGAGACCACATAGCCAAGTAAACGACCAGAACTGACACAGAACACACATTTTTGTGGATTGAGTCGTATCTTGTAGTGTCGGCAACGTAGAAATATCACTCTCAAATTTTGCAGATGATCGGTCCACTTTCGCGAATGAGTCGGAAGATCGTCGAGATATGGTTGAACGATGTTTTTGATGTCATGGAAGGCATAATTCATTGCCCTCTAAAATGTTGCTCCTGCTTTCTTTAAACCAAAGGGTAGCTTGCGATATGAAAATGTGCCCCACGAACAAATAAATGCAGTCTTTGACTGGTCTTGTGGGCGGATATTTATTTGATTATACCCAAAAAATCCATCCATAAATGAAAAGATTTCACATCTAGTGCATTCGTAAATTATCTGGTCAATGAAGGGTGTAGGGTAGTTGTCTTTCGGACAGGATTGATTTACATCCCTATAATCGACGCACACTCTAATCGTTCCTTGTTTTTTCATTACAGGAACAATATTCGATACCCAATCGGTTAGAGGGACCAGGTAAATAAAACCAGCATGGAGAAGTTTTTCAACTTCTGCCTTGATGGCAGTGGCTTTCTTGGGTCGCACCTGCCGTAGCTATTGTCGTACTGGTTTGACATCTAGATACATCTTAATTTCGTG